>JAUCMX010000011.1:17762354-18424854 GCA_033459395.1 Hemibagrus guttatus
AATGAAAGTCAGTCGTAGTAAGACTGAGTACATGTGTGTGAATGAAAGGGAGGGAAGTGGAACAGTAAGGTTATAGGGTGAAGAGGTGAAGAAGGTACAGGAGTTTAAGTTCTTGGGGTCAACAGTCCAGAGTAATGGAGAGAGTGGGAAAGAGGTAAAGAAGTGAGTGCAGGCAGGTTGGAATGGGTGGAGAAAGGTGTCAGGAGTTCTGTGTGATCAGAAAATACCAGCGAGAATCAAGGGGAAGGTGTACAGGACAGTGGTGAGACCGGCCATGCTGTATGGTTTAGAGACAGTGTCACTGAGGAAGAGACAGGAGTCCGAGCTAGAGGTACCCGAGCTGAAGATGTTGAGGTTCTCTTTGGGAGTGACAAGATTGGACAGGATTAGGAACGAGTACATCAGAGGAACAGCTCATGTTGGACGTTTGGGGGACAAAGTTAGGGAGGCCAGATTAAGATGGTTTGGACATGTTCAGAGGAGGGAGAGTGAGTATATTGGTAGGAGAATGTTGGACATAGAGCTGCCAGGCAGGAGGCAAAGAGGAAGGCCAAAGAGGAGGTATATGGATGGAATTAATGAGGATATGAAGCTAGTGGGTGCAAGTGTTGAGGATGCAGAAGATAGGGATAGGTGGAGAGAGATGATTCGCTGTGGCGACCCCTGAAGGGAAAAGCCGAAAGAAGAAGAACAAACCAAGTATGTATTTTATTGTTATTCTATTCATTGAAACAAGGTGTAAACAAACAACCTAACAAACAAATTAATGATTAATTGAATAAACAAATTAATAAATACAATGTTTTGCTGAATTTAAACATTTATTTCTAAAATAAATAAAAATAAATTAAGAAAAAGTCTATAAATATGCTAATAATTATCTGGAATGTGTTTATTATTATTATTATTATTATTATTATTCATTCATTGTCTACCGCTTATCCGATCTATACTCGGGTCACGGGGAGCCTGTGCCTATCTCAGGCGTCATTGGGCATCAAGGCAGGATACACCCTGGATGGAGTGCCAACCCATCGCAGGGCACACACACAACGGACAATTTAGAGATGCCAATCAACCTACCATGCATGTCTTTGGACCGGGGGAGGAAACCAGAGTACCCGGAGGAAACCCCCGAGGCATGGGGAGAACATGCAAACTCCACACACACGGCAGAGGCAGGAATCAAACCCCCAATCCTGGAGGTGTAAGGCAAATGTGCTAACCACTAAGCCACCGTGTCCCCCTATTATTATTATTATTATTATTATTATTATTATTATTATTATTAAAAAAAAAAAAAAGAAGAAGAAGAAGAAGAAGAAGAAGAAGAAGAAAAAAAAAGAATTTTTATTATTTTTTATTATGATGTTGTGCTAAATTAATAATAAGGTATTTAAAATCTTTATTTAACCCTCAATTTATTAATTTATCTTCTCTGACTGCTTTATCTTGGCCAGAGTCAAGCTCTCAGCTCTATAGGCCTTTATAAATAAATCCTTTGTGGAAACAGCAATAAAACAACACAGAGAGTTTATAAAGGGTTTCTGGAAAACCAGTAGAGGATTTTTGCTGGTAGCAGAAGATGGAAATAGCCACAGAGTAGGAATGAGCTGGTACAGATATAACACAACACAAAACTGTAACAGCATAACTGTAATGCTCTTCTTTACACCAATTACAATTCACACCAATATACAATATGACAAAACAAATACAGTAGAATTTGTTTCCACTTATGCCAGAGATTTTTTTTGTCCATAGATGTTCAAAAGCTAAAATCTGTAATTTTCCACTTCCTTAAGCATAGGTTTCTCAGTTTGTACATGTTATAATCTGTAATAATGGTAGCAAAAGTGGGGGTACTCAGATGAAAACATATGCACAAAATAATTTCCTGTCTCACAAAGATGCAGAGCTCATAAAGCTGTTACCCTTGGGAAGGAGGGGGAGGGGAAGAGGAAGGGAAGGAGGGGGAGGGGAAGGGAGGGGGAGGGGAACGGAGGGGAAGGGGAAGGGAGGGGATGGGAAGGTGAAGGGAGGGGAAGGAGAAGGGGAAGGAGAAGGGAGGCGAAGGAGAATGGAGGGGAAGGGAGGGGAAGAGGAAGGGGGAGGGGAGGCGGGAGGGGAAGAGGAAGGGGGAGGGGAGGCGGGAGGGGAAGAGGAAGGGGGAGGGGAGGCGGAAGGGGAAGGGAGGGGAAGGGGAAGGGAAGGGAAGGGAAGGGAAGGGAAGGGAAGGGAAGGGAAGGAAGGGAAAAGGGGGGGGAAGGGGGAAAGGGAGGGGAAGGGGAAGGGAGGGGAAGGGGAAGGGAGGGGAAGGGAGGGGAAGGGGAAGGGAGGGGAAGGGGGGCAAGGGGAAGGGAAGGGAAAGGAGGGAAAGGGAAGGGAAGGCAAGGGTGTGTAAGGGAGGGGAGGGGAAGTGAGGGGAAGGGAGGGGAGGGAAGGGAAGGGAGGGGAGAGGAGGGGAGAGGAGGGGAAGGGAAGGGAGGGGAAGGGAAGGGAAGGGAAGGGAGGGGAATGGAAGGGAAGTGAAGGGAAGGGAAGGGAGGGGAATGGAAGGGAAGTGAAGTGAAGGGAGAGGGAAGCAGAAGGGGAAAGGAGAAGGGAGGCGAAGGAGAATGGAGGGGAAGGGAGGGGAAGAGGAAGGGGGAGGGGAGCCGGGAGGGGAAGAGGAAGGGGGAGGGAGGCGGAAGGGGAAGGGAGGGGAAGGGGAAGGGAAGGGAAGGGAAGGGAAGGGAAGGGAAGGGAAGGGAAAGGGAAGGGAAGGGAAGGGAAGGGAAGGAGAAGAGGAAGGGGAGGGGAGGGGAAGTGAGGGGAAGGGAGGGGAGGGGAAGGGAAGGGAGGGGAGAGGAGGGGAGAGGAGGGGAAGGGAAGGGAGGGGAAGGGAAGGGAAGGGAAGGGAGGGGAATGGAAGGGAAGTGAAGGGAAGGGAAGGGAGGGGAATGGAAGGGAAGTGAAGTGAAGGGAGAGGGAAGCAGAAGGGGAAAGGAAAGGAAAGGAAAGGAAAGGAAAGGAAAGGAAAGGAAAGGAAAAACCAAAATCATAGAATTATCATTATTCTTTAGTAACCTGTAAAAAACGGGGATGCATGCCGCTGCTGGCGTGAATCGAACTCAGACCTCCGCCATAAGCACGATTACCTGCAGTAGCCGATCAGACCCAAACACAGGGATTCAGTACGTGCACTGCTTTTATTTAACAAAACAAAGACTAACACAACTTACATTAGACATAACAGAAACAAACCATAACTATGACATGGAACCTTTAATAACCTCAAGAAAACATGACTATGACATAAAAACCTGGATAACACAGTGTTACGGCACACACACACAATGTTACGTTGACAAAGTCAGCATATATTAAGATAATGACTGACCCTGACCAAGTCAGCAAGACAGACATATATAGAGCAGAACATCAAAGGAAAACAAGGGACAGGTGAGAAAGCATGAAAATACATTAGGAAAGGGCGTGGCACCGCCCACATGGGAATAACACAGTAATACATAAATAAACCACTTACCAGGACCCCTGGTGGTCTGGAGAAAAAGTGTCTCAGTAGCTCCTGACTGAACTGAATCCTGAATAAATACTGTACAATAGTAATCATGGTTACTATAAAAAGGTAAGCAAGTAAATGAGTAAACAAAACAAATGGGGGAAATAAAAACAATCATCATCATCACTTAAATCTTTAAATGAGTGTTTATTCTGCATGTGTTTCATCGTACATGCTTAGTGGACATATGATAATATTTTGTAAGTGTTTATTTTCCAAGCTACCGTAAGCTATCATATACTGTATATCAGGAATGTATATCATATACTGTATATCAGGAATGTTTATTTTCCAAGCTATCATATACTGTATATCAGGAATGTTTATTTTCCAAGCTACCATAAGCTATCATATACTGTATATCAGGAATGTACATCAGGAAAATCAGTTTACGATTGATTCTCCTAATGTATGTGTAAGTTTATATGTAATCATTTTTTGAAGTGTTTCAACATATGCGGACACCTGACCATCACACCTACATGTGCCTATTGAGTCTTGTTCTAAAATTGGTCTCCTCATTGCTGTTATTATAACCTCCACTCTTCCTGGAAGGCTTTTGGCTACAGTTTGGAGCATGGCTGTTGGGATTTATGTTCATCCAGCCACAAGAGCATTAGTGAGATCAGGCAGGTCTCTGGAGTGCTGTCAGTGTTCCAGGTTGACTCAAAGGTGTTCAGTGATGTTGAGGTCAGGGCTCTGTGCAGGACACTCAAGTTCTTCCACTCCAAACTTAACACATCATGTCTTCATGGAGCTCGCTATGTGCACAGGGGCGTTGTCATGCTGGAACAGGTTTAGGTTCCTTAATTCCAGTTAGGGGAAATTGTAATGCTACAGCATACATACACATCCTGCAGCATATCCTATACACATCTGTGCATCAGTCTGGGGATAAACTACATATGGACATACAGTATATGGGGACCTGGTAGCGGACTGGTTCATGCGTTGACCTAATGATTGGAAGGTTGTCCGTTTGAATCCCAGGCCTACCACCCTACTACTGCTGGGCATCTGAGCAAGACCCTTAATCCTCAATTACTCACTTGTATTAAAAAATTAGCATGGCAGGATACACCCTGGACGGAGTGCCAACCCATTTCAGGGCACACACTCTCTTATACTACAGACAATTTTAGAAATGCCAATCAACCTACAATGCATGTCTTTGGACCAGGGGAGGAAACCCCAGAGGCACAGGGAGAACACACACACACACACACACACACACACACACACACACACACACACACGGCGGAGGTGGGAATCGAACCACCAACCCTGGAGGTGTGAGGCAACTAATAGGTCAGCGTAATTTCTGAGTTCAACACTAATTCCTTCCTGCCGAAGTCTTCAAATGTTCACTGTTGAAGACCCAAGCAGAAAGCTGACTGATGCAACAGCAGGTCAAAGATACACATATCACACACTGCATGAAATGACAATGCATTACAATACTACCAGCACTTCTCTATACTGTGTGAGCCATTTAAGGATCTGGTGGAATCGCTTGATCTGGTGTAATTTCTTTTAAATAGAAGTCAGTGGCAACAAAATACAGCCTTGACTTA
The DNA here is from genome assembly GCA_033459395.1 of Hemibagrus guttatus. Classification (NCBI taxonomy): domain Eukaryota; kingdom Metazoa; phylum Chordata; class Actinopteri; order Siluriformes; family Bagridae; genus Hemibagrus; species Hemibagrus guttatus. The sequence continues at coordinate 17,767,494 of JAUCMX010000011.1, forward strand.
ATAATGTCAAGACTACGTAATGATGATGCAACTAGAATATATTTATAAATAACCTGCAGTTAAATGAGTCTCAGGTGACTCTCATTAACTCGGCTTGCTGTTAGTAAGCATGTGAGAAGGAAAGCTGGAAAACCTTTACAGTGACACACACACTAACTTTAAGAATAACAGCAGTTTTATCTGCACTGTAACCTATTTCTGTAATTTCTACAATAAAATACTGTATTCCATCAGTTTATAGTATGATCCAGCAGCCAGCCTGCTATTCTGAGAAAATATTTCCAGTACAGATGAATCAAATAGTCTTACTGTCAAGCTACTGTATCAGCATATTACTTATTATTAATCTGTATTTTCTGTTCCAAATTATGATTATATAAACCTTGTTCAAAGTTGTCCATGTAAACACACCAGTTACTGCATCACAGTAATTAAATTCAGTATTATTGTGCCAGGTTTTAATCCAGTAAAACCATTACACTTAAGCTCTTGCTCTATCTGTGGAATAGCCTAATATTTTCCTGTTATGTTGCTTAGCAACCAAAGTTACATTGTGTGGTGGAAGAATCGTTAAGTGCAAACACTATTAATAATAAATTAAAATGATATATTGAACAGTTCATGATCAAAAGCTCACGAGAAAATCAGTGTAACAGACTCTCTGTCTTGGCATATTGCTTTATAATATTGCAGTAAAGCAAACAGTATCTTTAACTTTTCAGTAAAGCTAGGTTCTAAAAGTACTTAAGCCATAAAGGAACTTTTTTCCTAGCTATTTCCTTTTCTTTTTTTTTCATTTTTGCTTTTGAGATATTTTGTCATATCAAGTTTTGAGTAAAAAAGAAAAAAATGTTTTAAGGCAAAATGCAAAAATTTAACTGGAGGTAAAGAAGTAAAGCTAGGCAGTGCTGGGTGATGATAGCAAAGATTAGCAAACAATAGTTACTAGCCAGAAATATAAGGCTGCTACCTTCATTATTTATTTATTTATTTTTTATTTTATATTTTCAGGAAAGTTACTTGTGTGTTCGCTGATGGTGCTTCTCATTGTACATTTTTACAGTTTCTTATTGTGTAGTTTTAATGTTGATTTCCCCGAAATGAATTGAATTGAATGTCATGAATGAAATAATTTCTTTAACAAACACATTTTTAGAGTTTAGTGTAGACAATTCACACTCATGTTCTTGGCATGTTGGAAGAAACCAGAGACTCTAGAGAAAGCCCACAGATACACAAGAAGAACATGTGGATCTCTACACAGACAGTAACCTGAGCTCAGGATCAAACCATCCTTGAGCTGTGAGGCTGTACCTGATGCACCATTGTGCCACTCCAACAGTTTCTGGTCTATTGTTGTCATGTGGCAGCACCTTTTTCACTGATATGTATGAAAGATAACATTAGATTCAGACTTCTTGAGAGTCATTGCATAGAGCCGCAGTGATATTGCATCGCCTGTCATGATACAGAAAATGTGTTGGCCAAGCTAAGTCAAGTAATATAGAACAACAAAAGCCAGATTCCTCAGAGGAGCTGTGAAGCTTGAGGAAAATAAAAACCCGCCGACTGGAGGCCATGATCCAACAGCCAGTGGGACATTCATAATAGAATGTGTGTGTGTGTATGTGTGTGTGTGTGTGTGTGTGTGAGGTGCAGGAACCGAAGCCAGGCGCTCAGGGCCAGAAGCAACATGAGCATGGCATAATGAGAACGTGTCAACAGGCTGTCAGCTAGCAGTCCAACGCACACACACACACACACACACCGAGACACGCACAAAGATGCACACACATACACGAACACGAACGCACGGAATGATGTGGATCTCACGCTGGAGTGGACATCCAATCAAGAGCTCATGTTTTGCATGATTTCATGCGCAGAGCCCCCCTGTCAGGCTACGCTGCAGTCTGAATTGGTCTTGTTCTCTGCAATGCAAATGGAGCACTGGTGCACTGAATGATATACTATGGTTTGCTGCTTTGCACGTTGCGGAGCGCGAAGGACTTCATCACTGTGCGATATGTGTTGTGCACACTGGAATATTTAACATCTAAGCTTTGAGCCAGGCATTCCTGTTCACTGTTCATGATTGATGATTGCATTGAACTGAAAAAATCCAACATTTTTTCAACATTCAACAACCATACCCTCACTGTCCACTTTATTAGAAACACATTCATGCAGTTATTCATTGTCTGCCGCTTATCCAAACTACACTCGGGTCACGGGGAGCCTGTGCCTATCTCAGGCGTCATAGGGCATCAAGGCAGGATACACCCTGGACGGAGTGCCAACCCATCGCAGGGCATCATGCAGTTATCTAATCAGCCAATCATGTGGCAGCAGCACAATGCATGCAATCATGCAGATCTAGGTCAAGAGCTTAAGGTAATGTCAACATGAAACATCAGAATGAAAAATCTTGGTCTTTTTGTCCGTGATCATGGCATGGATGTTGGTACCAGAAGGGCTGGATGGAGCATTTCAGAAACAGCTGATATCCTAGGAATTTCACACAATCTAGAGTTTACACAGAATGGTGAGAGAAAAAAAAACATTGAGTGAGCACAGTTCTGTGGGTGGAAATGTCTTGCTAATAAGCGAGATCAGAGGAAATGGGCAGATTGGTTTACCAGAATGTCAATAGTAATTCACTCTTTACAACCATGGTGAGCAGAAAAGCATATCAGCAAGCACAAAAGATCAGACCTTGAGGTGGGTGGGCTACAGCAGTAGAAGACCACACTGAGGTCCACTCCTTTCAGCCAAGAACAGGAATCTGAGGCTATCATGATCACAAACTTACTCAAACTGGATAGTTGAGGATAAGACCAAACAAAAAACTGGTGATTTTTACACAATGTACTAATATGGTGAATCAAATAAACTTGCAAATGTTTGGTAATACATGATTTACAAATACATGATTTGTTTGTTTTCTAATCAGATACACTATTCATTTCTTTGTTGCTGTTTGTTTTGTAATATATCAGCAATTGCGGTGTTTATTCATTCATTCATTCATTCATTCATTCATTCATTCATTCCCCGGTGCCTGGTCCAGATGAGTTTTAAATGTGGCTACTAGTGTAAACATCTAAATTTGGCTTTAGATTTTGGGAAATGGAGCCAACTATATTGTATAGAAAATGTAACTGGTAGGTAGAAACAAAAATATAACATTGTATGAACAGAATAAAAAGGTTGAGAAGATGACAAAACCAAATTTCACAGCCAGTGCTGCCATTTCTACCTCTGTTTTTCTTCCTGTGTTTCCAATTCCTCTAGTCTGGGGTCATTTAAAGATGCCATTCATAATGTTTACCAGTATTTCTGTGTAAATAGTCTCTAAAAGCAAATTATACACATTATTCCCAGGCAGTGGATTATGCTAGTTTCTTTACATTATTTCAGCCTGGATATTAGCTCCACCTAAACGACACATTGTTGTCAGTGTTTTCATCACAACTGCAGTTTTTACATATACAGGCAGCTTTAAATATACTAAATTACCCCTTTAATATTTAGTTGCAGCACACTTAATGGACTTTTTCTGCTAGAAAATTCCCATTTTCTCTTGCTAAACCCTCGTATAAATCATATCGGATAGATTTCAGGTTGAATATTCAATGAATATTTAGTAAGGTCCAGTCTTAATTTCACTCAGTGCTCATGTATGGATTAGGAGGATAATGTTTTCTAAAATAGGATGATCAGTCTTGGCATAGTCCTTTTACCCAATGCAAACAGAACAACTCGCTTTCAGCTATATTAAAAAGACAGCAGAAGAATCCAGGTGGGTTTTGGTTTCTGCATATTTAATGCTGCATACATTTAGAATGAATTCAGTGGCAAATACACAACTTAGTAAAAACGCAAAGGATTTCTGCTTATTTTTCTTTCTTCTTCTTCTTCTTTCGGCTTCTCCCTTCAGGGGTCGCCACAGCGAATCATCTCTCTCCACCTATCCCTATCTTCTGCATCCTCAACACTTGCACCCACTAGCTTCATATCCTCATTAATTCCATCCATATACCTCCTCTTTGGCCTTCCTCTTTGCCTCCTGCCTGGCAGCCCCATGTCCAACATTCTCCTACCAATATACTCACTGTCCCTCCTCTGAACATGTCCAAACCATCTTAATCTGGCCTCCCTAACTTTGTCCCCCAAACGTCCAACATGAGCTGTCCCTCTGATGTACTCGTTCCTAATCCTGTCCAATCTTGTCACTCCCAAAGAGAACCTCAACATCTTCAGCTCGGCTACCTCGAGCTCTGACTCCTGTCTCTTCCTCAGTGACACTGTCTCTAAACCATACAGCATGGCCGGTCTCACCACTGGCCTGTACACCTTCCCCTTGATTCTTGCTGATATTTTCTGATCACACAGAACTCCCGACACCTTTCTCCACCCATTCCAACCTGCCTGCACTCGCTTCTTTACCTCTTTCCCACTCTCTCCATTACTCTGGACTGTTGACCCCAAGTACTTAAACTCCTGTACCTTCTTCACCTCTTCACCCTGTAACCTTACTGTTCCACTTCCCTCCCTTTCATTCACACACATGTACTCAGTCTTACTACGACTGACCTTCATTCCTCTTCTCTTCAGCGCAAACCTCCACCTCTCCAGGTTTTCCTCCACCTGCTCCTTGCTCTCACTACAGATCACAATGTCATCTGCAAACATCATTGTCCAAGGAGACTCCTGTCTGACCTCCTCTGACAACTGGTCCATCACTATAGCAAACAGGAAGGGGCTCAGAGCCGATCCCTGATGCAGTCCCACCTCCACATTGAACTCCTCTGTCTGACCTACAGCACACCTCACCACTGTCCTGCTCCTCTCATACATGTCCTGCACCACTCTGACATACTTCTCCACTACTCCTGACTTCCTCATACAGTACCACAGCTCTTCTCTTGGCACCCTGTCATATGCTTTCTCCAAGTCTACAAACACACAGTGCAACTCCTTCTGACCATTCCTATACTTCTCCATCAAAATCCTCAGAGCAAAAATTGCATCCGTTGTGCTCTTTCTGGGCATGAAGCCATACTGCTGCTCACAAATTTCCACTACCTTCCTTAACCTAGCTTCCACTACTCTTTCCCATACCTTCATTGTATGGCTCATCAACTTTATCCCCCTATAGTTACTGCAACTCTGCACGTCACCCTTATTCTTAAAGATTGGCACTAACACACTTCTTCTCCATTCCTCAGGCATCCTCTCACTCTCTAAAACCCTGTTGAACAAATTAGCTAAAAATTCCACTGCTGCTTCTCCCAGACACTTCCAGACCTCCACCGGAATGTCATCAGGACCAACTGCCTTCCCACTTTTCATCCTCTTCAAAGCCTTCCTGACTTCATCCTTTCTAATCTTATCTATTTTCTGTTCCACAGAGTTCACCCCTTCTACTCTTTTTTCCCTCTCATTTTCCTCATTCATCAGCTCCTCAAAGTATTCCTTCCATCTCCTCTGTACACTCTCCTCACTTGTGAGCACCCTTCCATCTCTATCCTTAATAACTCTAACTTGCTGCACATCCTTCCCATCTCGATCCCTCTGCCTAGCTAACCTGTACAAGTCCTTCTCTCCTTCTCTAGTGTCTAACCTAGTGTACAACTCTTCATATGCCTTCTGCTTGGCCTTAGACACCTCCCTCTTCACTCTGCGCTGTAACTCCTTGTATTCCTGTCTATTCTCTTCAGTCCTGTCCATGTCCCACTTCTTCTTGGCTAACCTCTTCCTCTGGATACTATCCTGAACTTCCTCATTCCACCACCAAGTCTCCTTATCTTCTTTCCTCCTTCCAGATGACACACCCAGCACCTTTCTCCCTGTCTCCCTGATCACTTCTGCTGTAGTTTCCCAGTCATCTGGCAGCACTACCTGACCACCCAGAGCCTGCCTCAACTTCTGTCTAAATTCCTCACAACATTCCTCCTTTTTCAGCTTCCACCACTTGGTTTTCTTCTCTATCTTTGACCTCTTCGTCTTACAGACCATCAAAGTCATCCTACACACCACCATCCTATGCTGTCTGGCTACACTCTCTCCCACTACCACTTTACAGTCACTAATCTCTTTCAGATTGCCTCTTCTACACAGAATGTAGTCTACCTGTGTTCTCCTACCTCCACTCTTGTAAGTCACTCTATGCTCCTCCCTCTTCTGAAAATAAGTGTTAACCACAGCCATGTCCATCCTCTTAGCAAAGTCCACTACCATCTGTCCTTCAAGGTTCCTTTCCTTAACTCCAAACTTGCCCATCACCTCCTCATCACCTGTGTTCCCCTCGCCAACATGTCCATTAAAATCCGCTCCTATCACCACTCTCTCACCCGTGGGAATACTCTCCATCACCTCATCTAATTCACTCCAGAATCTCTCTTTCTCCTCTAACTCACAACCTACCTGTGGGGCATAACCACTAACAACATTCAACATCACCCCTTCAATCTCTAACTTCAGACTCATCACCCTGTCTGACACTCTCTTCACCTCCAGGACATTCCTCACAAACTCCTCCTTCAGGACCACACCTACCCCATTTCTCTTACTATACACACCATAATAAAACAGCTTGAATCCTGCTCCTATACTACGAGCCTTGCTACCCTTCCACCTGGTCTCCTGTACACACAGTATATCCACCTTCCTTCTCTCCATCACATCAGCCAGCTCTCTACCTTTCCCTGTCATAGTACCAACATTCAGAGTTCCTATTCTCAGTCCTACACTCTTACCTTTCCTCTTCTCTCTCTGTCTGTGCACTCTCCTCCCTCCTCTACTTCTTCGACCAACAGTAGCCCAATTTCCACCGGCGCCCTGTAGGTCAACGGCACCGATGGCGGTCGTTGTTAACCTGGGCCTCGACCGATCCGGTATGAAATTCGTACTGACGATTCGCATGGTTAAATTTGGCAATGTTTTACGCCGGATGCCCTTCCTGACGCAACCCTCTCTATTTATCCGGGCTTGGGACCGGCACAGAAGTCACTGGACTGTGACCCCCATGGCTAGATTTGCTTATTTTTCTTTCTATTATATATATATACAGTGGTGTGAAAAAGTGTTGGCCCCCTTCCTGATTTCTTATTTTTTTGCATGTTTGTCACACTTTAATGTTTCAGATAATCAAACACATTTAATTATTAAAAACACATTTAAAAGCGAACTTGGGTTCTGCAGCAGGACAATGATCCAAAACACACCAGCAAGTCCACCTCTGAATGGCTGAAGGAAAACAAAATGAAGACTTTGGAGTGGCCTAGTCAAAGTCCTGACCTCAATCCGATTGAGATGCTGTGGCATGACCTTAAAAAGGTGGTTCATGCTCGAAAACCCTCCAATGTGGCTGAATTACAACAATTCTGCAAAGATGAGTGGGCCAAAATTCCTCCACAGCGCTGTAACAGACTCATTGCAAGTTATTGAAAATGCTTGATTGCAGTTGTTGCTGTTAAGGGTGTCCCAACCAGTTATTAGGCTTAGAGGGCAAACACTTTTTCACACAGGGCCATGTAGTTTTGGATTTTGTTTTCCCTTAATAATAAAAACCTTCATTTAAAAACTGCATGATGTGTTTACTTGTGTTATCTTTGACTGATATTTAAATGTGTTTGATTATCTGAAACATTAAAGTGTGACAAACATGCAAAAAAATAAGAAATCAGGAAGGGGGCCAACACTTTTTCACACCACTGTATATATATATATATATATATATATATATATATATATATATATATATATATATATATATATATATATATATATATATATGTATGTATGTATGTATTTATATATATATTTACACTGGGCCATTGTTGCTGATTATCAATATTATTAATATTGATATATAAATATTACTCAATATTTATTTAATTATTAGATTTCACAGACATTCATTCATTCATTGTCTGCCGCTTATCCGAACTATACTCGGGTCACGGGGAGCCTGTGCCTATCTCAGGCGTCATTGGGCATCAAGGCAGGATACACCCCGGACGGAGTGCCAACCCATCGCAGGGCACACACACACACTCTCATTCACTCACGCAATCACACACTACAGACAATTTAGAGATGCCAATCAACCTACCATGCATGTCTTTGGACTGGGGGAGGAAACCGGAGTACCCGGAGGAAACCCCCGAGACATGGGGAGAACATGCAAACTCCAGACATGTCTAACTGAAAATTCATATGCAATTGAATGAAAGAAAGGAAGGAATAATCCAAAGATAAGCCATAACATACAGTCGCCTGGCTAATATTGTGTAGGTCCCCTTTGTGCCACTGAAACAGCTCTGACCCATGGGGTATGGACTCCATCAAGAGCTCTGAAAGTGTTCTGTGGTATCTGGCATGTAGACATTAGCAGCAGATCCTGTAAGTTGTGAGGTGGGGCCTCCATGGATGGTTCAGCACATCCCACATTTGCTCCATCAACTTGAGATCTGGAGAATTTAGAGACAGAGTCAACACCTTGAACTGTTTGTTATGTTCCTCAAACAATTTTTTTTGCAGTGTTTCAGGAAGCCATAACCAGAAAGAGGTCAGTGAAATTAGGGAATGCTGCTGTCATGAAAGGGAGAATTTGGTCTGCAACAATGTTTAGGCAGGTGCTGTGTTTTAAACATCCACATGAATGCCAATGTACAACGTTTTCCAGCAGAACATTGCTCAGAGATTTCCATCTTCCTATAGTGCATCCTTGTGGAATTTCTTCCCCAGGTAACCGTCGAACATCTGGCTGTCCACATGATGTAAAGGAAAATGTGATTCATCAGACCAAACCATCTTCTTCTTGTTCCATGGTCCAATTCTTATGCTCACATGCCTGTTGTAGATGCATTTAGTGATGAACAAGGGTCAGCACTGATACTCTGATGTGATGTGATGCACTGTGTGTTCTGACACCTTTCTATCATTCTTTTTTTTTTTCAGCTATTTGTGCTCTTTTGTGGCATCGGACCAGACCCCAAACACATCAATTACTCTTGGGCATCCATGATCCTGTCACTTATTTATTTATTTATTTATTTATATTTTAGAAAAGGCTGTGGATTAAGGTGTGTTTAATATCACTAATAATGTCTGTGTCAAAGATGCACAAAACCAAACCATATGTATATTATTAGCTGGAGTTGTCACAGAGATATTGTAGACAATCTAGCTTTGGTAAAATATACATGATATAAGTTCACATTGAATAAATGAGTGTCATGAGAATTAGGTACAAATCTCCTCTTACTGATTTGCTGATATCTCCTCCAAGCACAAGGAATTGACAGATTCCAAGGACTCTCCAAGGAGAATAGAAGATGAATCGGGTTGTACATAAGTGAAATTATTATGAACTGGTGATTGAAAAAGTGTCAGTAAGTGCCTCATTGGGTAAAAGAGTAAAACCATGGAGCTTGTAGATGCTGGGAAGAAGGAAAGAAGACCAAAGACAACACACATATACAGTCTTAACATTTATTTGTCCTGTGAATTTAGCTTCATAATTTCAGAGCTTCTGAAATGATCATTTTTTAAAGAAAATCAGTACAGACAATGAAGTTCAATTTGTATTAAATTCATCTTTATGTTTTGTACAGATCTAATAAATCATCACCTATCCGACAAGCTCCCTGACTGGCCAACAGGGGGCAGTACGTCTTTGCAAAAAATGAGAAGCGAGCCTTAATCCCTGCAGCCTTAAAAGCCATCAGAGATGTTTTATATGCTTTAATATTTTCTATTTATCCTAGAGATTGTAATGTTTAAATTGTTTTCCCTACTCAGTGATGTGTCTCCTTAATGCAAAATTCATAAAACCTAATAGTGGTGAATAAAGCATCAGGAGCAAAGAGTAAAATCATTTTCTTTGGTGTTAAAGTCACAGCTTGACTTATCTTTCAGTGTAAAAAAGCATTGAATTATGAGGCGACAAGGTTTGTGTCAAATATTACAGAGCTTCATTTCAGTTCCGGTCGGTAAAGCTGTCACTCATGAGATATTACTTATTTCAGAAACAAACACAGGCTCCAATAAGAGAGACACAATAAACGCACAATCTGATTTGTAACAGAGCCAAGACACGAGGCTTGTGAAAATGGACTCGCATTTCTCAACCTCTTCAGCGTTGTTTATCAATCGTTTTATCAATTCATCATCATTTCTCCGTCATCACACCGTCTATCAGTGGAGACAGAAGCGCTGCTGGATTTATGTCTCTATAAAGTGAATTGTATGAGAATTTGACCGTTGTGTATAAGGAGCTCGTAAGAGGGATTGAAACAGCCTGCAGCTTGAATAAGGAGAAATGAATAAAGCAAGGATGTAACATGGGTGATACTGTATGAACAATTTACACTGTGAGTGAGTGGTGTTAATGTCACGGAGGTGATGGACCAAAACATAACACACACAGTAGATTTCAGTACGGTTTGTGTAGATATTAGACAGTCCTCTTGAAGAAAAGAGGGTTTTATGAGACTTTTTAATAATTTATTTATGAATCATTTCTTTCGCCCGTGAATTAATGGCAGTGTGCAAAGCGGCACAGGAATTCAGAGAGTCCCTGGAGACGGAGAGTCCCTCCAATAGGATGTCATGAGGGACGAGACTGTGGAGCCCACGTCAGATCCAACACAAATGGAGCCACCATTCTGGAAATCTCTCTCTCTCTCTCTCTCTCTCTCTCTCTCTCTCTCTCTCTCTCTCTCTCTCTCTCGCTCTCTCTTACTCCACACACTCGCATACTTTATCTCTGTCTCCATCAGTCTTTAGAGCCAGTTCCTTTCTCGCAGCTATGTAGTTAGGTGCATTAGGTGTTCTCTCTCTCTCACTCTCTCTCTTTCTCTCTCCCTCTCTCTCTTTTTTCCCCTTTTTTTTCTTTTACTCTCTCACACATCTACCCATAGACATCTACTCCCTTTTAGTCCGTTTCTGTTTTCTCATTTCTCTCCTAACCTCCCTCATTGCTCTCTTCCTCATGAGAGTTTCCTCTTCATGCGCAACAACTGGTAGCTCTCCCCCTTTTTCTCCTCCTCCTCTCTTCTCCTGTGCGGAAGGTCCGCTTATCTTCCAGCACCTGTGCTTTGAAGGGTGTTGGAGTGCAAAGTGGGGAGGGTGGGGGGTTCCTGTGGTTTTTGGGCACAAGCCAAGGAAGCAAGAGGAAGCCACGAGGTTTAGAGCTTCTTTCCGGCATCATCATCAGCAGCAGTAGCATCGGCAGCAGCATCAGCAGCAGAGACGGCAGAGACGATAGAAGAGGCAGCGCATCCCTCAGTCTGACGCTCACTCCGCTGCTCATGAGGAACAGGAGAAGAGGAGCTCGCGGCTTTGTGCTCGCTCTGAGAGCTGTGGAGGAAAGAGAAACAGAGTAACGGGGAGAGACTGACAGGGTAAGATGCTTCTGCGGACTGGGGATCCGAGCCAGTTCTCTTTTCTCCACTTTGCCTTTTGTTCCTTTGTGAAGAGTCCCACTATGGTGGGGTGGTGGTAGGGGGGTCTTGTGCCGGTGGGTATTGTGTGAGCCGACTGCCGCAGATTTGTGTAATCAGGGCGGTGGATTCTTTTTTTCTGGATTTGTCAGCTGTGTGTACCATATTAACATATTCATAGGATTCTTGCCCCTTCGATTGAACAGTGATCCTTAGCAGCCTGAAGGAACCAGGAAAAGAGCTTTTAGGATTTTCACTGTCATCTCCCATGTATGTCGGTTTCTCTGATATTTTCCTACAGGTTGTTGTTGTTGATATTATTGTTGTTGTTTTGTGGTACAAAAATGGAAGGAAGGAGAAGTACAGAATTGGGACTGAAGACGGCAAGTTTGATCTCTTTATGTAGATACTCAGTAAAAAAAAAACGCTACAGGACAGCCTGAGCACTTGAGTTGATCCTAAGAAACCTCAGTATCTTTTCCTGGCCTGATGAGTCTTGTTGCATGAAGAACCCTCAGGGCAGCTGAATTTAGATTTCAGATCAGACAGCACTATTTAAATAATGAGAAAAAGGTTGTTATTGATGAGCACCGTGTGTCTTCCACAGCCCCAATCCTGTTAGCACTATAAAAACCAAACAGGTGATGGTGAAAGAATGGAGTGATGGTCTGGATGTTTGTATGGCCTGTTTCCTGGGACAACTTTAGGAAAATGATTAGCGTTACTGCATGATGATGTTAGGTGTGACTGCTGGATGAGAAACATCTCTAAAGCTGCTTGTATGAATCTGCATTTGAAAATGAAGGAAAAATCTCATCATCATTTAAGATACGATCCACATTTTTATGGATAGAGAAAGGTGTACCATGGGCAGATTCCACCAGACTGACCAAAAAAAAAAAAGCCCAGTGTTGCTGTCCATCTTTTTCCACTTCCATTTTGGAGCTGGTGCACCCCTCAGAAAATGAGAGTCGTAATAACAGTCATTGTTCCTTTTTTCTGACAGCCGTCATTCCATTCTGCTCCCCCCCCCCCAAACGATCTGTAATTTGCCTCCTGCTGCTAATGGATTTTCTGTATGACTCCTCTCTCTCTCTCTCTCTCTCTCTCTCTCTCTCTCTCCCTCTCTCTCTCTTTCTGTCTGTGTATGTGTGTGTGTGTGTGTGTGTGTGATGAGCATGTTTGACTCGGAGGGCTGACGGCAGTTGACTGTTAATGTGGCTGGCAGGAGTTAAGGGCTGGAGGGTGAATGGCAGGAATCAGAGGATTTCTAAGTCATTGAGTGGATTCATATAAAATCTGGGCATTTTTCCATCTCTCTGTCCACTTGCCATCCTTCATTACTTTTATCCACCCATCCATTTATTTAAGCACCCATCCATCATTCCGTATCACATTGACTACACGTGTAGAATTGGACTAACTCACAATTTGCTCTGTCATTTTCAGCATCCTTGGATCCTGGCTTCCTCCGTGTCATGTGGAGCATCTGTGACCATCTGGATAAACCCACAACTACCACCATATGAGTCTCCAGTCCACCATTTAGGTAAGACTTTCGTCTGGCTTTACTTTGCGAGAAGAGCATAGGCACTCCTAGCTCGTTCGACAAAAACAAGAAACAAACAAACCCAAACTCCAAAAATCCAAAGTGTGTTCATTTTTGTCTACAGATGCAACCTTTGGCTGGCTTGCCTTGTGAAAAAAGCCCCATCTTCAATCAATCCCCCTAGAGAGAAGGTCTCTGGTGTTGGCCTGTGTGCCATGGTGGATGTATGAGTGTCAGGCACTTCCCTCCTCCCTCTTCTTTCTGAGGCTCTCTTCGGTGACGGGTATTCTTGGGTGGATAATACGGATCACGTTGTTATTGCTTAAGAATACGCGTAGTTGAGGAGAGTCATTTTCGACCGTGCCTTCAGGGAGCTGACCTCGGCTTAACCGCTCTCCAGACGTCCTAGCCGAGCACTGTTGTTAGAGGAGGGGAAAAAAAAGAGGGGAAAAGAGTGAACGTTTCTATCGAGGTTCATTTATCAGTGCAGCAGATAATCATTTCCCCAGCGTTTGCATTGATTTCTCTACGGCAAGCCTTCATGTTGTTATTACTCCAGCGTTCTAGCGAGTTGTATCAGGAGGCTGGCATTTCCTGCTCGCCGAGACTTCATCCGTATCTGCTGTGCATTTATATTTCTCCCACCATCTCGCTATCATCCATCCTGCCAAAGTGATGTTTTATGTAGTGCTATTCAACCACTCTGCATTCTGCATTTCACACAATTTGCTTGGTTTGCTTAGGGGGGTGGTGTGTGGGGTAGTGGTGGAGGGGGGGTTACAGGCTGTTTATTCTTTACTCTCTTCAGGGAGCATTTCAGTGTGCACACGCCTGCTCGCCTCTCTGATGGGAATGCATTTACTGCTTTTTATTCTTGGGCCTTTAAAGGCTCTACGATCCCTGGACTGCGCTGAGTGCACACTCAGCCTGATTATGAGAAGGCACAAAATGCATATGAAGGCCTCATTTAGACAGGCAAAGATACTATATTTTTATAGCGCAGCATGAGAAATAGCGAAACGCCGTATTCTACTCAAGAAATCCAGACACATAGCGGAGTCTATCTAGCATTCTTCACACGGTCCCTTGTGACTGCCTCTATACAACTGAGATGTCTTGAACGGCTTTCCTCCTACTGATAAAGAGCCTTTACGCAAAATGATGTGCTCTGTAAAAACACTAATTGCATTTTAATGATGCTCACCAAACGTCTGACGTGTGTTTCTGAAGCCCAGTGAAGCCTGTGCCACATGATAATGACCATCACTTTCCATATAGTCGGCCCATTTAAATGCCATCACATTCATCTTCAAAAGCATAATATATTAACCAAAGAGCAGCGATTCATTACGCTCAATCTAATAACGTGAAAGTGGAGCATCTTACTCATATCAATAGTCCTTATTTGTTATGGATTATAGAGTACAGAACCACAGCCTTCATTAAAAAGAAATGCTCTTTTTTCTTTTTTTTGCATTCGGCTTAATCAGAGCTCCCCTGTTTAAGATAAAAATGAAACGCAGGTGTTCTGTATAAGACCAGAGATTTAATTCATTAAGCTGTGAAACACAGGGGAAAGCTGTTGTAGCCTTATTCACTATGACAAATACAGTGGGCGAAGTTATAATGTTTTATTTTCAGTAATATAGAGGCACATTAAAACCAGAGACATATAGAGTGCTAGCTTAACTAACATTTTCTAACCAACAAATTGTCTCTCCTTTCTGTCTTTGTGCAGCTAAAGTGTTGCAAACATTTTTTTAACTCACTTCTTAACAAATGTCCAAGTATGACTGCACCAAGAAACAGATTTCTAGCTTTGTTCTTTAAAAAGGGCTAAAAACGAACATCTTAAAGCAGCGAAACATTCGTTCATTAATGAGATTCATTCTTAGTTCTCAGAGTGCAAAACTGCAGATAAACCAAGAAGTACAAATAAAAAAAGAAAATAAGAAATAATTTCAAGAAACTTCTCACTTTTTTTTTTCTTAGATTTGTCCATGATTCAGTTAGCAATTAAAGGCATCTTGAACACTTAAGTAGCTGCTTTGTTAATGCAGAGTGAACTATAGATTTAAGGTAGAGTTCTCTAGTGAATAATTACCGCAGTAAAATTAAAAAAAAAAAAATTATTTGGATTTAAATTAATTCTATTTTTGAGGGGATAAAACACCACGCTGGTTATTTCCACTGATGAAATTAAAAGCATTGTTAGAATGTTATTAAGCATTTTGAATGGGGAAGCAGTGAAGTAGAATCAATTGCTCAAAAAGCGTTGGAGCACGGTGATTGGAGTACGTTGATGAATTCTTAATACAGACGTCAATATTTCTGATAGACTTCTTTTTTACTCGCAACTAATTGCACTAGAATGGATTGAAATGACAAATTCTCTGTCAGCACACAGCTCCTATGCAGTGTTTAAGTGAAAGTCTGAGTATACCCTTACTATATTCCAATTACACTAAAACAAAGCAAGAAGCTGAGACTCCAGACTAGGTGATTCATCTTGACTCTGGTGTAGAGGACTCATCCTGACTATCCAGCGTTCATTTTTGAATAGAAATCTGATAAAAACTTACCAGAAGTTTCTCTAGGCCTGACCTGAATGTAAGCTGACTCCCAGGGCTGGATTTACTGCCACACGTCATTCATAGCAGGTGTAATCTGGATTTGAGGTTTGAATTGTGTCCAAAACCGACATGACGAGATTCTGTCAGATTCAGACAGCTGGATTATGGAGTACTAGTTTTTTTTTGTTTTTGTTTTTTTGTTTTTTTGGGTACAGAGATTATGAGTATTAGTATATTATTAATTTCTTATTTTTTATATTTCAAAAAAATTTCATTTTTTCATGTTTCCATTATGGTTTCATTCTTAGAGTCTCGTCTCTACCGTTTATATGTTAAATAAAATGACTTTTGTCTGAAGAGTTTTGTGTAAAAATGCATTTTTATCATATACATTGTGTAAAGACTTGGGCATTTATCAACAATCAATTCAATCATACCTCATGCACAGCCATATGTCATGCATTTATGTTATTAAAGAGGAAATCCTGGTGATCATTATTTAAGTTTGAAATGCTGCTCAATGGAAACTGATTCGAATGTACTACCATGTTTTTATTGTGATTACATGTTATTGTGTTATGAAAATGTGATTTCAGCACAAGCCTCCTAAATACAGCATAGCATGTTTCAGAGTATCATGTTGCCTTAAAAGAAAACCCATGTCTGCTATTTTTCTTCAATAAATGCACAACTTTAAGACTCATGCACTTCTAGTCCATCTTCTTTTGTCCATCTTTCCCATTTATTATGTTTTAAACTTACCATGGTTTCTAGTTTCAATGCTAATCCTGCTGAATAGACATCATGTATTATTTGCTTAGAACTTCATGGCCAAATGCAGTGTCCACGAACTGATTATGTAATTGTACACTTTGAGCATTACATCTTCCAGTGCAGTTAGGACAGCCATTAGTAATGGGTTGACAAAACTCATGGAGCTTCATAGACATACATATTTGAACTTTGCTCTGTGCTTAGGCTTCTTATTCCTGTCATGCACAAGTATTGGCAACAGCCATATAGCCTCATTCTCAACTTAATGACACTCAGAGCCTAATCTCTTTTTGGGAAACGAGTGCTGTGGACCCTCTTACTGAGAAAATGCGGATCAAGCTTCCTATTTGAAAAGCGGTTCATTTTAGTCAAGAGGTAGACAGGCATCGCAAATGTGATGAGGTGCAGAAAAAAGGCGCCGTTTAAAAGCATTTTCCGTCACTCTCGAACACATTTTCCATGCTACAGTCCAGCACACCTGGCAACAATGATGTTAAACGCTGACATGGCTTAAACAGTGCATTAAAATGGAATAAATGCATCCCAAAAGCAAGCTTGTGTGGCCAAACATGATCTTGCACCTGTTACAGGTACCACAATCAACACATGCTGATTATAGGGAAGCTGCTGTATCTGTGTGTGTGTGTGTGTGCATGCATTTGCTCACAGATGTGTGTGTGCATTTGTGTGCTATATGTGATTTTTAGCTCCCAGCAACCCCGCCCCCACACCTCTTTCCCCAGGAGGCCTGCTTTACCACGCGCCGCTTTTAACCCAACCACTCACTCTCTAGAGGGAGGCTTTGACTGCCAAAAAGAAATAAATAAGAAAGAATAAAATACAACACAGTGAGCTGCTTTAGGAAAATAATCAACCCTGTGCTGGATTGATGTGGCTGATGCTAAGCGGAGTAACTGTTTCCACTCTGAAATTGATTCTTTTCCTAGAACATCATGTCCTGAGTGTTTAATATTTTGTGCTTTTTACACCACAGAAATTTGTCTGCAATTACAAACTGAACTAATTAACATCCTAAGTATGAAACATCCTACTTTTTACATGTTTAAAGTTACAATCAATATTTATAGACTCTCTAGCATCCAGTCTCTTTTTCTCAAAGAATAAGACGAAAAAAAAAAAGTATGGCATGATATAGAGAAGCTGAAAAGGCTGAAAAACTTACTGAGGGTTACAAATCATTGACCCTGGAGAATCCGTCCATAAACGTTAAATAAACATCCCTGGACTGAAAAAGTTTTACATTTTTAATCAATTTATTATTAGGCTTAGATTATGCGGAGCATTCATCATTCAAGGCTCTGTGTGTTAGTTGTTACTATAGAAATGATAATGTATTCAAATAAGCACAGTAATAGAAACTTTATGGTAATATAAATCCTTGCAGCCAGAATGACTGTTATAGAAACTTAATCAACACCTTCTGGACAATCAGATTTGAGAATTCAACAGTGTTATGGCATAAATAAAATGAATAAATGGCATGGCACGTGTAGTGGTATAGGATGTAGAAACTGCAGCGTAGTTAATCATGTTCCATCTAGACTCCATATGCAAATGAATAAATAAATTGCAATGTACTATATTAGTTTGTTCTCAATTTGGCTATTCAATGTAGAATGCCGTAAATGTCTAGACAACATTCTCAAACCACCCAAAACTGAAGGATAAATGTTTGGACCCTTTTTTTTCTGAGTGGATGCATCATGCTCTTTATTGAGGATGTGGCATCAGAGACCACTGCATTCTGAGACATTTGAAATGGCTAATGGACGAATCGAGATTGGTGTGTCACCACAAACCAACAGTAAAATGCACACACCATGTAGGTCAGATGATGAATATAGTGCAGAAAGATAGTGTTGCATTAGTGTTGCATACTACATAGTGCATAGTTTGTGATTACAGACATAATGACTCCGTTTACATCATATACTTTTATTATTTTTAAGACTTACTTACATACTAATTTTTAAGTATTTGTGCTTGTCCTGTCCTGTGGTCAAGTGGCTTTGATTATTTGAATATTCAAAGCCTGCAGGAGCTTTGTTTCTCTCTCCCTCTCTCACTCTCTCTCTCTCTCTCACTCTCTCTCTCTCTCTCTCTCTCTCTCTCTCCCTCTCCCTCTTCTCTCTCTCTCTCTCTCTCTCTCTCCTCTCTCGCTCTCTCTCTCTCTCTCTCTCTCTCTCTCTCTCTCTCTCTCTCTCTCTCTCTCTCTCTCTCTCTCTCCTCTCTCTCCCTGTACTCTGTAAATAAGCTCTGACCTTTTGCTACATAATCATTTCCTGGAGGCTGCACACACACTGCTTGTTTACTCCATCATAAGGATCACCTCCAGACAAGACCTCTTCCTGCTCTCCCATCACTCTGTGCTCTAGTGTCCTCCTTTTCTCCACCTCTCTTTCTCTCACTGTCCATACTTGTTTTTTATTTCCCATATCCATCTCTCTCTCTCTCTGCTTTTGCTCATTATTTCTCTCTCTATCCATTCCTTTTATCTTCCACCCATCTCATTCTGTAACATTACCTGTTGTTGTTGTTCTCTATTCCTTTCTCCTTTCTTTTCCTTCATATTCATTTACGTCTCATTGTGTTTTGTCTTTCTACCCCTCTTCCTCTTTCTTCTACCACCATTCTTTCCCTTCTTGGTTTCTTTTCTCTTGCTGTCTTTCTGTGTCTTTCTCTCATGATGGTTTGAGGGTGGAGCTGCTGTCATGTTTGAGAGCTTGTACCAATATTATAACCGACTAATTAGAGGAGGGGCATGTAAACATTAAAAGCAGATTTCCGGCCCCTGGGGGAAAAGGGAGATAAACTTGCTGGAGATATTTTAATAAAAATTAATTTAATATTGTTTTCTGTATTGGTCTTGGGTGTGTGTGTTTTAAATACTTGCTTTGTTTCTGGTCAGCCTCATGACTTCCCCCTGGCTGTTATGATAATGGTGGAGAATGCAGGCTTCTGGGAAATTGGTCAACTTATAATCATATGCTAGATGCTTGTTACGTGCATGAGTAGGAGTTATCTAGATTGGGGATTTCCTTGGCTTTAATTATAAGTGGTAGCTATTGGGTAAGCAAAAAAGAAAACACCAAGTATTCCCTGTTTCTCTGGAAAGTGGAAAATCAGACTGAGAAGCCACAGGACAGCTAGAGCCTGATGCAGTGGCTTGATTCTATTTAAATCTTGTCATAAAGGAGAATAGGGCACTCAGCTGGTATGGTGGGTTGAAAGAAATTTATCACACTTTTCAGCATATTGTTCACACAATATCCTAACCTATTGCTGGATGTAATTCAGAGGACACCAAGCCACACTTCAGCCACACTTCCTGTGGACTTGAATAGCTGCAGACTCAGAAGAGCAGGCCACATTGGTACATACTGCCATAGATAGAATAGATAGATGCCATCTGTAGACTTTAGACTTGGGCAATAAGCTGTGCTGGTTGAGATTAACTGTTTTGGGCAACACTACCTCTTGGGCCTCATCTTTCCTTGCCACCATTCTACCTGGTGTTAGATTCTGGTAGCTGTAATCTAAGGGGGTAGTTTTAGGTGGAGCTTCTGTAATCCTGCAAATATGGATGCCTCTCCTTATCATTATGAAGGCATATACTGGGGCGAAAGCTCACCCAATTCTTACTGTCCTTCATATCTTACTCCTATATTTCTCTTGCTTTTCCTTATCATCTTCATGCTCATGCTGTCCCTCCATCTGTCCTTCCTGATCTTGCTCTGTATCTCTCTCCCATTATCCATTCTCCTTTGATTCCACTCTCCTTCCATCCCTCTCTTCCATCCTTCCTGCTATTACTCTTTAACCCATAATCCCTCTATTTCTGCTTTTGAACTCCATTTGTCTTACTGCCCCTTTGTACTTATTCTGCTCTGCCCTTACTCCATTCCTCTTCTTCTCATCATCCCTTGCTCCTTTCACTCCACATCCTCCTGTCCTGCCTGCCCTCAATCTTTCACTTCCTACTCTGCCTACCCATTCCTCCCTCACTCCATTACTCCCTATCCCTTCTTGTTGATAGCACTCCTTATATGTATCTCCCTGGCATCCTTTTCCCCATCTCTTCACACTCTCCCTGTCCATTTCTTTTTCCTTCCATCCTTCTCACCTTCTTTCAATTGCTTTGTATCCTCCTCTCCCTCCAGCCCTCACTCAAGCTTCATATTTTTTTCTATCTCCATTTAATTCCCCATCCTTCTTCTCTCTTCCAGCTCTTGTTAACCATCTTTCCCTCCTTCCCTTATTCCCTCCCCCTCTTTCTGCCACAGGGGTCATATCTTTAATTATTCTGTGATAATTAGTCCAACAGGGCATTTTCAGCTGCATTGATATATGACGGTTCAGGTTAGGATGCTTGGTGCGTGAGAGTAAGAAGAGTGTACAGAGGTAATTGATATGTGGGCCATCACTCTCATAGCAGTATCAATGACATCAACCAGAAAGAGAGAGAATAAGCAAATCAATTGCACACATGGCATGAAATCTCTTTAATGAGATATACACTATTAGCATGTAGCAGACATTCTGGACAATTCAGTTGTTCAAATAATTCAACTACAAAGGATATGCTTTCATTTCACTTCAAGATATGAATATGATTTAATTTCACGTCAGGAAACCTCTAATATTAAAGATCACTCCTTTTCTATCTATTCTCAAATAAAAAATAAGTGGTAATTAAATCAATTTCTTTTGTGAAAATGTTGATATCAAGCAGTTTTTGTATGTCGACGCAGATTTTTGGACCCTGCCGTATTTTTAGACATATTAACAATATGTTGATCGTCCTCGTCAAAAAAAAGCTTTCCTTTTTTCTCATCAAACCTTCCTTGGTAGATTTAGAGTCTTAAACATCTGATGCAGCCTCAAAGAGGCAGTTCAGTGAGCCGGTGCTGTTTTATCCTCCGAATGATTGACGCCAGAAGGAATTCCAGTTCAGCTGTTAACACATTTGTGTGCTTAGAGCTGACACATTGACACACATAGCAGTGTGTCTCTGTGTTAAACAAATGGTTCGTTGAGCTGCAACTTGCTTGCAAATCAAATAAAAGCTCTCCATAATCCTGTAAAGGAGGACAAACAGTGTTTCAGTTTAGAAGAAGAGAAGCTGGCAGTGTTGAATGAGTTTGGATTAAAAACCTTAAGAGTAAAAAGCTAATTGAAAGATTCAAGTGATTGGAAGAATGTGTGAAATGTGATTTTTAGATAAAAAATAAATATATTTAAAATGTTGAAAAATTGAAAACAAAGAATTGAAAATAAAGCAAAAGGAGGACATTCCAAGCACTAAGATTTTTCACTCATGATATTGCTGAGAGCATAATTAGTAATGAAAATATTTGATTTAGAAAAATCTTAAAAAGTTTCATTTCTCAGAGAGAAAAAGAGATTTGGACCCCACTGTAGGTCTTTATTCTCTATAGTTTGGCTTCTCAGACATATTAAAGTCAGGATTCCTAATAACTGTAAAATACATGTAATTTATTACAGCCATAGGGCAATATCTATCTATCTATCTATCTATCTATCTATCTATCTATCTATCTATCTATCTATCTATCTATCTATCTATCTATCTATTTATTTATTTATTTATTTATTTATTTATTTATTTATTTTTACTGTACTTACCTCCCCAAAAGGGTTATTTAGGCTTATTTAGACTGATGGTTTAGACTGATTTAGTTTCCTGTCTAGTTAACTAACATAAGGAAATTGGTCTGGTTAAGGGTGTCTGTTTAAATATAGAAATGCAAACATATATTTATTCCGGCGGCACAGTGGCTTAATGGCTAGCACGTTTTGCCTCACACCTCCAGCGTCTCGCTCACTGTGTGTGTGGAGTTTGCATGTTCTCCCCGTGCTTGGTGGGTTTCCTCCGGGTGCTCCGGTTTCCTCCCACAGTCCAAAGACATGCTTCTAGGCTGATTGGAATCTCTAAATTGTCTGTAGTGTGTGAATGCGTGAGTGAATGAGTGTGTGTGTGTGCCCTGCGATGGGTTGGCACTCCGTCCAGGGTGTATCCTGCCTTGATGCCCGATGACGCCTGAGATAGGCACAGGCTCCCCGTGAATCGAGAATAGATCGGATATGCGGTACAGACAATGGAAAAAAAAATGTTTTTCCTGTTCTTTAAACCCATGGAACCCATTTCTATTTAAAAGAACGTTATATTCTACATAGAGTCTACATCATTTATAATTATAATAATAATAGCATAATAATTTGCAAGTCACTGTAGTCAATAAAAAATAAATAAAAAAAATAAAAATAAATAAATAAATAAATAAATAAATAAAACCAAGGGGAAAAAAATAAAAATACAGAAAAACAACTAGATCCCTAGTGTCCCCCAGACTCCATTTTGAGAACCCTGTCTTTAATGTACCCTGAAACCCACCGTCTCAACTATCAATATCTCAGGAGAATTTTTTACTTTAACTTTAAGAGAGTGTGATGAGGATGGATTTTCTTTTTTATTTCATATGAAGGAAATAAAACCATTTTGACCTTCATAACTTTTCATATAAACAGACCAACACATCATGACAATATCATCACAATACAGTAATCTGATAACATCCTGTGAAGACCATATGTGAACTGATGGATAGTGTAAATCAAATCAAAATGCCTCATGAAAAAGATTAGGCCACTGCCATAACAAAACAATATTCTCAAAAAAAAAAAAATAATAATAATAATAATAAAATAATAATAAAAATTAAAGTTTTTCCTTTTCTCAATTAATATAAAATTTGTCAGTAAACCCCAACAATAAGGCTACTACACAATACCAGTAAATCTGACAATAGTGAACAAATTGTGAGGTTTTAGAACTAATTCTAAACTACCAGAGGTTACGTTGTGGCCCTTATTGAACAAACATGCATTAAATTGAGCACAGATTTGAATATAAAATGTGACATAAGAACACGAACATGTCTGATTCATGAACCTGTTATACATCAGCAGTGGTGGCTCAAGTAGTTAACGCTCTGGGTTGTTGATCAGAGGATCGGGGCCCCAGCACTGCCACACTGCCGCTGTAAACCCTTGAGCAAGGCCCTTAACCCTGACTGCTCCAGGGTCACTGTATCATGGCTAACCCTGTGCTCTGACCCCAACCCTTAAAGTTGGGATATGCAAAGAAAGAATTTCACTGTGCTGTGATGTGTATGTGACAAATAAAGGCTTCTATCAACATCAAAACATCGCAAACTAATAATCAGCATCAGCTCTATGGAGGCCTGCTCAAACACACTAATCCTGTATTTACATATCATATGCACACCTTCATATTTTAATTTTGCATGAAACCTACCCTAATTTGTGCAGGCGTGAGCCAATAAAAGGAAAGCTTTCTAACTAGATTTGAGGAAAGGAAGATTTTATTTAAATGAAGCTGGCTCAGATGTGTTTGGTCCAGGAATAAAGAAAAACTGCTATGGAAGTGTGTCATGCTTTAATTTGAAGGTGTTTAAGGTTATAATCATGTCAGACAAATCAGCTCTCCTGCAGACGTCTAGGTTTAACTAATTTTAGAACTCCAAAAAATCTGAATTAAGTAAAGCCAGATTTAATTAAAGTTGTATATATATATATATATGTGTGTGTGTGTGTGTGTGTGTGTGTGTGTGTGTCAAATATTAAATATTTAAAAAATTCAAGCACGGTCAATCAGACTGCAATAAAAGTAATGTCTGATGTGTTTTAGTGTTGATATGAATTAATAACCTCATAAACATGTAATAATCTCTGAACATCTTTGAATAGCATGTCTGCTCAAGAACACATCCAGGTCAACGCTTCATGGTGCCTCTTTAAGGACTAATGAGCTGATAACGATCCATGTCTGAGCCTCTCAACAGATAACATGTTGACACTAAACCTCACTTCCTTAATTTTCGTATATAAGGTTCCTGTGTGTGCAAATGTCATTATCATTATTTACTATTTTTCTTATTGCCTGTACCACACTACCCGCTGTAGCCTCCTGGATATACTTATTAATAATACTGATACTTATTTTGCTTCTTTTAATGTAAATTAGGTTATTCACAGGTTTTTAGATTATTATGCCCACATTTACACACACTTTGACCTGATGTGTGTTTGGTTGTACAAATACGCCGAAGATAAAATGACAAAATTTGTGATATGTAATCAGATTTGACCATATGCTGCTTTCCTAAATAAAACTGGACCAAGTTTTTGTTCATTTCTAGGCTGCAGAAGATGTACATGTAGTGTGTCTTAAGCCTAGGGTCCAACAAAATATTTTCTAACACCAGTCTTCACCATCAAACACCAATATTACATGATGCACATCTAACAAGCATAGAAGAAAAATCTGATTTCTCTAACACACATGTAACATTACAAAAAAAGAGTTTAAGAAAACACTAACATTCACCTTCAGAAATCAAATTTTTCTAAAACACACTTTCATTAAACTTAAAAAAAAAAACTTTCTCCAAAAACACAGATATTAACAGTCAAAAATAATGTCTCCAACACACACACACGCACGCACGCACACACACACACACACGCACACACACACACGCACACACATACACACACACACAACAGAACACAACCTGTGTTCTAACTTTTTTTCACTCACTAGGTTATTGATATTTGTTGAACAGATCAAGTCATTGTGCTCTGGACATCACACCCCATCCTTTATTATCACTATTTAACAGTCTGCGACTAGGTTTGCATCCAGATGTTCACATCTGGTCTTCCTGTCACCTGTGTTTAATCTCTCTGACTGACAGTGAGTGAAATGTTAAACAGAATGCATCAATTTCCATAAGATGTATTGTCTGTGGCAAGGCTGGCCAGAACCCTGAAGAGATCCTGGGTCATGGGTGCCATCTGTTCTTCACAGGGGTCACTGAAACCTCCACACTACAGCCTTCATGCTGTCTCTCTAGCAAAGAATTGTTAGGCAAATCACCCATGCTTTTTTTAAAATAGATATTCACAATTCTATCAGTCATTATTTAAATCTGCGCTTACACCTGGTGATAAAAATAACATTGACACTACCGGCATCTGACAGGCTGTGATTAGACAATTAACAAGATTTCTTTGGAGTATTAATATCTGTGACCAGCTCACACTTTTTCTTTTTTCTGTTTTACTTTCCACATGACGTTCCATTCTATTCCATTGTCTGTACCACTTATCCCATCTATTCCCGGGTCACGGGGAGCCTGTGCCTATCTCAGGCGTCATCGGGCATCAAGGCAGGATACACCCTGGACGGAGTGCCAACCTATCGCAGGGCACACACACACACACACACTTATTCACTCATGCAATCACACACTACGGGCAATTTAGAGACTCCAATCAGCTTAGAAGCATGTCTTTGGACTGTGGGAGGAAACCGGAGCACCCGGAGGAAACCCACCAAGCACGGGGAGAACACGCAAACTCCACACACACATTGAGTGGGAGCGAGACTCAAACCCAGGACGCTGGAGGTATGAGGCAAAACAAGCTAACCACTAAGCCACCGTGCCACCTTTCCACGTGACATTGCGTTTCTACATAATACTACAGTAACTCCAGAAACTCATTTGCTTAATTTGATTGTTACTAGGAATACACTGATCCCGATACTGATATCAGGTATCAGTCTAATGCTGTACTATTTTACTAATAATAAATGCTCTGATAACAACACAGATACTAAGTGCCATAAGCCTAGTGTACATTGCGCTAATGAACAGATGACACAACAACAATCTGGATGTATTTCATGTTAATGATGGCAAGCACATCGGAGCAGCTTGCAAACTTTGCTCTGAGAAAAAAAAAAAGAAGCAGAGCTACTACAACATCACAGCCTGTTATGGTTACCATTAATAGACAGGTAGTAAGATCAGTGAGCTGAAGCTGCTGTGAATAGTGTACACAGGTAATCATGAGCGTGTGCAGAGAAACCAACACCGCTGCGCTTAAGCGATACATGAGGAAGCTCTTTTTTTTTTTTTTTTTTAAAGAATCACACTCAGATATTACTTTCCACACCCTCCCTCATGCTTTCTGTTAAAGATACGCTGTAATATCTTAAACCTAAAACTCAGCACAAAAACATCATTGTTAAGTAAATAAATAATTAAATACTCTACCATGGCGCCTCTTCATTTCAGTATCAGTATTAGTATCAAGTACTAAAAAGCATATGCTCCAAAAAATCGTCCTCAGTCTCAGTCTAAAAAAAATCCTAGACATGCATCTCTACTGTTCATGTGCAGTCATAGCGTCTGTGGTGACTTTACCAACGACTGCAAAACAAAGAACAGCGCTAATTTTTCCATTTCTGCTATTTTCTTATTTGTTATTTTTTTCTGCCATTCTTTTGGGCTGAGTTAACGTCAGGTCTATCAGAATACCACGGAGAATTTGCCATATGCTTACTGAACTTTCCTGCACACTGAGTATGAGAGAACCTGCAGCATTAGCATTTTAGATAAACACTTTTAGTGTAACGGTTTCAGTCTGGTAATAGTTACAAGTCACATTTTTGTATCAGTGAAAGGATTTCACATTTGTACATTTATGGTCTTTGGCAGACGCCCTTATCCAGAGCGATGTACAAAAGTGCTTTGAAGTCTCTATCAAAGAATAGATTAACACTGGCTCAATAGGTAACGGGCTTAAGATACCATCAGCCTAATAACTGTTGGGAGTGTTTTTTTGTTGTTGTTGTTTTTTGATAATAATACATACGACAATACATAAAACAAAAACGGAAAATAAGAGCTAGTTTAAGTGTTTCAGGAAGAAGTAGGTCTACATCTGTTATTTGAAGACGGCCAGTAACTCAGCAGTTCGGACATCTAGTGGAAGTTCATTCCATCACCTCGGTGCCAGAACAGAGAAGAGGCTTGACGAATTCGCACCTCTTACCCTGAGAGATGGTGGGACCAGTTGAGCAGTGCTAGTAGATCGGAGGGGGCGTGGTGCAATTTTTAAATTCCTGTAAAGCTGCTTTGCAAGAATGTCCATTGTTAAAAGTGCTATACAAATGAATTGAATAGTTGCTACACTTTTTCAGGTTCTTGGGTTCGAGCCTGTGCTGGGGTGATTATGTGGAGTTCAATTTAAGTGAATGTTTTGTCAACGTATGAAACAATGACCACAGACTAACTAAATTTACTTAATTCAGATGTCTACATTAGTTCCAGTTCAATCAGTTTACTTACATGATCAGTTCATTTCTTACACTTGCTGTCTTGTTGGTTCAGCTAACATGATAAACAAACATAAAAAGAAACCTCAGATTAGTCTAATTAGCAGTCTCTGTCTTTAGAACTGCATGCAAACTCTATATAACAATATAATTACTAACTAATGAACAGGTCGGGTTACTTGTTACCTTACAAACTAATTGATATACTACGTTAGTTGCAAAGGGTTTCAGGAAACAATAATTAAAGTCAAAAGAGATAACAATGTAAGGTAACGCTTTATAATAAGTGTGTGTTAATTATATGCTTTCAATCACTTACAAGACGTTAGATAATATTAGTAGACTACTTCCAAATAGTTTATAAATGGTTAATTAAATATACTGACAAGTTATTACAAGACATTAAATAACATTAGTAAACTGCTTAAAAATAGTTTATAAAAATGTACAAGAAAAGTGCTGTAAATGCTTCATTCTTGCATAACACAGGTTTACTAATGGTAAGCCCAAAGTCAATAAAGATATTGAAAAACCCATATAAACTTATAAACAAATAGTTTGTTATTTAGAAAAATATTACTAAATGGTGTATAACATAGTAAGAAGAGTAACTAATGCATTTACTAGGCCTTTTTTATCAGTTTATTGAGTTTTTTGCAGCCCCCAATCTAAATCGAGTACTATTTATACTTTATTAAAATGTTTAAATGATGAGTAAACATTAGTAAGTGTTACTCAATGTACTTATTATTATTAATAATTTGGGAAACCCACCCCAGTGTTGTTTGATAAAGTTATCCAGATGTACCCTATTTTCTGGTTTCTGTCACCACCTTGCCAGTATTATACACACCAACACACCACACAGCATTCATGACTCGTGCGTAAAAACAAAAGCAAGGAGAAAACTCTGCTCTGTCATTCCTACACACTTTTCTAGCATTAGAACTGCTCACGAGTTATTTACATTGCCCAGGAGATGCTGCTGTCAATCAGTATGCAATCTCACACACCCACACACTTTTTAACAGGCAGAAACTTTTTGTAGCTCTTAGTTCTAATTAAATTGCAGTTAGAAATATACATCTCTTGTCTTAACGATGATAAATGCTTGTTAAATGACAGATCATTGGTATCGCAAAGACTTATATATTGTTATATATTCAAAAAAGCATTTCTAATTCGCCACAATTGTCCGAGTTAGTCAAGATTTAATTAAATTATGCATTATTGCTATGCTATGTTTTTATGTATACATTCTGCTCCTAAACCAACATGGATCTCTTTCAAGACCTGTACATTCAAAAAATATGAACTATATCCCAAAAATATAATAATATTTTAATGTAGGTGGCTTGTGTTGCTGCCTCACAGCTCTAGGGTCTCTGGTTTGATCTTGAGCTCGGGTTGATCCTGTCTGTGTGGATTTTCTGTGCATGCTCCATTTGGGTTCTCTGGTTTCTTCCCCCCACCCAAAAACATGACATTATGTCAGTCAGCTAGATAGATATATAAGATATA
Source organism: Hemibagrus guttatus (assembly GCA_033459395.1). NCBI lineage: Eukaryota > Metazoa > Chordata > Actinopteri > Siluriformes > Bagridae > Hemibagrus > Hemibagrus guttatus. The sequence goes on from JAUCMX010000011.1 coordinate 17,796,615, forward strand.
TTGCCCTTAGGTGTGAATGAGTGTGTGTAAGTGTGTGTGTGTAGTGTGTCGAGGTGGACTGGTGTCTAATCAAATGTGTATTGTATTTATAATAATTACATATAATAATAATAATTGTATATATATTATATACCGCATTGTGGTTAAATGCTCAAATCTGATTGGTCAGAAGATGTCAACAGGTACAGCAGAGGTAGTTCTGACAGTAACATGAGTTACACAGAGATTTGTATTAGACATATAATCCACATAGTCTAAGAATAATAATGAAGAAATACACAGTAAAATGTGTTGTTTAGCAAAGTAAGACATTTATGTAACATTTATGAAAGGAGTCTCTGTTGTAAGCACTCTCTGGCTCAGGCTGTGCTTTGTGTGAGAGAGTGTGTGTGTGTGTGTGTGTGTGTGTGTGTGTGTGTGTGTGTGTGTGTGTGCGTGTGTGCGTGTGTGCGTGCGTGTGTGTGTGAGTGAGAGAGAGAGTGAAAGAGAGAGAGACTACTCTGATGAGGGAACAACTGTTCATGTATCTTTATTTTACATGAGATCTGGGACTAACTTTAAGCCTCAACTATAAGGCATTAAAATGTGTAACAAATAGTGCATTAATAAATTATACATTGTAATCTTTGGCAAATATGATGTATATGCACAATACAGCCAGTAACTCCAGACTGTTATGCTATACATGTTATTCCTTACACATTATAATGTAATATAATATAATATAATATAATATAATATAATATAATATAATATAATATAATATAATATAATATAATATAATATAAGCATGGTGGCTTAGTGCATAGCAAAATCACCTTGCACCTAATATAATATTATATTATATAATATAAAATAATGGGGCAATATATAGTCTATTTTTAATTCTATTTAAATCAGTATCTATATTTCCGATAGCTGAAATGAATATTCTATTATTGGAGCATTTTAAAAAAATTTCCTAAGAAGAAAGCAGAAACGTTAGCTTACTGTAGGAACTTGATAATTTAATTAAAGATAATTAGATTTTCTGTATGCAGTCAATAAACAAATCAATAAACAATAGTTTACCCATGAGATCATAGTGAAGACCAAGAGCCACTACAGTAAGATTTGGGAATCTGCAGCCTAATCCATCCAATCCAGTTGGAGCCGATGTTGAAGCTATCCAGCACATTCATATTTAATCAGAGTCTTCAACAGAATGTGAAGTGTAGCACTACATCATTTTAGTAAGCTAATGTAACACAGACACACGCTTACAGCAGCTTTAATCCCGAGACATGGTGACAGAGCCAGTTTAGCCGTGTTCACTGCGAGGATGTGAGGTGATGGAGACGGCTGGACCAGAGAGCAGCAGAGAAAAGCTGATGTTCGACATGACTGATGGGTTGACATACTCTGGATCCGACAGCGTTGACACAGATACTCCTTTCTGGCTTCAAGTGGAGCAGGTCTTGTATTATTCAGGTGCACTGTAAAAAAAAAAAAAAATCTGGCATGACTGTTGAAATATAGATTTCTATGTAAAACTACAAAAAAAAATGATTTAAAAAAAATTCATTTACAAAGCCCCCAAAATCCTCACAAATATAATCACAGATGTATTGACTTGAAACAAATACAGTACATAACAAAGTAAATATTAACAGGGAGCTCATTTGAGGGTGTTTATGAGATTGTATTTTCAAACAGAAATAAAATCGGATATGATTCAGAAAAAAATTAAATAAAATTGGCACTCCAGCTTATGTTTACGCAAACCTCGTAAGACTGAAAAAAAGAGTTTTAGAATTTTATATGATTAAATTGATTAAAAACAGTGAGCTCTACTCCCATACTTAATCAATAAAATTTTTTATACGAGTCAGTCAACCTGATCTCATAAGAATTCAAATCAAAATTCAGTTGAGTGAGGATGATTTGGTTGAATTGCTTTTAACTGTATATGAATAAAAAAATGAAAAAAAGGTATGAATGCAAAATATATATATATATATATATATATGTATATATATGTGTATATATATTTGATGATGATGATGATGATGATTATTATTATTATTATTATTATTATTATTATTATTATTATTATTATTATTATTTACTCCATCCAGGGTGTATCCTGCCTTGATGCCTGTTGATGCCTGAGATAGGCACAGGCTCCCCGTGGCCTGATGATAGATCAGATAAGCAGTACAGACAATGGAATTATTATTATTGTTGTTGTTGTTGTTGTTGCTGTTGTTGTTGTTGAATATCAAGTACATTTCAACTATCTATAGTGATATTTAAAGTTGAGAAACATTCACAAAGAACAGGTTAGTTCTGCTTGACACTCGTTCCGACATTTGCTCTCTGTTTTTTCTCTTTTAAAGTGAATAACGCAACACAATACAGTCTCTGTCCTGAAGATTGTCCTGAAGACTGTCTGACTGGTGTAGGGCTGTATTAACTCAGCAGTAAGAGCTTGGACTACTGATTGGAAGCTTGTAAGTTCAAATCTTGTGACCACCATGCTGCCACTTCTGGGCCCTTGAGCAAGGCCTCAACTGCTATAAATGAGATAAATGTAAGTTGCTCTAGATAAGTGTGTCTGCCAAATGTTATTAATGTAAATGAGCCCACTAAAATTGCCAAATACACATCTCCCATCTCCTCACAGAAAACTTCACCTTATCAGTGTATTACACATTGTTAAATTTAGATTCTTTGGAGTGTTAGTTATACAAGTCTCAGTGTAAATCTCTATGCTATTATAGAAATGATCATGCATTAGAATTAATAAAGGTACCTTCTCTCTCTCTCTCTCTCTCTCTCTCTCTCTCTCTCTCTCTCTCTCTCTCTCTCTCAAACCTTTTGATCTGCCTTAGAGCCAGAACTACTGTCAGAAATACTGTTATAATGAACCCTTTGCATATGAACAATCAGATTCGAGAATGCAACTACGCTGTGGTAAATTACATTTATTCATTTGTTGGACATTTTCATCCGAAGCCATTTTAAATACAAGCTCAGAGCTAATCTGTTAACCTAGCTAGTTGTCTTAAGAGTTTAAATCAGAACCTTCAGGTCAGATCAGATCCTAGACATCTGAAACTCCCTAACTTGCATTCCTCATGTACATCTTCTACAGATTTCTGTACTAGTTTCACTGTAATTACTAGTATTAACTGAATAAAACAATTAAAAATACAAATAAATAAATAAATAATAAACCAGGTCGGTCAGTGTGTTTTCATTTTTTTTTTTCATTTTATTGGCACACACTAAAATAAGAAAAATGAATTTTTATTTCATATTTTAACTATTTCATAAAAATGCAAATATATAATTAAAAAATAAAAATTGTATTTTTTTTCTTATTTTAATTGCTGTTACCATACAAAGTCTAGAAATGAAACATTCATGAACCCAAATATGAAAATAAATACCCACTACAGTATAATTCAGCATCTGTGAATCTGGAAGTATGGCTATTTTCTGATTAACATGTAAAAATATGTAAAAATAGAATTAACATACTGTATGTAGAAACAAATTTTGGATGATTAAAATGATAAATCCTTAAATCCTTTACTGATACACATCTGAGAAATTCAAGAGCATTCATGTAATTTTAGTTTTAAAAGGAATCTAAGGTGATTTAAAACAAGCAAAGGAGAAATACACAAACTTTTTGTAATTAACAAAAGGTAATTAGATTTAAGGATCATGCCTTCAGGAAATGATTTAAAATTTGGAAAAACGAACAAATACAATCTGAAACAAGCTTACAGAAAATAGCAAACAGAACATAGCTATGAATTGGTGCTAGCAACAAAATGCTGTAGTGTTGCTACACAGCCATATGCTGTAATGTATAAAAGAGCGATCCACCCACTCAGCACACTGATGTGCAGCTTCTAAAATTGGTTCCCTCGCTTTTCTCATGCTATCCCTTCATCTGCCTCATCCAAGGCTCTGTTGCTGGATTCGGGCTTGATGTTGGAAACCCCCTGAGGAAGCAGGCGAGAATGAAGAATGTATAAATGTTTAATGCCTCGCCAACATTAAAACAGAAATGGGAGGTTAATATGGAGTGTCACACATATCAAATCCCAAAGTTTCACTCAGCCACGGTTCTCACACAACTGCAATTTACGGGAATTACTGAATCAATTAATTGCAATGCTAATGGATCAGCGGCACCTCCTGGACCAATATTACAGTTTATTTCTCCTTTGTTTCATCATATCAGGGATGGTTATGCTTTCCAATATTCTTTTTTCCCCCACTTTGGATATCTGCCAAATTCTGCATTGGCAGTGGTTCCAGGCAGTGTTTTATTGTAGATAGCAAAATAAATAAATAAATAAATAAATAAATAAATAAATACATACATACATACATACATACATACATACATACATACATACATCAAAATGAAAAAAAAAAAATAGACTTGGTTCTAATCCATGGAAAATAAGGATTATAAAGACAAAAAAAGCAACAAAGCAAAAATAAATAAAAGGTAATATTACATAAAAGGTTACCTTGTAAGTTTAAAGTTTTCACTTAGGGTATTTCTTGGGGATATTAGCATGAATTGAAGTGTCATTTATTTTGTAGCTAGGCTTGTTGTAGAATTAATCCATTTCTAATGGAGCTTGCAGACAGAAGCTAAAATACAATGACAACAAAGATAGAACTAAATGCTGCTGATTGTTTTATCTCTTATATATATGATCAGTATGTTCAAGCGTTTCAAAAACACATTGTCTTACTTGCTAGTTGCAGCTTGTGAACAAGCTGAGTACAGGAAAAAAGTGTAGAAGCTCAAGTTCAATTTAAATTGATAATATTTTTTTTTTAATTTATATAGCGCTGTAAGTCATGGATGGACCTTTTCATAAAGAAGCTTTATAGATATCTGGATATTAATTTTTTAATTTATCCCTAATTAGAGAGCCAGAAGCACTAGCGACAAGGAGAAAAACTCCCTGAAACCTTAAGAAGACACTCATTCTCATCTTGGTGACTTTGAACTTTGTGATTATGAATCATTTCTCTTCTATACCTTTATATCAAGCTGTGCTTATTGTGTTGAAATAAACTTGAGTATGAGCATTTGTATAATTTCTGAGTTTATTAGAGCTTTAATTTTATGTCTGTCATTTCATATCCAAGTAAAGTTACTGACTATTTGAAACTTGAGAGAAAACTGTTTATAGCAAGCAAAGTCTTTAAACTATCCCAAGAACATGCACTATCATCTTTTGTGAGTCTGTGTTGCACTGGCTATAGTCATTTAATGGTTATCTATCTATCTATCCTCATCCTCAGCTGTAGCAAGTGAATTTTCGGTGAACAAGGCTCACCTAAAGAAGTAGAAGTAGGGCATCAGAATGGATCAGGTGGGTCTGGAGGGCAGAAGGAGTCAAGATCACTGTTGTGTCAAGAGTAATATGTACAGAGCGCAAAAGAAAATGAGAGAGAAAAAGAAATAGGAAAGAGAGAGAGGGAGAGAGAGAGAGAGAGAGAGAGAGAGAGAGAGAGATGGAAGAATCCAGCATCAAAGATTAGCCATTGCTGGTTAGCTTAACAGACTACCAGTAAAGGGATAAGGTGAGCTTTTGAGCTTTTGTCCCAAACAACATTAAAGTGAGTTAGAATGGTGGCTATTTATGTGGATGGGTGGTGGAAAAATAAAATCAGGTGTAGATATCCGAAATAAATAAATAATCTGTAACATTTAACAGTATTGTTCAATTCTAAGTGCAACCACTGATTTTGAAATCCACTTGTAAATTACCTTCAGTACTCAATAAAATGTCACTCTGTAGAGTGTCAGGGATTCTCAGAGATTGAGGATGCAAGTGTAGACTTTTGTTGTGCACGGTGTAAAAATAACAACAAACGGTGAGTAGGAGCCGGAATAGCAAACCATTCAGACTATGAGCAAAGCTAGGGAAGGAAAAGGAGCAAACAAAATGACAAAAGCATGACAAAAAGACACTTAAATAGAAGAACTTATACGGGAAATATACGGGTGCTCATCAGGGTGAAGCAGGACACAGGTGAGGGTGATTGGGACATGTGACAAGGAAACATGCAGGGGCTGATGGGTAATATAGTTCAAGCACTGATTCAATGTTACCGTGACAGTGTTGTGAGCTGATGAAAATCAAATCAAATAGATAAATACAATAAATAAATAAATAAATGAATAAATGAATAAATATATAAATACATACATACACAAATAAATAAATAAATATATAAATACATACATACATACACAAATAAATAAAAAAAAAAAAATAAAAATAAATAAATAAATAAATAAATAAATAAATTGGTAGATAATTTAAAAATCCAGCTGGCTACAATCATCATCAGGTTCATCTGTATGATGTAAATAATGTTGACACATTAACTAGATATATATAAGCTGCTACTACATGCTGTTTTTGCTTCCCCAGAGCCTCAGAGAACAGAAAATTCTGAAAAGGCAGGGGTTAAAGAATATTTTCCATAGCTATTACTGTGGTAGAGTGTTTATGTATATGGTGCAGGTAGGGGGGCACATAATTCTGCTAGGCCAGGACTGGCACTGTTAGGAAACATTTTGACACCAAGTGGCGTCTCTGTGGTTCCTCGCAGCATAAGGCATTTAAAAAACCCTCCCCTACAGCGACGACCTCAAAACGTTTTTACCTTAATAATACACAGACTTAAAATGGTAGTAAGCAGAACGAAGAAAAGAAAGACCGAACAGCCAAAGATGAAAGATCTGTAATTTCCAAAGCTCAAAATAGGGCACTTCTTTTCAGAAGCTTAAAATGTGTTGTTTGAAACATTGTTTACAGAGGTTTTGTAAGGTGCTTTATGAAAAAAGGAATACATGGAAAGCTGTTTCTTCTCATCTCTGTGGCTGAGGTTGTCACAGGAGGCAGCTTGATAAACGGAGGAAAGCGTTTGGTTTCTCTTTGTGTATTTCTCATTCTATATCTATCTGTCTCAAGGCCACTGTGTGTCATTGCTGTTTGAACCTCTGCCGCCTGGATCAAAGCGTGCAGCAAAGAGCGCAGGTTGCTTAAAGCCAGTGATGTGTTGAAACACACACACACACACACACACAAACACACACACAAATGCAGACTCTGTGAAGAGCTGTTGGAACTCCAGTGATGGCACCATGTGGTTCCATGATAAGCATGAGAGGTAAGTGGGCGAGGTGCGATAGGAAACGTCGAGCCTGTCTACTAACGAAAGCAGATCGAGAGGAATCCCTGGATCTAAACATAGCTTCAGTCATCGCTTTCAGATTAGCAAAAAAAAAAAACCTACAGATCCACATAAGTGATGGATTTTTTTCGGTTGTTGCAATGACGCAACCTTTTTGAACAGATGTCTGCAATTTACAATCATTGTTATGACACTGATGAAAAATAATTTAGAATTGATTAATTTTCAAGTTTTTTTCAGTTCAATTTATGTGTATAGCGCTTTTAACAATAGACGTTGTCTCAAAGCAGCTTTACAGAAGTATAGAAACAAGGAAAAATTATAAAGTTTTAAGTTAAGTTACAAAACATTTACTAGAGAATCATTTATGCAGAGAAACAGTGGCTCAATGGTTAAGGCTCTGGCTTTCAGATCAGAAGGTTGGAGATTCAAGCCCTGCACTGCCAAGCTGTTGGGCCCCTGAGCAAGACCCTTAACTCTCTCTGCTCCAGGAGCAAGACCCTGCAATATAACACCAGCTTCCTAAACTGGTTTATGTGAAGAAAACAATTTTGCTGTAATGTACATGTGACAAATAAAGGCTTCTTCTTCTTGGCTAGGTGAATTAATTCTACCACTAGTGCATGCAAAAATCTGAACAACTTGCAAAATGTTCAAACATATTCATTCATTGTCTACCGATCTACTCTTGGGTCACAGGGAGCCTGTGCCTATCTCAGGTGTCATTGGGCATCAAGGCAGGATACACCCTGGACAGAGCACCAACCCATCACAGGGCAAACACACTCTCATACAATAGAGACAATTTAGAGATGTCAATCAACCTACAATGCATGTCTTTGGACCAAGGGAGGAAACCCCCAAGGCACGGGGGGAACATGCAAACGCCACACACACGGCGGAGGCGGGAATCAAACCCCCAACCCTGCAGGTGTGAGGCAAACATGCTAACCACCAAGCCACCATGCCTGCCGTGTTCAAACAGATTGCTTTCTCCATTTTTACTGCCAGCATCACCATTGTGCTTGTTTTTTGATTTTGTAGATCACTAAGCTTCCAAGCAGAGTTTCTGCCATGAGTCAGTGCAACTGTATTGTATGACATTGCAGTGCATTGTGGAACTTTGAGTCCAATCTTTTTGTCTCCAATATTTCAAAACTTATTTCTCATTAATATAATGCTTAAAATAAGAAGTGAGAAAAGAAGTAACTCAACATAGTTCTTTAGTTGTTTATCAGGAAAGTATAAAGTTTCACTCTAACAAGGAGATTAACTGTGATATGTATGTATATGAGCCTAAAAATATTCACATGGTTAAGGCTTCCTGTGTTGAGATTTAATTGTAACCATGGCGACCAGGCCATCTAGACTGTGAGTTTTCTTAGTCGACTGCTTGACAACTGAGTCGCTGCAAAATTATATTTATATCACAGTGCAGTTGAATCCTTGAATCAGAAGGTGGTGATTAATTTTCTATTACATTACGGACTTGATAACAGCTCTGCCTGTAAGATGAATAAAAGTTTTACTATGAAAGTTCTCTGTCTTATATGTTTTCACTTCTAAAGTTCATTCATAGTTGTATATCAGACATGCCACAGTATTTGAGAAAATGTTTTGTTCTTTAACAAACAAAAGCATATAATTGTTGATACTGCACAGTTTCTTGTTATTTAACACTAATGGAATAAGTCACTAGTGTCAGGGAAACAGTCAGTAAGGGGAAAGTCTTCAGGATAGAGCACTTTGTACTGTCCAGTTTCTCAGTGACATGACATTTTCTTTGGTCCTAATAGCTTCACACACAGACACTCATTTACACCTAGAAGGAAACTGGAAAAGCAAGAAGAAACCCACATGGACATGGTGAAAACATATGAAACACCACATAAACAGCAACCAGAGCTCAGATTTGAACTGGGAACCCTGGAGATATGAGACACCAGTGCTACCTAACTGCTAAAATATATTTTTTCCGTTAATTAATTACTTATAAGTATAATTACTTATAAAATGTATTATTTTATAAGGTATAAATATATATATAAATTTTATTGATATAAGGTTTCCTGTTATAAATAGGAGTTTTCAGCATAACACAGTGTGCAAGCCAACATGTCTTCCTTTACCTTCTAAAAGCAACACATTTTCCTTGTGAGTTAGTAATCTAAGCTATTATGCATCTGTTTTGCTCTTTCAATCAAGGAATATTGTTCAGTAATTAGTGAGAATGGCTTGAATCCCTGCTCCACAAATTATGTTATGGCTGAATGGATGGTGGTGTATTGCTCACTACCGTCCATTCAGCCCACAACTGAAGAAAGTTAGGACCATTTTAGGGCCAGTCTGTCTTACTGTTTACATGCACACCAAGAGTCTTATTAGTGCGTAACGACACCAAGATTGTTATTCATTCATCCATTCATCTTCAGTATGCACTTCAGTATCCCAGGAACACGGGGTGTGAGACGGGAATACAACCCGTATGAGACGCCAGTCCATTGTAGAGACACATGCACACATATATTCACACCTTGGGACTAATTTAGCATAACCAATCCACCTACTGGCATATTTTTAGGTAGTGGAAGGAAATTGAAGGAAACTCATGCAAGCACAGAGAAAACATGTGAAACTCCGAACAGACAGTACCTGAGCTCAGGATCAATCCCAGCCTTGGATGCAGAAATGCTCTTCTGAAATTGTTAGACAGTCCAGTTTATAATTACTGTTGTCTGATTGTAATGGGCCAGTTAATGTCTCAGACAGCATAAACTTAGACTCATTACAATTTAACAGTCCTAGCTGAATTATACACAGATATGGACACTTGAATCACTCTCAGTCAAAATCTTATATTATATTATATTATATTATATTATTGGAAGTGATGACGTGATGACAGCATTAATGAAACATTAATGGACAAATGAGATCATACATCTGACATTTTGATCAATACATAGTCAGGTTATGAGCCTCTGAAACACTAAAGCTGGGTCCTAAATGACTATGCACTTACTCTATGCTTCAGTATGTAGTGTATGAATTGTAGAAGAATAGTATTGTCTCAGACAGAACATTAATAACTTACCGAAATTATAAGCCATGTCCCAGTCGACTGCAAATGAAGTAAAATTTTTAAAATTGAAAAATGACATGTTTCGTCAGCCAACTTGAATATATATATATATATCTCCCCAACCTTCTTACTCCAACATTCCACCATCCTTCACTTTGTGAACACGCTACTCACACTATTGATGCTATGAAATGGAATATACAGTGGTGCATAATCATGTGATTTGGGGCACACCTTTAGATTATAATCTTCCAGGAAAATAAAATGGAGGTGATGCATACTATTAGGGGGGTTGGATAAATATATTTGTTTCTTCATGAAGGAATATTTAATTTAAAAATATTCTTACTGCATAGGGTATAACAATAATTGTTTGTGTAAGTTTTACAGTGTAAGCAAAATAATAATAATAATAATAATAATAATAATAATAATAATAATAATAATAATAATAATAAAAATTCTATGATATGCAAAGGAGAGAAGTTTACTGTTCTGTACATATGACACTATATTTTCTTCTGTTCTTCTAATTTAATATAATTGTCTCCAAGAACATTCATTTAAATGTTGACCTGATTAAATTGAATGTAAATTTAACATTAAATAGCAGAACATTAAAGGTAACACATTATCACTGATATCTGCTTCTAAATAAATCAGAACACAATCCAGGTATAGAGTGAAAAAGTCTCACTTAAATAATCCACAATAATGTCTCTTTAATGGTCTTGAGATTTGGCTTATCAGCCTTCTGGTTTTAACAGAATCTTAACCACTTTGCCAGGAGAGGAACAAATCATGCAAGGCAAAAGTAGAAGAGGAGAGAAGAGAATAGAGGAGAGGACAGCGTATGCAGATGCACCGCACTCTCTGTTTCAGTCTGTGTGTCATGACACCCCCATACACACTGGAGTGTGTGTGTGAGTAATACAGAGAGTGTACAGCTGTGCTTGATTATAATGATATTCTGACCCCTGCTGATTCCAGAGGATCTAGAAGGCCTGCGATCAAGAAAAGTGCCTCAGGCATTTCGGCTTACTACATGACAAGCCCGCAGTCCACAACATCAATATTAGATTTTAAAAAATATAAAGGAATATGAATGTTAGGGTGCACAGGCAATGCTGGTAATATTGTGTGTGTGTGTGTGTGTGTGTGTGTGTGGGGGGGGGGGGGGGGGGGGGTGTCTGGAGAGTGGGTGTACATGGAAGAATGAAATGCAACACGATTAATATGTTATTAGGGAATCTATATTTAGAGGATATATTCTGTGTGTAATTTTGTATGACTAATGTACAGGTCTGTGCTATTATTCTATTCTTAATAAATCATACTTACAGTTCTGGGCACTCAGCATTTTCTTAATGATGTGATTACAGTCATCCAGAACACGATTCTGTGAAGCACAAACCGCACAAACTCTTACACTTACAAGAAGAAACACAAGCTCTTAAATGTAGATACAGCAGAAATAATAAATATAAATGCACTAACCTTTCAACAGTGAGATTTCACAATGCTTTTATAAATTCAAACCAATCATTTGGGAGCAGACAAGAGCAAAGAAAACTAAAGATTTTACATAAATATAGGAGATACTTCATCTGTATAAGGTTTCAGATGCAGGTACTTTCCTATTTCATTTTCTATTTATTTATTTATTTATTTATTTATTTATTTATTTATTTATTTATTTTTTGCCCATGTTTTTGTGCTAACAAATTTCTGACATGAAGAAACAAAACATACATAAGTCAAGTGACTCATGTGAAGAAATTTTAATTGTATATAAATTCTACATACAAATCTGAATCCCAAAGCCTGAAGCCTCTAGCATGACTCAAATTTCCCCACAGTTTGTCATGTTGCAAGAAAGACCTGCACCCAGACTCTCTGTCCTGGAACCTAGGTGGTGGTGGAATAATCTTCCCCTGGCTGTCTGAACAGCTGAGTCACTCACTGTCTACGAAGGAAGACTGAAAACCTACCTCTTCAACAAGCCCTAAAATAAATAAATAAATAGATAAATAAATAAATAAATAAATAAATAAATAAATAAATAAATAAATAAATAAATAAATAAAATTTGACTTGTATGGTTTTTTTTGTACTAACGCCTCTGTAACAGGTTTTCAGCTAAATAATACTTCTGAACACTGACCTGTTTGTGTACACCACTTTTGAAATGAGCCAAATGCTGTAAATGAAAACCCAATTATTATTTAATTTTTTTTTAGAAAGAAATCTCTAAAAAAAAAACGCACAAATTGAACTTGCCAAGGACATCAGTTATCATTTATCATTATTTACATCTATAGCAAAAGAGTATGGTATGCTGGTGCAAGACCCTGGTAGGTGTTAGGAAGAATGAGGACACTGAGAGTCAGGGTTTGTGTAATGGGGGGGGGCACTGTTGCATTCCCTTGTATCATTTTTAGCACCACTTGTAAAAATCAAAACTCGACATAAATTTAGTACATTAAGCAGAACATGGTTGCACTTGCAGCTCAAAGAAGCATAACACCTTCCCTGCTTCATAACCAGTGCTTAACCACACTTCCACTGCCCCAGTTAACACTGGGATTCAATATGTTTCTAAAATAGTTTCGAAAAACAATAATACATAACCATCAACAGTTAACTAAATCACTTGTCTTTTTTTTTTTAATATCTAGCTATTTATGGACTTATAAGGCACATGTTAGCTAAAGATTCATCATCTCCATGTCAGTACAGAAATCTCTTAAAGACTAGTAGCACAGGATGTTTTGATTTTACTCATATAATATTTATTAACCCCCAAAATTAAATAATGTACATATGATGAATCTGGAAGTCTATCACAAATTTTGAGAGAGGAAAAAATAAGTGAAGAGGATGTAATATATCTGGCTGAATGTATGATAAAGTGACCCATTTCCAAATGTAATAGTGGCAGTTCTGATGTACTGTGTATACATTAAAAAAAATCAAGATCACTGATTCAGATTCTTTAGACATGTCTAGAGATGTATTAGAAAAAGGCTTTCAGAGAGTTAATTATTACAGTATGTAACGGGCCTTTTGTCTGAGTCAAGGTCTTGTTTCACATAACACACTGAACTGACAACACAATGTATCTGAAATGTCCAGTAATACTGAGATATGTTCATTAACCCCTTTTTACCAGTTCACCGGCATTCCACTGTACCATGAGAATAGACATTTTCAGTCAGTATACAAAAATGAATTATTTTATTGAGAAACAAACAAACAAACAAACAAACCTAAAAAATAGAAAAAAAAATACCATTCAGTAAGGACAATAAATTGTAGGTTTAAATTATTTATTTTTTTTACCTCTGTTGGGACAACCTCACACAGTATTTTAAATGGGTTTGATATCACATTTGACTTAAAAAAAATCAAAAACTGTGTGTGCAAAAAACTAACTGTTTCTATTAAATGAGGCTCGATAAACACAGAAAAACTACAAATTGATGGGCACTACAAAACAGGAACAAATTCCATTTTTTGGCCTCTGGGAAAATATCCATAACCACAGAAGGACCATGTCTCAGAATCTGGCACGGATATATCTTAAGACCCTTAACCCTTTCTGCTCCAGGGACATCATATCATGTCTGACCTAAACCCGACTTCCTAGCACAGTGGCATATGAAAAGAAAGACAGTTCATGTGTAGACTGGAAAAAAGAAGGAATATGTTGAGTGAGATTTAAGAACAGTAAGTAAGTATGTTTAGGTGATTAAAACATGTATGGTAGAATATTATAGTGACAATATTCTGTCGGAAAACATCATTGTTGTAGGTTTTTACAGGAGTCTGTGTTCTGTAGAGGTGTAAGCTTGCTGTTTGATTTTATTTAGCGCTTTGAAAATACCACGCTCAAATCATGTCAGATGTATGAAACCGAATTGTGTTAATGTTATTCAATCCAATCACATGCACCTAAGATATGTTTGCAGTGTATTTTACACTAAAGGCTTTCTGCTTTCTATTATCGTCAGGAAAACCCAACTGTGGAAAAAACCTGACATTGTTGTGATTTTCTGCTGTCAGAATTCAGACATAGCATCACCCAGTGGGTTTTCCCACACCACCATATTGTGAACTTCTCAATATAATATTGTGATGAATGTGTCATTTGAACCCATGTATAATAAAAAACTACAAGGTAGAAACAAAGAATATGTGTATTACTTCTTCTCCTACAGTAAGATTTGTAACCCATTTTAACCAAGTAAGACAAGATCCTAACTAATCATTCACTAAAATGCCAGATGTCTTCACAGACTGACATTCCACAGAACTCATGACATTTCTCCTTTTCTGTCTTGTTAGAAACAAAGGCAAAAGCAGATGTAAAATTTACAACAAGAAATTTTATATTTCTCTGACACCATAATCTTTGAAATTGATCTGTCATCAAGTGAAAAGATGATGGGCTTCATGAAAATGGATTTTATATGGGTCCAAAATAGAGAGCTTCTTACAACATAGTAGATTCTCCTGGTTTACTTAATTCATTCATTGTCTACCGCTTATCCGATCTATACTCGGGTCACGGGGGGCCTGTGCCTATCTCAGGCGTCATTGGGCATCAAGGCAGGATACACCCTTGATGGAGTGCCAACCCATCGCAGGGCACACACACTCTCTCATACAATAGACAATTTAGAGATGCCAATAAACCTACAATGCATGTCTTTGGACTGGGGGAGGAAACCGGAGTACCCGGAGGAAACCCCCGAGGCACGGGGAGAACATGCAAACTCCACACACATGGCGGAGGCAGGAATCGAACACCCAACCCTGGAGGTGTGAGGCAAACGTGCTAACCACTAAGCCACCATGCCCCCCTGGTTGACTTAATAAATAAGCAAATTATTTATAGAATAAAATAGTCTCAGTCCAAAACATTCTGCTTATGCATGGTCTGGACTGTTTATACACGTCTCTGTGCCCCACGTTCTGAATATTGGAGGCTGTAATCTGATTGTCTAGCTATACCTCTGTATGTAAAGTAATCTGGAATGGGTAACCTTTAAAACACAGCTACAATGAGCCAGTTAGAGCAATACATACATCATCAAAATCATGTATTTAAAGGTTAGTAGCTAGATTAGCTAGTTTTGTAAATAGTTAATGGTGAGTAAACAGTTTGCTGATTACAAAGCCAGTTAAATGGCCTTTTTATGTCTACCAAGAAGCTAGATTAAGCATCCACTGAAAGAACAAACTATACAAAAGGACAGGCAACACAACCATAAATGTATAATTTTTTTGTCCCATTGTTTGAATCTATAATTCAAATCTACAATTTATTTATATTTGGTATTAGAAGAACATAAAGCATTAAGAGCATTATGGACTTAAAAAAAATAAATAAATAAATAAACAAAAAAATGTAGATGCCTATCTGACTTTAAGTGTGGGCTTAATAATTTTGTTATGATGAGACTTTGTGACATAATATATTTCTAGTTCTGTAATTGCTGAACTATCAACAGATATTGTTGCTTTTATTATTGCATTATTGGATTTTGGCCCATGTGACATCATGACCATCCCTTCCCTGGCAAGAATAAATATAAAATAATAGAAAATCCTGATTATTATACACCATAAGGCCAACAGAAGAGTTATTCGAGAGTTTGAGCTAGCTATATATATATATATATATATATGTTAGGCTGAAGTCCATGAAAGCTAATTTTGAGCAAATTTTAACTTTATAACGTTTTTAATGAAAAATCTGTTGATATTTTTCACTGAATTACTTTAGTTCAAATAATTAGTTCAAATAACCTTGAACTCCTTCTCATTAATTCAGATCAGTTTGGAACTAAAGGAAAAGTGCAGAAGAGAAATGAGAGAAAGGAAGCGAACAGTCCCTACTGATAGGTTACAGCTGAAGTGACAACAAATTTGTTTTGGGAAAAGGGAAGCTTATTGTATTTCTCCTTCAACATATCTCAGAATGAATGGTAGAACAAGAGAAGATAAGACAGAAGACCTTTCTTTTTCCTCACATAGACGTTCACTCTCTCTCTCTTTCACACACACACACACACACACACACACACACACACACACACACACACACACACACACACACACACACACACACACACACTACAATCTCAACAATCCATTAGGCTGCACAGTGAACAGGAGATGAGTTTAGATGACATATTTTCATTCATTGTCCATAACTGCTTTCCAGTTCAAGGTTGCAGTGGTTCTGCAGCTGAAAACATAGGAGTAGGCAGGAATATGAGCTGGACCATATTAGGGCATCACACATTATGGTATGATTTAAACCCTCCAAAATGTCTTTATAACATCTGTATCCTGTATCTTTTGTGTCTGTGAGCATGGAATTTTTTTTATTTTTATTTTTTATTTATTTATTTATTTATTTATTTGTTATTAGATATGTGCAGCGGACCTATTCATGCTCCATTGTTTGTTGGTTGTGTAAAAAAATACAAAAGTAAAGACATAAAATAAATAAATAAATAAATAAATAGATAGATAGATAGATAGATAGATAGATAGATAGACAGATAGACAGATAGACAGATAGACAGATAGATAGACAGATAGACAGATAGATAGATAGATAGATAGATAGATAGATAGATAGATAGATAGATAAATAAATAAATAAATAAATAAATAAATAAACAAATAAACGGGGGGCACGGTGGCTTAGTGGTTAGCACGTTTGCCTCACACCTCCAGGGGTGGGGGTTCGAGTCCCGCCTCCGCCATGTGTGTGTGGAGTTTGCATGTTCTCCCAGTGCCTTGGGGGTTTCCTCCGGGTACTCCGGTTTCCTCCCCCAGTCCAAAGACATGCATGGTAGGTTGATTGGCATCTCTAAATTGTCTGTAGTGTGTGTGATTGCGTGAGTGAATGCGAATGCGAGTGTGTGTGTGTGTGTGCCCTGCGATGGGTTGGCACTCCATCCAGGGTGTATCCTGCCTTGATGCCCTATGACACCTGAGAGATAGGCACAGGCTCCCCGTGACCCGAGTCTAGTTCGGATAAGCGGCAGACAATGAATGAATGAATGAATGAATGAACAAATAAACAGAAACCTTATTTAAACCAGGCAAATTAGATTTTTATTTGATCTTTACTATCATTCCACATTAATGTAAAAACCAAAACTTTAGGGGAAATTAAAAGTATCTGGAGAAAACCAGCATGAAGACAGACATTAATAAGAGCTTTTATTCAAACCTCAGACCTTTGAACCATCACAATACATGCAATAACTCGTTTTTAGAATTCGGTTTCAGCACCATGGACAGCACCAAAGCGGATTATTTTTATTTTTTTCTTCCACTCTTCCTGGTGGCTGTCATTGTGACAGCAGGCTTTGAGGATCAGCCCATGTTTCTCCATCTCCGGCCAGAAATCCAGCCTCCTTCTGTCGGCTCCCCAGACTTTCCTAAGCATTCCCAGAAGGTCCTTGATCTGCTGTGGGGTCCAATGGAACGAGTCTAGTAAAACTCCAGTGGGTATCTTTATAAGGTGCTGAGAACATATCAACTAGGTCCTCTGTATTCAGACGAGCAGTACTCTGAGTCTCTTCCAGATTGTTGAGTACCTCACTCTATCTATGAAGGTAAGCCCAGTAACCCTAAACTTATTCTACCACCTGTACTCTCTTTAAAACTTTATTCTTCCAATCAGGATTCAAAGTTTCTGAGGCAAATACTAATGTACTGTTTTGGACAGTTTTAGGTATAAATGTATTCATACAGATGAGAAAATAGTAATAATAAATAATTCTAATGTAATAGTAAGTAACAGTACAGTAAAGTAATCTATCCCATCAAACAGGTTGAAGTGGAAAAGAAAGGACTCATTCTCATTGATATTGCTTTTGGGGCAAATTATCATTTTTGTATGAATCTCAAAACATTTTCTTACATCTTAGATGGCAAGGAATCAAGTCATTTTTCTGTTTTGGACACCTCATCTGTTCCACTCTTGACCAGTTATCCCTGTCCATACAAAGGGCATTTAGTCAGTTTGAGTTTTAGGGTTACACTCTGCTCCAGTCGGTTGACCTTTCATTGTGCCACTTTTACCTATAACTTCTGTGACCTCAATAACAAAGCTATTTGGCACTCATAATAGCAACTGCCCCTGACCATCTCCTGACATGCCCCATAAGTGGAACTCAATTTATATCTCAATATTTTTTTACAGTAGAATCAAACCTAATTTCCTCTCCTGCAATGAAAATAGAGATATTTTCTGTTATAAAAATAAATAAATAAATAAATAAATAAATAATAATAATAATAATAATAATAATAATAATAATAATAATAATAACAGATAGATAGATAGATAGATAGATAGATAGATAGATAGATAGATAGATAGATAGATAGATAGATAGATAGATTCTTTATTCATCCCAATGGGAAATTTACAAATAATAATAATAATAATAATAATAATAATAATAATAATAACAGATAGATAGATAGATAGATAGATAGATAGATAGATAGATAGATAGATAGATAGATAGATAGATAGATAGATTCTTTATTCATCCCAATGGGAAATTTACAAATAATAATAATAATAATAATAAGAAGAAGAAGAAGAAGAAGAAGAAGAAGAAGAAGAAGAAGAAGAAGAAGAATAGTAAAAAAAAAATAGTAAAAAAAAAACAAAAAACATCATTTAATTATGTCAACATTTGTGTGTATTCAATTTTGAACACATTTTAATATTCCCCAAAGTAGATTTTGGACTGCAATATTTATTTGTATTTATCTGTTTTGGAAATTTTTACACAGTATCTACAAGTGTACTTTTTCCAGCTCTGTTCTTTGGTTAAAAAGTCCAGTAAAGCATGTTGCATTGGACACTAGTTGAGCCTAGTAACCAGCATGTTCTCATTATACTAGTTGCAAAAGTTGAGAGAAGCAGAGCATCAATGAGCTGAGAAACCATCATCTTCCTACCACAGTGTAATGGCCTCAGGTAGAAGCAGACTGAGACTATGAGCTTGTCTCTGTAGCCTTAAATAATCCAGAGCACAAGCTGTACTGCTCTTACTGCCAGACAAGCATCATAAATCAATGAAGAACTTTTAGACTAGACATGAATGAAAGAAAGATGAAAAAGCATCTGAAGAAAATGTCTATAAAAATCAGATTGCATAAGTGAGTGATCTTTGTACAAGCTGAGATGTCTGAAGGCTTGGCTGAGAATTAGGTTGACATTATTCCAAGAATGTGAGGAAATTTAAGATGTCAGGTGTTCTGGCATCACGCGGTAGGCCTGAATTTTGAATTAGGGCTCCGCTTTCATTCAGATTCACATGCCTGGCAGGTGTAGACATCTGAAAGCTTTGCTTAGAGCAAGAACATGACTGTGAGAGGTTCAACAACATAGAAGAAAGATTGAGCTTGTTTTATCCTCATCGCATTCACACAGATGTCTAAACATCACAACTCATTGACTCATGCAGCAGAAATTACATAAGGAATGTTGGACACTTCATTCACGCAACATTCATAGCTTTGCTTACGCAGCAGAAAGGGGCGGGCTACCAAGTGCTGATGCTGGATGAGTTTATAATGTTCAAGATGGCAGACAGCACTCCTGTAAACAAGACATATTACAATTTTAAATTAGCTCACGTTGTGTAATTAATTTTTCAACATTAGTAATAAGGAGACAGGCAAAAACAAAACAAAAAAAACAGCTAACAATAATGTAGAATAAAAGGCATGTTAGCTAGAAGACTACTGCATAGGACACACAGCATATACTTCATATAAGAGCGTGTGTGTGTATGTGTGTGTGTGTGTTTGTTGAGTTATTAAATCAGTCTTAAATCAGTGATTGTGCACAGGTGTGTGTGTGTGTGTGTGTGTGTGTGTGTGTGTGTGCTTGTGTGAGTGTGTGTATGTGTATGTGTGTGTGTGTGAGTGTGTGTGTATAGATGATAAATGTGAATGTAAAAGTCTCTAGTCATTTGTTAGCTATAAAATAATATTATGTAAAGCATTTCAACAGCAAAACTTTCATTCCACAGAATTAGCCTACAACATTTTAACACTTTTTTTTTGCTTTGCATAAGTGTATAGTTATACAAAAAGTCCAAGACCAAGATACTTCCAATAAATCCTCAAAATGCGTCCGGTGTATTAGCGATGTGTTCTGCATGCAGGATGACATTTCTCTGCCACAGTGTGATTTTTAGATTTGCCGGTCCATGTGCATTGAGAACACAGAAGAATTCGCGTCACCTCTCATTATCATTTTTGTTCAGGAGTGCACTGACTATGACGTTGTGACCTTGGTATGCCTCATGCGCTTAAAACACGCTCTAAATGACTCCTGTCTGCCACCCAAAATACCTCACTAAATGTCATAATAATGGCTGTCCACAGGGCAATTAAATGGGCCATTCATTTTGGTGTTGCTGTCAGATGTCTCATTTTAATATCCTGGTCTTTCAGACAGTGCTAAACGCATGCCTTTGTGTGTGCTCATGGATTCATAAAAAAAAAAAAAAAAAAAAAAAAAAAATTCCTCCCGGACAGTCATCAGTGTTCGTTAAAAGCGAGATTAATGTGGCCATTTACACAAAGGGCTATGGCTCTTTTATGTCAAACCCTCAAACCCCAGTGTCCACTTTCCAGTAATGAGTCAAGTACCGTGACAGAAGACTGTCAGCTGAAAAGGCGACATTGAGATACGAACGTTATAAAAGCTCCATTAGTTGACAGACATCCATATCATAGATGTCACAGGCAGAAATTGTACCTGCTGGAGCTGTCAGTGGCACCATGGCGAATAAACCCATTTTGTCAAGAGCAGCATGACCAAATTGTACTTCTTTTTTTTTCAAGTCATTGCAATGATTCGTGTGTACATGAACAGAGCAAAAGGTCTCAGACTGGGTTGTAATCTGCTCTGGATGGATTGGAGGGATTGCATAATAGTTTCTAGTTTATGGCTTTCTGCTTAAAGACAGTTTGTGTACTCACACAGAGAGGTTCAAGAAAACATAATGGAATTCCCATCTGTAATGAGAAACACCTTCTTATTGAGCTGTTTTAATATAGAAATTGGAGAAATGGAAATCTATAAAATAATAAGAAATCAAAAGCTATTTTTGTGTGTTGTGAAGAGTTTCAGATTCAAATCAATGCACTGGTCTCAGTATTGGTCATCCTGGGGCACTGATTCAGATCAGTGTGTATCAAGGAAAAATTGTTTAGCAGTGGTGACTGAATGAATGAGTGTCTCTACATCAGCAAATACAGAATAAAATGAGAAAATTGTTACATCCTTTATTTTGTTTTGGATGTTTTTTTAATTTAATTTTTATTTTATTTAATTTTATTTTCATTCATTCATTTTCTACCGCTTATCTGATCTATTCTCAGGTCACAGGAAGCGTGTGCCTATCTCAGGCGTCATTGGGCATCAAGGCAGGATACACCCTGGACGGAGTGCCAACCCATCGCAGTGCACACACACACACACACACACTCTCATTCACTCACGCAATCACACACTACGGACAATTTAGAGATACCAATCAACTTACAGCGCATGTCTTTGGACCGGGGGAGGAAACCGGAGTACCCGGAGGAAACCTCCGAGGCACGGGGAGAACATGCAAACTCCACACACACACGGCAGAGGTGGGAATCGAAGCCCCAACTCTGGAGGTGTGAGGCAAACGTGCTAACCACCAAGCCCCCCTTTATTTTTATTTTATTTTATTTTATTTTATTTTATTTTATTTTATTTTATTTTATTTTATTTTATTTTATTTTATTTTAATAAAAATAAATTTGCAGTGTGGGGGATTGACTAAACTGTGAACTTTGAGTGACCTTGTAAAATGTTTTTTTCTTCAGGAGTTTACTAGTGACTTAGTATAGGGCATTGGTGGTTCAGTGGTAGGTTTCTCGCCTATCATGCAGAAGGCCTGGGTTCGATTCCCAGCCACTGGATGCAGTGCCGGTCCCAAGCCCGGAAAAATGGGAGGGTTGTGTCAGGAAGGGCATCCGGCGTAAAACATTTGCCAAGTTGTTGTGCGGACCAGTTGGTCCGCTGTGGCGACCCCAAACAGGGAGCAGCCGAAAGCAACCTCCACTACTGACTTAGTATAATATAATTTCACTTCATGATTCAGAATATAGCCAGAGCTCAGACCGAATCAATAGCTGATATGATATTTTGCAAAATATGCAAAACACAAAAAAGTACTCTCTATTTTAGTCACTTTACAATTCCTGCCCATAGTCAACTCTCCTCTATCAGCCCTGTGGTCTGGTGGGATTTGCCTGATACAGCAGTTGCTTTACTCTGAGGTTCTTCCAGATCAAGTTAGGTCAAGTGTTTCATCCTATCATGCAGAGTAAACCCAACAACCCTGTGAAGCAACCTCACTTTTGCCACCTGTCCTTGCAACATTCTTCTATTCATCACTACACCCACAGTTCAGTACAATGACTGTAACTCTGTCGTTTGTAAATGTCATCTTTTTCCATCTCTAAAAAATTTTTAATTAAATTTTCCACAAGTGGCGAGGCCTTTTGCCTCATCTAAAGGGAACATCCTATTCTTTCCCAGGAGAAACCCATGGCCTTGGACGCAGAAGTGCCGATTTTCATCCCAGTAGCTTAACATTCAAGTATGTGTTGGACATCCAGTTGGAGCCAAGATGGTGTCAAGACAACATCATCATCATAATCATCATCATCATCATCATCATCAGCAGCAGCAGCAGCAGCAGCAGCAAACAATCCTCCCACCCTGACGCCTCTTCTTGTTCATGAAAATAAAAAATATTCATAACAATATAATCAACTATGATGAATGTAATATAGAAATTAAAATTTTAGCACATGTTTATTAGCTCCAAGACATTTAAGAGCATTTTACATTCTGTTGTTTTGTTTGTTCAGTCTCTGCAGACTGTTGCACATAACTGGAAGGGGAATCAAGATTTTGGCTGGAACATGTTGATTTTTAATGAGCGCCATCAGTTTATAAGAATGTAACAAGGATAAATGTTATTCTGGGGTATTGTGTCGAACATTAGTAGATCGCTCGAATGCCGTGGCTTCATTTCAGCTCTGTTGGATCAATTCCTGTATTGATTTCAAGCAAAAAGGCCTGGCTAAGAATCTCTGGAGTCTGTGTTTAACTATTCTGCCTAAGGCAGGCAGGAGGATTCATTATAAAAGATGAACTGCTTTGTGGAACAGGGTTAAGTCTCGTATAAATGGCTTGTTGCATTCAGTCTCTGTCTTTAGTGAATTGAGCTTGCGTATGGATTTGGGAAGGTTATGGAAAGTGATTCCAGGTTGAAGCGCTTGTATTGATCTAACGGAAGTCAGGCATGCCAGGTTGTTGTCTGCTGTCTGTTGGGTTTGACATTTCAGATCCAAATGTATCCAGACATAGGTGATGTGAACAGGCCAATTGCAGGAAGAAAAAAACAACAGTTGGCTACTACAACTGTTTTTAGCTCTGTGATGTCATTGTGAGTGTATAATAACTGAGGTATGACCAAAGCTAAACTGCGAGCTATACATTCTCTTTAATTGTTAGTAGCATCACTAATAGCTTAGCTTGGATTTAAATCTGCCTCAGTTGTTTTGGATAAAAGGCTTATCTGTGAGAAAATCATCTTACAACTGGATTCTGTCATAAAGCTCCCTTCTACTGAAATAAATAAACAAAGCTGCAATGTCTAGTCTTAGTTTGAAATAGTTCTTCCACATGCACAGACCTTATGAATG
Source organism: Hemibagrus guttatus (assembly GCA_033459395.1). Classification (NCBI taxonomy): domain Eukaryota; kingdom Metazoa; phylum Chordata; class Actinopteri; order Siluriformes; family Bagridae; genus Hemibagrus; species Hemibagrus guttatus. The sequence goes on from JAUCMX010000011.1 coordinate 17,820,745, forward strand.
ATATCAGTGGACAGCTTTGATGATGTTCACTGTCCTCTTCTTTCCATGAAGGGAGCAGATTCTGCATCCTTTCACAGGAAAACAGCTCATATTGATTAGTTGTCTCTGTGGATTAGTGTGATCAGCCGAGAGTGATAAAGGCAACCTCCATCATCTCTAAGAAATGCACAGAGCAGAGCGTCCTGCAGGCCCAACTCCAATTTTTTTTACACAAAGGCTTTGTGGTTCAATAAATGTGTTTATTTGCCTTTCCTTAGTGTTCATGTTCGCAAAGCTTTGTTTCCATCATCTGAAAGGATGGCAAAGTACCAGTTAAGGTTGTACTAGAGATTTACCCCTGTTAAGGCTGTATCCCAGATTTACCCCAGTTAAAGTTGGACCTAAGATGTATCGCTGTTAAGACAGATATACCACTCAGATATACCCCTGTTAAGGCTGTATCCCATATTTACTCCAGTGAAGGCTATACCCTACATGTACCCCTATTAAGACTATACCCCAGATCTACCACTGTTAAGGCTGTATCCGAGATTTACCTCACTCAAGGCTCTACCCCAGATCTACCACTGTTAAGCCTATACCCCAGATGTACCCCTATTAATACTATACATCATATGTAACCCTGTTAAGGATGTATACTAGATTTACCTGACATAAGGCTATGCCCCAGATTTACCCCTATTAAGGCTGTATCCCAGATTTACCCCAGTTAAGGCTGTACCCCAGATTTACCCCAGTTCAGGCTATACCCCAGATTTACCCCAGTTTAGGCTATACCCCAGATTTACCCCAGTTTAGGCTGTACCCTAGATTTACCCCAGTTATGGCTGTATCCTAGATTTTCCTCACTTAATGCTGTACCCCAGATTTACCCCAGTTAAGGCAATACCCCAGATGTACCCCTATTAAGACTATACATCAGATGTACCCCTGTTAAGGCTTATCCCAGATTTCCCCAGTTAAGGCTATATCCCAGATTTACTCCAGTTAAGGCTGTACCACAGACTTACCCCAATTAAGGCTATTTCCCAGATTTACCCCAGTTAAGGCTGTACCCCAGATGTACCCTAGTTAAGGCTATATCCCAGTTTTACCTCAGTTAAGGCTGTATCCCAGATTTAGTCCAGTTAAGACTATACCCCAGAGGTACTCTTATTAAGACTAAACATCAGATGTACTCTGTTATGTCTGAAGCTCAGATTTACCGCAGTTACTGCTTTAACTTCCATTTTCTCTCTAGATGTTGATGCTTACCCATGTTGTCACCTGCATCTGAAATATGACAATGGCTTTGTATTAGTAAAATAGATTCTGATTGCTGAAACAATGCTTTCTAGCAACTATTGACAACTCAGCATAGATGCATGTCTTTCCACCTACTCAATATTGATCTTAATCAGCCATACAAGTATAGCAGGTCATGGACAGCATTTGAGAGCATTAATCATTCTCATTTCCACAAACATATATATTGTATATAACATAGGTATAAACCTATACGTTTTTTCTCTTAGATCCAATGTTTGCTCTTTTGTTTGCAGAGGAGCTCCATGACTAATGTTGTTAATATTTACCCTAAACAAGGATTATTTCACTCAAATGCACATCAGCAATTTATGTTATAACTTTTGATCAATGTCACAGATGAAACATCTGTTACAAATTTAATGCATGCGGAATTAACACACACATCTCTGTCCAAACATCTTTAAATGTAATATTATCCATTGATAACCTTTAACATCTTTAACTTCTTAACCGCTCATATGTTGCTCATCTGATGAGATAAATAAATGACATAAATATGCATAATTTGATAACAGCAACAGAGGATCTACTACAGAAATAAACTGGTTCATATTTAAAAAACAAGAATTGAGCTTGTTGCAGAAGAAGTGTTCACTGTATCATCCAGAGATTGGAGTTCAAGTCCTGATAATTCCAGAGTTATCCACATTTACGGCATTTGACAGACACTCTTATCATTTTATACAACTCAGCAATTGAGGGTTAAGGGTCTTGCTCAAGGGCCCAGCAGTGGCAGCTTGGTAGTCCTGGGATTTGAACTCACAACCTTCTAATCAGAAGTACAACACCTTAATGACTAAGTTACCAGTGCCCATCTGATACCTAAGCTATCCTAAGCTAAGCCACAGCGAATCATCTCTCTCCACCTATCTTCTGCATCCTCAACACTTGCACCCACTAGCTTCATATCCTCATTAATTCCATCCACATACCTCCTCTTTGGCCTTCCTCTTTGCCTCATGCCTGGCAGCTCCATGTCCAACATTCTCCTACCAATATACTCACTCTGCCTCCTCTGAACATGTCCAAACCATCTTAATCTGGCCTCTCTAACTTTGTTCCCCAAACGTTCATATTTAAAAAACAAGAATTGAGCTTGTTGCAGAAGAAGTGTTCACTGTATCATCCAGAGATTGGAGTTCAAGTCCTGATAATTCCAGAGTTATCCACATTTACGGCATTTGACAGACACTCCTATCATTTTATACAACTCAGCAATTGAGGGTTAAGGGTCTTGCTCAAGGGTCCAGCAGTGGCAGCTTGGTAGTCCTGGGATTTGAACTCACAACCTTCTAATCAGAAGTACAACACCTTAACGACTAAGTTACCAGTGCCCATCTGATACCTAAGCTATCCAAGCTATCCATGCTCAGGAGCTCCAAGAGAGCTAAGGCTGAACCCCAGATTTACCCAAGTTAAGCCTGTAACCCAGATTTACCCCAGTGAAGGCTACACCCCAGATCTACCGCTGTTAAGGCTGTATCCTAGATTTACCTCACTTAAGGCTGTACCCCAGATTTACCCCAGTTAATGCTATTCCCCAGATGTACCCCTGTTAAGACTATACCACAAATATACCCCTGTTAAGGCTGTATCCTAGATTTATGTCAATTTAGGCTGTACCCCAGATCGACACTTGTTAAGGCTATATCCCAGATTTACCACAGTTAAGGCAATACCCCAGATGTACCCCTATTAAGACTATACATCAGATGTACCCCTGTTAAGGCTCATCCCAGATTTTCCCATTAAGGCTATATCCCAGATTTACTACAGTTAAGGCTTCTTCTTCTTTCGGCTTTTCCCTTCAGGGGTCGCCACAGCGAATCATCTCTCTCTACCTATCTTCTGCATCCTCAACACTTGCACCCACTAGCTTCATATCCTCATTAATTCCATCCATATGCCTCCTCTTTGGCCTTCCTCTTTGCCTCCTGCCTGGCAGCTCCATGTCCAACATTCTCCTACCAATATACTCACTCTGCCTCCTCTGAACATGTCCAAACCATCTTAATCTGGCCTCTCTAACTTTGTTCCCCAAACGTCATGAGCTGTCCCTCTGATGAACTCGTTCCTAATCCTGTCCAATCTTGTCACTCCCAAAGAGAACCTGAACATCTTCAGCTCTGCTACCTCTAGCTCTGACTCCTGTCTCTTCCTCAGTGACACTGTCTCTACACCATACAGCATGGCCGGTCTCACCACTGTCCTGTACACCTTCCTCTTGATTATCACTGATATTTTCCTATCACACAGAACTCCTGACACCATTCTCCACCCATTCCAAACTGCCTGCACTCGCTTCTTTACCTCTTTCCCACTCTCTCCATTACTCTGGACTGTTGACCCCAAGAACTTAAACTCCTGTACCTTCTTCACCTCTTCACCCTATAACCTTACTGTTCCACTTCCCTCCCTTTCATTCCCACACATGTACTCAGTCTTACTACGACTGACTTTCATTCCTCTTCTCTCCAGCGCAAACCTCCACCTCTCCAGGTTTTCCTCGACCTGCTCCCTGCTCTCACTACAGATCACAATGTCATCTGCAAACATCATTGTCCAAGGAGACTCCTGTCTGACCTCCTCTGACAACTGTTCCATCACCATAGCAAACCAGAAGGGGCTCAGAGCCGATCCCTGATGCAGTCCCACCTCCACTTTGAACTCCTCTGTCTGACTTACAGCACACCTCACCACTGTCCTGCTCCTCTCATACATGTCCTGCACCACTTTGACATACTTCTCTGCTACTCCTGACTTCCTCATACAGTACCACAGCTCTTCTCTTGGCACGCTGTCTCCAAGTCTACAAGCACACAGTGCAACTCCCTCTGACCATCCCTATACATCAAAATTCTCAGAGCAAAAATTGCATCTGTTGTGCTCTTTCTGGGCATGAAGCCATACTGCTGCTCACAAATTTCCACTACCTTCCTTAACCTAGTTTCCACTACTCTTTCCCATAGCTTCATTGTATGGCTCATCAACTTTATCCCCCTATAGTTACTGCAACTCTGCACGTCACCCTTATTCTTAAAGATCGGCACTAACACACTTCTTCTCCATTCCTCAGGCATCCTCTCACTCTCTAAAACCCTGTTGAACAAACTAGTTAAAAATTCCACTGTTGCCTCTTCTAGACACTTCCAGACCTCCACCGGGATGTCGTCAGGACCAACTGCCTTTCCACTTTTCATCCTCTTCAAAGCCTTCCTGACTTCATCCTTTCTAATCTTATCTACTTTCTGTTCCACAGAGTTCAGCCCTTCTACTCTTTTTTTCCCCCTCTCATTTTCCTCATTCATCAGCTCCTCAAAGTACTCTTTCCATCTCCTCTGTACACTCTCCTCACTTGTGAGCGCCCTTCCATCTCTATCCTTAATAACTCTAACTTGCTGCACATCCTTCCCATCTCGATCCCTCTGCCTAGCTAACCTGTACAAGTCCTTCTCTCCTTCTCTAGTGTCTAACCTAGTGTACAACTCGTCATATGCCTTCTGCTTGGCCTTAGACACCTCCCTCTTCATTCTGTGCTGTAACTCCTTGTATTCCTGTCTATTCTCTTCAGTCCTGTCCATGTCCCACTTCTTCTTGGCTAACCTCTTCCTCTGGATACTATCCTGAATTTCCTCATTCTACCACCAAGTCTCCTTATCTTCTTTCCTCCTTCCAGATGACACACCCAGCACCTTTCTCCCTGTCTCCCTGATCACTTCTGCTGTAGTTTCCCAGTCATCTGGCAGCACTACCTGACCACCCAGAGCCTACCTCTACTTCTGTCTAAATTCCTCACAACATTCCTCCTTTTTCAGCTTCTACCACTTGGTTTTCTTCTCTATCTCTATCTTTGACCTCTTCTTCTTACAGCCCATCAAAGTCATCCTACACACCACCATCCTATGTTGTCTAGCTACACTCTCTCCCACTACCACTTTACAGTCACTAATCTCTTTCAGATTGCCTCTTCTACATAGGATGTAGTCTACCTGTGTTCTCTTACCTCCACTCTTGCAAGTCACTCTATGCTCCTCCCTCTTCTGAAAATAAGTGTTAACCACAGCCATGTCCATCCTCTTAGCAAAGTCCACTACCATCTGTCCTTCTAGATTCCTTTCCTTAACTCCAACCCCAGTTAAGGCTATTCCCCAGATTTACCCCTGTTAAGGATGTATACCAGATTTACTCCAATTAAGGCTGTACCCCAGATGTACCCTAATTAAGGCTACATCCCAGAGTTACCCCAGTTAAGGCTGTATCCCAGATTTAGTCCAGTTCAGACTATACCTCAGATGTACCCCTATTAAGACTAAACAACAGATGTACCCTGTTATTTCTGAAGCTCAGATTTACAGATTACAGATTACTCTCTCATCCGTGTCAATCCCAGCAACACTAGCTAATTGTGGGTGTCTGTGAGCTCAAGCTTGAGATCCAAATGCATTACACCTCCCTTTGATGTTTCTCTTTATGTCTCTGAAGGAAGCATGTGTTTGCACTCCCAGGTTGGTAGCTGTCGTATGGTTGGTGGAATTGCCTTCTAAATTAGGGAGGAAAACAAACAAGTAAACAAACAAAAATGTTTATTGCCTCTGCTACAATACTTGGTTTGTTTCATTGTAATACTTGATGCTGGATCTGAGTCTATGACACCTCCTTAATGAGAAGTTTTTATTTAGGAAAATAGATAAATGTTGCAGAGCTAAAAAACAATAGACACAGCCACCCAGAGTCACTTTGTTCATGTTATGAAATGGAGACTGAGGCAGTTGATAGTAGGGCAGGTTAAATAAAATGATAGCAGACAGTCCAACACACTAAGCTAATCTCATAATCAAGGAAACTGTCAAAGTGATTGACAAACAGGGCAATCTAAGAAAAGGCAAAATCAGAGTACCTGCTTAGACCAGGAGTGTCCACTCTTATCCTCAAAGGGCTGGTGTGGGTGCAGGTTTTCATACCAATCAAGCAGGAGCCACACCTGGTTCCACATGTTCAATCAGTTGATCATGGCTTCCAGTAGAATCAGTTGTGGCTTCTGCTGGGTGGAATAAAAACCTGCACCCACCATGGCCCTTTGCGGATAAGATTGGACACCCCTGGTTTAGAGTAACATGTAAACAATGTTTGGTGTAGTCAGAACACAAGGTAAGCTGAGCATATACTACACAGTGTGATTGTGACTGAGAGTCCTTTAAAGAGTCCTGGGGTGAGTGTGTGTGATTGAACACAGGTGAGTATGATCAGACTATGAATGAGAGAGTGTGTGTGTGTGTGTGTGTGTGTGTGTGTGTGTGTGTGTGTGTGTGTGTGTGTGTGTGTGTGTGTTTTGTGTTTGCTTTAGGAAGTAGAGTTCAGTGTCCATGTTTGTACGCAATGGAGCATGATGGGAGTTGGAGCTTGGTAGTCTTAACACTTCCTTAGCACATAGTATTATGTAATTTCACATGACATCAGACAGGCACAGAAAAGAGGTGATGTTTAGTATTTATGTATGAATCTTGTGTTGACTAATTTGACAAAGAAATATTTAGCTTTGCATTGCTTATGCACCTATGAGTTATTGTATTGTTTTTGCATTTTAAAAATTATTTCTATTTCTTCCTTCTCATTTTAAATATTATTTCTTTTACAATTTTACTTCTTTTTCTTTTTGTCTTGCTGTGTTTCTGTTGTCTTACTGAATCAGGATTCAATCTAGTGGTCATGAGCTATGTAATATCTTCCTGTGAAAAATCATCAGCACACACTTGGGGATTCTTTTCTTGGCCAGAATCATCTAAAATAGCTGACTTTACTCAGTGAAGGATGGTGTTTGGAAATCTGTATGTCTGTATACAGTATTGTGTTATAATCACACTATCCTGTGTCACCCAGTATGTGGTTGTGTTTTCCCTATTGAGTCTGGTTCCTCTGTACGTTTCTTCCTCAAGTCGTCTCGAAGATTTTCTTTGGCACTATCACCTCTGGTTTGCTCATTAGGGATCATCCGGATTTCTGTAAACTTGTTTTGAGACTGTGTCTATTGTTAAAAGCACTCTGCGAATAGGATTGAAAAATTGAACTGAAATTGAACTGTTACTGCGTGTTGATTTTCTCTTAAACAATAAAAGGCATCTAACTCATCCTGATGCTACACCAGCCTGTAAGACACATATATGCTGAAATAATTTTTTTTGGGAAAAAAAGATCAACAAAAATTCAATCTTACTTTTAATCACAAAAGAAAATTGTATTTAATTAATATATTTGTTTATTTAAATAATATAAATATTAATTAATTAAAAAGGTAATAAATAAATAAATAAACAGCAGCAGCAACTACAACAATAAAATAATAATAACAACAATAATAATAATAATAATAATAATAATAATAATAATAATAATAATAATAATAATAATAATAATAATAATAACAATAATAATAATAATAATAATCATAATAATAATAGTAAAATTTAGAATAAATCTGCCATTTTATCATTTCTGCATTTGTCTAGATATAATAAACAAATTATTTATATATAATAATATATAATATAATATGTTTATTAATGTTTACTTGTTAATTCCTAATTAGCAATCCAAAATTAATTAATGAATAATTACAAAAACATTTTTTTTGTAAACAGCTATGCTTTACAAAGGCATAGCTTTGATAGCCTTCAAAACAATGCGTTTATTAGTAGCATGTCATTAAAAAAAAGAAAGAAACCTGCATGTCTTTGTTGTGTCTTTTTCTTTTGTTCTAAGTGTTTTTGTGTCCTTTAATTTATCTGTACACAATGCAAATAATATAGAAATGAAAAAAGTCTAGTTCTGTATTGTTTTTTTTCTGTAATAGTGATTTCTGTGTGCTCAGCCCTCATCTGAATAATCCTTTAAGAGAAAATACAGTGTTTCCCTGTTTCTGCTGCACTGGGCTACATTATTGATGGAAGTACACATATGACGCAGGAGTAGATCACTGCGCTTTATCGGAGGGCAGAGAGGGCAGATCAAACCCAGAGGCTGGACACAAACATACACACACAAACACACACTCAGAGGACAGAGCTGATTTCCCTGCCTCGATTGTGCTTTTTTAATATCTGTGATGATTGTTGGAAAACAGCAGATATTACTTACCTGGGGTTTCAAATCAAGTTCTTTTTTTTTCCGTCAAAAGGATGATATATTGAGCTCAGTATCACACTATAACCTACAAGTCAATAGAGAGACTAATGTACACAGAATTACATAAAAGTTCAAATAGTGAAAAATTAATGTAGCGTAATCATGTAAATATGCAGGATAACTTAGAATTAATTATTGTCAATGATTTTTGAACTCACCTAATTGTAAATTTCAGTTTGTTTGTGGTTTTAAGGTAGACATGATGCCCTAAAGGACATTGCAAGGTTTTGTTATTAAAGGTATTAAAAGTTTTAATATTTTGATACATAATCAAATCTTTTTCAATCTACATGAGAGTAAATTACAAAAATATTACATTTGTAGATGTGCAACAGTAAGAATGTTCTACTGTTACTATAGCTTTATTCTACTACCACCTTAAAACTGATAAACTTACTTTTCTGACACATATTTGAAATAAACTATGCAAAAATTAAGCTTTTCATTTGACTCATCCTCATCCTCACAGTCCCGTGCACATCTCTAGTTAAGGCCAAAGTCGAGGGTGAGGAACAGCCAGAATTCACACATCACTCTGACAGTTCTACTTTTCTACTTCTGTGTTTCTCTCCAGTTTTTAAAGAGTTTAAATACCAAAACAAATACAGATAATTAGACAGATATAGATCAACAGATACAGATTAATGAACATGGCCTTTCTATATCCTAGGGCTGAACTGTTAATAAAATATTACATTGTTTATTGAGCATTATTTATTTATTTTTTTATTTATTCTTATTTACGAGTAAGTTTTTCTTGTTTATTTTCAATGCATTATCCATACAATTACCTACATTGCACAGAAAAAAATATAAATTACAAAATAAATCATGGCAATAAAGTTTGTTAACTCTTTTTTGTTTTGTTCTTTCAGTTACAAACCAGTTGGTTATTTTATTTTATTTTATTTATTTTTAATGAAAAAAGAAAAAAAAGAATTGGTTTCTTGAAAAACCTACATCAAACAACTCCATCATGAAGGTTTCAGTACTGGATTGTGTGTGTGTATGTGTGTGTTTGAGGAAAGGATTTCCCTGACAGGCACCGCTGATGCCGTCATGTTCAAGCCGGCTTATTTCAATTTGCTCGTGGCCTCCTGTTCTGCCCTTTGTCAGATTGTGTTTCAGCACAGTGAAATGACCGTGGCCATGCTAGCCTTTTACACTATGAAGAGCGTGAAATTGGTATTAGGGTGGAGGTAATGCTTGCCTTTCCCTCCTGTGTTCCTTTTACCCTCTGTAAACTGCCTATTAATTGTGTTTGCCATTAAAAGACCCTGCAGTGGCTTCTGTCTGCAGAGTGTGTGTGTGTGTGTGTGTGTGTGTATGTGTGTGTGTGCGTGTATGTGTGTGTGTGTGTGGTGTGTGTATGTCAGGGTAATTTGACTGGCAGGTGTGACAGGGCTGCACGCATTTCAAATGTAGGTCGCTCCTGGATCAGATGACGATCATCCTCATCACACTTCAGATTTAACAGCTTACTGTTTGCTATTTAGTTCACACCTTTCGGCCATCACTCGGATGTTCTTTATTATATGACAAATAATATATGTCCAGTGCTGTAAAGAAACTTTCAGAAAAAGTTTCTTGAAGAAAAAATCAAAACTTTATTCATCTTCAGTAATTTTTCATTCTGCTCAGAGACATCATGGATCTGAAGGCTGTCGTAGGAATACTGGGTACAAGGTGGGCACCACACAAACACACACACACACACACACACACACACACACACACACACACACACACACATGCACAGATTGACATTTAGGGACAATTCAGAATCCTAAACGCAGATCATTAAAAAGAAAAACATACATGCCAGTGTCATTTATAAGCAACAGTTAGATGATGCAGAACCTAGAAGCTTTCATGGTTACATGAATTGCTGAGAATTTGCTCATTCAGATTAAGACTTCAATACTGAAATGTCACTCACATCTAGCAGATAATCTAGCCATGGGGGTCACAGTCCGGTGACTTCTGTGCCGGTCCCAAGCCCGGATAAATAGAGAGGGTTGCGTCAGGAAGGCCATTGACCTACAGGGCGCCGGTGGAAATTGGGCTACTGTTGGTCGAAGAAGTAGAGGAGGGAGGAGAGTGCACAGACAGAGAGAGAAGAGGAAAGGTAAGAGTGTAGGACTGAGAATAGGAACTCTGAATGTTGGTACTATGACAGGGAAAGGTAGAGAGCTGGCTGATATGATGGAGAGAAGGAAGGTGGAAATACTGTGTGTACAGGAGACCAGGTGGAAGGGTAGCAAGGCTCGTAGTATAGGAGCAGGATTCAAGCTGTTTTATTATGGTGTGGATAGTAAGAGAAATGGGGTAGGTGTGGTCCTGAAGGAGGAGTTTGTGAGGAATGGAGGTGAAGAGAGTGTCAGACAGGGTGATGAGTCTGAAGTTAGAGATTGAAGGGGTGATGTTGAATGTTGTTAGTGGTTATGCCCCACAGGTAGGTTATGAGTTACAGGAGAAAGAGAGATTCTGGATTGAATTAGATGAGGTGATGGAGAGTATTCCCACAGGTGAAAGAGTGGTGATAGGAGCAGATTTTAATGGACATGTTGGTGAGGGGAACACAGGTGATGAGGAGGTGATGGGAAAGTTTGGAGTTAAGGAAAGGAACCTTGAAGGACAGATGGTAGTGGACTTTGCTAAGAGGATGGACATGGCTGTGCTTAACACTTATTTTCAGAAGTGGGAGGAGCATAGAGTGACTTACAAGAGTGGAGGTAGGAGAACACAGGTAGACTACATTCTATGTAGAAGAGGCAATCTGAAAGAGATTAGTGACTGTAAAGTGGTAGTGGGAGAGAGTGTAGCCAGACAGCATAGGATGGTGGTGTGTAGGATGACTCTGATGGTCTGTAAGAAGAAGAGGTCAAAGATAGAGATAGAGAAGAAAACCAAGTGGTGGAAGCTGAAAAAGGAGGAATGTTGTGAGGAATTTAGACAGAAGTTGAGGCAGGCTCTGGGTGGTCAGGTAGTGCTGCCAGATGACTGGGAAACTACAGCAGAAGTAATCAGAGAGACAGGGAGAAAGGTGCTGGGTGTGTCATCTGGAAGGAGGAATGAAGATAAGGAGACTTGGTGGTGGAATGAGGAAGTTCAGGATAGTATCCAGAGGAAGAGGTTAGCCAAGAAGAAGTGGGACATGGACAGGACTGAAGAGAATAGACAGGAATACAAGGAGTTACAGCACAGAGTGAAGAGGGAGGTGTCTAAGGCCAAGCAGAAGGCATATGACGAGTTGTACACTAGGTTAGACACTAGAGAAGGAGAGAAGGACTTGTACAGGTTAGCTAGGCAGAGGGATCGAGATGGGAAGGATGTGCAGCAAGTTAGAGTTATTAAGGATAGAGATGGAAGGGTGCTCACAAGTGAGGAGAGTGTACGGAGGAGATGGAAGGAATACTTTGAGGAGCTGATGAATGAGGAAAATGAGAGGGAAAAAAGAGTAGAAGGGGTGAACTCTGTGGAACAGAAAGTAGATAAGCTTAGAAAGGATGAAGTCAGGAAGGCTTTGGAGAGGATGAAAAGTGGAAAGGCAGTTGGTCCTGACGACATCCCGGTGGAGGTCTGGAAGTGTCTAGGAGAGGCAGCAATGGAATTTTTAGCTAGTTTGTTCAACAGGGTTTTAGAGAGTGAGAGGATGCCTGAGGAATGGAGAAGAAGTGTGTTAGTGCGGATCTTTAAGAATAAGGGTGACGTGCAGAGTTGCAGCAACTATAGGGGGATAAAGTTGATGAGCCATACAATGAAGCTATGGGAAAGAGTAGTGGAAGCTAGGTTAAGGAAGGTAGTAGAAGTTTGTGAGCTGCAGTATGGCTTCATGCCCAGAAAGAGCACAACAGATGCAATTTTTGCTTTGAGAATTTTGATGGAGAAGTATAGGGATGGTCAGAGGGAGTTGCACTGTGTGTTTGTAGACTTGGAGAAAGCGTACGACAGGGTGCCAAGAGAAGAGCTGTGGTACTGTATGAGGAAGTCAGGAGTAGCAGAGAAGTATGTCAGAGTGGTGCAGGACATGTATGAGAGGAGCAGGACAGTGGTGAAGTGTGCTGTAGGTCAGACAGAGGAGTTCAAAGTGGAGGTGGGACTGCATCAGGGATCGGCTCTGAGCCCCTTCCGGTTTGCTATAGTGATGGAACAGTTGTCAGAGGAGGTCAGACAGGAGTCTCCTTGGACAATGATGTTTGCAGATGACATTGTGATCTGTAGTGAGAGCAGGGAGCAGGTCGAGGAAAACCTGGAGAGGTGGAGGTTTGCGCTGGAGAGAAGAGGAATGAAAGTCAGTCGTAGTAAGACTGAGTACATGTGTGTGAATGAAAGGGAGGGAAGTGGAACAGTAAGGTTACAGGAGTTTAAGTACTTGGGGTCAACAGTCCAGAGTAATGGAGAGTGTGGGAAAGAGGTAAAGAAGCGAGTGCAGGCAGGTTGGAATGGGTGGAGAAAGGTGTCGGGAGTTCTGTGTGATAGGAAAATATCAGTGAGAATCAAGGGGAAGGTGTACAGGACAATGGTGAGACCGGCCATGCTGTATGGTTTAGAGACAGTGTCACTGAGGAAGAGACAGGAGTCAGAGCTAGAGGTAGCAGAGCTGAAGATGTTCAGGTTCTCTTTGGGAGTGACAAGATTGGACAGGATTAGGAACGAGTACATCAGAGGGACAGCTCATGTTGGACGTTTGGGGGACAAAGTTAGGGAGGCCAGATTAAGATGGTTTGGACATGTTCAGAGGAGGGAGAGTGAGTATATTGGTAGGAGAATGTTGGACATGGAGCTGCCAGGCAGGAGGCAAAGAGGAAGGCCAAAGAGGAGGTATATGGATGGAATTAATGAGGTTATGAAGCTAGTGGGTGCAAGTGTTGAGGATAAAATAGGGATAGGTGGAGAGAGATGATTCGCTGTGGCGACCCCTGAAGGGAAAAGCCGAAAGAAGAAGAAGACTCACATCTAGCAGATATCCTGTTGTTAGCTAATGTTAGTGATATTGAACCTTCACAATAGCAGGACAACATGGGGATGAATACACTGCATATTTGTGTACATTCATAAATCATGGCATTTTTTCCTCTTTTAAAAGTACATTTCTATAGCAATTTTAGGAGTTTTTAGACTTAGAAACAGCTCCTCTTATTGAGTTGTTGGACAAAGCGGTCAAATTAGAATTTTAGATATTATACAATTTATCATTTGGACAATGTAATTTGGTATTGTGCAAACTGATTAGAATGTTAGTTCCAAGCAGCTTTCTATAATCGGACTGACAGGTACAGAGGTCACACCCCTTTCACTGGGACTAACTAGTACAAAGGCCACACTTCCTTCACTGGTTTTCACAGATTCAGAGACCACACCTTCTTCACTGGTTCTCACAGTGAATTCTCAGTGGTTCTCTCTCTCTGAATCTGTGAGAACCAATAAGGAAGTTTTGGCATCTGAATCTGTGAGTCTCAGTGAAGAAGGTGTGGCCTCTGAATCTGTGAGACCACACCTTCTTCACTGGTTGTCACAGATTCAGAAACAACACCTTCTTCACTGAGACTCACAGATTCAGAGGCCACACCTCCTTCACTGAGACTCACAGATTCAGAGGCCACAACTTCTTCACTGAGACTCACAGATTCAGAAGGCACACCTCCTTCACCAAGACTCACAGACTCAGAGACCACACCTTGTTCACCAAGACTCACAGATTCAGAGACCACACCTTCTTCACCAAGACTCACAGATTCAGAGGCCACACCTTGTTCACCAAGACTCACAGATTCAGAGACCACACCTTCTTCACCAAAACTCACAGATACAGAGGCCAAACCTTCTTCACTGAGACTCACAGATTCAGAGGCCACACCTTTTCACCAAGACTCACAGATTCAGAGACCACACCTTTTCACCAAGACTCACAGATTCAGAGACCACACCTTCTTCACTGAGACTGACAGATTCAGAGACCACACCTTCTTCACTGAGACTCACAGATTCAGATTCAGTCTTTCATGAGGCTGAATTTAGGGGCATTTTCACCTCTCTTTAAGAATGTTACACCTTTTATACATAACTGTATATACATCAACATATGAAAAGCTTTGCATTTTATATTATTTTGAAACCGCGCTTGTAAGCGTTGCATGCCACATTTCATTGCCAAACATCAATATAAAAAATATATAAATGCATTTGGCCGATTGAAAGGCCATGGCTCCTACACTACAAAGAATCCATGTAAAGATTTCCATTGTGTTAAAAAAGAAATGAATTAATGCAGTGACTGTATATACTGACCATGAAACAAAGAAGCCTGTAACCCAGACATAACCCCATAATGCAACATAAGTACTGTGAAAAACTGTAGAAAAGATTTTAAACCCTGAGCAAGATTATTCCCACTTCAAATCAATTTTACCTGCATCATGCATCATTGACTAAAATCCATACCTCAGTTCTTAATTTAGCTGTGAATCCTTCTTCTAATCATACACATTTTTACATTACAGCATCTCCTGACTCTTATTCTGATGTAGAACATGCTTGAAGTGGAAATACTGAATGTTATATCACTCTAGTTATGGCCAGTTTACTGCTTCTTAACCCAGTCACGCTGTGGTGGTTTGGGGTTCTGACCCCAGCCTGCCTGGCTGTACTCTGATTATGGATAGGAACCTTCTCTGTCTGTTTCTTGACCCCAGCTGAGAACCTTATCCTTTTGGTAAAACCCCAAATAAACCCCAAGTAAGTGACTCTGCACATTCATCCTGCCTTTCTCAAATCTTACACTGGAAGAGGAATGTGTTGAGAATTTCTGATGTGACTCAGACTGGCTCAGTAACAGCCAGAGGCTAGAATTCACCTCAACTTTTGCAGAATGTATCAAGATTTTATTTATAGTTATATCCTTTATTAGAAAACGTCTTGCTGTTTTTATTGTGGTGCGGTTGTATTGTGACAAAGTATTATGTATTGTATTGTGCTGATGTGCAATATTATTTATATTCAGACAGGTAAAGATATTTATGCTTTACTGCCCTTACTTATACACATATTACAATGTAAAAAATAGTGTAAATATATTGTAACAACTAGTAAAAAAAAGACTACTGAAAATGTGCTAAATATGGAACTAATACTAATTGAAACACAGAATAACTTGTAGTTTAAAATGTTTTAAAATACTTCAATCTGAATTGCGCACCTGGGTGTATTTCCAATGAAATAAAATAATAATGCAATGGTTTGTCTGACCGGAGGATGCAGAATAGCTGATGAAGGCTAAGCAGAATGCACTGTAGTACACGTTAATCCAATTCAATTTTATTTTTCAGCAAGCCAAATGTGACAGTCGCAAGGAAAAACTCCCTGAAATGACAAAAGTAAGAAACTTTTAGAGGAACCAGACTCAAAAGGAAAACTCTTCTCTTCTGGGTGACAAAGAAAAGTGTGATGATGAATCATTTCATTTCTGTATCTATATAATTCAGAGACATGGTGTTAATTGTGTTAGCAGGTACTTGGGTATGTGAATCATTAGAATTTAAACTTTCTAATGTCTATCACATCAAAGGTTTACATTATTTACATTAGTTAATGCTACTTGGATTTAGGGGCATTTTCACCTCTCAGGCATATTACACTATTCATACATTTCAACAAATTGAAAGCCTTTGCTTTTCACATAACTGTAAAACTGCAGTTAGAGTAACATTTTAAAAGTTGTGAGAAGAGTAAACCTTTCACGTTTAATTGGCACACACACATTTTTTTTATATATATATATATACACACACACGCCTGCGGGGGCGCGGTGGCTTAGTGGTTAGCACGTTTGCCTCACACCTCCAGAGTTGGGGGTTCAATTCCCACCTCCGCCGTGTGTGTGGAGTTTGCATGTTCTCCCTGTGCCTCGGGGGTTTCCTCCTCCAATCCAAAGACATGCATGGTAGGTTGATTGGCATCTCTAAATTGTCCGGAGTGTGTGATTGCGTGAGTGAATGAGTGTTTGTGTGTGTGTGCCCTGCGATGGTTTGGCACTCCATCCAGGGTGTATCCTGCAATGATGCCTGAGATAGGCACAGGCTCCCTGTGACCCGAGAATAGTTCGGATAAGCAGTATTTCAATGAATGATATATGCCTGCATGCCGTGGAAGATAGACCCATACGCAGGATTCAGCAAAGCGCTGCTTTATTCACATACACACAATACAGGGGGAAGACGAACCTAAGTCTAAGACATACACTAATAAAACAAAACCTAACAGACAGAATCTAGAACATGGAACAATGAATGACAAAGACAGGCACACAGGGATCCCTATTTATAGGGCAAAACATCAAGGACTAATTGAAAACAGGCGACACAATCAGGAATGAGACCAATAGGCAGGGAAAGATAAGTCACATAAACAAGCAGGCTTCCAAGATTCACCCGCCAGTGCCCTCTCCAGGCCTGGCAGGTAACTGTCCAGCTGTTCCTGACAGGCGTGGCTCCTGAAGTGCCTCCAGCAAAGCTAAAAAGGCGCTCCAGGGGTAGGCAAGAGATGTAGTTCATATTAGAGGGGAGGTACAAGGCATGATGAAGTTCATAGCTGCAGTCCACAACGGTGCCCCAGGTCCTGGGGATACAGTGACATCCGACACGTAAACAAGATTGGGGGGGGAGTGCCCTCCATCTGGAATGCTGAGCGACGTCCTCCACAGAAACTGCATTTTCGAGTGGCGTTCCTGACTGGCAAGGTGGTGGAAGCCACGCTTCCAGTTGGACCGATAAAAAAGGCATGCCCCCCGTGGCATGAAGTTGAGCGGCGTCCTCTGTGGAAACTCCCTCACAGAGCAATGTCCTCAACCGGAGCAAGGATGGAGGCACCTCCCTGGGGAAACGGGAAAAGGATCCACCTGCACAAATTACCTCTGAGGCAGGTGGTCTGTCGGATGTCATCCTCTGGGAATCCAGGGTTTTCGCAGGTAGACTGCAGCACCTGGTCAGGAACAGGAACTAGCTGGGAATCCTGCTGGGTCTTCAGAATGGTTGGTCATTCTGTCACATCCGGGCACCCCCACCCTATGCGGGGCTCAAACCCGGACCTCCGTGGTGCTGTGTACACATGCCTGCATGCCGTGGAAGATAGGCCCATACGCGAGATTCAGCGAAGCGCTGCTTTATTCACATACACACAATACAGGGGGAAGACGAACTGAATTCGTCATACACTAATAAAACAAAACCTAACAGACGGAACATGGAACAATGACCGACAAAAACAGGCACACAGGGATCCCTATTTATAGGGCAAAACATCAAGGACTAATTGAAAACAGGTGACACAATCAGGAATGAGAACAATAGGCAGGGAAAGACAAGAAACACAAACAAGCAGGCTTCCAAGATTCACCGGCCAGCGCCCTCTCCAGGCCTGGCAGGGAACTGTCCAGCTGTTCCCGACACACCACTCCAAATCATTGAATTCAAGTTGGAACTAGAAATGTACTCTTAATGGTTCAGCATACCAAGACATTTTGGACAATTTCACGATCCCAACTTTGTGGGAACAGTTTGGGGATGACCCCTTCCTGTTCCAACATGACTGCACACCAGTGCACAAAGCAAGGTCATGAATGAGTGAGTTTGGTGTGGAGGAACTTGACTAGCCTGAACAGAATCCTGACCTCAACCGAAAGAACACCTTTTGGATGAATTAGAGTGGAGACTGCAAGCCAGGCCTTCTTGTCTGACACCAGTGTCTGACCTCATAAATGCACTTCTAGAGGAATGGTCAAAAATTCCCATAAACACACTCCTAAACCTTGTGGAAAGCCTTCCCAGAAGAGTTGAAACTGTTATAGCTGCAAAGGATGGACCAACTCCATATTACATTCATGTGCAAATAAAGGCAGACGTCCCAGTTTTGGCCTGGCTCGCAGTCTCCGCTCTAATTCATCCCAAAGGTGTTCTATGGGGTTGAGGTCAGGACTCTTTGCAGGCCAGTCAAGTTCCTCCACACCAAACTCACTGATCCATGTCTTTATGGACCTTGCTTTGTGCACTGGTGTGCAGTCGTGTTGGAACAGGAAGGGGTTATCCCCAAACTGTTCCCACAAAGTTGGGAGCATGAACTTGTCCAAAATGTTCTTTTCACACCTGAATTCAATGATTTGGAGGGGTGTCCCAAAAATGTTGGCAATGTGTTTGGGCAGTGTACTTGAGAAAGTCATCACAGCAATATTTTCATAGTTCACATTATATCCAGGGGGATATATAAACATTAAAATTTTCACATTATGAACACAGATGAATCACTGGTGATGAAAATGATCAACTTAAAGACACAATGTTTCTGCTTGCTTAATATGTCAAAGGGAGCAGTCTTAACAGTCATGAGAATATGTACAGCACATAGAAAAACAGCGATCCTTTCAGAATCCTTTCACTGTTTGAATCAGAGAACCTTCTTGACATGACGGAGGTTTGCTCCTTTCTTATCCAGCGTATTTGAATCACTGAATCTTTTTGTAGTCTGCCTTAAATGATGCATTCAGGCACACATTACACGGATGCAACTGAACATCGTTAAATGAATCCAAAAGAATTATTATGACTCAAATGACTGAAAAGGATTCTTTTTAAATTTAAAATAAAAAAAGTGTTTCACAGAACACATCATGCACTGCTATAAGCATAAAGGCTCTTTGAAGCTGTAATGTACAACCTGTTGCACAGTATCATTTTACACAGCAGTAAGAAACACTTAATAGTGCGTTGTATTTTATAGCATATAAATGTGATGATTGCACCAGTGATGGCTTTGATTATATGAGGCTGATGAGCAGCAATAATGCATTCTGTAATTAGTTTTAGCCTTCTAGTTGATCGAATTATTGTACAGAATGAAAATTTGAAACTCACCACTGTGATTTTGTTTTCCCACTGAATAACACTTTAGTGTTGGAAAAAGCCTTGAATAAGACATTATGAAAATGTGCCACAAGCAGATGCACCGGAACGGATTAAATATTCCAAATTTCCCTTCAACCATTATCATAAACCCATACCCACTGAGCCAGGACTCATAACCATATTTAAATATACATTTTAAATGCCTTTTTCTGCCATGCGGTGACTGGGCTGATTAAAAACCAAATCTTGTTTCCAGACTTTGCATATTAATTAGCTGCTTAAATTACACTGTCAACTCCCAGCACTAAGAGTTTTGTCTAATTAATAATAATAAAGCCCCAAGATGGTGGATTTTGCTAATCCTTTTGCAGGGGGAAAAATGCAACACGTAATTTCAAGTGAAAATGTCAATGGTTATCCCAGTCGCAACAACACTGGCGTAATAGGAAATGTAATTATGTTTCATTGTACTACACAGATGAGCTCTAATACCACACAGACGCTCTGAGATTAGTCTTAGGTGATACAGAGTCAAGTATCTCTGCATTAACCCGTATCAATAGTCTTATTGGGTCTTATAAAATTGTGGTAACCTTTAAAGGAAGGTTTCCACTCTTGATGTCTTGTTGGCCCTTTTCTAATTAAGGCTTATATATTTTAGTGCTGTTGTTATGGGTGATGAATTTAACCAACAATATAAAGGACCACTTTATTGAATTAGAATTTTCTACTCTTATACTAGTATATTCTGTATAATTCTGTATAATTATACTAATATATTTGGTACAATTTTCTGTTTTATTGATTGTTTACATTAAATCATCTTAATGCTTTACCTGAGCAATTCCTTGAAGCAATAATTTTAGCCTAATTTTAGATGATTTGTGTGTCACATATGTTTTGCACTTATGTAGTTAATGAAGTCCTGTTCTTGAATACAAGCCCATATCTTCATATATTCAATTTAAAAATCATTAATAGTGTCATTTTAAAATAAAACCTTTTGCTGAATAGCAGGAATTGGTCATATTTACAAATGTAACCTCAAATTGTGAAAGCTGGAAAACTGTGAAATGTCAAATTGTAACAACAACAACAACAACAACAACAACAAAAACCTGTATTGATGCACTTTTGTATGTTGATCTGGATAAGAGAATTTGCCAAATGCTGTAAATGTAAATAACACAACATCAACCTTTCCTGTATAATACAACTTTGAAGCTTAGGTTGCTAGCTTTCACACTTGCTTAACAATATCCATCTATAAAAAGGTATCACATTAGCCTTTTGTATATCTATTTGTGCCTCGTATAGACTACTGCCTGATTCTGACCTGCCTTTTGTCTGATGTTTTCTGGATTTTGACGCTCTGTTTAAATAAACTCATCTGCATTTGCACCTGCAAGCCCCAGTCTGTTTTCTGACAATACTATTGTACTATACATTGAATAACGTAGGTTAGTCTGCATGACGTTGCTTAAAATCTGATGCAAGTTTAGGCAAATAATTTAGACTTGTTGACTACATTAGCTTTGTAGCTGCCAAGTAAAATTAAAGAAGCAAATATCAAGAATACTGGGAATTTAGTTTGCATTATCGAAAGCATTAGTTAACATACATAAACAATAACAACAAACTAATATCACCTATTCTTTTGGTTTCAAAAGAACACCTGTATTAGCTACTGGTTTTCCATTCTAAACATACATAAAACTAACAATAATTAAAGCAACGAGAACATAATTAAGCTGTAACAGTGTAAAAAGAAAATAGTTCAGTGACTTTATTAATGCTGAGGTTCATGCTGTGATAATGCAAACTAATGTACATACATTCTTAGTTAAATGAACCTTAATGTGAAGCATTAGCAATAACTTTGTTATTTGATTCCACGTTCATTAATTAATGCTGATGATATAGTGAGTAGATAATTGGCATAAATTACTTAAAAAAAGCAGAGGAACCGGAGAGCCCTGTGTGTAATTACAGAAATATTTAAACCTTAAACAAATACCTGTAGATGTGAGCCTGTGTAAATCATGCATGTTAAGTGTTTGTCCTTTATTATGCTTCAAATGTCTGACTTTCGTTTTATGTAGCTATGGTATGTGCCATAGCAAGATGATCATACATATTAATAATCAGATATTGCCTGTTAAATCATCTGTGATATCCCACATAGATTAAAATGGAATCCTATTCAGAATTATTTCATTTCCTTTCTTTCTTTCTTTCTTTCTTTCTTTCTTTCTTTCTTTCTTTCTTTCTTTCTTTCTTTCTTTCTTTCTTTCTTTCTTTCTTTCTTTCTTTCTTTCTTTCTTTCTTTCTTTCTTTCTTTCTTTCTTTCTTTCTATTCATATGTTTTCTCCCAAAACAAACATCTTTTTAACTTAGAGAATAATGTGCATATTACACTTTTTTTTACCCTTTCTGTATTTTACCATATGCATGTGAAGTCTTAAGCACGATTCTTCTGTCACCCTTTTTGAATTTCATTAAGCAGATTACGCCTGACGTTACAAAGGGCCCTGCTGAATTGTATTAGCTTATTATAAAAGGAAAATGGCTTACATTGAACTTTGGTTTCTGAAAAATGGGGCGAAATCCTCTTTTAACTCCACGCTCATAATGTCAGCCATGTCATGTTACAATGTTAAATGGCACCAAATTAATCCTTCCTGTTTAAAGGAATTGTGTTCAAGCAGGATAATCTCAGAGCAGTATATTAGAGTGACTCACAGCGTAATCCTCTCATATGTGTGCAAACCTGTGATTTTGGACGAACCTCCACTCCAGAGAGGAACGAGCAGTGAAATGGTGCAATACTGCAGACGGTGTGTAATCTCTAGCGTATGTTCATCAACACAATAGACAATATATAGCATTAGATACTGAGAGTAGTGTACATGTGCATAGATTTACTGAACCATATTTATGCACAAGGTCAAGGTTAAATCCACAGGCACACAGGTACATGCAGGGCAGGAAAAGAAAAAAGAAAACCAAGTGTATAGGCAAGAATAAATAAAAACAGCAAACAAACAGGTTAATGAAGGCTGGACTGAAGAAGCCAAATCAGATGTCCAGTAGCAAATCAGCAAAGGTACAGTGAACCTGAATACTCCTGAATAAGTCCTAAACTCTTCTTGCTTACTTCTTGGTTTCTGCATTCTTCTGTGTTTATAATTTGTTTTTTTATGTCACCTTGTCTAATTCCTAGATTTTAGTTTCTAGATCATAGTTTTTGTGTTTTTTTCTAGTTGAGTGCTTCATTTAGTGTAATTATGTTTTGACAGTTACTCGGTTGTTTTGACACTAAATATAAAACTGCCTTCATTACTAAAGGAATAGTTTAGCCAAACATGAAATTCCCAATTATCCCAAATATAATCAACATTTCTGTCTTTGCTCTAGAGCTAGAATAACAAGTCAATGTAGCACATGTAATTGAGTTTGTGTAAAGTTGCACAATGATCACTTTTGGTGGCTTGGCGGTTAGTATATTTGCCTCAGACCTCCAGGGTTGGGGGTTTGATTTCTGCCTCTTCAGAGTACTCCAGTTTCATCTTTGCTGCAAATGTGTTGTGGGCTGATTGGAATCTTTAAATTCTCCATAGTGTGTGAATGAGTGTGTGCCTGCACTTGTATCCTGGGATGGGTTGGCATCCCTTCCAGGGTGTCCAGAGTGTCCCATGCCTTGTGCCCTGAGACCACTGGGATAGACTCCAAGTGTCCCTTGACTCTGTGTAGAATAAGCGCTACAGAAAATGGATGGATTTAAATTGCAAAATGATCACTTTAACCACCTTGCAGTGCCTGGACTCCTATTATCAGTTATGTCTACAAGCATTTGAAACAAAAGTACTTACAGTTTACAGTCTGCCCCTGAATGAATGAATGAATGAATGAATGAATGAATGAATGAATGAATGAATGAATGAATACACAATGTATTATGCAGAAAAATAAGAGTTTCACGGAAATAGCAGTAAAGCAAATAATTGCAACTTATGATAAAATGACTTCTTAGGAACTTCTTAGTTACCTTAATGTAATGCTGAGACTTGTGAGTAATAATAACTCATATGCAGTGCTTCCAAATCTTTTCAGGGGAAAGAAACAAATGCATGCTGGAAAAGTTGTTACAAGGTGCTAGATGACTTCATGGACTAATCTGAATATTCAGTGTATTGCCATGATCATTTGCTTGTCAAAATATGCTACACGTAGAAGAAGATTTTCTGAAAACAACTGTTCTGTAAAAAAAAAAAAAAAAAAAGTCAAACCAGCTATTTAAGTGTTTGCAGAAATCTATTATTTCTGTCAAGGACACAGATAAAAAGTAGCCAGGAAAATACAAACATAGAGGTTTTTCTTACAGAATGAACAACTTTCTTTTCATTGCTTGTAAATTAAGTAGAGAAGAGATTTTAAAACAAAGAAAGGTATGTGGGTAGAACAAATAATGGTGATCAGTGATTGGTCATTGGGAACCATGGTGATCAGCAGAGGTGGACAGTAACAAAATACATTTACTTGAGTAATGTACTTAAGTACACTTTTTGAGTATCTGTACTTTACTTGAGTATTATTTTTTTCTGGAAACTTGTTTATTTTCACTACATTTGAAAGACAAATATTGTACTTATTGTACAAATATTGTAGAAAGTAGTTACGTTAATAGAGGATGATTTTTTTTCACTCTTGTAGCGTCACATGACGTAAAGTTCAGTGGTTTTCCGTCATTTTTTGAGCTCTGATCAATTGGTGGCAAAATGGACGAAGTAATATTGTCCACAGCGCATTACACGCAGGAGGGAGGAGCCTTGAGAACGATGTAAATACATATTAAAACGGTGTAAATGAAATGTGGAAATAGATATAACTTATATAAAATGTGAATAGTAAATTATATTGGATAAATAAGAATGAATAAAATGTGAAATGCTGTGTTTATGATGAGTGTGCATAGCTAGGCAACAACGTTCGCTTCCGTTATATGACATCCTCGTAGTATGTCCCAGAACGTGCATACTCTTTTGCTACACACGCAAAAGTATGTACTTTTCTATACCAAAAAAAAGTACATACTTTTAGTACGTAGTATAAGTAGGCGAATTACGCAGCAGTAGTCTACAGTACACCAGATCTGACTCTGCACTGCATGGACTGGAAGGCCTTGTATATTAGTAAAGAGACTGAAAAAAGTATGGATGGTCATTAAAACATTGCTTTTTTAAGACTTTTGCACAATAACATATATATTTATCCATATATTTATATATATAACATCATATAAATATATGGATAAATATATGGTACTGTGCAAAAGT
This sequence comes from Hemibagrus guttatus, assembly GCA_033459395.1. Classification (NCBI taxonomy): domain Eukaryota; kingdom Metazoa; phylum Chordata; class Actinopteri; order Siluriformes; family Bagridae; genus Hemibagrus; species Hemibagrus guttatus. Next base: position 17,845,463 of record JAUCMX010000011.1, read on the forward strand.
CTTAAAAAAGCAATGTGTGTGTGTGTGTGTGTGTTAATTCCACAGATACTACAAACTGGTCAGTATATTCACTAGGTTGCTACAAATGGTATTGCATACAACAATGCAGCAATAAAAAAACAATGCGTTGACATTTACTTTTTACTTTTGATACTTAAGTACTTTTGAAAACAAGTACTTCTGTACTTTTAATTAAGTAAAAATTTTTCTTTACAACTTTTACTTGTAATGGAGTAATGTTTGACCAGTAGTATCTGTACTTTCACTCAAGTAATGAAGTTGTGTACTTCGTCCACCTCTGGTGATCAGTGATTAGTTGTTGGTAACAGTAGTGATCAGTGATTGGTTGTTGGTAACTGTGGTGATCAGTGATTGGTTGTTGTTACCAACAACCAATCACTGACCACCACTGTTATTAGTTCTGGGAAAAAATAGTGATTGGTTATTGATCTTTGAAAGCCATGGTGTTCAGTGATTGGTTGTTGGTAACAGTGGTGAGCAGTGATTAGTTGTTGGTATCAGTGATGATCAGTGATTAGTTCTGGGGAAAAATGGTGATTGGTTATTGCTTTTGAAATCTATGCTGATCAGTGATTGGTCAGTGGGAACAATTATCAGTCAAACATGTGAACAATCAGCATGCACAACTCATTCAGGCTTTGCACACTAGAGGTGAGTTGACTGAACCCCCCGAATTAGCAGCTGTTTAATGAGCTGGATAGCAACACTGAGTGCAGGACAATGTCTAATGTCTGCTCAGAAAGCCCCTAGATTTGTCACAAGGGTCTTTTTTAATTAAAGTCAATAAAGAGGTCTAAAACTTTGCCATATCTAGCAAGAATGTTGCAAAGCTGGCAACACAGATCAAAAGCCTCGTGTTTGGTCAGAATCAGGGATGATAGATGATAGCTGACTTGTGAATTAGACAGTCCTTATCCTGATAATATCCTAAAATGTTGTCTACTTAAAACCTTCAAATTAGAAAGTACATGCATACCTAGCTTCAGGACAGCTTCACTCTGAGAGGGACTGCTTGCTTGTTTGTACGTGTCTGACATATAAAGGTAGTAAATCATTCCTTCTCGCAACTCTCATATTTGAATACTTTATTACTTTATTAGCTGAAGTAAACTTTGCTAGAAGGTCTTTTTAGGGCTGAGGGAATGAGTTAACAACACTGTAGACTTCAGGAACAGATTTTACCCAGAAGGCACTGGGATCATCCAGTCACTTCGGTGGATCAGGCAAATTCTTTTACACTTTTCAAAAGAGCAGTAAATGATGGATGGTGCTGTTTATGATTGTTAACAGGAGAAATAAGATTTGCAATATTTCATTTACACATTTTGTTAATTCTGGTTTTCATGTAGCCAAGTACTCTATCTGTATGTAACAAGCAACATATTTCTATTCCTTTATAGAAATATTTCAATAGCTTGTTAGTAAATAGACAGTTATCATGACAAATAATTAGCTAACTATCTAGCTACATTGTAGAAAACAAACTGCTAGTAAACTGTTTTTTGGTTAAGGTTTAAATAGTATAAATGTCTGAAATGTTCAGTGCATGGGGGAAGTCTGTCATCATTTTCTCTTGCTTCTTTCCTTAGTAACACTATATGATATTATGGTAATGATCCTTTTTCTTCCTAGTTCACTTTCACATTCAGTTATGCAAGAAAAAGCTGATTTTCAGTCTACATATTGTTCTTCTCTCTCTCTCTCTCTCTCTCTCTCTCTCTCTCTCTCTCTCTCTCTCTCTCTCTATCTATATCTATGTACCTCTCTGTATAATGCCTTTCAGTGTACAGTATGTGAATGAGAGAACAACTCCAATCACAACAGGCACGACTGTGAGAAAGTGCAGAACACTTCGGAAAGCACTGAGGTAAGCACTGTCTCCATGGCAACAGTCCCAGGAAACCCAGAGAGGAGTTTGTTGGGGTTCAGTGGGGTTGGAGAGATTGGAGAGTGTGTGTTTATGAGTGTGCAGAGTTGGTTTTAAGTTAGTATTCATTACCAAAATGAATAAAACAGACATTATAAAGGTTTAACATTTGTACGCCATTTGGCAACATGGGAACGTCTCATGCTTAGTGTTTCCGCGCCAACTCTGCTTATGCGTAAAGAGATTTCCGAAATGGCGTTGGTGCTGCCAAAAAAGCAAAATGAAATGCAACATAGCATGCTGTGACTCAGCAACACCTGTGCCCAATTATGCCAAATGAACTCTACTGCAATCAAGAATAGAAAAATTACACGTGAAATAATTAACATTTATCTCAGTCATTCCAGAGAATCAGCCAAATTTTGGGAGGGAACCTGTTCAAAAATATCGACAATAGTGATGTTTTCTCATAACGGTCTAAACAACAGAAATGGGCTTTGTGTCTCTGTGCAACAACAATCTAATAGTGTTGACTTGGTGTGTGATTACTCTTTACCAACACACACACAGATGCCTATATAGTAAAACAGTAATATGACAGAATACAGAACTGTGATGTTTTCCTGGATGGCCTTTAAGCTCCATCAAATAAGAATACAGGATATGTAGGTGTTAAAAAGCTGACAGAAATTCCATGAAATGAAAGATTAAAAAACAGTAAGCAGTATAAATATAAAAACACACAATAAAAGATGAAAGATATTTATTTTAATCATTTTGCGTGTATTGTAAATGCAGCAGTTTCCTGTATATCAGTTTTAGTCTAGATGTACAGTGGAGGATAAGTTTATGTAAATTGTAGGTATGTGTAATGAGTGTTGTCCATGTGCTCTATACTATAATGTTTTGAATGTGTTTATAATTTTAGACCCAGATGTATTGTTTCGCTGGATGATTGCTGTGAGACGGCAGTATTATAATCACCTAAATGTATGTCTTTAATCATTTATTATTTTTAACACTAGATGCTCTTCATGTCATAAACAATTTATGATTAGGTCACAGTGTGCACCTTTAAGGGTGCTCTAAAGAGATTTGATTGATATTAATATTTTGAGGCAGACCTGGAATGTGAATTAGCCGTAGTAAATACTTACTGTGTGTTTAGTACTCACTAGAAGAATTACAGAGCATAAACACAGAGAAAATGTCAATTTAAAGCCCTTTTAATGCTTGTTGCTTTACGAAACAATGTCTTTAATGCTGGAAGATGATTAAAGGTATTACATATCTGTTTTATATTTGATGGATTTGTTTTTATTGCATTGTATTATTTTGTTTTCAACAGCCAGAGCCCATTTGTTTGTAGAATTTCGTGCTATTCTGAAAAGTTCAGCAACTTTATTATGATCAGCGAATCTGCTTCACACTGTTCGTTTAAAAATCACACTTAGATGATGTTTTGCTGAGAGGGAAATACTTTAATATTCATTATAATGATGAGCAGTTTGATTAAAAAGCTGAGCGGGATTTGTGCAATTCTTGTTGTTATGACAACATCAATGCTAAATTTCACTCAACATGTGCATAGCTTTGAGTCGGTTTACATGTAATGTGTACAGTAGAGATATATATGTAAATGTAAATATTCTTCAACCTTCGAAATGAAAGAATGATTTCTTTTGGGCTGCTAAAAATATTTGTATGCACACAAATATATGCCAAATGTAGCATTACTCAAAAATCTACACTAAAAAAGTCCAATACTAAAAAATGTGCTTTTAAAATAGTAATAATCAGACCTTAAGCACTATTCTGTTATGAAGAGCAAATGTTTCTGATGGAGCAAAGATGGCCATGGCTAACTCTGCTCCCCTCCCCATCATGCTCATGGCTGTAATATCCAGACAAACATTACAAAGCACAGACTTCATTGTGCCCCTACATACCAAAAGATAATTGGCATCAGTGTAGCATCTTTCTGATCTTTTTTAGACAGATACATCTTCCTTTACAAATATCGTTAGTTATTTGAAGCACACTTTGTCGTAACAGTGAACTAGGCTGTTATTTTTAATTGCTTTTAGCTTTAAAGGCTGTTGTATCAAACCGACTGTCTCTTTTCTGCCATAGCTGAATGACTAAATGGGTGACTAATTGGTGCATTTAATGGCTGAATTCAAATAATGTCTATTTGCAACAAGAGAAATAATCAAATGAATGGTAGGTGTCACATCACAGAGAGCTGGAGTGAACGGGTGCAAAGCGAGGCATTAGCGGCAGACGGGGAGGCTGATTTGAAGCCATCTCTAAACGGGACTTCCCCCACTGCGCACAGCCACAGATTTGATGAAAGATTCAGGTTTCCTAAGCACCAATAATGTCAGACTTCAAAGTGTGAGCTGCTGCCATGCTCATCACAGGAGGCGCTGTCTTTTGGCCTCGGACACAGACCTCGTGCATATCATAACTGAGCCAGGAAGTGTGTTCCTCATTAACGGCTACACTGTCGACTTTCTGAAACACTAACTAGTGAAATAAATTCAGATATCAAACTCTAGATTGAGTATTATCAAAAGCTCATTGATTTTTGTCTTTTAATGATGGTTGGTTGTAATAAAAATAAGCTCTTGGGCTGTTTTTGACTCTAAGAACAAACAACCAAAATGGAAACTGATTTGATGTAACTTGAACATATTTCATTTGATGTAGTGGTGCTTTTCAATCTGTATGCTAAATTGCAGTAGTATATGTTCCCTCTGAAATCCAAAGCTGAGCTACACAACCACTAACTGCAGACTGCCAACTAAATCTCAAGGTTTTTCCAGCTTTTACAATTTCATTTTTTTTTTTTTTTACCATTCTCATTGCTTTGTAGCCATCTGATTATTAAAATTAAACTTAATCATCCTGCAGATCCAATAAACATATACTGGTTCTTAGTCCTCAAATGACTGTAAGAAACAATGAAACCTCCTGTAAAAAAAAAAAAAAAAAAAAAAAAAAACAAACAGACTCGTTTTTCATGTTTAAAACTGATTTATATGAAATAGACCAAAAAGCATCCTTATTTTGTTACTATTACCATACTATTAAATGATTGTTGCTATGGTTACATCTCAGAAGACATTATTGCACTCAGTTTTGATAAATTTTAATGAAACACTTGAGTGCAATACCCCAATGCAACTTCCTGTGTAAATACATTGTTTTTTGTTAGTGTGAGAGTGAAGGTGGTTGCAAAGTGTAAAAAATTTGTTGTTAGATAGAAAACATTGCAATTTTGATGTATTTGTATTATGACATTAAGTAGCCTTTATTTGTCACATATACATATTCACACACATATGTGAACACATTCTTTTTCGCATATCCCAACCTTGGATGGTTCGGGTCAGAGCGCACGGTCAGCCATGATGCAGCACCCCTGGAATCGGGGGGTTACGGGGCTGGGGTGGTGGTGTAGGGCCTTGTTTAAGGGTGGCAGATGTGGCAGCTTGGTGGAGCGCGGGCTTGAAACCCAACCAACAACCCGGAGCCGTAACCACTTGAGCTAACACTGCCATTTTATATTTTATAGATATAGAGAAACGTGTATTAGTTGATGAAATCTCTTATGTTATTTGTTCAGATATTTTGTTCTGTCTATTGATGTTGTAGTTGTGTTAAATGAGTAAACAAAAATGCCACTAAATCAGAAAATGTACAGTAGTTTACTTGAAGCTGGTGTAATACCATCTATTTCCAAATTTCAGGCAAAAATATAAAGATATAATCATGCTGATTTTAGATTTGGTTTTAGGTTCTATTGTGTTGATCTAAGATCTTCACTTTCAGTATCTGCTTTATCCTCATCAGGGTCACAGTGTATTCAGAGTGGATTCAGTGGATCATCTATCACCACTGGATGTGGGCCAGATAAACACCCTGAATATCTGTATTCTATATTGTGTTGTATTACGTGAGAATTCAGAGGGAACGATATGTAGGCTAAAAGAAAAGTTTGCATGATGTTTTACATGTGATTTTATATATTTCTGGTGGCCATGTTCTATTTAGATATTAAATAGATTAAGAGTGTGTGTTGCACGTTTATCTTGACCCTCTGAGGGTTGGGGGTTTGGTTCCTGCCTCCAGCCTGTGTGTGTGTGTGTGTGTGTGTGTGTGTGTGTGTGTGTGTGTGTGTGTGTGTGTGTGTGTGTGTGTGTGAAGTTTGCCTGCTCTCAACATGCTTTGTGGGTCCAAAGACATGCATTCTAGGCTGCATTTTAGGGGTTGGTACACTGTCCAGGGTGTCCTCTTCCCCGCCCCTGGTATAGACTTCAGGTTCCCTGTGACCCTGTGTAGGATAAGAGGAGCAGAAAATGGATGTATGGATGGATGGATGATTGGATGGATGATTGGATGGATGGATGGATGGATGGATGGATGGATGGATGGATGGATGTATGGGTGGGTGGATGGATGGATGGATGGATGGGTGGGTGGATGGGTGGATGGATGGATGGGTGGATGGATGGGTGGGTGGATGGATGGGTGGATGGATGGGTGGATGGATGGGTGGATGGATGGGTGGATGGGTGGGTGGATGGGTGGGTGGATGGGTGGGTGGATGGGTGGGTGGATGGGTGGGTGGATGGGTGGGTGGATGGGTGGACGAACGCATGGATGGACGGACAGATGGGCGGGTGGACGGGTTGGTGGGTGTACGGATGGATGGATGGATGGATGGATTGATGGATGGATGGATGGATGGATGGGTGGACAGACGGACGTATGGTTGGCTGGATGAATGGATGGTTGGATGGATGGACAGATAGATGGATGGATAGATGGATTAGTGGATGGATTAGTAGATGGATGGATGGATGGATGGATGGATGGACATATAGACAGATGAACAGATGAACGGGTGGACTGACGGACAGACAGATAGATGGATGGACATGAGTGCACATTATGTTCTACAAATTCAATACGTCTATCAGATGTATTCATTTGCATGCACATTCGCTGTTCCCAACGTGATTATCAGGTTGAATCAAATTACATGTAAATGTAAATAGCATAAAGCATAAAGGTGTAAAACGGACAAGATGGCAATCCTCCGAAGAGCTTGTTAGTAAACCAGAATTCTTATTTTTTTTAATCACGTCTCTGTGCATTTCCACCCACGCAGAGCTTACTGTGTACTATTTCTAAATGTATCACATCTCAGGTAAATATACACTCACAAAGTGGCATTGTGTACAGCCTCATGATCCAGATGTTAGGGAATAGGGTACAGTATATCTAGTGATTTTCTTTTGCACTTTTACTACATGACATCATGACAAATTACATTTTCGGAACATTGTTCATGTTAATTGATCAAAAGAATGCACACGTGTTCCAGCTGATACAGGAAATCAGCTCCAGCTCCACCTGCATTGCACTAACGCTCCTTTGTCATGAAAAAAAAAGATCATCTTTTTGATTTTTTTTTGTATGAGCGTGAGTACCTCAAAGCTTAAAACTTCCTTTGGTGACTGCTGTCAAACTGATGTTGCAGCTAACTGAAGTCAGGGACGATGGCACGTTGCTAAAATGACAAGCGCTAATGAGAAATAACTCCTCTTTTTACTCTGTGCCCCGTCACACCTCTGACTGAAGTACTATTTTTTCCCCCTTTCTTTCTTTTTCTCAGGAATAGAGCAGTGCGTAAAGGTGGATTGATCATTAAAAATGTTCCTTCTTCTAAGCTGTCCTGGCTCGCAGGCTGAATGGGCTGCTCCTTTGATTCACCGTCAGCCTTAATTGGCCGTATATAAGATGGTTGAAGTAATTAAGGTGACAGAGGCAGTTCAGGAAAGGATAGTTCTGTCGTGTACGTATCTCAGAGATCTGACACCTCTCAAGGGTACTTTAGTTTGACTCTGTCCTGCATTCTCGAGTCTTCAACAAATAGGGACTTTGAGAGCTGTCTTGCCAAGTGGCCCTCCACCACTTACTGTACACTCCACGCCCCTCCCTACAGAGATTTGAGACAGGGTTGATACACATTAGAGGCACTAAGTGCTTTGACAGCATCTGCTGACACTGCCTTGAAACGAGCTAATAGCTGTGTGCAAAGTTGTGATGTGTGGAGCAGTCGGCTCTCGGCACGCTTCTTGTTACGCAGTGACAGTTTCAGCTGGTTTTGTTTCATCTCGGAGATGTAGCAGGCTGAAAATATGAGCAAGAGAATGTTGTCTTTAGGGTATTGTACTGAAGATGTGTCTTACCACTTCATGCATTGTTCATGAGCAAGCACACACACGCACACACACACACGCACACACACATGCACGCTCACACACACAGACATACACGCACACTCACGCATTTGCACACACACACACACACATACATACACACACTCATGCACGCACACACACACACTCGCACACACAGACACACACTCATGCACACACACACTCACACACATACATGCACACTCATGCACATACTCTCACACGCACACACACATACACATACGCACACACACACGCACACTGTTCCCACATGTTAAAGGGGAAGGGAGCATATGTATAGCTTTATATGGAATCAAGGTGAGAGTCATCAGAGCTGGGACAGCCTTGTTTCCTCAAATGTGTCTTCATTAGCTGTGTTTCTGATAAAAGGCAACATTTTGTGTCTCCATCTGTGAAAACAAGTGTTTAGCTGTTATTTGTCAAGTTGCAGTATTGTCAGATTAAATGGATGGCCAAAAAAATGAAAACCATACATCATTTTCTCTAATGTGGTTGATCAGGAAGACTGGTGTTTGATGTTTGCGTCTTTAATTTTGCTGCAGAGCTACAAGTGTTACGTAGCTAACAAGTAATGGAAATCATTATTCAGAAATCTTTTTTCATAAACACACACACACACACACACACACACACCAGTATATATGCATCAGATAGCATTCAGCATTGTAGTCACACAAGTGCTGAGGCAATGTAGGACACATGGTGGGCAGCCATAAAAAAAAATAATAAAAAAATAAGCAAACAAACAAATGTTTTTGTTTTTTTTCCATTGTCTGTACCACTTATCCGATCTATTTTATTTTCTCAGGCGTCATCGGGCATCAAGGCAGGATACACCCTGGACGGAGTGCCAACTCATCGCAGGGCACACACACACACTCTCATTCACACAATCACACACTACGGGCAATTTAGAGACTCCAATCAGCCTAGAAGCATATCTTTGGACTGTGGGAGGAAACTGAAGCACCTGGAGGAAACCCACCAAGCACAGGGAGAACATGCAAACTCCACACACACGGTGAGCGGGAGTGAGACTCGAACCCAGGACACTGGAGGTGTGAGGTGAACATGCTAATCACTAAGCCACCATTCATTCATTCATTCATTCATTCATTCATTGTCTGCCGCTTATCCGATCTATACTCGGGTCACGGGGAGCCTGTGCCTATCTCAGGCGTCATTGGGCATCAAGGCAGGATACACCCTGGACGGAGTGCCAACCCATCGCAGGGCGCACACACACTCTCATTCACTCACACAATCACACAATCACACACTACGGACAATTTAGAGATGCCAATCAACCTACAATGCATGTCTTTGGACTGGGGGAGGAAACCGGAGCACCCGGAGGAAACTCCCGCGGCACGGGGAGAACATGCAAACACATGGCGGAGGCAGGAATCGAACCCCCAACCCTGGAGGTGTGAGGCAAACGTGCTAACCACTAAGCCACCATGCCCCCCACCAAACACACAAACAAACACACAAACAAACACACAAACAAACAAACAAATAATAATAATAATAATAATAATAATAATAATAATAATAATAATATTTATTATTATTATTATTATTATTATTATTATTATTATTATTATTATTATTATTATTATTATTATTATTATTATTTTGTTTATTTGATTTTTTATTAACATTTTTTTAGCATAAATTGTCTCTTCTTGCTCCATTTCCCATAGTTTGAAGACAAAATTCTACCAAAAACCAGGAATTTATGTAAGGAAGAAAATATTCAGCATTGAGATGATGTGTTGCAGGTGAAATTAAGCAGAGTTACTGAAGATTATTATTATTTTTATAATAACAGCACAGTGCTTTATTTCGCTCACACCACAGCACTTTGCCAATGATTCCCAATTTTATTTTATAAAAAAAAAATCTTGATCTTTGATCTCTTTTGAAGTTAATAATAATAAAAATAATTACCCTGTCATGTCAGAAATTGGAAGAAATTAAAAATAACCACAAAGGACATGTGGCAAAAAAATTTATTCTCATTAATAGTTGTGAAATAAGACTTTTTAAAATTAATTTTTATTATTAATCTTACATTATGTGGAGCTTCTGCCATACAAATCCCAATCAGTGAGTTATTACTCAATAGTAAAGCTGATATAATAATATATATTATATGATATAATATATATTATTAATATTATTCATATAAACTTTAAATAAAAATACATTAAGAATACACAAAAAGCATAAAATTAGTAAAATAATCTGCCAGTAGAACAAATAGTAAAATATAGTCCAGAAATATATTTAATAAATAGATTTGTGTTCTTCTGAGCTTTTAATAGGATTAGGGTTAGTACTAGATCTTTTTGACTCTATTAAAGATATATTATGTCATTTTTGCAGTAAATCCAGTGGCATAAACTGAAACGCAATGCGCAGATTATTTCATTTAAAATTTATTGCAAATAGTTTATTTAAAATTTATTTATATTGTGTAATGATGCCATCTAAAACAACTAGAAAATACAAAAAAACATTATCAAGCATTTATAAAAAAGATTTTCTATTATTTGTAGCTCCAGGGCATTTTAAAAACGCAAATGTCAGACATCTAATCTATAAAATTACAGTTAAGAAGAAAATTGTATAAAATTGTCTAATCGTTTCCTTAATTGTAGAAATTTGTGTTCTTCCAACTGTTTAAAGGACATGATATTCACATGCTTGGTTTGCTCCACTAGAGGCAAATTAGTAGAATATTCTTATTTACAATGGCTTTGCTGATATCCTTTTGTTAATATGGGGCTGTAGCTCTTTGATACTGTAGAAACAGGGGGCATCGAGCTGAATGCGTAATCCGCGGGTCGTGTTCAGCTTGACCTCCCACTGCGCCTCATTTACAGACAGCACAAGGCCACTAACAAATGCAAATAAATAATTGAGCGAGTTCTTGAATTCAGGACCATACAGAGCGGTAGTAAATTGGTTCAGGCTTTGTAAAATTGTCTTTTTAACTATACTGCGCATTGCACAATTTGTTGCTATAATGAGCAAGTCATTAAGAGGTGCTATAATGATGCGTGCATGCATTTATCTATTTTTTATAACATCATCCTGAAGGCTGCTGACTGCACAAATGACATCCGACTTGTTCCACCATGTGGCAGTTGTACTTTCACTACCACATCTTACAATATCCCAGATTTCCCTGTGCTTAAATAATGAAACACTACCAGGAGCCACAATCGAAGCCATCAGTCTGAGATCGGGAACACTAGCCTGCAGGGGCCACTCTTTATCACCACCATGTTAATGACTGGTTTTAAATAGCTGGCATAAAACACATATTACTTAGAGCTGATTTTAATGATACTTTTATACACTTTCAAGTGGGACAGAATCCAGTCCAAGCACAAAGCTGTGCAGTTGTGAAACAGGGGATTAACAGCGCCTGAGACCTGAAATCACAACCTTCTAGTTAGTAGTAAGGGTAATAGAGTCTGAACTAGCACTACCTTTTAGTGTAACGATATAAATTATATTGAATCTGCAGTCAGAAGAACGCTTGAAATGAAGAACACAAAAAATGCCTTACTGTAGCTAGGTTAGTTAGAGGGTTTTTTCCTCCCAATCAGTTGGATGGCAGCTTAACCATTAAGCTGCCACTTCCACTTGATGAATTTTCACATGCAACAGTCTCTAGAGTTTGTACAGTGTGTGTGGTGCAAAAAACAAAAAACATCCAAACACCTTGTTGATGAAAGAGGTCAGAGGAGAATGCCTAGACTGGTTTAAACCAACAGGAAGTCAAATAAACATACTTTACATTAATGTCGTTGGACGTCAATATGAAACAAGTTCCTGTTATCACGTGTATTAGAGCAGTTATATGAGCAGACTTACCAGATGCTTATATGCTTACCAGATTCTCATTTATGTTATAAGACAAAAAAAGACATCTGCCACATTACCATGAAACCATAAAGCTGACTGATCCGAAGATGAAGATTTTTCCATGTTTTGGAAAGAATTTTGGAATTCTTGACACTGGAGACTACTTCCTAAAATAGTGCTAAATAAACATAACAGAAAACTATATCAACAATTACACTTTTTTTTTCATTTCATTTTTTTTTTTTTTTTTTTTAAGTGGGGTATCCACTATACATATCCTGGTGTAAGTTGATGATCAAGTTATCGTCTATGCCAAGCTGTGTGTGTGTATGTGTGTGTTGGATGTCCATAAAGCTTGTTTCTTTTACCTTTCAAAGAGATTTGTTAAATTCTGGGCTCCTGATACTCTCCCCTGAACTCTGACTGGCACCAGACTGCACTTAAAAACACTCTTGTGTAGGTACTCTATATATTTTGTGCCCTAAATGTCTCCTGTGGGCTTTTTCATGACCAGTGTCCTTGCTTCAGTAGTAACAGGATAATAGTCTAAAAACAGTTTCTAGAGAGTTCCTGAAAATATTTCATCTCTGTAATAATTCCTACATTTCCAATATTTCCTGTGTGTATATATACAGTATGCTGCTGTGTAGAAAGATGAGCCACTACGTCTTGTATTTTATATATCATTTTACATGTGAATTAAATAGAATCTGTCATGATATTGTCTCTCTCTCACATACACACGCACACACACACACACACACACACACGTCTCTTGTGCTCCGGCGCAGGCATACGGAATATGCTCAATGCATTTTGTTTCCCCATGAATATTTAATTTGCCCGAGCCAAATTATCCCATGTATAATTTAAAGCAGGCATGTTGTTGTCTACCAATATGGACTTTCCTGTCATTATGTAGTCAACAGTATTTATAAGACTTATCAGTCTTCCTGCTTCTTGGCCTCTTTCCTCTAACCACACAAAGGGCAAGTCATTATCTGCTGCCTGTGCACCATTATCTGCTAGGCATAATGGAGAATTGGACATTTTAGCCGTGTCTTTTTTGCCTGGGGTTTGTATGCTTGATTGCATATTTGTTAAAAGGATATTGCAATTTTATCCGGTTTCATGACTAAATTCATGAAGCATAATATAACGTGCAAATAGAAGAGTAAGTCGCGCAATCCGACGCATTTAGTCGCAGTATACATAAGCTAATTTATCATAATATAGTAAAACAAATAGCCTTAGACTAAATTATCCTCCTTCTCAGTCATACCATTTGGTTTTCTTTCCGTTTCAAAATGAAGCTCGGTAGCAAAAGCAGAAAATCTGCAGCAGGACACTGCTTGGTTAAATAGCTTTGTGTATCTTAATGGATCTTTCCAAAGCAAGCGCATGTGAGCTGCGTGGAGGCCTCACAGCCCCGCCGTGAAAAACTAAAGACCAATCAGCAAGTAAAAATAGACCCTCTCCCTTGAGTAAGTCAATATCTAGAAAGGTCAGAGAAGATCCTTATTGCGTCTTCCCAAAAGCTTGCAAACTGTAGAAATTCAAAAAGATGAAAGCAGAAAAGGTGCACAAAGCATGAGGATGACATTTGGGACTTTTTTTTTATGTAAAATGGATTCGACTTGCACAAAGAGAACAATATATCTTGGGGAAGATATTATGGATTGTTCTGGAAAAAAAAAACTGTTGAGAGATTCGGATGTAGCTTACAACTCCGATTCAGCAGATTGCATTAATGTTTTGCATTAACAACTGAACAAAAAATAGTGCTTTTTAAAAAAAAATGTATTTCTTTTACATAAATAGTCATAAGAAAAAAATTTGGTCTGAATTTTATTGTGGAATTAATAAAATTATTAATTAATTAAGTAATTTAGTTTTGGTTTGTATACTATTTTTATATCAAGCATTATTCTGTTATTTTATGAAACAATTCTTTTATATTCAGAAAGTTATATTGCTAAGCCAATGTCTTTTGAAGTGGATGTAAGATTAAGAGTTTTCACAATGCTAATCTGGTGGCTATAAGCTTTTATTATTTATTAGATATGTTAGCCTTGTAGCTGTAGCTGCAAACTAAGTTATACAGCTGTAAACCCTGAAGACTCGACGATGTGTAAACCTTGATACATGGCTTTAATATTGGCGCTGTATAAAGAAAGTGTATGTCTGTGTCTTACTCTTACCTTGCACTTGTTTGAGTCATGTCAGTACTAATGGTCACTTTCAGCGACCTCCTGATGACCAAAGAGCCAGGCATGAGACATAAGCTTGTGTAACTATAACTAAATGTATTTGAAAATGCTGGAGGTTTCTGCATTTTTGTATATTTCAAGCCACAAAGATGTAGGAATATTAGAAATCTGTACATTATTTTGTACAATTCATCTAAAATGTACTATGTACTCAGTTCTCATCGAAAGCATATGTGATGCATGTTTTTCCACCTAATGCATAGATATGCATTTATTTTAAAAGATAATATTTTAATTAACATAAACTTTATGATCTGTAAGATATATATTTTATATCTTAACTGAAACCTCAGTAAACAAAAAGAAACCCTTCCTTCCTTCCTCCCTCCCTGCCTTACTTACTTACTTAATAAAATTAGCATTTTTCTGTTTAAAAAAGCTTTTATAATTTTTTTTATCAGCCATTTTGTCAGTTTTGTCCCAATCAAGCTATAAAAGCATGCCTACACACATACACACACTATACTTTTTATGATCCTCAAAATCAAAATCAACACAGATCTGGTGTTTGCTTACTGTCCCATGTCACATGTTTCACTTAAAAGGTTGAGTAGTTAAGTAGCTAGGACCAGAAAAGATCATTTTTCGCTAAACATCAAGCACAATTTCACACTGATTTCACAGGTAGTGCTTTTAAAACAGAATGGGAAGCGGTGTGTTTGATGGAGAGTTGCTTACACTACACATGCATGAGCATTTCACTGTAAATACTAAGTGAGAAATATTACAGCAGTCCTTGAATAGTGTTTCAAAAGCTCCATGTAAAAGGATTTAACATGTATTACTAAATCTTTCCCATGGTTCATCTTTTTACTGAAAAGCTCAGGAATAGGAAAAGAACATAAAAATGAAGCACTATGCTTACAGGTTCTGGATCATTAGCACCGAAAAGTGTTCACATACAATCACACACCCATTCACACACTACGGGCTATTCATGGGGTTTATGTTCTTTTGGCCATGTTTAGGAAAGTGGCCAAAAACCCTGGAACCAAGCTTACCTCATAGTGAACATGGGATTGTGGATTTTATCTAGTCAAGGTTCAATCAGAGCAATGTTTTAGTCCTGCTTTGAGGATGTGGTTAAGACAAGCCACACACTGGAGTAAAAAGAAAGTTGTAGCGCTGTGTTACAAGAGCTTTTAATCTTAAGGTTCGGAAGTAATGAAGAATGTTTTATTATTTGTTCTGAGGGTAATCTAACCTTCAGCTTGGTATTGTTACGTCTTTTATTATTCCCTCAGCAGCAAATATTTCTTCGTAATTTAAAGTTAACAGTCCCTCTCCGAGGTCAAAGGTCAACGTTGCTCATTAATTTATTGATTAAAAAAATCTTTGAAGAGGACAGGAATTCACCTTGCACCTCTGATCTCTGCAGTATGATCACTTGTCACGACCGGCTCAGCCCCGCCCTATGCGGGGCTCGAACCCGGACCTCCGTGGTGCCGAGTGCTCCACCGTGAAAGCGCAGACCCAAACGCAGGATTCATTGAAGCACTGTTTTATTTACATAAACACTTACATAAATACAGGGGAAAGACGAACATAACACTAGACTCGTGGTTACATCAAACCATAAACCCCAACCCGACATAACACCCACGGGACAGCTATACACAGAACATTGACCGATGCCACACATGTACACCAGGATCCCTTTTTATAGGGAAACACAACAAGGTAATCAGGGACAGGTGACACAATCAGGGTGGAGAACAATAGGCAGGAATCACAGAGACATAAACAGGCTTCCAGGATTCTCCTGCCAGCACCCTCCCCAGGCCTGGCAAGGAACTGTCCAGCTACTCCTGACATCACTACAGTCACTCAGCGTCTACATCACAACCACTGTACATACATTACACAAGGCCATATATTTCTGAAAGTGCACACACACACACACACACACACACACACACACAAGTGCTAAATCACAGCCTTGTTTTAAAGCAAAGTAATGTTTTTCTCTGTAAAGTGAATATTCAGAATTCTGGAGTTTCATGATGGAGAGCTAAGTGAGAGGAAAGATGACTCACACAGTACAAAGAGGCGTTCAGATGGAGGAAATAGAGGATAATTTCACTACCATTCCAATTCATTACACTGAGCAAAAACACACTCTGTCACCAAAAACGTAACTAAAAATGAAATATTTTTCTTGGAAAAAATGAGCAACACATTTTATAACCAATCTTCCATCATATTCATGCTTTGGAAAATATGTACCATATGTACTTTTTAACATTTTTTCTCCCCCTTTTGGTCAGATACATGAAGATTACTATTTTGAGATCTCTTTGATTAGCTATTATCATTTGCTTTGACAACACCACTTTTTTTTGTGAATGAGAAATATTTAGAAGGATTGATGTACACTTTCACTAAAATTCATTTAAAATCCTTGTGCTGCAATTTTTTCTTGTTTAAGTTAAAATGTACATTTTTTTTTCAAAACTAAAATATTCAAAAACACAGCTTTTCTTATTAAAGCTACAAAATTCTCATAGTGGGTACCGTCATGGCTCCCGTTACCTTGCGGCCATCAAACATGTAAATTATGAGCTCCTTCAAACAAAGTAGTGGCTGTTAGCAAGTCAGGAGTAAAAGAAATGGTCCTGGGACATATGGATTTCCTAGGTCTTAGGACAACAGTATTTCAGTTTGGTTTTAGTATGATCGACATTTTCAAAGCACTGCTTTATACTGTAGGAGAGCTGTGCTGTGATTTTATGGTTCAAGTCTCAGACTGTTACAGATTTTTTGGGTTGAAACCTTCTCTGAAGAACTTTTAAAGTTTACCCCAGAATGACTAACCCAAGAACTCTTAAGGTTGATAGATTTCACCTTAATTATTCGTTTAATAATCACGTTATCCTTGTAAGCATCATGGTGGATCTGGAGCCTACCCTTGGAACACTGGGGGTGATCTGGGAATGCATCCTGGTTGGGGTTCCACTTCAGTCACAGGCACATAGTACACACTCATTCCCACCTGGTTAGATCCAGTCAATCTACTGATGTTTTTGGAGGAATCTGGGGAACACAGAAGAACCCCATGGGGACACTGGGAACATGAAGACAACTGGAAACAGGTAACTTGATGATTCACACATAGTTGCATCTGATGTACTTTGCAAGGCTTCATAGTTTCATAGCACTCATTTTGCATCAAATAGAATAGCTGTAACAGGATAACTATAAATCAATAGAATGGCGGTGATAAGAAATGTCTTTTTACATCATATACAAGTTATGGCATAATTCAAGTAATGGTTTAATGAAAAATATTGTACGAAATATTCACTTGTGTGGTTGATTTGGAGTTTTTCCCCAGACAGATACACTTATCCAGAGACAATTAAATTTTATCTCATTTTATACAACTGAGTAAGCTCAGGGGACCAGCAGTGGCAGCTTGGTGGAGTTGGGATTCAAATTCATAACCTTCTGATCATTAGTCCAACACCTTAACCACTGAGCTTCCACTTCCCCAGAAAGCTTTCTCATGGAGCTAACCCGCGATAGGAGTCTATCTCATGGAGCTAACCCGCGATAGGAGTCTATCTCATGGAGCTAACCCGCGATAGGAGTCTATCTCATGGAGCTAACCCGCGATAGGAGTCTATCTCATGGAGCTAACCCGCGATAGGAGTCTATCTCATGGAGCTAACCCGCGATAGGAGTCTATCTCATGGAGCTAACCCGCGATAGGAGTCTATCTCATGGAGCTAACCCGCGATAGGAGTCTATCTCATGGAGCTAACCCGCGATAGGAGTCTATCTCATGGAGCTAACCCACGATAGGAGTCTATCTCATGGAGCTAACCCACGATAGGAGTCTATCTCATGGAGCTAACCCATAATAGGAGTCTATCTCATGGAGCTAACCCACGATAGGAGTCTATCTCATGGAGCTAACCCACGATAGGAGTCTATCTCATGGAGCTAACCCACGATAGGAGTCTATCTCATGGAGCTAACCCATAATAGGAGTCTATCTCATGGAGCTATCCCATAATAGGAGTCTATCTCATAGAGCTAACCCACGATAGGAGTCTATCTCATAGAGCTAACCCATGATAGGAGTCTATCTCATGGAGCTAACCCATAATAGGAGTCTATCTCATGGAGCTATCCCACGATAGGAGTCTATCTCATGGAGCTAACCCATAATAGGAGTCTATCTCATGGAGTTAACCCACGATAGGAGTCTATCTCATGGAGCTAACCCATAATAGGAGTCTATCTCATGGAGCTATCCCATAATAGGAGTCTATCTCATGGAGCTAACCCATAATAACGGTCTATCTTTTCCACATTCAGCTCTCTGGCACCATTATACCTTTAACCTTTATAAGAATGAACTAAACTATGCTAAAGAAAAAGATTTTGATTGTCCAAGATGGCTGCCCCATAACCTTACAGTATTCAGCTGACTGTTAAAGATTTGTGCATTTTTATAGATTACAGCAAATCTTACTATCTGTATTCTGATATTCTGTGGGACATTACTAGAGAACTGGATGCAGATAATTATGAAGAGATTTGGACAAGACAAGCTTCTATTACTTCCTGCACTAGCTTCATCAATCCAATATGAAATCATTGAAGGACATGTTGGACACCAGACATGTCTTGGCTGATTGACTAGATTTGGAGTAAAAAGAGAAAATTGTGCTTAAATATTGGATTTTGCCAAACTATTTCTTTATGAAATAATAGCCATATTTCTTTTTTTATTGGATAACATCACTTATGTGAGACCAAAGTGTGATGGACAAATTTTTGCAACCACAATTTAAAGGCAACTTTGTTTTTGGAAGAGATGAGACACAAAGCTTTTTGATTGAGATTTTTTTTTTTCCGAGCACATTTAGTTTTAGAGGCGGTGCCAGATTATTTTCTGAAAACTGCTTGCACTAATTTAGATACAGGACTATTCAGTCATCACAGTGAGTTTGTGTCTGCAAAGCACAGATCCCTCAGTTCCATATCACTCTGTGAGGTAGTGCAGTCAGAGGCTGATCTGATGAAGGACCTTGATGTTATGAACACAGTGTACCTGAGAGACAGGAGTGGGGGAAGATGGAGGGAGGAGCGTGGGAGGATGTTGGTCTCACGAGCAATCAGCAGGCAAATGTCACTGACATTAATAACCACGGGAGGAACAAAGCAAGCAAACAAAACACAATTAAAAGCCACATTAAGGAAGCAAGTGGCTAAGACATCCATCCTTCTGTGGCTTGAAAGCTGTGATGGTGAGAAATGTGAATCGATAGTCCTTGTTCAGATCACCTGACCACGAATAATTTGATTTGGGTCTACACAAGGTGAGGATCCACAGCGAGAGAGAAATGTTGGGTGGTGAGCTGTCATATTTGATGAGGCTTGGTTAAGGTCAGGTGGAGGGACAGTGCCTTCCATAGGCTGACCTTTATTTCAAGGCTTTATTAATGCTATTTCAATCCCATCAATTATTTTAATTAAGAAAATAGATGTTGAAGAAGAGGTAACAATGGTCTATCACCTAAAACACTGATGAAGAAATAAAGTCTTGCTGTCTCGCTGCTATAATTTACTCTCGCTTTATGGGCTGTATTTTGAGTTGTGTTAGTAAGGATTTAATGCAAAAAAATATGAATAAATCTTCAGACCATGCTACAGACTTAACACCAATTCAGAAGACATGAAATAGTTACAAATGCAGGGTAAAGCATGTGGAAATCTCAATTATGCCTGATTCTGTCCCTGGACTTTGACATTGTTCTTGCTCGAGCAGGCAACTATATTAAGTCAAGCACCACTGTCTGACAGTGATATAACCACAACATGTCACACTGATTTTTATATTTTAGGCTGTAAATACATGTAAAATCTATGCAATGCCATTTTAGGTGACTATTAATAAATAAATCTGTCACGATGAATTAATTAATAGTATTGCATTTCTTAATTTTGCATCTTTCATGACACCAAATAGTCAATAGTCAAATAATGTCTTTGTCTTTTGACCTCCATCTTGTCTTTGTTTTCTAATGTCTGTTCATCCTTATATTTGTTTCCTATCTTTTCCATCTCTCGCTCTAGTTGTGACTTTCTTTGTCTTTCTGTCTCCGTATCCATACCTACCTTTCTCTCTTCTTCTCCACTTGCTATTTCTTGCTTAAACATACCCCCCCACACACACACCTGCCCTCTAAGTTAAATGTCACATTCATTTTTTCCTGCTTGTCTGATGTCCATATTTAACCTTAATGCTCATAAGCTGGTGGCTTCGCTGATCCCCAGAGCAGAAAGAAAGGTCTTATTCGACTCATTTGGCTTTCTATTTTTATAAATGTAAAAGGAAAAAAAACATGCCACATCGAATTGATTTGATTAGAGAAATTTCAAACATTTCTTGTGGGTGGTTGCAGGTGTACTTTTCCTTTTATTATTTTTCTCATAATTAAAAGAAGTTCATATCATTTATTATTTCTGGAAATGTACTTCTTTTTGAGGACGGATGAGCTTTAAGTGTTCAGGGAATTTATTCTGTCATAGAGTAAAGACAAGGCACTTGAAGTTACAGAATGTGAATTTCATTTCACTTTCTTCAACAATTTTTAATTAAAATATTTTTTAAGGTCTTTTAATGTTGGCCTGGTAGGTATTCAAAGTAAAAGTGCAGCTCAGCAACTACGGTTCTGTGCTAATCACTGGAAGGTTGTGAGCTCCTAAAGTGAAATTTTTCAGGCATTAAGAGAAAGCTAATCCAATTTTTGTCATAGTAAAACATCATTTAATCAGATATACACATAAACATAGGAATGACACGTCAAAGGCACGATCTTTTTGCTAATTGATAAGACATAGGTGCAATGTTTGTTTTCATTACCGCTTCTTTCAGCTACCCTTGAGTATAATGTGTGATTTCAACTACTCTGTGTTGTAAAACAGCATCCTGTCTTGGTGATTATTTATTTAACCTCCATGCTCTCACCATTTGATAAACAATTTTCAGCTTAAATTCACTTCACTCAACTTTCATTCTGTGTTTAATTGACATAGATTTCTTGAGCATTGCTTAACTGGTAACACATGACTGACTACAGTCAGCTAGTGTATAAATACTTTGAATTTTTTTAGTGGAATATTAATAACTTGCATGAATAGGGATCAGAATGTTGTGCCCACTCTCTCCATCACCACTCTCAAAACACTGAGCTAATCACTTATAGAAGAATGGTATTTATCCCCTTGTAGTGATCCTGAGACTTGTAGAATTAATGCAGAGATGCAGTGAAGCTGTTCTGTTCTGTAGAAGCAGCGTATACACAACGATAAAACATATTTTAGAATTAAGAAATTCTAAAATGTTCAAGAATATTTACAAACCTTGTGAAAGAATTGCCATAGAGCCACTGTATGTTTAGCTTCTCATTTTAGATATAATGAAACACGTCAAATTAATAAATATAAGTTTATACTTCAGTATGTTCATTGGAAGCAATCCAATGTGTGAAAGATTCAAAGTATTTAAAGCAGCCAGTGAGCACAGAGTACTTTAACAAGCACATTGCCATGCCTCTGTCACTAGGAAGAACAAGTACTGAGGCCACGCCTCCTTCTGTAGGAAGAATAAGCACTGAGGTCACGCCTCTTTCACTAGGAAGAACAAGCAATAAGGTCATGTCTACTTCACTAGGAAGAACAAGCATTGAGGCCACGCCACCTTCACCAGGAAGAGCAAGTACTGAGGCCATGCCTCCTTCTGTAGGAAGAATAAGCACTGAGGTTATGCCTGCTTCACTAGGAAGAACAGGAACTGAGGCCACACCAACCTTCACTAGGAAGAATAAGCACTGGGGCACTGCCTATTTCACTACGACGAACAAGCATTGAGGCCATGCCTCCTTCAGTAGGCAGAGCAAGCACTGAGGCCACTCCTCCTTCACTAAGTAGAACAAGCACTGAGGTCACGCCTCCTCCACTAGGAAGAACAAGCACTGAGGCCATACCCCCTTAACTAAGAAGGACAAGCAATAAGGCTATGCCCACTTCACTGGAAATAACAAGCACTGTGGCCACATCTCGTTCATTGGGAAGAACAAACACTGAGGCCACGCCTTCTTCAGTGGTAATAACAAGATACAGCTGTGCACATTTGATGGCACTTCATTGGGAATCATGAGCACAGAGGCCACTTCTCCTTCACTTGAACAGACAGGCACTGAGACCATGCTTCCTTCTGTGTAATTAAGCACAGAGGCCACACCTCCTTCCCTTCAACAGAAGGCAATCATGCCACACCTCTGTCAGAGCGTATTGCACAGTGGCAAAGGAAACTGTCTTGATAACATTTCTAATTAATAGTAATAAAGAAGCTCTGGACTGATAAAGAGACCATTCAGCCAGGTCTATTCAGCTGTATCCTAAATATTGAGACTGGTGAGTTTTTACATGCAGACATTGGTCTCAGCTCTGAGAGCAGGCCCAGGGTTGAGCCATACAGATAATCCTGCTGCTTTTTATTCTGAGAACACACTCAGATATGTTCACCATTTTGGCCTTTTGTTACTTTCTGCTGGTCACTGGTGGTTCTAGACCATTTCCACAAGGGGGGTCAGTCTAGGGCCAATCATTCTTTTTAGAGGTGGTTTTCTCTAAATTATGCAATATTTTGAATATGATTACATAATTGTGTAGAACTAGATAGATAGGGTAGACAAGCTAGTTTAAACATATTTTGCAAACCTGTCTTTAATATTATCATTGTATCACTGTTTTGTTTCTTACTTGTGGAAAAAGGACAATTGGTTTATAGTTTTAAGGGGTCTGATAAAAAAAAAAATGCTTATTTTTTTTTCTTTTGAGAGCTGCTGTTTTAACTACAATATGTTAACAAAAAGAAATTGTGTACATATAAGACGTATTTCAGTCAACTCACTTTGCATTTGTAGGGCTAGGTGTGCCAGTGACAGGTTTTGTGCCTCTGGCCCATCCCTGGAACCATCTGTGCTGCTGGTCATCATATTATTTTTGCTGGCTATTCCATCTTCTTTCTATAAAGCATCATCAAAAGGTACAGCCAAAAAAAAAACATTGTACACAGTGCATTCAAGCATGTACACATCCCTGATTAAGCTCCTCGGGAAGAGTGGTTTTGAGGTTTCTCAGCAGGCGTACTGGTTTCATATAGTACACTGTGAAAGAATGCAAATGTTATCACAATCTGAGCAGATGGGCAAACAGGGCGAATGCGGTTCTCTGTTCTGAAGCTGATTACAGTATGTGTCCCCTATGTTACATCATTTACATAACAGGACTCTGCAGTTTGTGGCATTTAAGCTGTGCAAGGGTCAATTGATGTTATTATGGCGTACGAGTTTTGCCCCATTTTTCTGTAATTGGGGGCCGACTTGTGAAGATAAGGTCTTCTCACTGACAACGCTTTCTCCACTGAATGTCAATATGCTTAGTGTGCTATAATAACCATTAACTGAAGACACCATGAAAACAAGTGTGTGTGTGACCTTATGCAATACAGTCAGCCATTTGTTAATGTTCACCGGCGGCTCATGAATCACTCAGAAGGCCTAGTCGCAAAATGAAGCTTTGGCCTTTGTGGGATTTTTCCTGTTGAATAAATCAAATCACTGATTAATCTGTGGCAGACGGATTTTTTCTTTATCCCCTAATAAAATCTCGATTAATGAGCCCTCTTGTAGAGATGTAATTTAGTCCAGTAGTATCTCAAATAGACAACAGAACAGAAAGAGAGTTTTTTTTTTCTTACCAGACAGCTCAAATGAGTGTTGGGAGAGATCCTCTACAGGTTGTCCTTCTTATTAATGCTCTACTCTAAAGCTTTTGAGTCCTCTGATGGTTGAGGACTGGACAAGCAAGAGGCTTTCACTTGATGACCCCGGTTCGTTCTTTTTTATGATGTTGATCCTGACTGTCAGCATCAGCATGGCCTTGTGCTGGTGACTCAGGTGTGTAAAAGCAGCAGTGTGGCCTTGTGGTTTTCATCACTGAGAGCACTAATGGAGGATAAGCACCCAGCTGAGGCCTCATAGACATGACATTTCTATGAAAGGGGGTGTGCTTCATACACAATTGCAGACCATGTGAACTTATATAAATGGTGGTTGGCTCTGAGGATTGTGGTGATTGCAGTGGAGGCATTCAGAACACTTTAGAAATGTCAAATTTCAGTTTAGAGATTGATTTGGTTCAGTCTTCATGCATCACAGTCAAGAAAAGACTTGCGTTGTAGAGCCAGACTAAATTGATATGATTGAGTTGTTCCCATGTTGACTGGAAAGGGCAATTAAATTGAAACTCAACCATGGTTAGCAAGTCAATGACTATGCCCTCAATTTTCTGTTCACAGATTTATTGGGGGAAAAAAACAGTTGACATTTTTCCAGTTTGTCCAGTTTCCCACTGTAGCCTTCCCAGTGATTCCTTTTCATGAGTGGAACTTCTGCTGTTCTAATCCATCTACCTCATGGTTCAACCTGTTGTGTGTTCTGGGAACTTAGCAACTCAGAGCTAGTATTGGGGTCTGAAACAAGTTGTCACCTATCCATGACACCACACCTCCATGACACCTATACATGCATGTTGAGCATCCCCTTCCTGCCATGTCATTACATTCCTGGCATTAATATATAGTTGGTTCTCCCTGTGCTGCTATAACATACCTCTAGTCCTTTGGGAATGCTTTCTACTAGTTTTTGGAGCGTGACTGTGAGGATTTATGTGACTTCAGCTACAAGAGAATTAGTGAGGTCAGGCACCGATGTCAAGATGGGTGTGGAAGCCTGGGGTGCAGTCAGCATTCCAATTCATCCCAAAAGTGTTCAGGGGGGTTGAGGTCAGGGTTCTGTGCAGGATACTCAAGTTCTTCCAAAACCAGCCTTTGCATAATGTGTTCTAATGGAGCTCGTTTTGTGCACAGGAGCATTGCCATGCTTGGTACTAGTTTTACCAAGACATTCTAGACAATCATGTGCCTCCAACATTATTTCATCAAGGGCCAATATGGGGGTCAGGTTCAGGTGTCACATAGTGCATGCAAACATAAGATGGAATGAAGAAACTAGTAAAACCCAGTGCAAGGCAATACTGAGAATCACAATTTAGCAAGCAAGCTATCTTTAAAACGTTATAATGTATGAAGAAACATGAAAAATACAATCTGCCCCTTTAAACTGGATTTATTATTTAAAAAATTGCAAATTGGCTTGAAAATTGGCTTAAACACAGAGGCATTACTGGTGAACTGGGTCTGCATTATGCAGTATGCGGAACAGAATATTGCAGTTTGTCTAATGCTGGCAGCGGGAACACTTGGCTCAGACTACAGTAGGATGACAGCCGCCTGGTCAGATTGTGATGGATAGGGCTGCACATCCTTGGGGTTTGAGCCAGCCCCTAATGGATATATTTGAGATGACAGGGGTTAAGTATCTCTCAGCCCTAGTTTTGTGCCTTACTGACACAGTTTCTCTGTAAGAGGACGACCTGCAGCACTCTACCTCATTGCTGTGCTTTTTGTGGAAGCAATAATAAAATAGAATTACCTAAGAGTATCTAACCCACCCTTGTGAAAAGAACACTCTCTAAAATGTTGAGTTTATTTATATATATATATATATATATATATATATATATATATATATATATATATATATATATAATATATATATATATATATATATATATATATATATATATATATATATATATATATATATATATATATATATACACACACACCAATCAGACATAACATTATGGCCTTATATCCTAATATTGTGTTGGTCCCCCTTTTTCTGCCAAAACAGCCCTGATCCATCATGCACTGTGTATTCCCTTTCTATCCTTTCTATCAAAACCAGCATTAACTTCTTCAGTAATTTGTGCAACAGTGGCTCGTCTGTTGGATCGGATCACATGGGCCAGTCTTCGCTCCCCACGTGCATCAATGAGCCTTGGCCATCCATGACCCTGTCGCCGGTTCACCACTGTTCCTTCCTTGGACCACTTTTGATAGATACTGACCACTGCAGACCGGGAACACCCCACAAGAGCTGCAGTTTTGGACATGCTCTGATCCAGTGGTCTAGCCATCACAGTTTGGCCCTTGTCAAACTCGCTCAAATCCTTACGCTTGTCCATTTTTCCTGCTTCTAACACATCAACTTTGAGGACAAAATGTTCACTTGTATCCCAAAATGTATCCCACCCACTAACAGGTGTCATGATGAGGTGATAATCAGTGTTATTTACGTCACCTGTCAGTGCTCCATATTGTTATGCCTGATTGGTTTATGTATATAATTTCTTTAATAATGGTTTAAGCCATGGTCTCAGCACAAGTCTAGTTGTAACCATAAAGTATTATAAGGCTGTAAAATCATGTTTGGAAAGCAGTCCATGGTCCAAAATGCTTGTTTGTGGTTGAATGAGCCTCTTGTCTGTTATTTTATAGACAACTCAATACCCCTTCACTCTACTGACATCTCAGCCAGAATCGGTAAGCACCCAGCACAGCCAAATCATTTTCTTGTGAGAAACAACAAATCATTTTGTGCTTCTGAAAATTTAACAAGAAATGCAGTACAAACATAATGAACAGTATTTAGAGATGGAGTAATTTCTTACTGCAAAAGAAAACGAATCATTACGAGAGGAATTTTGTTTCTATTGTCTATAACTTGGCTTCCAAGCCTTGAATGGTGTTTGAAAGTGAGGTCAAAGGAACAGAGCTTTATGTACATATGCAGAAATAAATAAACTTCTCAGATATTTAAAAAAACAGACATGCTGAAAACCTGAGGCATTTTTTAAAAACAACAATTTTTATTAACAACTGTTCCGACATGTAATGCATTTCAGCTTAGCTATACTTTCATCATGTTTCTTGACATTTGATGCCATTTTTCATGAAACAAGTCTTCCACAAGCGTACAGATATTAAATGTTTTTCGATCCAAGGACTTCCCTTTCATTTGTCACTAAGTAATCAAAGCAGGAAAAAAAAAAAAACTCACTTTCCACCATTTCTTGCTTTGTCTCTTTTTACTATCCTTTCTTCTGTACCCTGGGCACTCTCTCTCTCGCACGTGCACACGCTCTTTCCTTTCAATCCTCTCCCTTATTTCTGTCTTTCTCACTCTTTCTTTCTCTCTCCATCATTCCTTCTCTATCACTTTGTTCTAACACCATCCTTTTTCACTCTCTCTTTTAATGTTTCTCTGTTTCCCCCTCTCACTGTGTTTCTCTCTAGTTTATTGTTTTCTCAAATTTCTTAATTAAATTCAAATCAGATAAATTTATTGAGATAAATGGCTGTAATTCAGTATTCCTATAGTACTGAAATGAGTCATGCAAATGAGTTTTTCTGTCATGAGTTTATAGAGGTGGTGGATGCAAAACAAACAACCAACTCTATGAACAATCAAGAACCAAAAACTATGTATACAAGGCAAAAAGTATATAGGAAATATATATGAAAGAGTACAAACACCAGAACTTAACTAGACGTATTTATTAGGGGTAACTTAGAACAGGTGTGAGTAATCACTGGGGACATGTGACATGCTGGGGCTGATGGGTAATGTAGTTCAGTGTCGATTCGAGCGTAATCATAGTACATACAGTATGTGCTATTAGACAAAACTAACCAATGAAAGGATTTTGTGATGCAGTAATGTAAAGAGAGGATACTGTTAACAATGTGGTTATTTTCCAAAAGCCCCACAGCCCAAACAGCGAAAGTCCACCATTCTTCTTATCTCAAAGCAATTTGCTAATTTTTTAAATTTATTAACAAATGACACGTCATACCAATTATTGTATTATGACTTTTAATGTTGTTGAACATTTACAAAACAATTACATTTCTGTTGTCTCATATTATAGCAGGTATAAAAAGTATTCCCTCACCAGCATGTCAGAAGAAAGCATGCAGCTTCTGATATTACTGAGAAACTCTAAAGTCCTCTGTCCTGATGACTCTCCCGTGGAGGAAAACGTACTGCCCGATTACAGAAATTGTCATGTTATAAAAAAAAAAAATGAATTCCTGACTAATCAGCTTTGAGAATTCAACAGAAGTTTGGTGTATTAAATGATTTTATTAAGCAATAATCAATAATAATAATTATAAAAGTTTGCAGTATCAATGGGGATATTTCCGCTGCCAACAAGTGTAATACTTCTTGTTAATAATTAGTATGCATCAGTTGTACTTATAGTATATGTCAAACAGGAAAGAAGATGGAAGAAATATGAATTTAGGCTTTTGACTTTGCAGAGACTCTGGATCATTTCCATTACAGTGATACAACAATCAGGCATATCATTATGACCACCTGCCTAATATTGTGTTGGTCCCCCTTTTGCTGCCAAAACAGCCCTGACCCGTCATGCACTGTGTATTGACACCTTTTTGTCAAAACCAGCATTAACTTCTTCAGCAATTTGAGCAACAGTAGCTCGTCTGTTGGGTCGGGTCACACGGGCCAGCCTTCACTCCCCACGTTCATCAATGAGCCTTGGCCGCCCATGACCCTGTCTCCGGTTCACCACTGTTCCTTCCTTGGACCACTTTTGATAGATACTGACCACTGCAGACCGGGAACACCCCACAAGAGCTGCAGTTTTGGAGATGCTCTGATCCAGTCATCTAGCCATCACAATTTGGCCCTTGTCAAACTTGCTCAAATCCTTACGCTTGCCCATTTTTCCTGTTTCTAACACATCACCTTTGAGTCATTGTCAACTTCACCTACACCTGATTGGTGTAATTCCATATACTGGGGAACCTCTGTATATGAATGCCCTGCATAACAAATATTCGTCTTAAGAATTGAAAATTTGCAAGAAATGCATCCGCATACAAAGCATTTTTGGCAAGCAAACAAACCGAACCGAATGCCGGCTAGGTTCTGTGTACGTCCAGGAGCTGTTCAAAACTTGTTTGCGTCAGTGGAAAGCCAAGCAAAGCCAACTGGAGCGAATTTACGAATTCTATGATTTTCCTTTTTCAGTAAGTGAAAGAAGTTTGAAAGAGAGTCAACCAATGATACCAACATTGCCTTTGGCGTGCGTTCAAAAGCAACATAATTTTTTGTGCATTTGTTTGTCGACAGATTGGTGGCACAACTTTCTGTAAGGACCCTTGACATGGAATGCTTGGCTTGGGGTCATTTCTTTGTAAGCAGCCATACAGTTTACATATGCTTTGTATTGGTAATATTTTTGGATGGCTGGAACGAATTATCTGGATTTACATTATTTCTTATGGGAAAATTTGTTTTTCGCAGTACAATGCCTCAGAACAGAATAAGTTTGTATGCTGAGGTTCCATTCTAAATCTCTCGTTCCTGAGGTGTCGAGCTTACAGGAATCACAGCCAGATGCACAGACCTCGGAGTGAACCCATAATTTTTCTTCTCTGGACAGTCAGGGTTTTCTCTCTCTCTGCTACTTTCAGTGGCGAGACTGTGAGCATTAGGTTTGTACCTGTTAAGGATCTGTCTCTGCTTTGTGTCTCTGACAGTAAGGAGACTCTCTCACTATTTAGGGCCTGATAGCTCTCTAATTTACCCTGCCTTGTAGTCTCACAGTGCCAGTGTTCCTGATAGTGAAGTCTTTCTGTGATAAGTGGGCTGATGTGTATATTGGCTTGTAGAACAGCACTGGTCTGAGATTCGTCTCTGGGCTGGTGCTTGTTACAGAGCTACTGAACCTCAAGACCTGCTGATTAAGTGCATTTCATTATCATGATTAGTATGAACAAGAACTTTGACACTTCCTTGTACTATGGAGAGAATGGAAGGCCTGGCCTGAAACTCACTTATAATGGAAGAATAAGACGTGTTTAAACTCATGAAAAAGCTTTTTAACTGAGACAGGTGTAATGTTTCAGATGAAATTTTTGTGATTATGTGTGATTAAGTTTTGCCTTGATGAGGCGTGGGTAATGTAAAGCCGCCAAGGAGCCATAAATAGCTCTAGAGTTGGAAGGCTGTTGAAAAATGTACCACAGTAGTGTTGAATTCTCTGATATGATTGGTCAGGTGACATCGATATATATATATATATATAATGTTGTTCATTTCAAGGGGGAAAAAAGAGAAGCTGATGAGGGAATGACTGTTTAATGCCACTAACAGGAACTAACTTCCTGTATTAATGAGTAAGTCTTCAGCTTCAAGCAAAAAATTGGATGTAATCCCAATGAAATCTAATTCAGTTCCAGGCTCTAACACTGTAGAGAACTGTGGGGAAACCCATAATTTATGGATGGTGGTTAGATGAAGCCCTCCCATATTCTATAGATCCAGTAAACAAATTCATAAAAAAATGCTTTAGCAGTACTTTAATACATATTCTTTTGTTTGGCAATGTTTTTGAATTGACAGTGTTTTTGCACTCAATGTCAGCACATTTTTAATTATTCATTTTGTTCCTTGTTGTTTTTTTTGTTGGTAGTCAGCCATAATTGCTGCTTTTTTTTTTTAACAAAAAAAAAAAAGATGCTGTTGATTCCATTGTTGTGAAGCTTAATATTAGTCATAATCACTATGTTAGGTAGTAATGCAAATGAGTTTCATTTGTGGATAATTTTTTCGTTGTTTGTATTTTTAGAGATAGCTAGAACATAAGCATTTTTCTCTCTCTCTCTCTCTCTCGCCTCTCTCTCCTTTTCTCTCTCTCTCTCTCTCTCTCTCTCGCCTGTCTCTGTGTTTGTGTCTGTGTATTTGTTTTGGTAGGTTTGAGATCCACATCAAGCTGGCAGTGGCTTGATAGAACGATTAAGTGCCTGAGAGTGAGCATGCTGATGAAGGTGTGAGTTATGTCATTGATTTATTTTCACCACTATAATAAACCTCCTTAAAGAGTCAGCGATCATGCTATCACTAAGCATGTAAAGCTTGTGTCTAAAATTTGTCAAACATACAGCTCACAGGTCATAACCAGTCAGATGAAGGTTCTGCTCTGGCCCACCAGTTTTCAAAATTATCGTCTTGTGAGCTGTAATTGAATTGAAAGATTAAACAAAGTCTCTGGTGTACAACTGGGGCAGAATTGAGCAATAAGCTCAGGACTGCAAACTCTAATCCAAATATTTGCTATTGATGTGTAAGTCTTCATTACCAGGCTAAAAATGTGATAGAATTCCAATTAAATCCAATTGAGTTCCAGGGTTTAACACTACACAATGTGGAGAACTGCAAAGTGGTGAACACTTATGAAACACTGTGTGTGGGGAAACCCATAATTTATAGGTGGAGGTTGGATGAATGGTGTTATAATGAATCGTTCTGTTGGTGATGTACAGTAGATGATGTTCATCCCATCTGCCTAATGAGAACAGATATTTGCGATAAATGCTGATAAATGAACATATTAAAGAGGTAGAATTAATGTGTTATTGTCTACTAAACTGAGTTTTTTTCCAGATCACTTGGGCCTATTACCTAAAATGAGTTTGACACTCCTACACTAGTTCTTTCCTATTCTTGTTATTTGAGACTGTATCTGAGGATGGCTGTGAGCTTCAGTATTGCCCAAACACATGACAGTCGAGTTCAGTTCCTTACTGAAGCTGAAGTCTACAGACAGCAGCCCTGTAGGACTGGTAGTGGCAAATTTCAGAAGCTCGTCTTGATACTGTTCATCATAATAATGAGTGTAGGCAGCACAGTGGTATATGTCTGTCACTGATATGCCATTTTTGCTAAGCCAGCAGTGGGATTTTTCTGCTCTGATTGAACAAACGAAATGTGGTTGGCAAGGTGTCCTCTATATCACATCAGGATTTCTTCAGAATCTCAGCCACAGTGAAATGGATTTAATTGGAGTGAGGGCACAATAATCCTATAGCTGAAACAGTAAGTGGGTGGCTGGGTGTGGCACTGGGTCCTGAAAAGATTGAAGATGTTCAATGCCAGGATCCCTAAAGAGAAAAATCGACAAATGTGATCATGTAAACTATATGTGCAAAATCTGACAAACATGTGACATCATGTGAGCAATAATGCAAACAATTTACATGTGATTAATTAATCAGGTCAGAAAATCCCATCACAAATCACAAAAACACACAGTACATGTGGAAAAAAATGAATAATGTGTACAAAATTGTGGGGAAAAAATTGAATAAATTGCAGTAAATTTCAAAAATAATATCTTAGCAAGTGAAAATTTCTTGAACACAGCCATATGAGCCTAACATTTATCATTGTGATTGTCATAAATCATATATAAGATTTTCGGCCAGGTTTTAGAAGCTTCTGCTCATTTCAGGCATTACATTTTATCATTGTACTGGTAAATGTATTAGGTTTGAAAGCATGTGAATGGAGGAAAAAAAGGGTGAAAAATAATTTGAAAGATTAAAATACGTTCACCAAATGTGGAAACATGTAAAAAAAAAAAAAAAACAAACAAAAAAAAAACCACCTAAATTTCAGGTGAAGCTTGTGTGCCATTTAGGTTTCATCCCATAACCTGACAATTACAGACTCAGCAAATCTGCTGCCCCGGTTGAGAAACAGTCCAAATATGTCCATGCAAACATCAGTCCTGACAAGAATGCTTGACTGGACAACATAAACTGTTTTTATGTATTGTACTGAGTATTGTAGTTTCTAATCAGACACCTGTCAATTTGACCATGGACCAACATGGAAATTCTTCCAGTCTGAGAAATGCTGTTGTTCACCAGTGTTCCTTACAGTAGAGATATAGGAGTCCATGTGGAATAGCCAGGTGGTCCATCATCATTTTTTTTTTTTTTTACATTTGGTTGCATTGGTGGAAATCACAATACATCATTGCAAAAGTTTTAATTTTTTTTATTAACCAGTTCTTATAGCTATTAGGGGTGTCATGGTGGCACAAAGGGTAACAGTGCCACCTCTAAGACATAGATAGTGTCCAAGAATCGCCTTGTCACTGACCAGGATGGAGTGAGACGCAGTGGTTACTGAAGATGAACGAATGAATAATGTAATTATTAGCCTGTTCAAGTTGTCAATAAAATTCAATGGCTTTCAACTAAACATTAACAACAGAAAAGCATGTAACCATATAAGCAATGTCAACTCACCTCTAGATGTTAAACGCTCCAATAAATAGGCAACTTATTATTGTATAATAAGAAATGCTGTTCTGTAACAATACAACAATACCATTCCTGATACACTTGTACCAACAACAACACATTACCATGCATGCACTGGTTATGTTTCACCACACAATTAATACCTGTTCATGCTGTGGTGGTTTTCCATTAACCCACAGGTCAGAGACAGCCTGACAAGTCACGCATAGAAACAGATGGAAAAGAGACATGTATTGTTGTTGGCTTCTCAACTAACACCACATCACTAAGACATGGTACAACACCTTTGCTTTTACATGGTGTTTGGAAAGACTTCACCAAAATGCATGTCAACAACTCACAAGACGAGGTAAACAATCAAAACAACACCAACCTCACTCATGCCGCACCTGCAGCTCATGATGAGCCCCTGTTTCAGGTGCAGCTCGCCCACCAGCTGTGCCCTTAACAAGCTCCGCTCTCCCTTCTGAAATAGAAGTACAAGGCTTCATAGTCGCTATTTGTTTTTTTTGTTTTTTTCTTTAAAAACGAATCACATCCCTCCTCCTGTTTGCTCCTGCGGATAAAATCGCAAGCCGTTTTTCCACTATATAGGG
Organism: Hemibagrus guttatus; assembly: GCA_033459395.1. Lineage (NCBI taxonomy): Eukaryota > Metazoa > Chordata > Actinopteri > Siluriformes > Bagridae > Hemibagrus > Hemibagrus guttatus. The sequence continues at coordinate 17,879,524 of JAUCMX010000011.1, forward strand.
AGGTAAACTATGGTAATATCAATATCATTTCTCTCACAGCTGCCCCGGCTGGAGCAAGATGAGTACAGGTGTTCCTGTCACCGCCATTCTCTGTCTTCACTCTGAGCTCGCTGTACTGACCAGCTGTGTTGGTGCAGTGCTGTACACACACCCGGGAACGGCTGGAGATTTTGTCAGTGATGTGATTGTGTTTGTGGGAGATCTTGATTGGTGGCTCTTTAAAGGAAAACTCCACAATGAAACAAATTCAACACATTTACCTTAAAATCTTTGTGCTGTGTTTAGTTACTCGGGTGCTGGTTTGTTGTTGTATTTTCAGTTCCTGATGTGTTAGTAGTGCTTCTGATGTAGGTGCACTGTGATAACGTTACATTTCTATCACAGTTACAATGTCATTTAATAGGTGAACAAATTTTAATGATGTCAAATGGTCAGGATTTCATTGGTGGCTTCTAAAAAAATTATGAAAAGAGCAAAGAGCTACTTTTCTCACTCAACTGTCAATGTCATATTCATGGGAAATCAAATGTCAGGTGGTGGAGACAGCAAACACCGAACACAGTTCAACCAAAGGCAGAGATTCGGCTTGTTAGCCATCTGTGAGATGATAAGCGCAATGACCTCGATGGTGATATTTACATAAAGTTTGAAGCTTTCGAAACTGATCTGCTTGAGCACAGAGTACAGATGAGGAAGTGAGAGAGCTGGAAAGACTAAACTGCTGTTGCATCACTCTGTCTTAGGCCAAGATAATGCAAGGTGACAAAAATTTGGAAATTAGTTCTGTAAAAAATGTACTCAGAATTTTTATTTGAAAATAGCCATGGATTTCATTAGAGATCATATGCTTACTGTAATTAACCCTTTTTACCAGTACACTGGCATTCAATTTCTCTGTCTGAATGGAAGTCAACTTATAAGAGATTTCAGTCAGTATAAACAAATAAATAATTTTATCACCAGACATCTGATATAAAATTAGTCCAGGCAATGTTGGCTTTTAGTGTGAGATGTTTTTACCTCTGTTGGATAACCTTACACACAATCTTAGCAGTTGAAGATAACACCTTGCCATTTTGAACTTTATGAACAAGCACTTGGAGTGTCTGAGAGAGCAGAAATAGATTTAATTTCAACATTTATTCTGAAGATATGAACATTACCAACATTTTTTTTTGTTGTTCAGAACTTTCCTATGAAGGCTAAGGAAAAGTAGGCTAGGGAAAAATTCTTAACACACTGAGTCAACACTATACACTGTGACATGACAAAGTTTCAAAACAAACTGTGATAGAAAAATTTTGTGAGGTTCTGACCTTCTGTATGCATGACTAGATGTTGTTTGTGACTAGAAATTGTTATGACCAGAGATTGTTTGCGCAAAATATTATAGGGATAGTACTGCGATGGAGACTGGATGGCAGGACTCAAGGCTAAGACTCAGGGCTATCTGGATCAGGCGTTGTAATGTAGCCAATGATTGACAATATTTTCCTTTCCTTAATTCTGTTTTCTGTTTTAATCCTGATTATAAATACTCAATGTAGCTAATAATCAAGGCCCTTCCTTTTCATTTGTGTGGACAGCGTTGGGTTCTGTTGCACAACAGCACAAATAAATTATGTATCTTTTTATCTTGAACACAGGAACACAACAAAACAGTGACAAATTCCTTTTTTTTTTTTTTTTACTTGTAAAGAGATTTGAACGTCAAACTCATTTTTTTTGGCTGATCTGAAAGCTCATCTATACAGAATAACAGCTCTGACCAATGTGTTCATCTTCTGTGTGACACTGTATTAGCACCAGTTTGAAAGAAAATATGTGGTGGATAGTTTTGTGTGTGCCAGAGGAAGCACATTACCCTCTAAGGAGTTAGCTGTCAGTCAATATGAAACTGAAGTTGTCAGTGACAATTGGTGATGACTCCATTCAGAGCAAGTTGGGTTAAAATCTAAAATATTTCCTGAGGTTTTTGTTTATATCACTAGATCTAGACCCTTCCCCTGCCTATATTTAAAATACACTGGGCTTGGTCGTTTATTGTGGTGCAATTCAATAAGGGAAGTGCATGCACTATGCAAAGACAAACACAGCTTCATCTAAGGCATGGAGCACAGAAAGAAAGACATCCCAGGCTCAATAATGCATCCAGAATACCCAAAATGCATTTCCACAATAAGCCTTTAATAACTGCAGAGAGGAGGAATATGGTGCGGTGTGTAAGCGATAGGATCGTGACAGTGCTTCAGCTCCGTACTGCAGCATATTGGATTTGAAATGTAACCAACCCTGTTTGATGCACAGAAAAGGAAGTTCTGAGAAGGATCCAGCACCCAAAAAACTTTTGGTCAAAAGTGACCTATTACAGGGGCTGACAAATTGAACATAGCAACAGATGAGCTACAGTCTGTAACTGTACACCTACAGGGTGTTCCTATATACTGTGCTAAAGGCAAATTTATCTCCAGGATTGTGTAAAATGGAGAGAGGGCAATTTGTGCCACATGGTGAAGAGATATAGTAGGTGGCTTGAGGCACAGTTTTTGTGAGAAGCTTCTGCCTTAGTAAATTGAACTTTAATGCCGGACATATTACAAGCTCATTTTCTGGATGCATCAGTCACATTTTACACTTCTCATGTACATACATATGACCCAGAGAAAATATTTTCCTTTGTCACTCTGGTGGTGGTATAATATAGAGGCATCTTTTATTTTTAGTATCTATCTTTTAGCTGAAAACAAGACTATATTGCACACACATCATATACTGTAGATGCAGGATATATAAAACAATATCTTGAATTAATTTTTTCTGTTTCATAGCCTAATCCTAAGCATTTTCAGCAAGCCTACATTTCTGTACAGAATTTATCGCTTCATTGCACTGGAACATTCATTCATTCAGTGTCCTCCGCTTATCCAGAGCTGGGTCGTGGGGCAGCAGTCTAAGCAGGGATGCTCAGACCTCCCTCTCCCCAGACACTTCCTCCAGCTCTTCTGGAGGGACCCTGAGGCGTTCCCAGGCCAGCCGAGAGACATAGTCTCTCCAGCATGTCCTGGGTCTTCCCCGGGGCCTCTTCCCGGTGGGGCATGCCCGGAACACCTCCCCAGGGAGACGTCCCGGAGGCATCCGAAACAGATGCCTGAGCCACCTCAACTGCTCCCTTTCGATGTGGAGGAGCAGCGGCTCTACTCCGAGCTCCTCCCGGGTGACAGAGCTCCTTACCCTATCTCTAAGGAAACGCCCCACCACCCTACGGAGGAAGCTCATTTCGGCCGCTTGTATCCGGGATCTTACCTTTTTGGTCCAGAGCTCATGACCATAGGTGAGAGTAGGAACGTAGATTTACTGGTAAATCGAGAGCTTTGCCTTCTGGCTCAGCTCCTTCTTCACCACAACAGACCGGTACATAGACCTTATTACTGCTGCCGCTGCACCGATCCATCTGTCAATCTCACGATCCATCCTTCCCTCACTCGTAAACAAGACCCAGAGATACTTAAATTCCTCCACTTGAGGAAGGACCTCCCCTCCAACCTGGAGGGTGCAAGCCACCTTTTTCCGGTCGAGAACCATAGCCTCTGATTTGGAGGTGCTGACCCTCATCCCAGCCTCTTCACACTCAGCTGCAAAATGCCCCAGTGCATGCTGTAAGTCCAGGCTTGAAGGAGCCAACAGGACATCATCATCTGCAAAAATCAGCGATGAAATCCTGTGGTCCCCAAACCAGACTCTCTCCAGCCCCTGGCTGTGCCTAGAAATTCTGTCCATAAAAACAATGAACAGAACCAGTGACAAAGGACAGCCCTGTCGGAGTCCAAAATGCACTGGGAACAGATCTGACTTACAGGTCTTACAGGACTTACAGGGATCACCACCCCGGTTGCCCAGTCCAGAGGCACTGTCCCTGACCGCCACGCAATGTTGCAGAGATGTGTCAGCCAAGACAGCCCCACAACATCCAGAGACTTAAGGTACTCAGGGCGAATCTCATCCACCACCGGTGCCTTGCCACCAAGGAGCTGCTGAACTACCTCAGTGACCTTAGCTTGGGTGATGAATGAATCTGCCTCTGGTTCCTCTACGGAAGGCGTGTCAGTGGGATTGAGGAGATCCTCGAAGTATTCCTTCCACCGTCCGACAATATCCCCAGTCGAGGCCAGCAACTCTCCACCTTTACTGTAAACAGTGTTGGCAGAGAGCCGTTTACCCCTTCTGAGGTGCCGAATGGTCTGCCAGAATTTCCCCGAGGCTGTCCGATAGTCCTTCTCCATGGCCTCACCGAACTCCTCCCAGACCCGAGTTTTTGCTTCCGAGACCACCCCGGCTGCAGTTCGCTTGGCCTGCTGGAGTCCCCCGAGCCAACCAGGCTCGATAGAACTCCTTCTTCAGCTTGACGGCATCCCTTACTTCCTGTTTCCAGCACTGTGTTTGGGGCTTGCCGCCGCAACCGGCACCAGAGACCTTACGGCCACAGCTCCGGATGGCTGCATCAACAATGGAGGAGGAGAACATGGTCCACTCAGACTCAATGTCCCCAACCTCCCTCGGGATCTGGTTGAAACTCTCCCGGAGGTGGGAGTTGAAGACCCCCCTAACAGAGGGATCAGCAAGATGTTCCCAACAGACCCTCACTATACGTTTGGGCCTGCCAAGTCTGTCCAGCATCCTCCTCCGTAAGCGGATCCAACTCACCACCAGGTGGTGATCGGTTGACAGCTCCACCCCTCCCTTCACCCGAGTGTCCAAGACATGCGGCTGAAGGTCAGATGACACAACCACAAGGTCGATCATTGATCTCCGGCCTAGGGTGTACTGATGGGCACCCTTATGCTTGAACATTGTGTTCGTTATGGACAGGCTGTGACTAGCACAGAAGTCCAGCAACAGGACACCACTTGAGTTCAGATCAGGGGGGCCGTTCCTCCCGTTGCCCACATGGGCGTTGAAGTCCCCCAGCAAAACTATGGAGTCCCCAGTCAAAGCACCTTCCAGCACCCCTCGCAGGGTCTCCAAGAAGGTTGGGTACTCCACACTGCCGTTCGGCCCATAAGCCAAAACAACAGTGAGGCACCTATCCCCGGCCCGAAGGCGCAGGGAAACAACCCTCTCATTTACCGGGGAAAACTCCAGCACATGGCGGCTGAGCTGAGGGGCTATTAGCAAGCCCACCCCAGCCCGACGCCTCTCACCATGGGGCACTCCAGAGAAGAAGAGGGTCCAACCTCTCTCAAGGAGTTGGGTTCTAGAGCCCAGGCTGTGCGTGGAGGCAAGCCCGACTATCTCTAGCCAGTACCGCTCAACCTTCCTCACCAGCTCAGGCTCCTTCCCCCCCAGTGAGGTGACATTCCATGTCCCAAAAGCCAGATTCTGGCCCCCGCCCATGACTGCTACCCAAAACACACTGCACCGGACCCTTATGCTCCTTCCTGCGGGTGGTGGGCCTACGGGAAGGTGGGCCTACGTCTTTTCTTCGGGCTGTGCCTGGCCAAGTCCCACAGGCAAAGACTCGGCCACTAGGCACTCGCCTGCGTGCCCCAACCCCAGGCCTGGCTCCAGGGTGGGGCCCCGGTGACGCCAGTCCGGGTGACGTAACGGTCCTTGATATAAATTCCATAAAGGTTTTGAACCGCTCTTAGTCTGACCCATCACCTAGAACCTGTTTGCCTTGGGAGACCTTACCAGGAGCACTAGGCACCTGACAACATGGGTCCTAGGTTCCTTACGGTACTCAAAGCCCTCCACCACAATAAGGTGGTGGTTCAAGGAGGGGGCACTGGAACATTTGATAAATATATAGATGTTATAAAGCTGCTATATATGTATTTTGATTCTTTGTTTGTTTGTTTTTGTTTGATGGTTTGTTTGGGTTTTTTTGGGAGTTGTTTGTTTTTTTAATAGGGTGATAGCAGAATAGTTTAGTTAGTTGGTTAGTTAGTTAAAAATATTTGGTTTTATTCATACCCTAGGTTTCACAAGCATAGAGTAGGTCATCATATGTACAGAATATTATGAAACAATTAGTTATTTTGTTTTAACCAGCTTCTAACTAATGATGAGGCTGTGGAACACTGGACCAGGAACATAAAAATATTACTTCCTGATTCAAGGTATGTACTGTAACAGTGAAAGGTGGGTTTTGATCTTGTGACCTGAATCGCTCATCTCCCATGCTATAATGCTGATTACATCAAATGCCCCAGGCATTACAGCAACATAAAAATGTCTTCATTTATGGCATCATAATCACACATATGCCAAGATATATAATAAATCTGTCAAATATGGCACCATCTCAGAAAAATCCGAGTACTTCATATATTTTAAAGTAATTGACACAATAATTAAGTAAGTAAGTGAAAATAAAGTAGATATAAAGTAAATAAAAATAAGATTTATAACATTTAAGAAAAGGTGCCAGCAAATTTTTGTCCCTTAATAGTTAATTTTCATTCATCTAATGTTCTGAAGTATCTAATTATTCTAACTCATGATAGATAGCTTTTTGGAACTGACTATTCTTAGGTTCATGTGTTGAGACACAACCATCTCCAGATTTTAATACTACCTTTATGATCAAGTTCTCCAGTCCTCTTATCACATATGATATCTTTTGCTAATCATGGAGCAGATTTGTGTTAAAAAAAAAAAGGTTCTAATTGCTGAGGCACAGATTAGATTTAACTGATCCTGAATTTAATAAGCACACACAAAATATTCTATAATATGAATGACTCACTGCTGTTACACTGAGAGATGGACGGATGCCAGAAGGTTGTTTTCTTACTTACTTCACTGATATCAATGAGCGTTTAATTGTCAAAGAACATGAAGGTAAAAAGAGTTTGTTTGAAAAACTTTTGCTGAAGGTGACGGTGTGAAGATATTTTTGAGAGAAGCTCTTCATAATGAGCCATATTTTTTTCCATGGTACTATTTAACAAAGTAATTATCACGTATTCTTTTTTCAATGACAACTGTTGTGATGCTGCCATAGAAACAAGGCTGAGAAAGTTAAACTTAGAAACGCATAACTACAGAAACTATTAGCATGCTTTTAGCGCTGTGCGTGCTCAAACGTACCCAACGTGCCAGAGCTGCTGTGGCCACAAATTAATCCTCTTCAAAGACGGGCCAAAGATCTTCAGAGATCTCGAATTGTGGGCGTCAGGAAGCTGGAGCTGTGTTTCACTAAGCTGAATCTGTGGACTCCAACAATTTTCTGAGGGCCTGAATGGGAGGATGTAGAAAAGGAAAATCACAGTAATTGCATGCAGAGTGTTGACAGAGGCTATTACTGTACCGCAGCACAAAGTGAAGAACATGAACCTCGACAGTCCGGAGCTTTCAGACCTGGGTTGCACAAGACCCACTTAAAATAACGTTTAGAAAATTTAACAATAGCGTTTAAGCTTGCAAAATAACCGTTTCAAGATTAACTGAGAGTAGAACTTAATTTATACAAACATTACTTCAAGCTTTTATTCTATCAAAGTATCAGAAATTAATCTATAGAAATGTCAGCTGTACTGTAGAAATCAGAAGACATTTTTAAAAGCCCACTTATATCTATATTCAACTGTTCTGATTGAATTTTTAACCAACTTAACCATCGGGTATAAACAACCCTCCCACACAGATCAGCCAGTAAAACTGTGCCATTTCAACATTCTTCTGGCTTCCTTTTATTCCTTTCTTTTTTAATTGAATCCGACTTCTTACATATACCTTTTAACTAAACAGCCAGGTCATTTCTACATGATCCTGAGATATCATACTGTGCTTGACTCATCTGTGTAAAACATCTAATGCAATAATATCATAGTCCATCATCATAATTCAGTAAGCACTTTGACGCCATCCCATTACAGGTCACCATGCACACATAGTCACACACAGGGGCAGGTTAGAATAACCAATCAACCTACTAGGATGTTTTGGGTAGCAAAACCTGGGGAAACCTACAATGTCTTGTCAGGACTGGACTACTGCAACTTACTCTTCTCAGGTTTTCCTCTGAGCACCATTCGACTTCTGCAGCTGATCCTGAATGCAGCACCATGATTTGTTTTCAACCTTTTTCTTTCAAAGTTCTCCCACACCACCCTATTGCTATCCTCCACTGGCTTCCGGTAGCTGCCTGAATCAGATTTAAAGAAGTGATGCTTGCCTTCAAAACCGAAAACAGACAAGCACCAACCTTAGCTCAAAGCACTTATCACACCCTGCATTGTCTCCCACTCTCTCCAATCTGCTAGTTCTGCTTGACTGGTCCCAGTATCTTTCTTGGTACAAGAAAGGCATGCATCAAGACTCTTCTCTGTTCTGCTTCTTTAGATGTTCAAGACCTTCCTCTTCCTGGAGTACTTACATTAACACTTAAAAAACTAAAACCTTGTGTTGTCTGTGTTTGTATTACTTCCTAACAAAGTTTTTAGACTGGTGATATTCTTAGTCAGTGACCTACTGATCCAGTATCAGGATATATCCATTCATAAGGACTAAGCACTTCTGGAAGTTCCTCTGCATAAGGGTGTGTTCCACATGGACATGGCGAGAACATGAACAGAAACTTTGCACAAACCAAAACATCTTCAAGCTCAGGATTGAACCTGTGAACCTGAAGCTGTGAGATGGCAGTACTACCCTAAATTTTTTATTTCCCATCAAAATATAGTGTTTTATTCAGAAATATTCAATGTTAAAAACGAAAGGTTTGTTTAAATCATCCAAAAGCACTCCATGACGCGGTTACACTGCTATACATCATTAATATCTACAGAAGTACCTTACTTTTAAATATAACATTAAAATTACATATGAAATTGGGTCACATGATCAGATACATAGCAGTGAAGTTAAAGAGACACCTTGCATCATATTGCTCATTGCACTTGTAATCTGTCACACAATCATGAAGGTTTCTCAGGAAGATCCAGACTTCCAGAAAAATACAAGTACAGAAAAACGGTACTGCTTTTGTTACTGTACACAACTCATACAAGCCATCAGACAGAGTTTTAGCTTCAAATTTGTGATTTAAATTTTAACCACACAGAATGTCTCTAAGTCTTGATAAGAAGGTCTGATAAATACTATAAATGTGGATAAATGTGATATTTTAATAACAGTGGATTTTCTTAATGAGAAATTGTAGACATTTGATCTAATTTATTTATTTATATATATATATATATATATATATATATAATCTAGCCATGGGGGTCACAGTCCAGTGACTTCTGTGCCGGTCCCAAGCCCGGATAAATAGAGAGGGTTGCGTCAGGAAGGGCATCCGGCGTAAAACATTGCCAAATTTAACCATGCGAATCGTCAGTACGAATTTCATACCGGATCGGTCGAGGCCCGGGTTAACAACGACCGCCATCGGCGCCGTTGACCTACAGGGCGCCGGTGGAAATTGGGCTACTGTTGGTCGAAGAAGTAGAGGAGGGAGGAGAGTGCGCAGACAGAGAGAGAAGAGGAAAGGTAAGAGTGTAGGACTGAGAATAGGAACTCTGAATGTTGGTACTATGACAGGGAAAGGTAGAGAGCTGGCTGATGTGATGGAGAGAAGGAAGGTGGATATACTGTGTGTACAGGAGACCAGGTGGAAGGGTAGCAAGGCTCATAGTATAGGAGCAGGATTCAAGCTGTTTTATTATGGTGTGGATAGTAAGAGAAATGGGGTAGGTGTGGTCCTGAAGGAGGAGTTTGTGAAGAATGTCCTGGAGGTGAAGAGAGTGTCAGACAGGGTGATGAGTCTGAAGTTAGAGATTGAAGGGGTGATGTTGAATGTTGTTAGTGGTTATGCCCCACAGGTAGGTTGTGAGTTGGAGGAGAAAGAGAGATTCTGGAGTGAATTAGATGGGGTGATGGAGAGTATTCCCACGGGTGAGAGAGTGGTGATAGGAGCGGATTTTAATGGACATGTTGGTGAGGGGAACACAGGTGATGAGGAGGTGATGGGCAAGTTTGGAGTTAAGGAAAGGAACCTTGAAGGACAGATGGTAGTGGACTTTGCTAAGAGGATGGACATGGGTGTGGTTAACACTTATTTTCAGAAGAGGGAGGAGCATAGAGTGACTTACAAGAGTGGAGGTAGGAGCACACAGGTAGACTACATTCTATGTAGAAGAGGCAATCTGAAAGAGATTAGTGACTGTAAAGTGGTAGTGGGAGAGAGTGTAGCCAGACAGCATAGGATGGTGGTGTGTAGGATGACTTTGATGGTCTGTAAGAAGAAGAGGTCAGAGATAGAGAAGAAAACCAAGTGGTGGAAGCTGAAAAAGGAGGAATGTTGTGAGGAATTTAGACAGAAGTTGAGGCAGGCTCTGGGTGGTCAGGTAGTGCTGCCAGATGACTGGGAAACTACAGCAGAAGTGATCAGGGAGACAGGGAGAAAGGTGCTGGGTGTGTCATCTGGAAGGAGGAAAGAAGATAAGGAGACTTGGTGGTGGAATGAGGAAGTTCAGGATAGTATCCAGAGAAAGAGGTTAGCCAAGAAGAAGTGGGACATGGACAGGACTGAAGAGAATAGACAGGAATACAAGGAGTTACAGCGCAGAGTGAAGAGGGAGGTGTCTAAGGCCAAGCAGAAGGCATATGACGAGTTGTACACTAGGTTAGACACTAGAGAAGGAGAGAAGGACTTGTACAGGTTAGCTAGGCAGAGGGATCGAGATGGGAAGGATGTGCAGCAAGTTAGAGTTATTAAGGATAGAGATGGAAGGGTGCTCACAAGTGAGGAGAGTGTACAGAGGAGATGGAAGGAGTACTTTGAGGAGCTGATGAATGAGGAAAATGAGAGGGAAAAAAGAGTAGAAGGGGTGAACTCTGTGGAACAGAAAGTAGATAAGATTAGAAAGGATGAAGTCAGGAAGGCTTTGAAGAGGATGAAAAGTGGGAAGGCAGTTGGTCCTGATGACATTCCGGTGGAGGTCTGGAAGTGTCTGGGAGAGGCAGCAGTGGAATTTTTAGCTAGTTTGTTCAACAGGGTTTTAGAGAGTGAGAGGATGCCTGAGGAATGGAGAAGAAGTGTGTTAGTGCCGATCTTTAAGAATAAGGGTGACGTGCAGAGTTGCAGTAACTATAGGGGGATAAAGTTGATGAGCCATACAATGAAGGTATGGGAAAGAGTAGTGGAAGCTAGGTTAAGGAAGGTAGTGGAAATTTGTGAGCAGCAGTATGGCTTCATGCCCAGAAAGAGCACAACAGATGCAATTTTTGCTCTGAGGATTTTGATGGAGAAGTATAGGGATGGTCAGAAGGAGTTGCACTGTGTGTTTGTAGACTTGGAGAAAGCGTATGACAGGGTGCCAAGAGAAGAGCTGTGGTACTGTATGAGGAAGTCAGGAGTAGCGGAGAAGTATGTCAGAGTGGTGCAGGACATGTATGAGAGGAGCAGGACAGTGGTGAGGTGTGCTGTAGGTCAGACAGAGGAGTTCAATGTGGAGGTGGGACTGCATCAGGGATCGGCTCTGAGCCCCTTCCTGTTTGCTATAGTGATGGACCAGTTGTCAGAGGAGGTCAGACAGGAGTCTCCTTGGACAATGATGTTTGCAGATGACATTGTGATCTGTAGTGAGAGCAGGGAGCAGGTGGAGGAAAACCTGGAGAGGTGGAGGTTTGCACTGGAGAGAAGAGGAATGAAGGTCAGTCGTAGTAAGACTGAGTACATGTGTGTGAATGAAAGGGAGGGAAGTGGAACAGTAAGGTTACAGGGTGAAGAGGTGAAGAAGGTACAGGAGTTTAAGTACTTGGGGTCAACAGTCCAGAGTAATGGAGAGTGTGGGAAAGAGGTAAAGAAGCGAGTGCAGGCAGGTTGGAATGGGTGGAGAAAGGTGTCGGGAGTTCTGTGTGATCAGAAAATATCAGCGAGAATCAAGGGGAAGGTGTACAGGACAGTGGTGAGACCGGCCATGCTGTATGGTTTAGAGACAGTGTCACTGAGGAAGAGACAGGAGTCAGAGCTAGAGGTAGCAGAGCTGAAGATGTTGAGGTTCTCTTTGGGAGTGACAAGATTGGACAGAATTAGGAATGAGTACATCAGAGGGACAGCTCATGTTGGACGTTTGGGGGACAAAGTTAGGGAGGCCAGATTAAGATGGTTTGGACATGTTCAGAGGAGGGACAGTGAGTATATTGGTAGGAGAATGTTGGACATGGGGCTGCCAGGCAGGAGGCAAAGAGGAAGGCCAAAGAGGAGGTATATGGATGGAATTAATGAGGATATGAAGCTAGTGGGTGCAAGGGTTGAGGATGCAGAAGATAGGGATAGGTGGAGAGAGATGATTCGCTGTGGCGACCCCTGAAGGGAAAAGCCGAAAGAAGAAGAAGAAGATATATATATATATATATATATATATATATATATATATATATATATATATATATATATATATATATATATATATATATATATATATATATATATATATATATATATATATATATATATATAATTATTTTTTTTTTTTATACATTATTAATATTTTAAATATGACCTTGATTTAAATATTACTATTTTTTCTTTGTTTCTGTTACTGCAAAATGATGCTTCTTAGATCTATGGTTTCAGATGAAATAAAAATGGGTTGATGATCATTATAGGTTGTTAGATCCTGATTGATCTCATTATGTCTCACGTTTCAGGTGGAGACGGTGTCTCTGTCTCCTCGTGTGGTGATAGTGATGAATGGAACACGGTGTAGTTTTGCTTTTCTGCCAACCCAAGCAGCTGGACGATGACACCCGGGGTGAGTGCGATGAGCAGCTCGTCTGTCTCTGAAGCTGATTACATCACTGGTGTTCTCAGCTCCTTACTAAACGACCCCGCAGGTGAGATCATGCCAGCAGTCTGATGGGTTTTTGTGCTTTCGAGAGTTAACACATGCCTTTGGGGAAGGATGTCTTTTTGTGCTGTTAGTAAGAGTACACCAGGATAATAGTGTTTTCCTTAAAAATATATATCTTTACACTTTATCATTTAATGTTTGTATTTTGTTTTTTTTTTTCCATTTTGGTGCTATATGGAATGATTGCAGTATGCCTTAAGATAAGATAACATAAGATAAGCTGTAGTAATCTCTGAAGGAAAATTCATTTCCAGGGTAGCAGTGTGTATAGTGATTGTGAGGCACCAAAAAAGAAAACAAAAATAAGGAAACAAAAATCTGTACTAAGAAGAAATTATACTGTATTAACACGTTTAGTAAAGAAATTATTGTTTTTAATTGATATTTATTAGCTTGATATGAAATTTGTGGATTTTGCATGTAAAAACAAAATGAATGGAGTCTAAAAAACATTACTATCATTTTATTTTTTCTAGTTTGCAGAGAAATGTTGTATGATTCATTGAGAGAGATAATAAAGATGTTTTTTTTTTTTACCCAAACAGCCAAAAAATGTCAAGTGCGTTTTGTTGTTGTTATTGTTGTTATAAATGACACTCAAGGGCTTTGGAGTCTCTATGTCCAAAATCTACAATTATTTTTTTTTTTATGTGTGTATATATGTGATATATATATATATATATATATATATATATATTACTATTGTCTTCCATAATTGTAAAAAAAAAAAAAAAAAGCTTTTATTCTGAAGCACACCTACACATCTCTGCAAACGTCACTCGTGTTTGAGAATGGTGATGGATTTTACGTCGACAGTGCTGCTTCTGAATAACAAGAGGTCTGATTGCTTCAGAGACTGAATAACAAGTCTCATTTTGTAGGTGTTGGGCTTGGTCAATTACACACATTGTGACATGTTTTTATTGCTTCTAGTTATTTATTCAGAGTGCGTAGCTGCTGGAAGGAAATTTGCCATTAAAGTGGTTGTTTTGCTGTCTCACAATTACCAATTTTTACTACAACACTATTCAACCCACTCTATCCACAAAGCTTTTGGTTTTTATTGTCTTTTTTTTTTTATTAATGGCAGTCATGTAGAGTGGAATGCAAAAGTTTGCATAACCCTGGACAAATATTTTATATCAAAACACAATTTCTATCAAAAACTTGCTTAAAAAGGGTTTCTTTGATATTCCTTTATCATCACATTTAACAAAAACAATCAGATATGGTATGTTATGATACTAATAGCTATAAAAATATAAATGGCGCTTCAAAACTGCATTTTCTTTTCAAAATGTGATATTTTCTACTGACTGTGTCCACTTTATAACTGATATTTATAAATGATATCTTTTTGATATCCTCTGAGTAGCTTGGCAGTCTCCTCAACTATAATATTCACACCAAGCACGGTACACGTGAACAACTATTTTTACCAGAAAAAGGAAAAAAAAGGAATTTGCACCTATTTTAGTGCTCCCATGTTCAGCATTGAATTTCTTTGTCATGTCACAGTCCACTGTTTTGAATAATGGCTCATATGAAAGTAGATGCTCAAGACTTTTATGAATTTGTAGTTTTTCTAAATTATTTCTGTTTACCTAGCCGACTAGAAAATTTCCAAGAGAACAAAAATGTTATTTATTTATTCATTTTTCACACAAATATTTCTATCTTCAAAGTAAATGGTGCTATCAAACCCATTTCCACTCTCTGAGATACCCTAAATACTGTATTTGTTCATAAGCAGCTGAAATTTGAAGGCGTTATCTTCAACCACTAAAATTGTGTGTAAGGGTTAGGGTTAGGTTATCCCAACAGAGGTAAAAACATCTTTGAAACAGTGAAAACCAACAGTGTTCTAACTTACTTTATATCAGGCTTGTAACAATAAAATAATTTATTTGTTTATCCTGAAAATATCCAACAGTAAAATGGAACACCAGTGTACTGGAAAAATGGGGAAAATAGCTTGGTTGATGATACCAATTATTTACTGCATATCTGTTCTAACTCTGCTAGATTTTCCCCCATTTTTTAATTTTTAAACCATGGAGTACACAAACTTTTGACCTAGTAAACAACTTGCTCTATGAAATGACACTGCGTCTGCTTCTTATGCAGTCTTTAGGTGAAAATGTGCAGAAAGTTTTTAGATTACACACTGTTAACAGCACAGGCACCATACTGGTGTTAAAGTGCTAAGAGAAACATCTGCTACCTCATCTGGAGCATCTGAGATGGGTCAAGATACTCAAAACAAAAAAATACAACATACAGCCATTTATTTATTTAGAGCCTTTTTCGGAGTTGAGTTAAGTGTGTGTGTAGTGAGGAGTTAATACTGGCATCGGTAAACAGACCTCAAGCGTAACTATGGATTTAAGTGCTTCTCAGAAATTTGCATTCACAGAACAGAGTTTCCAAGAAAATCCAATGGAATGGCATTTAAGGGCAATATTAAATACATAAATATGACACTTTTAAGTAATTAATATTATAGTTTCTTTTAAGCCTGAATAAAGTATCACAAATCACAAGAGTCACTTCCCAGCATGGTGAGTGATGAATGTTTTCTTATCACTATGTTGTTTGCTCAGTGGTTTTGTTAATTATCAATTACATTAGTTTTGTTTCAGTTCTAGCCAATCACAAGTTTGAAATTCACTAGCATTCAATGTCCGGTGTAATTGTTATTCATTCTGTGTTATTTCCTTTGTGTAATTAAATCCTTTGTGCAATTCTATGTGATGTTTCGTATACTATGCTATATATTTATACCCTGAAATCAATGGTTACCCTTTTAACATTTTTTTAAAAAATATATTTTTAATTTATTTATTTTTCACATTGCAAGAGACAGCATCTTAAAGCTGAGAAAGCTTTCTTTGTGTAAAATCGATTATGAACTTCCCAACTCTCTATATGTATCTCAAATGTGACAGTTTTTTTCAGTATTTAAAATTTTTTGGTATTTTTTATTTCAATGATTTCATTATCAGTATTTCAGAAACCTCTATTGTAGTAATGATTCACAAATGGTGCATCACTCTCAAAGCAGAGGCTTATAAAAAAGTTTACAATAGGTATAATAAATCAGAACACTCCTGACATGTACAGTATATCCTGTTATGGTGCTGGATTTCCACACTTATTGGTCAGTGCAGTGACACATGCACTGATTGTTACAGCCAAATCAGGTTCCTACAGCAGCAGCACAGAGCTGTTGACAATCCCACCTGTAATGGGGCAGGGATCAGAGTGCTCAGGGTTATGATG
The DNA here is from genome assembly GCA_033459395.1 of Hemibagrus guttatus. Taxonomy (NCBI): domain Eukaryota; kingdom Metazoa; phylum Chordata; class Actinopteri; order Siluriformes; family Bagridae; genus Hemibagrus; species Hemibagrus guttatus. Next base: position 17,895,669 of record JAUCMX010000011.1, read on the forward strand.
TCTTCGTTACTGCTTCCCTATTAAAAGTGTCACCAAGTGGTCACTCAATGGCTCTGAGAGCACACAGAGGAGCAGACACATTCCCTAGTCTTCAGAATTCGATCTTCTTTTAGTTGGTTATTTGACAGTCTTGTTTTTCGCCGTATACGATGATGAATAATGATAGCGATTTGAAGAGGGACATTCGGGTTCATTTAGCAATGTTTACAGATGATTGCACGGCAAGTCTGAATGCAAATGCGGCATCTCACACTGAAAGGTGAGGTGCTCAGTCAGCCAAGCATGAATTGTTTCCCTGTGAGTCTTATCTAACTGCTACATTTTCCTCCTCCATATTTCATACTTTTCTGCTGGACTATAAAAAAAAAAAAAAATAGACATGCTTTTGTTGCCCTGAGCTGTAACCCGATTCAATATAAGACTCCACAGATCCTTTTAGCACAAACAAAAATACTGTTAGTGCTGGAATTCAGATCTAAATACACATAGCACTTATTATTCTTCAGTTAAATGCATTTATTTTAAGAACATGTATGCTAGGAAATTTGTGGTATGTATTGACTTATTTTTAAGCAAACACAATATTCAATAAAGCTTTTCTTTGGACATGGTCAAAAGAAATATTCATCAACTTTAACTTTTTTTAATAATATACACAATATATATATATACATTACAATATTATAATATATAATATATAATGTACATTAAAGCTAATATAAATAAATAAGATTTGCATGTTACAGGAGAATAATTAACTAGAATATATCAGTTCAAATACATACTGTATTAATTAATTAATTAGTTAATGAAATTAAATTACTTAAATCAATGAATTAAATAAAAATAGGGGTGTAACCGTGACATTATCTTTGTTGTGTATATTTTATAATATAAGTGTATTTTAAAGTGATTATTATTATTATTATTATTATTATTATTATTATTATTATTATTATTTATTATTATTATGTAGGATTCCTATCACTATTCCTTCAGAAACACTAAAATTTACTTTTCAGATGATGAAAAGAACAGAAGATAGAAAGGCCGGCACTGTCCTCAGGGTCAGACTCGACCTCAGCGACATCATTCAAGTTCAATTGCTCAACACTTTTATTAATTTTGCTTGTACCTCCCTGCAATAGCAGATTAAACACCAATTTCATAAAAAAATAAACCAAATAACAGCTTGATTTGAATCTCTCTGACCAGGCAATTACTAAAGATGAATAAATGGAATCTGCAAATGCATCACCACACACGTGTTGCATGTACATATAATATTAATCAACATGGTCTTTTTTTCTGCAAACTTCATATCTGACTCATGTCCACATTTTATATTTTATTGTCTGTCCCTTGTAGTGTTTAAACATACATTTTAGCATTTAACATTTGTGAGAGAAACACAGTGAATAAGAAGAACCACATCCTTTCACATCTTCTAAAAGTTGAAATTCTTCCATTTATTCAAATCAATTTATTGATTCAAATAATTAAAATATTAATCCACAGTCTTGTCTGTCTGTTTTTAGTGACGTGGGATCATGTATTGGCTCTTGTAGGGGAAAATAGGGAATGTCTCAGATTACGTGTGTAACCCGGCCAGTACAGAGCCACTAATAATAGGTGGACTCAAAATAGTTCTCAAAATATCAGCAAACTACTCTAGTAGTATAATTTTAACCACTACAACCTGACTAGATGACATGATCTTTTGCTGTGTCCTGCAGGATCCCAGTCCTGATGCACTCAACCTCAACCAGATGCCCTGTGAACCTTAGCAAGCTTTCTAAAAGAAACTAAATAAAGTAACAAAACAGAATAGAGCACCTCCAATCTCATATCTGTATTTGTTCATTCTGAATGTTGTATTGTTATTCAGTTACATGCTTCTTAGAAAGAGAGTTTCTAAATGAGTTATACTTGAAATTTTCCTCCAAGTTCCAAGTAGTCTTGCCAAATACTCACTAGGGAGCAGAATTTCAGAGGAAGACGATGGTACAGACAATGCCTCGGTCATGCTGTTCCAATCCGTCCAGCCCCAATGGATCTGGAGGTGTGAGGGCAAACCATGAGGACAATGCTAGAAACACCGAGCTTGTCACCAGGCAGTTTATGTGCCATGAACGATGAGGGTCTCCCCAAAGGCCTTGGGCCAACAAGCAACATAAAGATCATGTAAGTCGTCCCCTGGTTGAGAGCGGGGACATGGCAGCACCCATCTTTTGTATTGTTTGTTAGCTATGCTCCTTTACAGATAGTCAGCTATGCTCCTATACTCCTATCTATCTATCTATATATATATAAATATATATATATATATATATTTTCCATGACATATCATGGCTGATTCTGTTTCCATGTTCAACAGAATCAGCATGTCTCCACATCTGCTTCAGACACTGAAGTGTTCCTATAGCGTCAACACCATGCGCTGAGTTCCCTCAAAGGTGAAGTGATTTTTCTGGATGAATGACAGGAGAATTATTATTAGAATAATTAGGAGGTTATTGGTTTGTCCCTCAAAGAGAACCCTAAAGGGATAAATGTTAGGGATAAATAGTAACTTAACTTGAACCTTTATCATTTTTTCTATGTTTCTAAACATCTGTAAAGCTGCTTTGAGACAATGTCCATTGTTAAAAGCATTATACAAATAAATTGAATTGCATTGAAGTAAAATAGATGATATTCTTGTTTGTTTGTTAGATTTTATATAGAATTCCAAATAAAACCCATAAATATCTAATGAATTCTTAAGAATTTTTTTTATTTTTTTACCACCATATTAAGCATGAAAGTGATTTGATTCCCGGTTGTTGTTGTTGTAGCCTTCCCTTGCATTTTGGTGGCCCTGTATGTTTTTTTTATTAAGCGACATCCTAACTCATCTCTAACGTGCTAGAACGCATGCCTGGAGAAGGATCTGTAAACATGTATTTTTGGTCCTGTTTCCTCTTTAATGTTTCCTTCTTTTACTTGTAAACTGTATGCTTGGTTTTTTGTTTCTTTCTACTGACAAATGATGTAAATAGGATCAATACATTGTGTATAGACACAAAACCTTCAGGAACTGTTTTATCGTGGTTAGGATCCTAAACACATTCATATGTTAAGATACATGATTCTTACCTGGTCGATACAATGTCATATGATTTCTGGTGTGACTTAAAATACATTTCGCATGATGATCTAAACCTTCATTCATTTCCATGGTTAAATTCCGTGTTTATCTGTCCTTCACCCTGTGCTGATGTGTAAAGCAACTAGAATGAGTCATAGGATATAAGTGATGCTACAAAACTACACAAGAGTTGTGTGTGTTTGTGTGTTTAGCCAGAGTGGTAAATCCCCCAAGTGAGCCGTCACTGAAAAGCGGCCATTCCCTCGTCAATAAGCTTTCACCACTGGCCCACTTATCTTTCCTTAGCAGATTTGTGCGCTGCTGCATGATAGCCATCGTTCTGCAGGAGAGAGAGTGGAGATAAGACTCCCGAAATGAGTGCCGTGTTTCTTCACAACCATCCTTGATTCATTCCCCATGATAAATGCAGCTATATCTCAACAGATGCCCACGAAAAAAATAAATAAAAAAACAGGAAAAACACCTTATATTACATTTACTGTTGAAAGTGTCAGGAAGTGTCTGCTCCGTGTGTTACCTTGTGTGTGTTACACCCATAACTTGTTACTCTTCAGGTTGCTTATCCACTGCTGTCACTGCCATATTTTTGGACTCGTTATTGTGCTTACTTGTGTAACTGAGCAGTGAAAGGCTTCATGACAGTGAGAAAATGTGGCTACTCTCATGCAGCAGAGAAAATACACAATCTGTTTATCCAATTCAGTGGACAATGTACGTGTGTGTGTTTGTGTGTGTATATATATGTCATGAGAAGAGCTGAGAAAGGAGAAAAATCTCTAGATGTAGCAATTAAAGCTAGGCCACCGTCTAATCTTCACCAATCTTAAGTGCTCTTTCCATGCAGTTCAATATGGTCAATGAGTTACTAGCCAAGGACCGGACAGGGGCGTAGCATTTAGCTGAAAAGTGAGGGGACAGAAAACCATTAAGCAGCCACTATAATTACACGACCAATAAACAAAGGTAATCGCTCTGACTTCTTAACTAAATATCAAATGATAGGATTAAATCTCCATCTTTGGAGAGAATGTAATCATTTAGTTGCATTTTTAATGGGTTCCTTCCCAGTGAAGCTGCTTTTGTTTCTCTCCTTTTCAGAAAAAGCCTACTGATATTGTTACTCAAGTCACCATGGTGTATAGAATGTAATCTGTGTAATGTTATAGTTTTCTGAAGCCAGAAAGCTGTGGCTCAAGGCATCATTTATTCTTCTTTAGAAACAATTTAATCATGGTCAGGATTTCAGTGAATTCTCAGGAAAACTGGGAGCAAAATTTCTTGCTATTATTATACAATTATTATTGTACTGTATAATATAGTAATAATTCTAATTTATAATATTATTATTACTATATTATTTATAATAATAATAATAACAAAACAACAATAACAACAACAATAATAATAATAGTTACTATGATTATTCTTATTTTTTTTCTTCTTATTATTATTATTATTAAAAGTTCAAAATTATCTGAACAGGCAAAAACAGGAATAGAGTCTAATCCAAAACGTCAGGCAATACTGATGTGAAAAGCAGGCAATGGTCAACAAAAATAAACAGGCACACAAAGGCCAGGCAGGTACAAAGTTGAGAAAACCAAACAGAGTTGCAAAAAATAAATGTCACAGACCAAAGAAACTGAGCATAGACCTCGCAACAACTAATTGACACCAGGGTGCTTAAAATTTCAAAAAACACACAGCACATGAGCAATAATCAAAAAATGAAACATATTCAGTATACTGCACTTCTCACTTAGTATAAGCAAATCTCAATGTGCTAGGAAAAAGGAAAATCTGACATTATAATACGTCTGTATATTACAATAAGTCTGGATATTAGGAGGGCATAAAAAGGATGCTGAAATCCCTGTGACACAGCATGAGCTGCAGTTTGAAAAAGAAATAGCTGGCTTTACCTGTCAGAGATAAACATGTGTTAGCCTTCATCCATGTTGCAAAGTAGCAATACACTGCAGATTGGATTCCAGTTCATCATGTGGCACCACAGGACCCAGAGGGAACCCAGGTTAACTCAAGCTCCAGATCAACCCAAGCTCAGGATCAAACCCTGGACCCTGAAGCTGTAAAGCATCAACACTGCACCACCATGCTGGCCTGCTCTGCCTTGCCCTGCTAAAACCTGCCCAGTCATTTCTAATTTCTTTCTTAATAGCCCAAAATTAGCCTAGTGTGTAAAATTAGCCTCTGAGTCATTTTGTTAAGGCCAAAAGTAATCATAATTAAGCAAAAAGAGACTCTGTTGGTTATTTATTTGCTACTATTTACAGATTTAACATCCAATCTATTGTCCAGGAAGAGTTTCTATGTTCCAGCAGAGTCATGTGCTCATTTTTTGTAAGAAATTAAATTGCAATTTAATTTTAGATGTACAAAGTGTTTCTTTGTAATTTACCAAGATATCAGGGGGAAATGTTAATATTCCTGGTGGGTTTGTCTCATTTTCTTATCACTTCTATATTTCCTAGTTGTCTAGCAAAAGTTTCTCACAACTTTAACCCGCAAAACGAGTTATGGCTCACTTTATAGCAGCTAACAGTTGCTCTGTATCATCAGCTTTTCTTTTTTCTCTCTTGAAGTTAATGAAACAGGAAGAAGAAATTAAGAAGAAAAACACAAATTGCTCTTTTCTGAAGAGTTTCCCATTACGGAAAGCATACCAACTGTTACAAGGGTTAAATGTTCCATAAATGTTAAATAAATGCCTCCTTATATAATCAACAATTATACGCTTTTCTTTAATGACACGTTTTTCAAAATCCATTTCTGCCGTATGTGCACTTGTGAATGAGTTGTTACTATAGAAACAATAATGTAGAAAAACAAGAGAATTAATATAAACCTGTGAATTGACTTTCAGCTTGAACTGCTGTCAGAGCTGCTGTTATAGAAGATTAATTTAATCAACACCTTCTGACCAGATTCACAAATTTGAGACTTCAACAATACGGTGGTGTAGTGAAGGAAAGGAAAGTGCTGGCTTCCTTCAGCAAAGCTGTTTTTATTTAAATAGAAGATCTCAGGAGACACCCAGAACTGTCACAGTCTGGAGCTTGGGATGGAGAGGATAGGATATAGAAAGAGAGATAGAGGGTGAGAGAGAAGGAGAGAGAGAGGGAGCAGGACATATGGTTAAAGAAAAATTGGAGATAGACAGCAAAGTATAGGAATGGGGATGATGTTTTTTTTTTATCTGCTGAAAGTGTAGAGGCTGCTGTCGTCATGATCAGTGGAGCATCAGGCGTGCAAGAGAGTGGCCACAGGGAGTGCGGGATTGAGAGAGAAAATGCACTCACTGACAACATCGGAGGTAAAAGTAGCAACACGGACAACAGGGTGCCGAGCTCCTCTGCTCGTCCGATGCTACTAGTCCAGAAACACTGTCATTTCTGCTCTTTCTCAAATACATTTCCTCATTCTCGACCCTAAACACTTTTTTTTTTTTCTTCTTTTTTCTGTCTTTCACTATGTGACTCTCTGTGTTTACCCTGTTTCACACCTGTCCTAGATTCCTACTGAAATTTTCATTTTTATCTTGCATTACAACCCACTGTCCCTGCTAGAAGCTGGCATATGTAGCTGCGTAATGCCATGCTGGTTTTGTAGGCCCCGTGTGTGTAAGACCCATCAGTGGCAGCTGTTCTTGGAAGAACAGCACAGAAACACATGTTGGGTTTTTCACCTCTCTGTTTGGTAAAGAACCTTTTCACAAGGATATTTTGGCATCTATCAGAAAATCCAGCGATGTTCCTTTTGTGTTGGCGTGCCGATGTCCATGTTTTATTTTACTTTGATCTGGGGAAAGTCATCCAAAAATGGATTCTCATAAGTGAGAATAATGCTGATGAATGCTGTATATTTAAAAATAAATAAATAAATAAAAAACAGGGTGGAAAATTTTTGGAGGAATGCAGTTTCACTGCAGCAATGTTATCTGAGCTATAATCTATAATTAATGTGGCTCTCAACGCTCGGGTGAATGAATGGATCACCTTTTAGCTTCATGCTAAATGCAATGCTATGAAATAACATTAAATGTCATGTGCCTTTAAATGGATATGTGGGGAATGTTACATTTAGGCACTATATCTCACTTTAGCACTTAAAGTCTTCTGTTTTTCCCTCTAGAAATTCCCTTTTAAGGAAAATTTCAAGTATAACTCATTTAGAAACTCTCTTTCTAAGAAGCATGTAACTGAATAACAATACAACATTCAGAATGAACAAATACAGATATGAGATTGGAGGTGCTCTATTCTGTTTTGTTACTTTATTTAGTTTCTTTTAGAAAGCTTGCTAAGGTTCACAGGGCATCTGGTTGAGGTTGAGTGCATCAGGACTGGGATCCTGCAGGACACAGCAAAAGATCATGTCATCTAGTCAGGTTGTAGTGGTTAAAATTATACTACTAGAGTAGTTTGCTGGTATTTTGAGAACTAGCATCAACTAAATAAGTTGTAAATAATAAAAAAGAGTAGATACATAGTTTTCTGGTGTTTCTACATGTGTTTCCATATGTGGTTTGTCAGATAAAAAAAATATTATGCACAGTTTACATAAAATTATTACATTGTCAGCAAAAGATGATTTCATTGCATAGACTAAATTTACAGTGCATCCGGTAAGTATTCAGAGCACTTCACTTTTTCCACATTTTGTTATGTTAAAGCCTTATTCCAAAATGGATGAAATTGATTATTTTCCTCAAAATTCTACAAACAATACCCCATGATGACAACATGAAAGAAGTTTGTTTGAAATCTTAGCAAATTTATTAAAAATAAAAAATGACATGTTTAAATCACATGTACATAAGTATTCACAGCTTTTGCTCAATACTTTGTTGAAGCACCTTTGGCACCAATTACAGCCTTAAATCTTTTTGAGTATTATGCTACAAGCTTGGCACACTTATTTTTGGGCAGTTTCTTTGCAGGATCTCTCATTTTCAGATCTCTCCAGAGATGTTCAATCAGGTTTAAGTCTGGGCTTTGTCTGGGCCACTCAAGGACATTCACAGAGTTGTCCTGTAGCCATGCCTTTGTTATCTTGGCTGTGTGCTGAGGATTGTTGTCCTCTTGGAAAATGAACTGTCACCCCAGTCTGAGGTCCAGAGCGCTCTGGAGCAGGTTTTCATCAAGGATGTCTCTGTACATTGCTGCATTCATCTTTCCCTCAATGCCGACTAGTCTCCCAGTTCCTGCTGCTGAAAAACATCCCCACAGCATGATGCTGCCACCACCATGCTTTAATGTAAGGATGATATTGGCCAAGTGATGAGTAGTGCCTGGTTTCATCCAGACATGTCGCTTGCCATTCAGGCCAAAGAGTTCAATCTTTGTTTCCTCAGACCAGAGAATTTTGTTTCTCATGGTCTGAGAGTCCTTCAGGTGCATTTTTGGCAAACTCCAGGCAGGCCATCATGTGCCTTTTACTGAGGAGTGGCTTCCGTCTGGCCACTCTACCATACAGGCCTGATTGGTGGAGTCCTGCAGAGATGGTTGTTCTTCTGGAAAGTTCTCCTTTCTCCACAGAGAAACACTGGAGCTCTTTCAGAGTGACCATCAAGTTCTTGGTCACCTCCCTAAGGCCTTTCTCCCTGATCGCTTGGTTTGGCCGGGCGGCTCGCTCTAGGAAGAGTCCTGCTGGTTCCAAACTTCTTCCATTTACAGATGATGGAGGCCATTGTGCTCATTGGGACCTTCAATGCTGCAGAAAGTTTTCTGTACCCTTCCCCAGATCTGTGCCTCGGTACAATCCTGTCTCGGAAGTCTACACACAATTTCTTGGACTTCATGGCTTGGTTTGTTCTCTGACATGCACTGTTAACTGTGGGACCTTGTACAGACACGTGTGTGCCTTTCCAAATCATGTCCAGTCAACTGAATGTACCACAGGTGGACTTCAATCAAGTTGTAGAAACATCTCAAGGATGATCAGTGGAAACAGGATGCACCTGAGCTCAATTTTTGAGTGTCATGGCAAATGCTGTGAATTCTTACCTACATGTGATTTTATTTCCGTTTTTTATTTTTAATAAATTTGCAAAGATTTCAAACAATCTTCTTTTATGTTGTCATTATGAGGTATTGTTTGTGGAATTTTGAGGAAAATAATCAATGTAATCCTTTTTGGAATAAGGCTTTAACATAACAAAATATGGAAAAAGTGAAGCGCTGTGAATATTTTCTGTAAATTTCACTGTAAATTGTCTTAAAGACTAGACTGATTGGTGTAGCGTGAGAGAAATTAATTCATGTAGTTTTGACACGAACCATTACATAGTGAAATCTCACAAGGATGTTGGCTCAACATGTGTAATAGTGCAGTGTAAAGGTGACTGTTGCTAAACACCTGCATGGAGGGTTTCAGAGAGTCTCAGCTCAGGTGTGTGCTTGGTGTTTGATTTTGTTCAGAAAAATAAAAAAAATCAAATCATGCTGAATTTATGCATTACTACACTAATTGTGGTAATGTAACTAAATTTAACAAGTTGGTTATTTATTTATTTATTTATTTATTTATTTATTTATTTATTGATTGATTTATTGCAAAGGTATAGTGGTGGGACATGTAAAAGAAACGAGAGAAAACACCTTCCTGGTTATGCCACACCCACTTTGCGTATGAAAGCCAATATTCTGATATGGGTCGCTTACAGATTGGGTCGCTGTGTTACACCTCTAGTAAGAATACTTCAGTGTCTTAAATTTTAAGCTTCATTTACACAAGAACCCTAAAGAACCCTTTAGCTTACTGGTCTGCACTATTTTGTGTATTTTGTGTCTCTGTCCTGTACTGTTTTGTATTGTCTGTTTGCACTGACTTTTTGTCTTGCACTGTTTACATTAGGTTGCACATGATGCACTTTATGTAGCTAGGACAACTTACTTTAAGTCCTTAGCTCTGTGTTGTTTTATGTAGCTCTATGTTGTTTTATGTAGCACCATGGTCCTGGAGAAACGGTGTATCATTTCACTATGTACTGCGTCAGATATATGGTTGAAATGACAATAAAAGCTATTTGACTTGACTTGAGCTCATTTCTTAGGAAGTGTTCCAATAAGTTGCCAAGTTTACAAGAAAATCCCCTAATCATTCAGAGAAACACTAAAGGAGCCATTTGGTTTAAATTCAGAATGATTTGCTTAATGTTTTTTCTCGGCATTACATGGGTTACCCTTTCAGGGAGAATTCCAAGTTGAAGACCTCTAGAAATCTTGGAAACTAAACTAAAGAACCCTTAAAATAACTCCTTTCCTCAGAGACTATAAACACTGCCAATAGTTCTATAGGTCCTGTAATGTTAAATTATCATCAAATCAGATTTAGAAACTATATTTATAGAATATAAGCTAAATCTAGAACTCTAAATCATTTTATTTGGCTTGTCCTTTTGGGAGAACCATTAAGTTTTTAGTTGCTAGGAAAGTGTCTCCATGTCAAATCTCTTCGCAAAGTAAACAAACAAATAAACAAACAACATTTAACCATCTAGAGAACCCTTAAGGAACTCTTTGGTGTAAATGGAAAATTATGTAAATATGATTTGTCACCCCTTAAATGCACATGAAGCTTAATGGTCTATCATGACATTACATTTAGGATAAAGCTAAACAGCAAACCTTTCATTAAATAAAGCATTAGAGCCACAGTGATTATAGAGATAATAGCATTTTAATTTACAGTTGTCTTCTGAAACACTCAAGACAGCCACTTTGAACAGCACTGCATTAATCCTAATGTGCTTTTTGAACTCCCGGTAACATTCAGACAGCATTTTTTCTCGAGGTCCCACACATTCGGCATTACCGGCAGCCGTACGAAAACACAGCGTGAACTTCTGCCAGACGTTTTTCAGCTGAATTTCTGGTTTATGGGGTTTAACATTAAGACATCAGCAGTAGCTCAGAGACGGAAAGAGCAGGTTCACACCGAGGTTAATCGCTCTAATGTACAAGTGGCCAAAGGAAGTCAGGATTAAGTGCGTCCTCCTCGAACTCATTTCAAGCGAAGCGGCTCAGTAATCACGAGCCGTGCAGAAGGAAAAAGTCAAACATTTGTAAACGTCTTCAGAATTTGTACCTTTTATTTGTTTTTTTTAATTATTATTTATTTATTTTCTTTATTATGTGTGTGTGTTTTAGGGTGGGGTGAGTATTCATTAACCTTCTGAGATTTTCTTGCATATAGTGAGCTAACAATTTCCACGCATAAAGTATGATGAAAAAATGTAAATAAGCATTTTAGAGCTTACATAGCACCAATAAGTAATTCATTTCAGTTTACTTGTATAGTGCTTTTAACATTGTCTCAAAGCAGCTTTAGAGGAATATATAAATTCAAGATACACATTATACATTTTGAATTTATCTCTAATGCTCGAGAAAGAGGTGAAAATCTCCCTGAGACGACATGAGGAAGAAACATTGAGAGACTCATAAGGTAATCTGTCTGCATCTGGGTGACACCAGAGAGTGTGATTATAAATCATTTCCTTTCTATAATTGAGTATTGTATAAGGACAAGAAGTGCAGATGTGTAACCAGGAAATTCATTCTAGTTTTAACATTAAGTCTATTTTTTTGATGTTTTCAGCTGTTTAGTCTCTACTGAGACTAGAAAGCCATCTTAATGATTGTGGTACCATCTACAACAGTCCTATGTATCTCCAGACTGTCAATAAAGAGGCCATTAGTCCCATAATAACATATAACTAGCAGTTTTCTGTTTATAGTTTTACTCTAAATTGAATTCAGTGGTTGGCTTTTTTATTTTTACAAATAAATTGATTTCACAAACTATTTATAATTTTTTCTATTTAATTGCCATTAACACCTTGAAAGGCTCCAACCAGAAGAAGTCCAGTGAGTTAAAACTTACAGCAGACTTAATAAAAACTTTTTTTTTTCTTCTCGGGTCTTGTAGATCTTAAGATTGTAGGATTTCAGTGCTGATGCATACCTCCCTGTGATTTCAAGTAAAATCAGGTGGCCTAGATGAAATGAAAATCTTCAGGCACGCTGCCCCAGTATAACCCAGCCAATGCTCTACTCTTCTGCAGAGCTTTAATCAGGCCTGAAATTTCAAATGTGAACCAACTACGGCTTAAGAACATTATCTCTGAGCCTGAAAGGACACGATGTGAATAGTTGGGTCCTCATGGGTTCGCACCGGCAGAAGTAGATCTGACCGACAGGAGGAACTTAGTCTGGTTAAGTCTTTGATTAAACATGTGCTGTACTTAGACAGAAGAAGCTTCAGTGCCTTGATGTAAAAGTAAATGTGTAACAGCTGAGAAAATTTGTGTAAAAGTGGAGTAGTGTAAAAGTGCTGAATGATGATTTGAAATATATCAATTCTTGCTAGAGACCAGTCTGGCTTGAAGCACCACCAAAAGAGCAAGGCTGTAGAAGTGTATGGTTTGGAGTGTAAAGGTGGAGAACCTGTGGATATGGAGAAGTGAAAGCGTAAGTGCTTTGGCACTTGGTCAAAATTTTAGTAAATAACTCTGAAGTCATGCAAAAGCTTCTGAAGTAGTGGATGCAAACATTAATGAAGCCAAATTAGTCATACAACCACTTAACATGATACACATACACACACACACCACCCACAAGCACGCCACACACACTCAGAATGTACTCGGAATTTCCATAACAAGGTACATTATCCAAGTGGGTTTAACACACATACACACACACACAAACACACACAAATCCTACTTTCACCTCCATTAGACAGCCATACATCTGCCTTGTTAGCAGTGTAGTGCTTTTCTTGACGTAGAAGGAAGAGAGGGAACATGCACAAATTGTTTACTGAACAGCAGAAAATGTCCTTTTTTTTGTTTTAATTTACTTTCTAATTCGAGTGATGGGAAAATTAATCAGAAACATCTGTTTGTTTTGAGCTTGCTGGCAGACCTTCATTAGTGGAGCTTGGGAAGGGAAATGGCAAAGTGAGAGAAAAAAAGAGGAAAGCAGGAGACCTCAGATGGAGTTACATCAGACATTGCTATAGCAACACTATGAGGCGTCCACATACAGTAGCAGCATTGACCTTGCAAGGGACATCATATAGTTATGTACTGTATGTACTATAAGATCTGGGCTTTGGATCATTTTATTAAAATGGATTAGTTATAAATTGGATTGTTTACCATTATATAAAAGACACATAAACGTCACTGAAAATAATTGGTTTGTAAACCTTTAAAATATTTTCATGAAAATTATGTTTTTCTTTGTTTTTCTTGTATTTTTCATGAATCATTTAGTTTACTGTTATTTTTTACTCAATTTGTTTATTTTAACATGTATTTTATTCACAATTCATATATTTTCCCGTTATTTTGTACAATATTTTCTTTTATTTCCATATGTGATTTTTTTTTACAGAATTCCTTTATTTTCATTTCAGATTCTTTTCACAAATTATTTAATTTTTCATTTTATTTGTTAAAAACACGTTGAAGCATGATGAAACATGTTGAAATGCCCTTTTTACATATTTTTCATGTTTGCGCATGTTACTCACATAATCACATAGAAATATGAAGATTTTTTTTAACACATTGAAATTATGGGAATAGTGATGTCAACATGCCAAGAGATTCTCCCAGTTGTACCATTTGTAAACATATTAATGAATCCTTTGACAAAACAGTTTCTTTATTTGATTCTGGGTAGTGTTGTTGGATTTTCTGGTCTCACAGCATCACTTTATTTAGTCCTTAAGCATCATGTTGTGACATACACAGTGTGTGGATCTCACTATTACTAACACGGCTCACTGGATCCATGGTCCGTGTCAATGGAAAGCTCCGGAGTGGAGTTAATAAGTCTCTGAATCGCAGTCTGAGCCGGCTTCATATCTCAGTAAACAGAAATCATATTGCTCTCTAGATGTTGGTGCTGGGTGATTGCTCCCTGCCACTCTCTTTCTCTGCCTCTCTTTCTCTCACAGGCAGGATGAAGTGAAATCTTTGGTGTCGACATGTCCTGAGCGCCAGTGTGCTCCTGGCATCATTAGTCTTAAACATGGGGGACTCCTTTTTAATATCCTGTTTGCCTCGGCAAGATTGTCTATCTTTTGAGGCCGTGCTGCTTGTCGATAGCGTTCGAGAAGCTTTCTCTTCGATTGTTACGGTGGATATGGAAATGGGACAGCAATGCGGACATGCAAGGAATAGCTAATTAAACTCGGCCGTATCAGGGCCGCTGAGCTTGCAGGCGGTACTTTCATTAATTATAATTGATGAGCTACACTGCATATGTAAATGGTTTTTTTTTTTTTCTACTTGCTGAGAATGGGTCCCAGGGGGGTGTTTGAATCATAAGGACACAGAGCAGAGGCTCTGGGATTCCTGCTCTGCTTTGTACATGACAGTTTGTGGCTTTTCTCCCTTTTCCCTTTATTTTGAAGCTCTGAAGCATCCCTGAAGAGCCTAGTGATGTGTCATCTGTCATAATGCTGAGACAAGACCTTCAGATGTCTAATGGACACTGAGATTTCCAGCCAACGTGGCCCTGTGGGCTTAATTAGTGAGCTAATTGATCCACAGAGACACAGCAGCTATGAAGTGGGTAACTCCAAATCCACCTCAAGCAGGGGGAAAAAATCCCTGTACAATGTAATGTAAAATGTTTGTAAACACAATGATTTAGGTAAATAGCACGAGCTAAGCTAACTAGCCCCTTTAGCACTGTGTTCTTACCTTAAACATTATTGTTAGCTTTATATTTAACATTTCATTTTAAGCAAACTAGCTAATATGATGTATTAATTTAGTAAGTAATTTAGTTATTTAGACTTACTAGTAGGTCGTAGCACATGAGAAGGGATTTGTTACATTATGAGTTAGGAAAAGTATTGCTGGAATCTGCCCTGCACATCTGTGCATTTATTAATGAATTGCTGGGTCACATCTTATCTTATCTGCCATCTAGTGTAAATATGTCACTGAGCATATTAACAATGAAGTGGCAGTTGTAGAAACCTCACAAACATAGGTGCCTTGACTACAGTGGTGTCCAGTATGAGGTTTAAATGTCATTGTATGCCCAGTCTCATAGGCTGTGCACTTTAAAAGTTCATTCCACTTCAGCAAGAACTGGGGAGATGTGGTACCTTAGTGGTTAATGACTACTGATCTGAAGGTTGTGAGTTTGAATCCCAGGTCCACCAAGCTGCCACTGCAGGGCCCCTGAGCAAGGACTCAGTTGCTCAACTGCATAAAATGAGCTAAATTGTAAGTCGCTTAGGGCGACTTAAGGGTTAAGGGCACTTTGATAAGGGCTTCTGCCAAATGCAAATGAAATGAAAAACTGATCAGGCTCAGAGTCTGTCCTGGATACACTGCGTATGAGACAGGAATCTATCCATACACACGTATTCTTACTCCTTCACATCTAGGGGCAATTCAGTGTAGCCTATCCACGTGTTTTTGGGATGTGAGACATGAAACTCTGAAGAGACAGTAAGCAGGATTGAACCAGGCACACTGGAGCTCTGAGGCAGCAATACTACCTCCTGCACCATCATTCTGCTGCCTCAGCAACTTGAATTTTAAAAGTCTAATACAATCCAGTCACTCTGTCTGAGACAAGGGCTGCTGGCAAAAAATGAAATGCAGTCTTAAGAGTTGAAAACACTATGGATGAAAACTTTATTTTGTCAGCATGTAAAAATTTGAGATGACAATTAGCAGTGTGTTCATTAGTATTTGTTTTCTTAAGTCCTTTGATATCCAACTTAAAAAATACTGTGTTATAATGATGTAAAAATGACTATCTGGGATATTATTAAATGTATATGTATATATATATATATACATCCGAGTTTTATATATATATATATATATATATATACGTATATGTAAAACTCGGATTTTCATACAGATATAGTATAGTTTGTCTTTTTTGACCCTACACTACTATTCTGTACTATTCTGTTTGCTTGGCAGGATTGAACATCATGTTGATATAGTGTCTAGTTGTGGTCAGTAGATTTTTCTTCAGCTTCTTCTCCTCCGTCCTGGATCTAAGGATTTCAGAAAGTCCACGACCCACACTGAGCATTCAGTGCGTGCTTGTCAGCCAAATCAGGCAGCAAATCGATGAAAGCTGGAGACAGAAGACTGCCTTCCTGCAATTAACAAAAGTTTCTTATGTGTATGTATCTCCGAAGGGTAGTTGGTGTGGGAGGATATTTATTGCACCGTCACCAAATGAGTCAACCATGCAAAGAAGGGGGGCAGAGAGAGACAGAGAAAGAGAGATATAGACAGAGACACAGAGAAAGACAAAGAGAAAGACACAGAGAGAGAGGGAGAGAGACAGTGAGAGAGAGAGAGAGAGAGAGAGAAATCCAGACAGAGAGAGGGAGAGGGAAATAGACAAAGACACAGAGAGACAGAAAGAGAGAGAGAGAGAGAGAGAGAGAGAGAGAGAGAGAGAGAGAGAGAGAGAGAGAGAGAGAGAGACAGAGACAGACACAATGAGAGAGCAAGAGAGAGACAGAGACGGAAACACAGAGACACAGAGACAGAGAGACAGGGACTGACACAGAGGGAGACAGAGAGTGAGTGAGTGAGAGAGAGAGAGAGAGAGAGAGAGAGAGAGAGAGAGAGAGAGAGAGAGAGATTTGTTTCTGATGTCTCCATAAAGAAATACAATGTTTAGATATATAAAATCAAATGAATTGAAACCCCCGGAGAGAGAGGGACTCTTGAAGACTTTTCTTTCTCATAAATAGTTTTATTTTTTGAAATAAAAACTAGAGGAAACATGCAAAACTCCACACAGACAGAACCGAATAGATCCCCAAACCACAGATTGCGAGGTGTGAACACTGTCTTCAGAGCCCTAATGCAAATTACAAGAAGCAAAGTTCAGATACCAAATATACTGTATGTGTTGTGTAAGAGGAACACTGCGCACATTTCATTTCTGCCTGAGCTATTCCTGTAAAAGCTAGTGATACAAGACACGAAATTCAATCACACTTGACTGCAGATGATATAAAATACACAGCCGTGTTATATTAACTTGCACCTACACTTTATTATTGGAGATAATATAATAATGGAACTATATGTGAGGAGAAAGGTGTCTTTTGAAAGTGAGGCTTCTGTCCAAATTATACTCTTTTTTAATCGGATTTTTAATTTTTTTTCCTTTATGCGTAAATTCAAGCAATCCAGATGTGCTCATCTTTTGGTGTTTGTCTCAGCAGGCTACGTACAGATCTGTGATTAAAGGGATTTATAGCTTATGCAGAAAACATGTCCCTCATCAATACTTCTGAGACTTCCACATTAAAAGTGGACAGATTCTAAAGTCACAAATGACAAAATAAAGGAGACTTTTTTTGTAGGTGAGATTTAAGACACAGCTGTATTATATTAGCTCGCACCTCACACATTGCTGACGTGCGTGGGAAGCTTGAGATTGATGGCAGGAGATGCGTCTTTGCTGGGACTTTTCAAACTCCATGGGTGGGAGTTCTATATCATTCTTAACTTGTTGAAAATGTACACAATGAGTCATTCACTGCCACCTTTAGGTGAAAGAGTTCATAATGTTCGGATTTCACGTGCTTTACTTGCGAACTAAATGCAAGCTTGAGCAAATGTTATGTGATTGATACGATGGTGTGATCTGTTGTTAGAATACTTTAGATTAGGAGAATAAAACCTGAAGAGTGACAACAGTTAGCATGTAATGTTTCAATCATTAGTGATTAGTTTATGGCAAGCTGGTCTATATATATATATATATAAAAAATTTCACACTGGTGCTTCACATTACCAGTTTTGACCAGCACCCTGGACCCACAAAAATACATTCTACTCTGTACAAAGTTGCTGTAAAGCATATTTCTTTTCCTGTTATACATGCTGATCGGTTGTTTCATGTGTATGTGTGTGTGTGTGTGTGTGTGAGTGAGAAAGAGAGAGAGATTTGAGTTTTAACACACTGAAGTCCTTTACTGGGACCACATTAGTGATGGGGTCCACCCATTGCCAACACTGCTTCCGTTGAAAAATGACAATATAATAAGCCTATGAAAATCTACAGAATTTTAGACAAAATATTGAAATTTCACATAAATGTAATCAATTAGCGTAAAATAATATTGTGCACCAAACATGTATTACATGATAGATAGTATGAGAAAGCATACACAGTCCTTTATAAGCAGATTTCTTTATCTACTTTATGTAGCTTTAGAGAAATTCTTGAAGCAAGCCGCACTTATACATTTGGAGTATGAAGCATTTTTATGTAAAGTAAAACAGTGTGGCACTCTTCCCAGCTGAGCCTCACACACTCCTCACACTCCTGTGGTCTTTAGCCATTGACAAAGTCCTCTTATTTCTCAGCTCCCAATCTGTCACACACATGCAAATATTCATGCCCTTTTGCTCCAAACGATTTCTGAATAGCTCTTTACTGTGCACAGAGACTCCACTGGAATGTTTTACGGATTCAAAAGCATCAATTCATATTGACCAACAGTGTTCCAGTGTAGGGAATGCAAGGCATTTACATCCATTCTGTTTGTGTGTTTTGTATAGAGAAGGTCAGAAGTAATTGCCATGATACACAAAGTCTTGTTCTTTAAATGTTTACTTAGAAAAGAATCAATATATACATTACATGCAATAAAAGACCGTATTTTGTGAAGAAATTAAGAAACACTTATCTTGACTAGAACAAGTGTGGGTATTCTATATAACACTCAATACTGCAAAATAACACATGGATGTATATCAGAAGTGAAGTGCATTACTTACAGTACCATTATTTATAGAAGCACTGTCTCATCCTACTGTACCTTTACCACATGCTCATCAAAGCAGATGGGTGCTCAACTATGCAATTTATTTCCTATTACAATTTTTTATTAAATATTACTCTATTAGGGGACACTGGACATTGGAGCGACATAGCCAGTATACAAGCACAATATACTTCACAAACACTTAAACAGACAAACTAGTCAAGTGGAACAAGCAGCAGCTGAGATTAACTAACTAACCATGGCAACAGGGTAACAAGAACAATGACCATATAAAGAAAGGCACAAAACCTGGGTTAGTAGCACTTCCTTTAACACTTAACAGCTCTGTCTCAAATAGTCTTTTATGCACTGTGGGGGATTTCATTATCGTGATGTGGTTTAACTCTTAACGATCTCTAAACCTAAATTTTATTTCATAGTAAATATATAAATATATATAATAATATATACATATATTTTATTTGATCAAAAAAAAACATCTAATTACACTTTCAAAAACTGTCTTAGCCCATCTCAGGCAATAATCTTACATAATTATCAGGGTTAAAAGTATCAAGGTTCAAATTTTCAGCATAGACTTAGCAAATGAATAAAAAAATAATTTGGTTACCTTGCATCCATCTTAATGGTTTGAGGACTTTTTTTTTTTTAATTAAATAATTGAGAGAAGTTCATTTTCTTCCTGTGAACTTAAGGAGTTTTGGATGATGCTGATTTTGGATAACTTCTTATTAAAACTGGATGGGTGAAGACTGGAAAAAGGTCACAGTTTCACAAACACATTCCAATGGTTCAAATATTAATCTCATTATATAAATGTGTACAATAATAATCTGTCTATTTATATGCACTAATGAGCTTTGTATTCCTGAAATTTGCATCGTCATAAGTCTACTTTTATTTTTTTTACTTAATATTGGTATGGTTGAATGCTTTTTTTTTTTTTTATTATATATATATATATATTATTATATATATATATATATGTACTTATACAATATATATAATGTATAATGTACTTACTATATATGTACTTATACAATATATACTTTTTATCTAAAAGCTTTTGAAAAGTATATCTGTTCTCTGTGTGTGTGTCAAACATAGTGAAGGGGGTGTGGCCTCCTGCCAACATTATAAAAGGAGACGTGGCTTCTAACAGTGAAAGACATGCGGTCTCATTGCCTGTCAATCTCAGTTAAGGAGGTGAAATCCTCAAAAGACACCACAAAGAGGTTCTTTCATTTACTGTAAATAGCATGGTTTGTGCAAGAGTGAAATCAATTTTTATCACTATCGAAACAATAAATCATATAGTATTGAAAGCTTTGCTGCCTAAGTGAATCTTTCATGCATCGGATCATTAATCAT
This sequence comes from Hemibagrus guttatus, assembly GCA_033459395.1. NCBI lineage: Eukaryota > Metazoa > Chordata > Actinopteri > Siluriformes > Bagridae > Hemibagrus > Hemibagrus guttatus. Next base: position 17,916,025 of record JAUCMX010000011.1, read on the forward strand.
GTATCATCTCCGAAGGAGTGATACACACGCCTGCCATAAGCCATTAGCTATGTTGTAGCAGTGGAGTAATATCCCACTCCATGATCTGCATTCATTCCTATAGGCATCCTGTGATGTGAAGCATGAAAAAGAGAGAAAGTTAGGGATCCTGCTGAGAGACCAGATAAGAGGAATGGGCACCCGCTAGCTTCCCTCCGTTCCTTCCTCATGCTAGCCTAATGATGGCTGTAGTGACCAATATAATTGAGGCCGAATGCATACATGTGTTGGATTAAAATAGCCGCACTTGTTGACATCCATCCAAACAGATGGAAGACTAATATTCATTTAACTGCTAAACATTTCCACATCCCCAGGGTCCATGGTTCTGTCATTTATCTTCAGTAACCAATTTATCTGCATGTGTATTTATCAGCTGCTTTTATTCCAGTTCTTTCACTCATGACCTTTGACCTATTTACCCCCACATCCCATATGAAATATGCCACGTCTCACATCTTACCAAAGCTCACTTTCTGATATTGAGCTCCACTTTACTGATTTTTTTTTAACAGTATATTATTATGTTGCTTGGCTTGCCAACAGCCAGACATGACTACATTCTCATTCACGACTGTATCAGCAGATGTATTTTGCGTGTGTTCTGTTTTGCACTGTGCTTTTTACACTCCTGTGTGAGTTTAAACAGTGCATCAGCAGATGTGTGGCCTCTGTTTTGCAATGTTATTCATAGTTCGGTTCCCCTGCCGTGCAGAACTAAAGTAGAGATGTATTGCCCTGTGGATCCGTTTCAGCCATTAGCTCTGAACACAGCAGCTGTTAGCAGGCAACGGATGCAGGATCATGGGGAGTATGCATGCACACACACACACACACACACACACACATACACAGACTCACAGTGAAAATCTCCCTTATGTTAGATACAATAACATTCGACCGCTTTTGGCCTGGGGATTGGCCTCATGTCCCAATTACTATTCGTATCCAAATTTATCATGAGTGCACTTCAGCGATGAAGTGTGATTCTATCGCTCGATCGACAAACAAACAAAAAAAACACACACAGGTGATGAAGTGTGTTTAGCGTGTCACTATCCTAATTGTTTTAAATAGTGTGGATCCTAATTAACACATGCAAAACTAAGCCTAATTGCCTACTACTAATGGGCCATGAGCTTATCTCAACATTTATCATAGCTCCTGCTTAATAGTGAAAAAAGTCTTTAAGTGCATTTGATTGATGCTGCTGTTAGAAAGAAACACAAATGCATGGAAAATGGGACATAATGAAAATTAAATGAAAGTAATTAAATGTGACTTTTTAGATTTCTCCAGTGTATTGAATTTAATTACTTAGAAAACTTGCTATATACACTAAGTTGCTAGTTTATTAGATCCTCCCACCTTGTATTTACATGCGCAGGCACATTGTATCAGCTCCAACTACCATATAAATGTATTTTATAGGTGTATATGTTTACAGACTGTAGCCCATCTGTTCCTTTTTTCCCCTAAGTTTGCCAGTGTTAACCTTACCCTTGCAAACTCAAAGAGGGGAAAAAACATTTTTTCCTTGACACTTAAGGATATATTTAACTTGGTGCGTTTTTTTAAGGTGTTTATAATCCTTGTTCCAAGTGTCAAATATGACAGTTAACCAGCTGTGTGATCACTGTAGTGTGTTTCACACGTTATTTTTATTTTTTTTATTAAACAGTGATAATACAGGTAAACATTGTCACATGCAATGCACAGATGAGAATACAGATGTGCACCACTCCAGCTATAGAGCTAATGTCCTTGTTTAGCTTTCACTACAGGAATTGAACTGTCGGAGGATTTCTCATGGTGTGCCTGTTTATTTTAAATGAGAAATTTCTGACATTTTCAAAGTAATGTTTTCCTATTTCATGGTGATGCCATCTCATTGACTTCTGATTCGTTATTTTCAAAACATGTTTGTATAATGGCATTACAGGGTGTATTGTTAATGATGAAGCCTGGCCCTGGGTTTTCCAATTAACAACACTATCCACAACAACTGATATCAGTAAAATACAATTCAGTAATATCCAGCTTGTATAATTTATCTAAATATAATTCATATTCATTCAACTCCCTTTGATTATTATATTCAGTAGTGTATAAATATATGCTACTGAAATTGTCCTTAATATTAACAACCTTGTACCTTATCCCCAAAAACTACATTGTAATATGTACACAAAGACGTACTTATATGCAATGTTTCCTATTTATACTAACCTTGAGCAAGCATTTTTGAATATTTTTTTTCATCAGTAGCCCAGCAATGACGCTGACATTGTTGTGTGTGTGTGTGTGTGTGTGTGTGTGTGTGTGTGTGGCTCTGGTACAAATGAATAAACAATGAATACATTAGGAACATTTTAAGAATTATTACAATGTTACTTTCGATTAGCTAGATTTCACTAGAACAGTAGCAAGCTATTAGCTGAACCCACATTGGCCACAATAACATTATAACAATATAAGAATGCACACATTTTATAATTTGAAAGATATCTAAATGGATGACTGCTTAGTCACTTCGGTAAACATGTAAATATAGTATAGGTATATAGATCCTATAAAATAGCTCCTGTCTCCACCATGTGTGTGGAGTTTGCATGTTCTTCCCAGCCTTGGTGGTTTCCACCGGGTTCACTGGTTTCCTCCCTTCATTCCAAAAACATGTAGGTTGATCGGCATCTCTAAAATGTCTGTAGTGTGTATTGGTGTGTGTGTGTCCAATAGTGCCCTTTTGGCCACTGGCATCCTGTCCAGGGTGTACCCTGCCTTGTGCCGCGAGTCTCCAGGGATAGACTCCAGGTGTCCTATGACCCAGTAGGATAAGCAATGGATGGATGGATGGTATAGGTAGCTAATAAATATTGCAGTATATAACATTTCCAGTGAAATATTTTCAGAGACCACACTCTTTGCTACATCTACATATTTCCACAATATTTATGGGTCAGTATCAGTATCAGGTTTTTGATAGCTCAGTTTAGTGATTAGTATTCCTCCAACTAGCAGGCGGCACCGTTGTTTGGGCCCAGCCCGGGCTTCTTACCAAAACAGAGCTCATCAGTGAGTAAACAAGGTATAACACTGTTCAAACAAGACTTCCCTGAACACTGCGAGTTCACTTCCTTTTCTCCTTCTCTCTATTTCTCCTCCTGTATTGTCTTCCTTTCTGAAAGATTTCAATATTGTCCCTTAAGTGAGTCAATACTTTTGTTGCTCCCTATTCGAGGATGGATGACGAAGCTGTCACTGTTTTATCAAACAGCTACAATTTTGCATTATAATTCTCTTCCAAACTCCAGTTTATCTCAGCTAGGTTCTGCACAAGCTAATCACACGGCTAGTCATTGTGAAACAGAAGATTATTCTCTGTCTCTCTGTTGCTTTTACTGAAGAATGACAAATACTTTGTTAAAAAATTAAAGTTAAGCTTTCCTTAAACAGTTTGTCACGTCTCGTCGGGAGTGTGCACTTCAAAGGGAACATTCTCCCAAATTCTAATTAGTCACATGACTTACTTCCGGTTCACACAGACATTTAAACCACACACACACTTGGTCCGACACGAAGTATCGTCACCATTGAGACATACCGAGCGCTCTGAATCTCTGTTATCGTTTACTGTGTTTTGACCTTTTGCCTGTTTGACTTCTGCCTAGCGTTTGATTTTGGATTACTGTGTATGACCTCGCCTGTTCTTTGACTCTGCTTTCCAGTTTCGCGATTCGGTTTTGTTTTCTCTCATCAGTGTGTTTTACGGTTTTGACTCGCGTTTGTTTTCTTGACCACGATTCTGTCTACTGTTTGCCTTTAATAAACCGCTGATGGATCCTACATCTAATGGCTCTGGCGCGCCCTTACACATTTGCATTGAACACAGTTATTTAGTACAAAATTACTCTTGGCTTTCTACTGCACTTGAGAATGGGAATCACAGATTCACTAGATTGTGATTAACGAACAAGGTTTGTTGGTATTGTTTAAAATTGAGTTGAAAATTTTTGTGATGTTGGCAGGGGTTGATTTTTCTATCTTCTTTCAAACATGATTCTCCAATTGTCTGACAAATGACTATATATTTAGTCAAAAGTTCAACTTAGTCTGGGAAAGTCTGGTGAATCAGTGAAATCAGGCTAAATTTTAGATGCTACATTCAAATCCAAACAGCGCACACACACACACACATCTAGCCAACATTGGCACATTAAATCTCAATGATGCCAAATGCAGCTTGTTTGCTAATTGGGAAAATCTCATTTTTTATCACTTTTATTGCATGCAGACGTCTCAAGACTCACATACTGGCCGTGAGACTTATGCATTGGGGTGGGATTTTATAGCCTCATGCCAAACTATTTAAATTTCATGTATTACTAAATAATCTCAAGTAATATATTTGTGATTATTCACTTCTTTGCATTTTTGTTGTTGTAATAAATGAAGGCTAAAATCTGAATGCAGAGACATTCACTGCATTACATCACTTAGATTAGACTAGGGGTGTCTGATCCTATATGGAAAGGGTCTATGTGGAAAAAAGGTTTTTATTCTCATCAAGCAGAAGCCACACATGAGTTTATTAAAAGCAAAGATCAGCTGATTAAGAAGAAGAACTGAGGGTAGTGAAGCAAAAAGCATTTTTTACCACCACACATACAGCAGGGAGGGTTAAGAGCCTTGCTCAATTACCCAACAATGGAGCTTGGTGGTGCTAGGGCTGGAACCCCAAGCTGCTGATCAACAACCCAGAGCCTTAACCACTTGAGCCACTACTGCCCCACTTGAGCCACTACTGCCCCACTTGAGCCACTACTGCCCCACTTGAGCCACTACTGCCCCACTTGAGCCACCACTGCCCCACTTGAGCCACCACTGCCCTGTTTGAGCCACTACTGAAATTAGTTGTGGCTCTTAGTGGATAAGATTGGGGGTCCACTGTAGCCTCAAATTTCTGTTGCTAGTATTCAGGAGTAGAGCCCAAGCACCTGAGGTTCTGTCTGTTGTGCATTCTGAGATGGTTTTTCTGCTCAACTCTATCGTATAGAGTGATTATTTGAGTTACTATAGCCTTTCTGTCAGCTAGAACCAGCATTCAGTCTAGAACCAGAGCTCCTCTGACCTCTCCAACAAGGTGAGTGTATGTTTGACACAGCTTTTATCCATTTTAAGTCTCTTTTATAAAATCTCACGCATTGGAATTTCCTGAACTTGCACACAACACTGGTACAGTATGTCAATATTGCTTTTTTATCTTAAAACAAGTTTGAAAATGTATTCAGTTGCTGATTGTGTCTAGCCAGCTAAACAACATCCCCCCAAAAATGTAAGTTATGGTATTGATTAGTCACAGGAGGGATGTTGTGTGAAAGGAACTTGAGCTAAAGCTGCTTATTGAATTATGAGAGATGAAATAAATGGTTAGTAGGAGGTGGTCCTGACGTTTAAATCACGTATATTTAAAGGGTAGCTGAAAGCAGCAGTTGATCAAAAATGACATGTCTTCCCAATTAGCAAACAAGCAGCATGTAACATCACTGAGAGGTAATTTTCACAATTTGCCTACCATGCGGAAGGCCCGGGTTCAATTCCCAGCCAATGCCCAAACCCCAGACACTGGATGCAGTGCTGGTCCCAAGCCCGGAAAAAAATGTGAGGGTTGTGTCAGGAAGGGCATCCGGCATAAAACCTGTGCCAAGTTGTTGTGCGGACCAGTTGGTCCGCTGTGGCGACTCCGAACAGGGAGCAGCCGAAAGCAACTTCTTGTGCTAGTGTGTTTATACTATCTGAGATGAGTCATGTTCGCTGTGTTGAGAAAAAAAACAACAACATGGAAACAGCTTGTTTTAAGCTTTGCAACATTAGAGGTTTGTTTTTTTAATAGCAGCTTTGCAAGTTCTGACTCAGTCTTTATGTTATGTCCATATGGGTGAACCAGTTGATGCGAAGATGAGTAATTTTCTTAGAAATGTAATAACAAATATGTGGGAAATGTTGCTATTCCTGACAGTTGCATTTAGTTTAGTTTAGTTCCATGAGCTTTTACGTTGTCTGTGCTTTCTTCCTTGTTAGCCTCAATCATTAGCTAAAGCTGAGCTTCCATATGGTGTTTGCAAAACTTTGTGTAGATGTGTGTGTGTGCTCATTCCCATTTTTTTCCACAAGCTCCATTTGAACACCAGTAAATGTACTGTCTGGAATAAACCACTCCAGAATCGCTAATAACAGCATACATATTCCCAATTTGCTTGTCAAGATACACATCACACCGCTAGTTGGTATGATTTTCCCTAACCTTTCATTCCGAGCCTGACCTCATCATCCACTTAAGCCTCTGTTTCCGCTTCATACTGTTATCTGCATCTAAACACAGAGCTGAGAGGCTCATCGATGACACAAAGCTGTGTTACTGTTATGCAGCAGGACCATTATCACTCACTCTCACCAATCTCCATGATTCACGTGTTCCTCGCATCTGAGGCTGGGCCGGTACAGCCGCTCATGAAGTGTGTGTTAGGACAAGCTTGTCACGTCGTGACACACACTCCAGCTGCTTGTGAAGTGTGTTTTCAGGAGCTCATCACAGATTCGGTCAGGTTCGGAGTCAGGGGTGACGGGAGTGTGCTATTGGACGAAATGAATACTCTGAGAGACATAATGACTAACCAGCCCCCCTGCAATGATGTCACATTGCTGCAACACACACACACACACACACACACACACACACACACACACACACACACACACACACACACACACACACACACACACACAGGGCTGAGGGAAGAGATATGCAGTGATGAGACGTGGATGCACCAACCCCCACACCCATTTTTTAATATTGCCATATCAGCGGATGATTGACAGTTCCCATGGAGACAAGGGGCCTCTGGAGGGGTGGCTCGGTTACCTCAGCAGCGTCTTATTAAACAGATAACAGGGACATTCCTATACTGCTCACATACACACACACACACACACACACAGACATACACATACACACACACACACACACACACACACACACACTATCTGTCTCTATTCCTCCTGATTTTCTCCTTTTCCCCTACTTTTTTCTTCCCTCTGCATTCTCTCCTTTCTGTCATCCTTTCTCTTACTTTTTCTTTTCCTTTCTGGTCCTTTCCACTTTCCCTCTCCTTTTGCTTTGCAATGCGCCCCTTTTCTTTTTTGTCCATCTTTTCTCTTGTTCCTCAGAATCCCTCTCTTTGACTTCTGTCCTGTTATTTTTTGCTCATCCTCTCTTCTTTACCTCTCTCTCTCTCTCTCTCTCTCTCTCTCATTCTTTTTCTTCTCTCTCTCTCTCTCTCTCTCTCTCTCTCTCTCTCTCTCTCTCTCTCTCTCTCTCTCTCTCTCTCTCTCTCTCTCTCATTCATTTACAACTACAAAGAGCAAAAAAAGAACAGAACATGCAAAACATCTAACCTTGTGGTAGATGGACTACAACAGAAGAAGACTACACTGGGTTCCTTTGAATATTAGAAAAAAATTGGCTGGTCTTTAACTGTCCAGTTTTACTGATCAGGTGAAACCCGGTGTGACTTTTGCTATTGTAGCTGATCCACTTCAAGGTTTGATGTTTTGTGGTTTTGTGTTGCTCACCACAGTTTTAAAGAGCGATTAGTTGAGTTCCTGTATCCTTTTTTGGTGCTTTGGCCATTTTCCCCTGAGCTCTCTCATCAACAATGTGTTTCCACCAACAAAACCATCACTCACTTCATGTTTTTACCATTCTATATAAATTCTCAATGCATTGCACAGCTGTTAGGTGATTGGTTGATTAAATTGCATGAATGTGTTACAGGTGTTCCTAATAAAGTGCTGGATTGTCTAGCCTTTTATATCTTTCTCTGTGTCTATATTTTAGGTTTGCAAAATATTTCTTGTTGTAGTTTTATAAACTCCGGTTTGAAGCACATTCAGTAAGTAAGAGAACATTTTATTCATTTTGTTTAGAATTTTAATGTTATTTTTTGTGTGTATTTGAGAACATTATGTGAGTAATACTTTTATTACATTATGCAGCAGTACATTATTTCTGTAACATTAAACCCTAGCCTTCTTAAAAACTTTCATATGCAATATGTACTGAATGTTTGAATATCATTCTCTCTTTTTTCCTCTCTGTCCTTCAACACTCTCTATTGCAGTCTCTCTTCCTCTCTCTACCTCCATTTCTTTCTATTTCAGTCTGGTCTCTATCCAATCTGCTCTTTTTTTCTTTTTTCACTCTGTCCAGTCGCAGCTTCTCTACTCCCCTACTTCTCTGTGTCTGTGTGTGTGTGTGTGTGTGTGTGTGTGTGTGTGTGTGTGTGTGTGTGTGTGTACACAGTGTATTCTGAGTGTAATGGGAGGTTGTGAGTGTATCAGTCTCTCCTGCACTAAGTAAACAGATAAGGTCAGCTCTGAGCATGGCGATACAACACCTGCCATATCGCGTCTCACACAGGATGTTGTTATTTGTCCCAATCCTCTGTGCGCTGTGCTTTAAAACCCTGCGGATATCCGTACGCAAATACGAATAATCGTGCGGATAGATGCTGGCAGAGCTCGCCTCCAGCGTTCTCTTGACACTTGTAAAAAGTGTAGAGTGAGCATGCCGGCATGGCCCGCTAAACCGCCTTCAGTCGATACGCTCCGAGAGGAGGAGGAGGAGGAGGGAATGAGGAGGAGAGGAGAAGCTCCAGGTCCCACAGGCCCCCGAGAGCTAAAGGATGGATAGACTCATAAACTCCAACACATGCTCGCCTGCCAAACACCTCGTCCTCCCGCTCGGCCCACAGATACCAGCTAGGCACGTGATTTAAACCTCCCTGATCACAGCAAGAGAGTAATACCAGCTAAATCCTGCCCTCTGCCACAGAGGCGCACAAGAACGCCAGCGGCGTGATGTTTTTATTGGTTTAATAATGCGTGCATGCCACTGGGCACCCGAATCCTGACACCACACGGCTTAAGGCACAGAGACGGCTGTTTCAGGAGGATGCAGAACACAGAGAGACAAAACCAGAGCTGTATTTTAGAACAAATACACATTATGACAAATCACAACTCATCAGTTATCCTGATTCTTCTGTTTCTCTCTCTCTCTTTCTTTCTCTCTCTCTTTATATATTCCAGTCTCTCAATTATTCGTTCTTGCTGTTATAAGGAATAGTTCAGGTGGGAAATCTCATTTGCACAATTTTTCTCTTACCCCAAAGCTAGTCAATCAACCAAGACACATTTGTTTCCTTACTTTTGCTCTACAACTAAGGGGCTAATGCAGCTTACAAATAATGGAAGGACATCATGGTACTGTGTTTCACCCCAAATCTTTTTGCATAAATAGATTTTCTAAACATGCTTCAAGACAGAGTCACATTCACCTTTAGGTAGGTAGATAGGTCAGGGTCATGAAGCTGGGACACAACCTGGATAGGATACCAATTCATCAAAGACCGTCATGCATACACACACACATTTACAAATTATTAAGCCTGGAGCAATTTAGAGTAGTCAGTCAACCTACTGGATCGAACAGAGGAGCCTGAAGGTGTGAGGCAGTAATGAAAGCTGGCTCATTTACCTTCTTTTGTGCATGTATAGTAAAACAAGCAGGTTGAGATAGTCTAAGCAAGGTGATTTCAGCCCAGTTTCAACCGAACTTTAGTGCAGTTCAACTGTAGTGAATAAGAGAATTTTATCTGTAGAAGTGAGTTGCTAAACTGACCTGCAAGGTGCAAACTGACCCCAAGGACAGTGCTTTAAATGCTGTAGAAATTTAATGTGTTGCGGATATCTTAGCTGACATGCGAAAAAAGAAAATAAACGCTGGATATGATTCAAAAATCTTTATTATTTATTAATATATTTATTACTGACTCTGTATTCTCCCTGGTGGCTGATTTACATACATTTTTGTGCAGTTGCCAAAAAATTATTTGCCTTAATCTATTAGAATTTTCCCAACCAGTGAATAAAAGAGTTTGATGAGTGAATTCTCACAAACTGAAAATCAGACATGTACTGACTGCATGACTGAGTACATGTTTTGGCTTTGCCAAAATTTTCAACAGCAAAAGCACTTGAAAATCATCCCAATAATTTTTAGATTCGATTGGATTTAAGTTTCCTACATCATTACTCAAACAGCTAAAATGCAATTTTTCTAATAATTGATTTACCTATAATAAATTTGTGAGAGTGTGAATCCCACTGTAAATGGTCAGAACATCTACACTTTCCCATACTGTGTTACTCTACAATGTTAAAATGGAGTACAACGTGTGCTTTAGAACATCAAATATGCACTTTGTAAACTTTTATAACTTTTCATTCACAGTTTGTGAGCACAGTTGGTTTCCGTCACCAAAAATGCCTCAAATCCAATGATACAGTATCTGATGCAAATTTAATGTAAAACCTTCTCTGCACTAAACCAATGAGGCTTCTCTTCATGAATATGGATGACTCCAGATTCCACTGCCATGTCACACTGCTGAGATATATGTATTATAAACAAATGTTCTTTTTTTCCTTTTTACTCATATATAAGATGTATCCTGCATATTAAAGCAGTGCTTAAAACCATCACGTGTGTGTGAGAGAAAATAAAAGGAAAGCACCTTGTTTACGTGAATGGATGAAATCGTGCACTTGGCAAGATCTCAAATCTCAGTATTTTAGACCGTAGTCTAGAAGTGACTAGTAACTGGAGAGTAGTACTTGTTTTATTGAGCTTGTTTTGGACTAAACAGAAATGATCAGTCTGTGACAATGCCGTCTGAGGCACATATTTATGGTAGGGAATTTGGGTGAAATACTTCACAGTGTAGCTCCAGTGCAAATGTGGCAGTGCTGCAGCACTAAAGACAATGCCACTGGCCAAATCTAGAAGGAAAAAATCACAGCAACAACAAGAAAATCGCCCTAAGGGAATTTATTTAATTGACCCAGAAAGGGTAAAAAGAAAAAGAAATAGCCATGTGGCTCCCATATCACAAGTATTTCAACTGAATGAAAGAAGATAGATAGATAGATAGATAGATAGATAGATAGATAGATAGATAGATAGATAGATAGATAGATAGATAGATAGATAGATAGATAGATAGATAGATAGATAGATAGATAGATCTAAAGGTTTTTTGTGTACTATAGCAACAAAAGGCATCATGACAATAGAAAAAGCCTAGTGTACAAATAATAAATAGATAAAATTAAATATTCAACACATAGTAACAAATCACACACAGTGCAAAGACATCAGTGTAAAAGAATGTGACAAGGTGCAGAACACAACCTCACACATACAGGAGCATCTCAATAAATTAGAATGTCGTGGAAAAGTTCATTTATTTCAGTAATTCAACTCAAATTGTGAAACTCGTGTATTAAATAAATTCAATGCACACAGACTGAAGTAGTTTAAGTCTTTGGTTCTTTTAATTGTGATGATTTTGGCTCACATTTAACAAAAACCCACCAATTCACTCTCTCAACAAATTAGAATATGGTGACATGCCAATCAGCTAATCAACTCAAAACACCTGCAAAGGTTTCCTGAGCCTTCAAAATGGTCTCTCAGTTTGGTTCACTAGGCTACACAATCATGGGGAAGACTGCTGACCTGACAGTTGTCCAGAAGACAATCATTGACACCCGTTTACAAGGAGGGTAAGCCACAAACATTCACTTTCCAAAGAAGCTGGCTGTTCACAGAGTGCTGTATCCAAGCATGTTAACAGAAAGTTGAGTGGAAGGAAAAAGTGTGGAAAAAAAAGATGCACAACCCAACCGAGAGAACCGCAGCCTTATGAGGATAGTCAAGCAAAATCCATTCAAGAATTTGAGTGAACTTCACAAGGAATGGACTGAGGCTGGGGTCAAGGCATCAAAAGCCACCACACACAGACGTGTCAAGGAATTTGGCTACAGTTGTCGTATTCCTCTTGTTAAGCCACTCCTAAACCACAGACAACGTCAGAGGCGTCTTACCTGGGCTAAGGAGAAGAAGAACTGGACTGTTGCCCAGTGGTCCAAAGTCCTCTTTTCAGATGAGAGCAAGTTTTGTATTTCATTTGGAAACCAAGGTTCTAGAGTCTGGAGGAAGGGTGGAGAAGCTCATAGCCCAAGTTGCTTGAAGTCCAGTGTTAAGTTTCCACAGTCTGTGATGATTTGGGGTGCAATGTCATCTGCTGGTGTTGGTCCATTGTGTTTTTTGAAAACCAAAGTCACTGCACCCGTTTACCAAGAAATTTTGGAGCACTTCATGCTTCCTTCTGCTGACCAGCTTTTTGAAGATGCTGATTTAATTTTCCAGCAGGATTTGGCACTGCCCACACTGCCAAAAGCACCAAAAGTGGGTTAAATGATCATGGTGTTGGTGTGCTTGAATAGCCAGCAAACTCACCAGACCTGAACCGGTATTGTCAAAAGGAAAATGAGAAACAAGAGACCAAAAAATGCAGATGAGCCTGAAGGCCACTGTCAAAGAAACCTGGGCTTCCATACCACCTCAGCAGTGCCACAAACTGATCACCTCCATGCCACGCCCAATTGAGGCAGTAATTAAAGCAAAAGGTTACTACCAAGTATTGAGTACATGTACAGTAAATGAACATACTTTCCAGAAGACCAACAATTCACTAAAAATGTTTTTTTTTTATTGGTCTTATGAAGTATTCTAATTTGTTGAGATTGATGTGAATTGGTGGGTTTTTGTTAAATTTGAGCCAAAATCATCACAATTAAAAGAACCAAAGACTTAAACTACTTCAGTCTGTGTGCATTGAATTTATTTAATACACGAGTTTCACAATTTGAGTTGAATTACTGAAATAAATGAACTTTTCCACGACATTCTAATTTATTGAGATGCACCTGTACATTCACAACATCCAAGTGGTGAGATGGTTTGTGGGATATGGGATACTACTAAATTCAATCCAGTTATTCATTCATTCAAAGAATCTGGAAGCAAGTCCTTTTGGGAGGAGGCTGGCAAAAAGACCCCATTAGTGCTTCCTAGAGCACCGTGTTGGATTGAGCCTAGAGATGAAGGTGAATGCCATGGAGAGGATTTACCTTCTCCTGGCTAAATGGAAGGCCATCTAAACAATTTCTTGAATCAGCACTGATTGTTCTAGCTACTAACACAACCATAAATCATGGATAAAGACAAGAAAGATAAATACACCCCAAAGACCTTTTCAGGAACTTTGAAATCAAGCCTACCAACTAGCAAAAACACCAATGCCAAATTTCTTAAACTTGTAACACACACCTTTGCTTAAAACCATCAATACCTGTAGTCCCACCCGACTACATCGGCACCTCCCTTAAAGTGATATTCAAGTGGCTGATTGATATTTGGTTTAGGTGTTAGCATTGCGCCTCACAGCTCAAGGAACCCTGCTTCGATCCTAAGCTTGGGACGGAAGCTGACCCAAACTCTTACTAAATAAAGAGGATAAACCACTTACTGAAGGTGAGTTAATCAATGATTTCTGGATTATGATTTAAGATGCTTTTTTGTACTGAGAAAAGAACCTGTTTAGTGTAAAAATATTATAATGTTGGTAGTTCCACCAATATTCATTTGCAAAATCTGACTATACACTGATCAGCAATAAGATTAAAACCTCCTGGATAATCCTTTCTCAGAACCAGCATTAACTTTTTCAGCAATTTGTGGTGCAGTGTGTATGAGAAAAAATAATAGGAACGCACCTTTTTTATGTGAATGGATGAAATGCACTTGGCAAGATCTCAAATCTTAATATTTTAGATTGTAGTCTAAAACTAGAAAGAAATGATCAGTCAGTGACAAGGATAGATTTATGGCATCTGAGGTACATATTTATGGGAGGGAATTTGTGTAAAATAGACTTATGTCTCTGGCTAAAACACTGGCCAGCAAATTGTGGAGCAGTCTGTGGAATCGGACCAGACGGGTTTGCCTTCACTTCCCTGTGCATCAGTGAGCCATGCATGCCTTGCTTGCCCATGACTTTGACAACCTGTGGGTTGTCCCTCCTTGGACCATTTTTAGTAGGTACTAACCACTGCATATGAGAAACATCTAACCCTGACATTTTCCCTCAGAATCTTACACTTGCCCATTTTTCCTGCTTCTGACAAGTCAGATTTAGAAACTGACTTTTCACTTCCTGCCTAATATCCCACCCCTTGACAGGTGCCATTGTGACGAGATAATAAATGTTATTCATGTCACCTGTCAGTTTTAAAGTTTTGGCTGATTCAAAACAAGAAACAAACAGTTTTCTCCAACTTTCTAACACTGTAGGCATACAGGAAAAGAAAAATGATGAAAGATGTTTATACTTGCTTGAAGGTTTTGTGGTATCCTTGAACCCTGCAACCAACATGCTGCTGATGCTGCTGATGCATAAACGAACACGGACAGACCCATTTAGGAAACAATGAATTGTACAGATTTGGGTAATTTACAAATATCTATTTTAAAATTATATTATCTGCCCTTTAACCTTCATTATTAGTGAATATTAGGTGAACAGGTCTAGAGGAATGAAAGTCAGTCGTAGTAAGACTGAGTACATGTGTGTGAATGAAAGGGAGGGAAGTGGAACAGTAAGGTTACAGGGTGAAGAGGTGAAGAAGGTACAGGAGTTTAAGTACTTGGGGTCAACAGTCCAGAGTAATGGAGAGTGTGGGAAAGAGGGAAAGAGGTAAAGAAGTGAGTGCAGGCAGGTTGGAATGGGTGGAGAAAGGTGTCGGGAGCAAGAATCAAGGGGAAGGTGTACAGGACAGTGGTGAGACCGGCCATGCTGTATGGTTTAGAGACAGTGTCACTGAGGAAGAGACAGGAGTCAGAGCTAGAGGTAACAGAGCTGAAGATGTTGAGGTTCTCTTTGGGAGCGACAAGGTTGGACAGGATTAGGAACGAGTACATCAGAGGGACAGCTCATGTTGGACGTTTGGGGGACAAAGTTAAGAAGGCCAGATTAAGATGGTTTGGACATGTTCAGAGGAGGGAGAGTGAGTATATTGGTAGGAGAATGTTGGACAATGAGCTGCCAGGCAGGAGGCAAAGAGGAAGGCCAAAGAGGAGGTATATGGATGGAATTAATGAGGATATCAAGCTAGTGGGTGCAAGTGTTGAGGATGCAGAAGATAGGGATAGGTGGAGAGATATGATTCGCTGTGGCGACCCCTGAAGGGAAAAGCCGAAAGAAGAAGAAGAAGGTGAACAGGTCTATTGTTCTCTGTTTAGTGGGTAACAAATTGAAATTCTAGTCCTTGGAGATTTGGAGAATATGGTTTAAAAAAGGATGAAATACTCTTTTATGTACTAGTTGTAAATTCTGTAGTGATGCTGCAGTTTGTGTGACTGTAGGTATATTCAGATTGCCTCTCTCTGTGCTGGATGACAGTCATACACGGTATCTGCTAACCCTTTTACTCTGCTTGATACAAAAAAACATCAAAGATCAAAAAGTGGCAGAAAGAAGACACTGACTGTTGTGTTTGCTGGAAGGAAAGAGAGCTGCCCATCGATCGTCACACGCTGCGACTCACAGCCTGAGGCGATTCATGGCCTTCGGGTGAATACACCACACCTAGTCGCATACTATGCCGCCTGGCGTAACCTAAGCTAAAAAAGGAGTTTAACCCTTTTGAGTGGTGTTTGTAAATCTGAAACATAAAAGAACTTTTCATCTCCTATTTTTTCCATATCTTATTCATACTCTGAGCGAAGCACTGAATCCTGTCTGAGCATGTCATTGGACTTCTGAGCTTGATTTCCGTCACTGTTGTTTAACCCATGAGATAAAGATAAGGTTAACACTAATATGTTACACAAATAAATATAAATACATTAATACACTCATCAGCTAGGTAAAAAATTGTACCTGCCTACTCATTATTAGCATAACATGTATGGATAAATAAGACCAAGAAGACCAAATCATGCTCTACTCTTTTCCTCCAAGAAAATTAATCTGAGGCTACAGTGGGCACAGGATCGCTGAAACTGGACAGTTGAAGATTTTTTTTTCAATATTGAGGTCAGAAAACAGTACTTACTGGAAACTCAGGAAACTCTGCACTTGAACATATCAACCTCCAGCAAGAGATCAAACCAATTTTTTGTTACTTTATTAGGCCAATAAAGTAGCTTCATTTTGATCATGCTGTCTCGAAGCAAGTTGCTACTGGTGCTGGCTTCAAATTTTAAATAGCACTTTTATATGTGCAACTGAAATCCAATTGATATCTGATATGTAGCAGTGCAACCTCAGTATGAACAGGCAAATTGGAATTCATATGACTTTTTCCTACTCCACATTCATCATGATCTTGGCTAAACCATTGTTCCTGGGTGTCAAATATTGCAAGATTTATGTATGTTGACTCGAGTCATTGACTGTTACCACAGACGCAAACGTCACACACTGCCTTGCTTTTGCCAGCAGTCAGAGCGAGTGTGACACTTTCATTTAGCGACTCACAGGCTGGAAGTTGTATTAAAATATAATTATTAACGCAACTTGGGAGTTAAGCAAAGCGATCCTACATTAATCAAAGTGGCATGTAAGACATGCTGCAAATAAGCAACTTAGCTTAGCAGAGGCTCAGCTTCCACAGACAGAAAGAAGTGGTGAGAATTTTCAAAAAGTTGGATTAATTATGTGAATCAAGAAGAAATCAACGCCAATTGGTTTCTTTTTATTTTCATTCATGTCATTTTTATTAGCACTATTGTGCAAAAATAGAACTATTTAACAATGAGTTATTTGGCCAAATATTAACTCACATTTCAAGAGTCTGGTCTATATTAAAATATGGGAAATATATGAATATTCATTCATTGTCTACCACTTATCCGATCTACTCTCGGGTCACGGGGAGCCTGTGCCTATCTCAGGCATCATTGGGCATCAAGTCAGGATACACCCTGGACGGAGTGCCAACCCATCGCAACACACACACGACAATTTAGAGATGCCAATCAACCTACAATGCATGTCTTTGGACCGGGGGAGGAAACCCCCAAGGCACGGGGAGAACATGCAAACTCCACACACACGGCAGAGGTGGGAATCGAACCCCCAACCCTGGAGGTGTGAGGCAAACGTGCTAACCACCAAGCCACCGTGCCCCCCTATATGAATATTATTGATATAAAATAAATGTAATATAATTTAATAGAACTGCATTTTGACCAACCAAAAAGTGACTTGCTTTGACTGGTGTCAGATATCAGCCACATAAAAAGATAATATGAAGGAAATTTTGGATTAGATTGTATGGTTAGGGTTTTGAAAATAGCATTAGGATATAGGAACCAAATTTTGGACTAGGTTAAGCATCAGAAATTTATGTGTTAAGGATTAGGGTTTAGGGAGTTGGATTAGGTTTTAGAGATTAGCTTTATGGCTCAGGGGTTAAGTGTTTAAGTTTAGGAATTAATGCAGTCTGATGTCTGCTGAGCAAGCTGGGACGTAGGTTGAGGACAATTGATGTAAAGATTTGTGTCTCCAGACCATGAGCCTGGATTTAGTATAAAATGAGAACAAGATTGGACCAAGATCTGACCCCTGTGGGACTCCAGTGGTAAAGGTGTGAAGTTATGAAATTGAACCTCTCCAAGTTACCAAGTGGTAGAATCAATACATAGGGCAAGATGAGAAGCAGTTCAGAGTACAGCTTCTAATTCCCAAGTCACAAAGAGTAGAAATAAGGATCTGGTGATTCACAGTGTTAAATGCAGCATACAGGGAGCAGAGAAGGAGAACAGAATACTCTCTGGTTTTGTGTAAAGCTTCAGTGACTGCAAGAAGAGCATTTTCCATAGAACACATGTGCTAGTAACCAGACTGCTTGGTATCTAGGGGATCATTTAGTTGAAGATATAAAGGCAGTGCTGCAAGAACTACACATTCTAGAGTCTGGGAGAGGAATTAATGGAAAGAAACAGGTCTGTATTTAGCAAGAGAGTGTGGTCAAGCATGGGCTTCTTAAGGAGAGGTGTGACCTCAGATGTGAAGATTTGAAGATTTGAGAAACCAGAGCACTCAACAGAGATGGATTCAACAGACACATATGGATGATATCATCTGGAAGAGGGTGAATAATAATGGATTGAGTGAGCAGGTCATCTGGATACTTGGTGGTCATACTTTGAATACTAACTAGCATAGGAATGTGGTAGCTTAATGGTTAAGGTGTTGGACTACTGGTCAATGAAGTTCAAACCCCTGGTCCACCAAGCTGCATCACAAATCACAGGGCCTTCTTCAATGTCTGAAGGCCCCGGAAAGCTGGAAATTATACTAAACTAATCTATTTCGCGGGGGGCTTGGGGGCTTGGTGGTTAGCACGTTCGCCTCACACTTCCAGGGTTGGGGGTTTGATTCCCGCCTCTGCCGTGTGTGTGGAGTTTGCATGTTCTCCCCGTGCCTCGGGGGTTTGCTCCGGGTACTCCAGTTTCCTCCCCCAATCTAAAGACATGCATGGTAGGTTGATTGGCATCTCTAAATTGTCTGTCATGTGTGTGCCCTGTGATGGGTTGGCACTCCGTCCAGGGTGTATCCTGCCTTGATGCCCAATGACACCTGAGATAGGCACAGGCTCCCTGTGACCCGAGACTAGTTTGGATAAGCGGTAGACAATGAATTAATAAACTATTTAGCAACTCTAGAAAATACTGTAGTTTGATAAATTAAAAAAAATTGGATTATACAGCTTCATAATTTTGTTTGAAGTAAGCATATGAAGATTTGGCAACATTTTTATGGAAAAGGTCACAGAAGTAAACAACAGTTAAGAGGAAACAGGTGAGTGAGAAAGTGGCAATGTCAGGAATGTGGTAGCTTAGTGGTTAAGTTGCTTGTCTACTGTTTGGAAGGTTCTGAGTTCCCCGATCCACCAAGATGCTACTGCTGGGCCATTGAGCAAGGCCCTTAATCCTCAGTTGTATAAGATGAGAAGAAAATCTTGCTTTAGATAAGGATCTGACAAATGCATAAATTCTTCCTTTGTCACTTGAATGTTTGGAAAGTCTGTCCCACATTATACATGTTCCACTTTGGGCAGATGACTTGAAAGGATGCTTGAAGATCATATCATCATACTGTGAGAGGGGAAGAGGAGATCAAATAAAGAATGGAAGATAGAGAAGGTAGAGAAAAATTGATACTGGTGAGAGATGCATGTCTTAAGTCTGCAATGAAAGAAGACAGTTTTAAGTAGACAAGAAGGTATGCAGCACCTGATACGCACACCAAATATTGCTGAGGAAAGTTCATTTCCTCTCACTACTGCAGTTCTGGATTTCCTCAGTTTTGTAGTGGAAGATAAAATGATTGGGATCTCCAACCAGGACGAAAGGATCTGTCAGTCTTTGTAAAATACATAAAGGGGAGAATTGAGTTAATCTATGAATTTGACAAGATGCCACGGTGGATCACACTGATATGATGTAAGCAAGTTTTCCAAACTGCATGAAAATAAAACAATGAGATCTGATGTTTGGGGATGAAAGAAGGACAGCATATGTAGGAAGATTTAATAAGCAAACCTCACCTCTCCTTCCCAACCCCAGTCACAATTCTTGAGGATACTGGTGAAAGAGAAAGCCATAAAATTGCATCATGTGTGGATATTCTGTGTGGACATTCTTTGGCTTGATCCAGGGTCTCTGTCAGTGCCAAGAAGTGAAGGGAGAAACTAGTAAGCTAGTGTAAGCTGTGTGAAGTCAGTTTTGTGCACAGCTGACTGGCAGTCCCAGAGGATTGCAGCAATGAGCTGCATATCTGGGTGGACAGATAATATGTGTGAGGTCATGTTTGCATGTAGAATGCCATCTGCTAATGAGAAGATGATGAAGACAGGAATCCTCCAGAAGAGCATGATTCATAGACGGATATTCTAATGTCAGAGTAGGTCAGTAAAAACAGGCAAACCGACAGCACGATAGTCCTCATAGTCAATCGTTCCTTGGTCCTTGTTTGACTCCCTCACCAATGTACTGATATCTGGTAAGATTCTCTGGAAGTCTGTTTAGCTGCTGTTTATGTAGAAAACATATGACTAATATATTGCGTAACATCAATATGTTTCTGGACGTTTCTGACAGCCATTTGGGATTTATTCTTTCTGAATGAATTAATGTGAATTACCAAGCACTTCAGACTTCCTTCTATCAAATTAGCTGAAGTGGATGGAAACAGACACAAAGACCTGCGGTTTGGTGTGTATATCTAATGGTAAATCATTATACTTCATTACCATTTGTGTGTATGACTTATATCTATACACAGTCAGAGATCAGATCACTCAGTCATTATTAACTTGTAGTGTGAGGGTAGATTTAGGTTTCAGTGACTAGCATTAGGAATAAGAGGTTGTGTATTATGGTTTAGGGTTTAAGTGTTAGTGTTTGGAGGTTAATGGTTTGAGTACGGATCAGAGATTATGCGATAGAAATTAGCATCAAGGTATAACTTTTAGAGTTTAGGGATTACCTTTCACACTTAGATTTACTCACTTTCACTAACTAACTTAATTATTAATACCCTCAGTAACTCTCTCACTTTCTAACTCGCTCACTCACTCACTGTCTACACCAATTACACAGTCTTCTTGTCAACATGTGTTTTTAACATACTACCACTGACACCTTGAGCACTTTTTAGGGATTCACAAAACTTTTCTTCTCACTATTTTAGGCATTTTCTCTGCCAGGGTGAAAGCTGCTCAGGCTGATACATTTTGTTCCCTCTCACTCACTTTCTAAACTCTCATGGGGTTCCTGATTCAAGGCAGCTGCCATGTTGCATGTTTCATGTGTGTCTTGTCTGTGAGATGGAGAAACTGAGGGATTCACAGCATTTGTGTGTGTGTGTGCGTGTGTGTGTGTGTGTGTGTGTGTGTGTGTGTGTGTGTGTGTGTGTGTGTGTGTGTGTGTGTGTGTTAGCCTGTGGAAGTTCTCACACCTGCTTGTGTTTTTTCCCAAGTGAATGAATGGTAACTGTACTGCCCTCTCTTTCTCTCTCTCTCTCTCCGTCTCTCTCTCTCTCTTTCTCTGTCTCTCTCTCTCTAATACACAGGGAACCAGTTCTGTCCCATGGGAAAGAGAGATATGACTAGCTTCTGGAAAAGAAAAGGTAAAAAAACAACTATAACACTAGATTTCCTTGGTCTAACAATGCAGGGGGTTCTATAGGGTGCTATAGATCTGCTACTCCAATGATGTCTGCTAAGAATAGATTTTTTTTTAATTCCTAAGGATGAAGTCAGAATCAGTATTTAGTCATTTTGCTAACCTACTGTATATTTTGCTTATTCCACAGTGTTTTATTTTAGCAAGATAATTCTTAGTGGAGCAGCTCTGTTTGGAGTTCCTGTCATGTCTTCCAGGTTTCTTCCCACCTCCCAAAAACATGGCAGTAGCCCAGCTGTTAGTACCACGGATCACAGTATTTGTAGACCATGAAGTGAAAGAATGACACTTTCCTAGATCAGATTTTAACTAATTCCAATATGCATACTAAAGTAATGCTTAGTGCTCCACTAGGCTCTGATCTAGGATCACTGTTGTTTTCTCCACACTGTATATGCTAACTCTGGGCACAATTCTTCCTATTTCTAATTATGGTATTACTTTGGAGTGTTATGGTGATGACACACAGCTACATAGCATCATGAGCAGAGTATACCTGGTACAAGTAAGCTATTCGATCTGAGCTCTTGAATATTAATTATCTATAACATTTTCTTGAACCACCTGGCACTCTCTGCTGGGTTTTTCAGCCACTCCTATTCTCCTTTAAGGTTAGCTGTACATCAGGCAAAATGTTTATTTAGCATTCTTGCTACTAGCTAGATGGTTTAACATGGTTTATACTCTGTATCTGTGTTATCAGTCAAGATTGTTAGTTGATTTTAGCCATAAAGTTAATCTGAAATAATGAAAAACAAGTAAAGTGGAGGTACAAGAGCACAGCTTTGATAACACATGCTGTTAAAGCTGCCTTTTGCCCAAGACCCTTGTTGTTAGTGTGGAACAGTTTTTTTTTTTTTTTTAGATGCTTTTTCAGTACTGGGAAACATGTTGAAAGACATTCAGTATACAGAGATTAGGTTGAAAAATGCTGAAATATTCCATTAAGCACTGAGTTACTATTGCCCCCATTTCTACATTTCTGTTTTTTCACCAAGCAAAAGCATGAGTGAAAGTGTACACAGGTCTTGAGTAAATATTTTAAAGATCCAATTAGCTTTTGGCCGTTTGCACAGCAGAAGTGCTACAGCATTATGGTGACATTAATGGCCGATGCTAGATTGCTGCCTTTCTCTGCTCTGCCTGTTTACGGGCAAACAGGGAGCAGAGCGGACAGCATCATAACCATAACGAAGCCTTGTGCTGCCTGGAGAGAGCTCTGCTTCACTCCTACACACACACACACACACACACACACACACACACACACACACACACACACACACACACACAGAGACTCTCACACATGAAGCTAATCATAGCCTCCTGCCTGCTGGCAGCTAACCTCTGTGTGAACTAAAGCAAGTCACTATCACTTAATCACACTATCTGTTTTTTTCTTTCTTTCTTTCTTTCTTTCTTTCTTTCTTTCTTTCTTTCTTTCTTTCTTTCTTCTTTCTCACCACCTCTCTTTCTCTAACTCATTGCTGCTCTATAACTTTGTCAGAGTGCAGGAGAGGCTCGTCTGCGTTTCGTATGGAAATAAGTGGGAAATTGTGTAATGGTACATGAGCACAGGATTGTAGCTCTGTGTTGTGGTGTTTAATCAGCAAGTCTGGAGCATGCTGCGTGATGGCGAGAGGCTTAAAGATGAGGGAGGAAGTGCAGCGCTATCTGGCCACGGTGCTGTCGGAGAGGAAAAGCAATTTAGGTCTTACAAAAGGCTTAAATGTGACTTACAAAGACTCCAGTATGCTAATGTTAAAACATATTCCTCTTTTCAAATGGAAGAGGGTGACTGACAGGTTGGATCATGTTTAGAACATAGTCTTGTGGTGTTTCTAGACATTAGCCTAATGTTGTTCTGTTTAAAGCAGCAATCACACTGGAGTTTCACCTAAACCTTTTTTTTCCCCATTATTGTTATGCGGGTTGGAGCAAAAAATAAGCAATTAACGGTGGTCCCTTTTGGTTAATAGAGCATTCAGTCTGTTTTCTGGGTATCTGGGTAACTGTTTGAGGAATGCCATTTTTGCTGTGTTACATCTTGAAAAATGTTTTTGATTTTCGAGATTGAACCAGAGACCCTGGAGCGGTGAACGCTCCCCTCTGCAACAGATTTGTTTTTGATTTTGGTTTAGCGAGCAGAATTATGGGATTGCTGACAGGAGACAAACACACGTGATGCTTCATATCTCTTAAGTATAAGGAAAATGCCTTCTGAATGAGTTTTTACCTCAGAGCGTGTTTATCCTGCATACAAATGCTGCATGCTTACTGTAGCTGCTGTCTGGTTGGAATTTAATGATTGAGTGACAATGAAGAGTTTTTGTTTTTAATCTTTGGGGACTGATATGTCACACCACAGATAATCGTAGCGTCTTAGAAGACTAAAAAGCTTTCGGCAAATTTTCAAGACTTTACGGTAAACGAGTGTCATTTGAATGACAGGAGTAAAAGTGTTTCGGTAACAATATAATCTGCCTGCAACTTTACACAAAGGTTTCAAAGTCTAGAAGTTAATGCTTGGGACTTTTTCTTAACACCAGGTTGCTAGACCTGGTCATAAACCTGACACATCCTCACACTCAACTTCCCCTGAGGCTCCACTGCCTCAAGCCATGTTCTATTTATAGCCCTGTTTCAGTAGGTTATGCTCTTCATGTTTATATCATATTGAATATAGATTGGGGGCCTGTAGGAAATGACTTTATGCCAAACAACTATTCCAAGATCTATTGCTTTATAAAAACCTTGCATTATGCACTCTTTTACTGACAATATCTCTGCCGCTTCCATAATTCTGTTAGTGAAGCTCCTGTTTATGGGTCTGGCTGCTGGCCCCTAAGCTACTTTGTCTCCTGCTCATGGAGGTGTGTGTGTGTGTGTGTGTGAGAGAGTGAGAGAGAGAGAGAGAGAGAGAGAGAGAGAGAGAAAAGAGAGAGAGAAAGAGAGAAAGAGAGAGAGAGAGAGAGCTCTGGGATTTCTCTCAGGCTACAATGTGAATGTCGCCAATCCATGAGATTGATGCATCTCATAAGCAACTGGCATGTTCACAGGATCAGCTCCCACTGTGGTAGAGGTTCAGCTTTGTCTCGTTTAACCCTTTCAGTCCCTGCACACTTGTGTGGCTAGGTTTAGTTTGTGTCTAAATAGGAGCAGCATCTTTACATATGAATCTACCCGTGTGATAATTTCAACATGGAGAAAGTACCCTAAGTGGTCAGGAGTCTGCATAGCAAACTGTGTCGATCACAGTGAAACACCAGCCAGTCCTGGGCGTCTGTGAGCTGTTCTATGAGGAAGAGTTCAGATAATACTTTCTTCCAAGCGTGTTACATAGCATATTAAAATTTTCAGGATTTTCAGGATTGGGGGTTTGAGAACAGCCTCTGCCCTTTATGTGGAGCTTGCATATGGTTTCCTCCTCCAGTCCAAATACATGCATTTTAGGCTGACTGAAATCTCTAAGTTATACGTAGTCTGTGGTTTGTGAGATTGTGCCATGCAATGGGTTGGCATCCTGTCCAGGGTATCCCCTGTCTTATGCCCTGGCATTGCCTCCAGGCTCTCAACACTGTGTAGGATAATCGGTACAGACGAAAGATGGATGGATATTATAAATATATATATATATATATATATATATATATATATATATATATATATATATATATATATATATATATATATACATATCATATACAGTTCTAACAAATTTAGCTCTTGATTTAATTATTGAGTTAAATCTATTTCAGTTTTTTTTTTCAACCTGGTGAACGCATAGTAGACTCTAACAATAATTTTCTATTATGCCCTCAAACCACAGTTAAACTTTTAGGAGCATACATTTATAAAAAAGCCAGCACTTGGAAGGTTGTGATTCTTTTCATCCTATTCCAGTGAACAAAGATACAGATTTTTCCTGTCTTTTTGAAATTTATACAAGCATACAACTCAAAATACACCTCAAACATCCACAGCCTCAGTTCTTGCTGTGTAAAGTAAGGAATGCTGGGTCTGTTTAACACCACTGTGTGTGCTGAACCACATCAATGTGTCTAAAACATGAATATTATACCTGCATGAATGTTTTACGATGGTTTTAGGAATTCAGGAATAGGAATTTTTGCACATACCTGTACTCAGACAAGATGTTGAGTTGTTCTTCTGTTTTGCACTGGAGTTTAACAAACAATAAAAGTCACCCAAATCTTTTCTATAACAGAAATATCTACTTCAGACTCTCTCTGTTCTTCAGTGGTCACACAGACATAGTGATTTAGTACACAGTGTGACTTACTGTAAGCTATAAACATGAACAAAACTTTATGGGGGCAGCTGGGTTGAATGTCTCAGCTGGGTTGAGTCATTTTTTTCCCTTACTCACTTTGTTAATGAGCCACACAATATGGCAAAACACAACAGCTGGTTAACGATCACTAGTTACAGCTAAGAAATATAGCATTTCTCATCTTCTTCTTCTTTCGGCTTTTCCCTTCAGGGGTCGCCACAGCGAATAATCTCTTCTGCATCCTCAACACTTGCACCCACTAGCTTCATATCCTCATTAATTCCATCCATATACCTCCTCTTTGGCCTTCCTCTTTGCCTCCTGCCTGGCAGCTCCATGTCCAACATTCTCCTACCAATATACTCACTCTCCCTCCTCTAAACATGACCAAACCATCTTAATCTGGCCTCCCTATCTTTGTCCCCCAAACGTCCAACATGAGCTGTGCCTCTGATGTACTCGTTCCTAATCCTGTCCAATCTTGTCACTCCCAAAGAGAACCTCAACATCTTCAGCTCGGCTACCTCTAGCTCTGACTCCTGACTCCTGTCTCTAAACCATACAGCATAGCTGGTCTTGTACAAATGTTCTCATAAAATTAACAAAATATCCCATAATTTGAAGAAATCCTGAAGGCATTGAAAAGCTGGAAATTATATTAATCTAAACTATTTAGCTACTTTACAAAATACAATAGTTTGTTTAAAGCTTGGACTATGCAACTTCATAATTTTGTTTGAAGTAAAAATATGAAGATTTGACAATGTGTTTATTGGAAAGGTCACAGAAGTAACAAGGGTTAAAAGGAATCAGGTGAGAATTATGGCATTGTTAGGGATGCGGTAGCTTAGGTTAAGGTGTTGGACTACTGATTGGAAGGTTGTGAGTTCAAATCCCAGGTTCACCAAGCTGCTATTGCTGAGCCCTTGAGAAAGGCCCTTAACCCTCAATTGCTTAGTATAAAATGAGATGAGAAAAATGTAAGTCACTCTGGATGGAATGCAGAGGAATTAATGGTAAGAAACAGGTCTGTGTTTAGCAAGAGAGTGTGGTCAAGCATGGGCTTCTTAAGGAGAGCGAGATGAGATCTTCACTTCAGATGTGAAGATTTGAAGATGGGAGGAACCAGACCACTCAACAGTTGATATCATCTGGAAGAGGGTGAACGCTATTAGATTGAGTGAGCAGGTCACCCGGATACTTGGTGGACATACTTTGACTACTAAGTAGCATAGGAATGTGGTAGCTTAGTGGTTAAGGTGTTGGACTACTGGTCAATGGAGTTCGAACCCCTGGTCCACCAAGCTGCCACTGCTGGGCCCTTGAGCAAGGCCCTTAACCTTCAGTTGCTCAGTTGTATAAAATGAGATAAAAATGTAAGTCACTCTGGATATGGGTGTCTGCCAAATGCTGTAAATGTAATGTCTGGACTGAACTGAAGTGTGGATTCACAGTGGTTAGTAATTTTGTTTGTTTCTTTGTTTGCTTGCTTGCCAGAAAGGTTCAGTCTATCTGGCAGAGATTAGACACATACCTCATAGGACAGAACAAAAAAGTTGTTTGAGCAGAAGGTTTTTCCTTGCATGCAGGTTGGCAGTCAGATATGAACCACAGAGGACACAGAAAGACCATATTCTCTAATATGAACATGAATAATTCATTCACGCTGATACAAATACAGTTACCATGATATGGATGTGTGGAGCACTAAACAGATATAAATACTTAAGTAGTGGCATTGTAATATAAACTTATACTGTGATTATATTTGAAAAAAAAAGTGGACAGTTGTATACATTTAATTTAACTGATATGTTCTGGTAGACTGATTTTCAATCAGTGTAAACAAATGATTTATTTTATCACTAAAGTCTGACATCCACTGCAAGTTGGTTTTCAGTGTAAGACGTATGTTTTCACCCTTGTTGGATAAACTTACATAAAATTTTAGTTGCATCTCAGAGAGCAGAAATGGTTTTAATATCAACATTAACTTTGAAGATAGAAACATTGGTGTTTTTCTATGAAAATATTGCCCCTTGTAGGCTCGGTAAAAATAGAAATACTTGCAAAAAAACTACAAATTCAGTGTTTAAGTTCATTCGAGTCATTAAGCTCTACTGGGAGTGTGACATGACAAAGAAATTCAATGCTGAACGTAGACCCAACAAAACAGGAAGAAATTTCATTGGTTTCTGGGAAAAAAGTAAAAGAGCATTCCTGGCCAATAAGAAAGAAGACAAACCAGTGACAACCAAGTATAAATATTGTTCCTTTGTACAGTATGTACTGTATGTTAAAAGAAAGCTATTACTTGAAAATGCACCACAGTATTATTTTCCTAAAGAAAAACATACAATATTAATTCAATTATTTTATACACTCAGTAAATTACCCAGACGCTCTTCTTTTGAGGCTTCCACCTGGCCCCAAGGCTGACAGAACCCTGCACTCTAGCCCTAATTAGCCAGAGGTGTTTAATAATCTGTCCCAGGTGTGTGTTTGTGTGTGTATGTGAGAGTGTGTATGAGTGTGTGAGTGTCTGGTAGCACATGCCCGCTTTGCAAGGACATTAATGTCTCATAAGCAGCATCTGTTTTAGGGCTGCTAACCTGTGGTTCCTCTGCTCTGAGATTCAACGTCTGTCTTTCCCTCAGTCCTGCTGGAGGAGGCTGTCTCCATGCTGCTCATAACACACACACACACACACACACACACACACACATATATAGAAAAACTGCCAGGAAATCTTAATGTGCTCTCAAATCCTCAGCACTCGCCTAAAGGTGTAGCTTTTTTCTCTCTGCTTGAGCATTTCGTCCCTAAGAGTGCTGGAGTTCCTGGCACCTTTCGCATGGATGTGTCTCCTGCTGCCTCTTTCTTTCTCCCTCACACACATTTTCTCTCATTTTCTCATCGTGTTTTTCCCCCTCCGGTTCTATATCTTTCTCTCTCTTTTGGGTTTTTCCAAGCCTCTGCACAGACCATAGAGCATTACGGGTAGTAACTTTGGCAAATTTTAGTGTTTAGTATTTGTGTGTGTGTGTGTGTGTGTGTGTGTGTGTCTTGTTGCCAGCCTTGTTAAAAATTGCCGGCTGCCCACGTACCTCCCACGGCCCATACTGGTGCCTATTTTCCTCCAATGTAGCACACGTTCTGCTCATGTTCCTGCGAGCTAAAAGAAAAGCCTAGCGAGCATGATCAAACTGCAAATCTCTCCTGCGAAAGCTCATTATCCTCACACACACACCTCACACACTCACTCGCAGCTGGTCAAAGGTGCTAGAGATCACAGCGGCAAACAGGAAATGTGTAGGTTACGTTTACAGGTGCCTCCGTTCAATTAGTGATAGAGGTTTTGCATTATAATTGTATGACTAGTGGTGGGAATACTTTAGATTTATGCCATGTGCCTTAAATGTTTGGTGTCCATTATAAAAAAAACTCACTATGGACACTGTAGTGTGAAGAGTGTAACATCATAAGACTAAAGGAAATTGTTTTGGATAATCAAGGTCAGTTTCTTCATTTGTGCAGTTTGGTATCTTTTTCTAATTTGGGGAGAGATTTGTAAAAAGCTGGACGTTATGCAGTATAATTTCACTTCATTTCATTGTGTAAATTTGGACAGCTATTTTATAAAAGTTTCAAATGAACTGGATTGGAAATAAGATGATGTAACATGACCAAAGGAATGAAACTACTGAGAAAATCTACTTAAGTGAAAGTCTAGAGCATTGTTTGCTTCATTGTCTGTAGAAATCTAATATCAGCTATAACATCTGGATTCAGTCATGTATTCAAAAGTGATTTCACTTTTACATGAAACCATGACGGGGGCACGGTGGCTTAGTGGTTAGCACGTTTGCCTCACACTTCCAGGGTTGGGGGTTCGATTCCCGCCTCTGCCATGTGTGTGTGGAGTTTGCATGTTCTCCCCGTTTCCTCCGGGTACTCCGGTTTCCTCCCCCAGTCCAAAGACATGCATGGTAGGTTGATTGGCATCTCTAAATTGTCCGTAGTGTGTGATTGCGTGAGTGAATGAGAGTGTGTGTGTGCCCTGCGATGGGTTGGCACTCCGTCCAGGGTGTATCCTGCCTTGATGCCCAATGACGCCTGAGATAGGCACAGGCTCCCCGTGACCCGAGTATAGTTCGGATAAGCGGTAGACAATGAATGAATAAATGAAACCATGACATGATTTCATCTGTTAGAAACATTTCCATCCATCCTCTACACCACTTATTCTACTGGGTCACAGGAAACTTGGAGCCACAAGGCAGGGGACATCCTGGACAGGATGCCAGTTTTCACAGGGTACTATAACAAACACACACTCGTACACTCATTCACACACTACAGACAATTTAGAGATAACAATCAGCCTGCAACCCATGTCTTTTGGCTGGGGGTGGGGGGAGCTCATGGCACTGGGGGCATGGTGGAGGTGGAAATTGAAAATTTGCTAACTATACCCCCAACACACACACACACACACACACACACACACACACCTGTCAATACTGAAGCCCACTTAAAGTAGCAAATTTTTCTTTTGACTTGATTTCATGTGGCTAATTACAAACTTATACTTTATTTGGAAACACCTGATTCCATCCATTTAATCAGTTGACTTTAGCTTTTAGACTCATGAGTGGTTCTGCTTGGTTGGAATAAGAACCCACACTGACACTTCCTGGATAAGGTTGGATGCCCCTGTTTTAGATAATGTCTCAAGATCATACTCAATTAAAAGTACCAAATTTAATCAACTGAATGTTAAAGAAAAAGTATCTACCTTTAATTATACTTAAGCATTAAAACATAAATGTCTTAATTGAAATTATGTCATGGTTTCATGTGAAGCTAAAATTACCTACAGGACTAAGGCTAGATTTTACACTAGACATTCATTCATTCATTCATTGTCTACCGCTTATCCGATCTACTCTCGGGTCACGGGGAGCCTGTGCCTATCTCAGGCGTCATTGGGCATCAAGGCAGGATACACCCTGGACGGAGTGCCAACCCATCGCAGGGCACACACACACTCTCATTCACTCACGCAATCACACACTACGGGCAATTTAGAGATGTCAATCAACCTACAATGCATGTCTTTGGACCGGGGGAGGAAACCGGAGTACCCGGAGGAAACCCCCGAGGCACGGGGAGAACATGCAAACTCCACACACACATGGCAGAGGCAGGAATCGAACCCCCAACCCTGGAGGTGTGAGGCAAACGTGCTAACCACCAAGCCACCGTGCCCCCCACACTAGACATTATAGATGTTAAATTGCTAATTAGTCAGAAATAAAATCACCTGTAAATAACTGATATTTACCATTAGCTAGAATCTTACATGCTTCCCAGCCAATTACTTTAACAAATTTGATAGATTTATGGCATATTTACTGGCTGCATGAGTTATTTTCCACATGACAGTGTCACCCGACACAAGAAAAGATTTTTAGAAAGAAAAAGACTCATATTAAATTATATTTCTCTTTGTAACTTTTGGAATTATTCCTTTAAATCCTTTTCTCAAATTACCTCATTTATTTTGTTGTTGTTTTGCCTCTTTATGTGTGTTTTTTCTCCTTACTTTGGTACTTGTTAAAAAATGCAAAAAAAAAAAACTTTTTATAGACCAATTTATTTAGAAATATAACAATTTACATGCAAGTAGTGTGAAACATGTAATGTCAAAAACATGTAATGAGTCTGAAAGTTGTAGTTCCACAAACACCCCAAGTTTCTGCATGATAATTAGTTTTCCTATAACTGTAGCTAAATGGCTGCTTTAAAAAATGTTCTTTTTTTGTTTCTAATCTCTGTTTATCCCTATTTTACTTTCTTTCTTTCAAAGAAGTAAAAAAAAAAAACTGGAGATGTTTTATAGACCCACACACACTGTGAACAAACACACTCACATTGGGAGGAAAACAAGAATGGCCCTGAGGGCAGCGGTTTCCAGCAGATGTCGGAGGAACTGGGAGCGCCATTCGACAGCGGCGCATCACATTTCCATTTGGCACGTCTCAGCCGCGTCTCTGAGTTATGATGGTCTGCGCCATTCTCAAGATGCTGCGCCGTTCAAATCTCATTCATTATGAATGCCAGTGATTGGGAATGCTGCCATCGTGCCGGCCTGCTATAACCAAAACACAACCCCGAAAAATACGCTTTCACTACAAAGCATACTTTATTTTGCTCCAGATAGTGGAAATGAATATCAGAACACAGGAACTGTGGAAGAATTGGAGAAGACACAGCATCATACTTGCTCAGCATCTCAAATCTCAAACAATGGAGAGAAAAGGATGTTGCGACATGAAATGATGTTTGAAAGGCATCACTTTTGTGTCATTCTTTTACTTTTGAGATTTCTTCTCTCTTTCAAATATATATATATATATATATATATATATATATATATATATATATATATATATATATATATATATATATATATCAAGATTGAAAACTACATATACTGCTTATTTCCTTAGGGATATAAGAATCAGCCTTGAAAGTGAAAGAGTGACATAAAAGTGGTGCCTTTCAATTGACATCAACAACATTTTTCTCCCCAGCCACATCTGAAGGGGATCATTTGGGTAACGTGTATATGTGTATGTGTATGTGAGAGACGCACACAAAAAAAAAAAAAAAAAAAAACAGACAACCAGACATCTTATACACAGGCTTATGGGCTCTGAAGCCATGGCTGGACTAATATTTTAAGAGATTTTAGCTGTTGTAACAGAGCCCTGCATATACAGATGTTTGGGGACATGTGCATGATCCACAATCCTTTCACACCTGAATGACTTTGCAGCACTCACTCAGCACTCACTAACAGCTTGCTAAAGAAATCTCACAGACTCTCCAGTACACTTTTCCCAAACGAAACATACAGTTGAACAAACTTCCATCACTTCCATCACCATGATGAGAGACTGCAAGGAATAAGACACAAAGGAGCATACAGTTTCAGGAAAACAAGCAAGGACTTGGCCCTGTGATGACACACTGGTAGAAGCCCAAAGTTGATTATTTTCCAATAATAGCATACCCTCTCATACTGCGACATTTTTTCCTATGATTACATTGTTCATTGTACATTGTCTGTACCGCTTATCCGATTTATTCTCGGGTCACGGGGAGCCTGTGCCTATCTCAGGCATCAAGGCAGGATACACCCTGGATGGAGTGCCAACCCATCGCAGGGCACACACACATCCAATCAGCCTAGTTTTTGTGGCATGTCTTGGTTTCCTTCCTCACGGGGAGAGCATGCAAACTCCACACACACACAGTGAGCGGAAGTAAGACTAAAACCCAGAATGCTGGAGGTGTGAGGCGAACGTCCTAACCACTAAGCCACTGTGCCGGTTACATTGTTCATAGTAAAAAAAAAATGACATGTGGTACTTTATTATAACATCCAGGTGAAAATGACATGGGATGTGAGTGCATGATAGTGGAGTGTTGTTAATTAGGATAATCTACTCATCATTATCAATATTTCAGATGAAAATTCAATTCGATTCAGCCTTATTTGTATAGCGCATTTAACAATGGACATTATCTCCAAGCAGCTTCACAGAACATAAGAAATATAGAAGATATATAGAACAAATCTAGAAAACAGATCAGAGAGCAGGCAGATGCAAACAATGAGAGTACTCCAGAATGATTAATGTGAATACAAGTGCTGATCTTTTCATTTTAGGAAAGTTTTAAAAGCACTGACACTCGAGAGTCCTCCCATAAATGTTAAACAAACATCTCCAAGCCTCATGGGATACAAGATTATATGATTTGCTTTGTTAAATAACACCATTTCTAATCCATTAATTATTAGTCTTGGATGATATGCAGCATCCACGTTACAAGTCCCTGTGAATGAGAGCTGTTGCTATAGAAACAATAACAGTTTTAGAATTAGAACACCTACTGACCAATCAGATTTGAGAATTCTAAAGTCTGTGGAATAAATTAATGGTGCTGTTTGTGGCTCTACATGAAACCTACATAATTAAACTCTTTGTAAGAAGTGACAAATCTGTATTGGGTCATTTAACTTAATCATTGAGATGAGGAGTCATTTTAATGCATTTAACCTTTATTTAGTTATCGCATCATAAAAGCTGGGCTCCTTTTATAACCCAGTGTTTGGTTTAATTCTGCTGAAACTTTTTTTTTCTAAGTCACTAGATAGAACAGAAATCTCAGCTGACAGATGAGATGGAAAGCAAACAGCTGAGAGAAAATCCATAAGTAAAGTTTTTCTCACTTTATCCTTTGTGATTTTGCTTTTAATATAAAATCCAAAGGTATGAGTGTAGGATTTCATAAAGCTGCTTCCACCCACAGCATATCGTCAGTAGCAGGCTGGTGATCAATTTATTTGAAGAGCCCTAGTTAAAAATGTCATAAAACATTTATTACACAAACATAACTCCACCATATGAGCCATATATAGTCTTTTATGCATGTTGCCACAGACAACAGCAGTTAGCCCAATAATAACACTTAAGCAGCTGTAACATGTACGTATGGAGATGATTTCGATGTTTTATGGCATCCTTAATGCAAGGAAATTCATGCATACTTGCAGAGATTCAGAGAATCCAGGACCAAAGCCAGGTCTGCACTACAGTATTTTAGAGCAGTGTTATATTACATGCCTTTCCTGATAGATAGATTTTCAGAACTGGGAGTTAATTTCCAGGTCTGGAGCTGGATCGGAGCAGAGTGATGGCATGGGTGATTCGGTTGCATGAGTGGATAATGTGCTGAAATTAAGGCATTAGATATTGCCCCAGGAGAGTCAGAGTTCTTCTGATATTTTCAAACGTGCTTGATTTTTACAAAGGAAGGAAGAAAGGAAGTCTGAGGTGGAATAAAATTCTTTGACTTGTTGTCCAAGGTGCAGTAGAGCAATACATAATTTATTTAGCATTTGTTAATTAAGTATTTTGGCCTTAAGTGTCTGATTCTTATATAAGATGGATGTTGAATTGGAAAAAGAACAGGTGACGTTTTCCCAGTCTTCAATTGTCCACTTACAGTGAACCTGTCCCCACTGAACTATTATGGAACAGTGCAGAAAAAATTCTACAAATAAATAAATAAATAAATAAATAAATAAATAAATAAATAACATCTAGTAAGCAACCATTCTGCTGGGAGAAATACCTTTGGACAAACTGGTACTAAGTTAACTCAAATAATTATATTAAATTAGAATAAATAATTAGAATAAATGAAGATATAAAGAAACATTCATATAAAAGGAATAAATAAAACATCATATTTATCAGAAAAGCATAACAGAATGTCAAATCACAATTTCTCTCTCTCTCTCTCTCTCTCTCTCTCTCTCTCTCTCTCTCTCTCTCTCTCTCTCTCTCTCTCTCTGTCTCTCCCCTTATCTCAGGTTTCTCCTGACAAAATCCGAGCAGCTTTCTGATTCATCCAGACAGATGGAGATGTTGATCACATTACATGTAACCTCATTTTCGCAGCAGGTTCCCACTCATTGATCACATCCACGTGTTGTCCATATTAATTTTTCTTACTTGGCTCAAAACGCCACTTCTGTGGACTGACAGCTTTTCCGCACGCTGCTCTTTCTTAGCGCCTCTCTCTCTTGTGTGCTAAATGATCCTCATCAGCAACATCATCCCCAGAATTGGGAGGATAAATTGAATCACAGCACAAATTTTCACATCCCCGCTATGCATGGTTAATTATGTACATATGGGTGATTTCCCTGTGCCTCAGATTTTTCTTGCCACTTTCTCTACTTCCGCAGCTCCACCTGTCTGAGGAATTGATGGTGCTTTCGGGGGGAATGAATCATCTCGGCTCTGTCGTGACATCCTAATATCACCGCTTGCATTATTCCATTCACATGAAAGGCAATTTGGAAGTGATTTTGGGGATAAAGCTTCTGGCTAAAGTCAAGGGGCTGTTGAAGTGATGCTGATTAAACTTCTATTAGAATGCAACAACTATGCACTTTCTTTAACGGCCAAGTGAGAAAATGAAGCCATAAAACCAATGTCACAATCACACTGAGTTGGAGCAAAGGCATGTGCTGGAGGTTGAAGCTCATTATGGAGCTTGTCACTTGATGTGTGTGAGGCACAGCAGCGGGAATTTTGTTGTGCTCTATAACTGTGGCGCTCTTTATGCCTTCTGTAATGCTGTGCTCTGGGTTGTTGCTTTCACACACACACACACACACACACACACACACACACACCACACTGACAGCTCCTATTGCTCTGATGGACCCAGCACAGTCCTGTCAGGAAGCGGTCACCTGCATCTGCTTGTCAGTTTTACCGCCTCTGAAGCAGCAGCTCATCGAGCTCACATTCATGTGTGTGTGTGTGTGTGTGTGTGTGTGTGTGTGTGTGTGTGTGTGTGTGTGTGTGTGTGTGTGTGTGTGTGTGTGTGTGTGTGTGTATGTGTGTGTGTGTTCCTGTGAATACACCCACAGTGACCTGTGTTACCAAGGACAAGCTTTCATAGGGTTCGTCTCTATTATAAGTGTGGTGGATTGCTGGGACAAGAAAACAGACAGAGAGACAGACAGACAGACAGACAGACAGACAGAGAGAGAGAGAGAGAGAGAGAGAGAGACATTGATATTGTCAAACAGCAAGAAAAAACAAACAACAGATAACAGAAAGAAACAAAGTAATGGAAAGAAAGAAAGGAAGGAAGGAAGGAAGGAAGGAAGGAAGGAAGGAAGGAAGGAAGGAAAGGAAGGAGGGAAGGAGGGAAGGAAGGAAGGAAGGAAGGAAGGAAGGAAGGAAGGAAGGAAGGAAGCCAACACAACACAACAATACAAACTTCACCATGATCCCACTTCCCTTGATTGTACTGTAGTTTTCGTAGTTTCTAATAACTGATGAAATACAGTAAAACTAATAGGAGACATGGAAAATAACAACAACGAATAAGACATAAAGACGCTATAGTGATTAGATAACTGATCTAATCTAATGATGTCAGGTTCAACAAGATTTCATTACATTGAAAGCAAAGCATCTTGACTCATTGTTTTAAAGTTCAAGTGGAAAGCTTCATATAGTGTATAATATTACAAGGATATTATGTCATATAATTTCAACATGCGGTTCGATTCCCGCCTCTGCCATGTGTGTGTGGAGTTTGCATGTTCTCCCCGTGCCTTGGGGGTTTCCTCCGGGTGCTCCGGTTTCCTCCCCCAGTCCAAAGATATGCATGGTAGGTTGATTGGCATCTCCGTCCAGGGTGTATCCTGCCTTGATGCCCAATGACGCCTGAGATAGGCACAGGCTCCCCGTCACCCGAGTATAGTTCAGATAAGCGGTAGACAATGAATGAATGAATGAATGAATGAATGAATGATAATTTCAACATACAGCAGAGGAGAAGCTGATGATCAACCAAAATATTTCTATAGGTAGTTCTGATTCTGGATAGTCCAGAAAGAGAATATTTTAATATATGATGGGGTGAAACCTCTCAAAGGAATAAAATCGCCTCTAAAGACAGTCTTGGTATCTTGGTATTTAACTTCATTTGCATTCCTGCCAAACGTCTGGCTACAGGAGATTGCTGTGGCACAATTCCTCTAAGGTATAAAAAGATTGAATAACTATGTTTCAAATAAAGTACTTCACATGCAAGTAGTGTGTTCACACTGCCAATTTCAGTGAGATAAGTGTACTTTTAAGACCAGACTGATGTACAAAAGCCACCAGAAAAGAACATTGGACACTTTTCACTCAGCAGCCATGGTCTGTTGTATGAAGCAGAATTGATAGGTGCAATCAGTGGACTTCATTCATTCATCTTCAGTAAGTGCTTTATCCTGGCCAGAGTCACGGTTGATCCAGAGTCTATCCCTGGAATATTAGGTGTGAGCCAGAAATACACCCAGGATATCATTGTCCATCTCAGGGCATCACACACACACACAAACACATTCACATCTACAGGCAATTTAGAGCAGCCAATTCATCTACTGGTGGATTGTAATCAGTCTTTATAACTGTGCTGAAAAGAAAAGCATCTCAGAATATACATTATGTCAAACATTGATGTGGACAGGCTACAACAGCAGAAAATCACATCGGGTTTTAGTTCCGTCAACAAAGACTTGGCGTGTGAGGATAAAGAGAGTGAGGAGAATATGAAACTGGACAGTTTAGAAAAGACTGGGTGTTTTTTTTCCCCCAATTTTTATCTGTCCAGTTTTCAGCCCGTGTCCACTGTAGTGTCAGATTGCTCTTCCATTCTATATAATTATGATTTTTTTTAATGTAGTAAGTCAAAATCAAAATGATTAGGTATTAAAAAAAAACTCAAACTACAAACTACAGTTATGTATCCTAGCAGGAGACGATGAGGCTCTGACTGTGGTGAGGGTTAATATGGATAAAAATCCATAATAAATAATATAATAATCCCAAATTAGACAGGTTTAAACAGAGCAGCGACAGTTGTTTTTTTTCAAACTCCAACCTAACATCACATCTTCTGCCGATTCTATTAGAATAAACTAGCCATGAATCTAAAAGAAGTTGAGATGTTCACTAGAATTCTGTGCTTTAGTTATTTTTACCCCCCACCATGCAAAGAAATGGTGAAAAACAAAAATTTCCTTTTCCTCCACTCTGTTTCTTTAGGATGAAAGCCACAACATTTGTATTGTTGTTATGTCTCACTACTATTCATAGTACTGCATCTGTGCATATCGCATAGTGGTGTTATTTTCCTTGATCAGCCGCACCTCCCACGGCCATTTCATTTAGCGGGCCTGGCTCTGCTCGTTTGATCTGGCTCTTAATGATCGCCCGTGCTGCTGGGTTTCTCTGCTGTTCCGTGTGTCATTGTGCTCAGGAAAGCCATGATCCTGTGCGTCCAGGAGAGACTAGGGCGCTATAATTATCAGAAAGCCACAGCCACTGTTGCTGTTTCTAATTTGCGTTCGTTACCTGGCTGCATCTTTTCGTTCTGCCACCAAGTGTGTTTGAATAAAGATAGAAATTGGAGAGTGTGCCGAGACCCTATGCTCAGTCCTCCTGCCACGTGTTTAGAATTCTTAATCAGGGTGCGTGTAGTGTTGGGGGAGAGCGGCATGCTCTAGCATCTGCCGTGGGTTTTCAGCCACCTGTTTTTATGTGAAATTGGAATTTGCACCTTAGAAAAAAGTAGAACCACCAAATATAAAGAGAAAGAAATAGATAGATAATGTTTGGCTGAGCTGAAAAGTGTTCTAGCATTCAATGCAATGCTGTTTGTATAGCGCAATAGACAGTGTCACAGAGCAGCTTTACAGAAATCCTGATGTAGATTGAGGGAACTGAATGCAACATTAGCAAGGAAAATCTTCCTGAGATGACTTGCAGAAGAAACCTCTTAAAGAACCTGACTGACACCAGAGAGAGAGAGAACGTATATTGTATATTGCACACAGGTCTTTATGATTACATCAGCAGCCCTACACCATAAAGGTGAGCTTATCCACTGTGGCAAGGGTGAGAGCTGGGCATAAACTGTATTTTTTTGGAAGTGCAAAGCTTTAAGGTATCCATGTGGAACCATCCACAGCAGCAGAAAATGATTCACCAGTGCAGAGGTTCAGCATCAGCAACATGCCTCCTGTCAACTTCCCCTGGGGAAAACACATCTTGCCATCTTAAAGGCTGTTCCATTACTACAGATGATTTAAAGCCCTCAGAGATCTGAGGCACATACTTCAGTAGCTGCGCCTACTCAGAGCATTGCAGGGAGCTTTTAATAAATATAAGAATGCAAATTGCTTCAACCATGTTGTTCTCACTGCCAAAGGTGAGCACACCACTAGCACTCAATCCCTGCGTGTGCAAGTTGAGACATGGCTTTCAAGTAGTTTTTATTTTTTTTTCTCTAGTTATGTCAGATTTCCTAAGAACACCCCTAGTTACACCGCTAGTCTTTATTAACTTTGCAAATAGTAAACAATTGTTTATCGATTTGTCAGCCTTAAGCACATAAACATCACACACAATCTCTTCTCTACATCATAAATCTCCCAGTATTCAGCAACTGTCGCCATAAATCAAAGCACTGAGCCTGTGACAGGGTGTAAAAATTAATTACTGCATACTTTACAAAATGAACACAACTACAGACAAAAAAAATGCAAGGCAGGCATGTTTATTTTCCCCTTTTATCCATCCCTTCTAGGGTGATAGACCGGAGTTATGCTTATTAGCGCCGGGGCGGGGTTTATCGTCCCTGCCTATTATTCAGTAAGTACAGTAAAAGTAATAGGAAAAGAATGTTAATGTTTGAGTAATGTGATGTTTATACACACACACACACACACACACACACACACACAATATGCCTAGGTACACGCCCACTCACACTATAATACCCAGGACACAAAGCTGTTGATATATTTCGTGCAATAAGTTGCTCGAGAGTATAAACCTCCTTAAATTTGGTTTGCTTAGAGAATAACCTCAACATTTATATTGCTTTGTTGATGAAATCTCATTAATGTTTCAGGCATTTTTGTTTTTGCATAAAACAGCACAGCGTGTAGTTTTGTTTCATTTTTGTCCCGTTAGTGTTACTGTAGTTTTTTTTTTTTTTTTGCCATTTATACCACAGTCTTGTAGTATTTGTGATTCTGATTGGTCAGTAGGCCGTTTCCATATTAACAACTTACACAGGGACATTTATAGTATGCTCCACATAAAAGGATCAAATGATAGTTCAAGTGCCACTCTAGGTGTCTATTTTGGAAAGAGATTCCCGTGTGTCAGTGTTCTTTCAGTAACTTCCTGAAAGAAAAAACCAGGAGAGGCTGTTGAGGAAAGAACTGTTTCTACATGTTGTAATGAAGTAAACAAAACAGACATACCACATCATTAAGTTGTTAGTGTTAGATGGTTACAGCAGCACAGCATAGTGTTTAGCATGTTCACCTCAGCCCTCCAGGTTTGGTGAATGGGGGATAGGAATTTTTTCACTATAAACTGTTACTGTCCGATTGTCATGCGGGGCATTGGTGGCTCAGTGGTGGGTTTCTCGCCTATCATGCAGCAGGCCCGGGTTTGGTCCCCAGCCACTGGATGCAGTGCCGGTCCCAAGCCCGGAAAAATGGGAGGGTTGCGTCAGGAAAACATTTGCCAAGTTGTTGTGCGGACGAGTTGGTCTGCTGTGGCAACCCCGAACAGGGAGTAGCTGAAAGCAACACTGTCCAGTGTCATGAGGATGGGTCCCCTTTTGAAACTGGTTCCTCTCAAAGTTTCTTCCTCATATCATCTCAGGGAGTTTTTCCTTGCCACCGTCACTTCAGGCTTGCTCATTAGGGATAAATGTTAGTGATATATAGTAACTTTATAGTAAATTAGTAGTAAAAAATAGTAAATTTTCATTTTCTCCCTGTGCTTTGAGGGTTTCTGGATAATCTGGTTTCCTCCACCAGTCCTACGACATGCATTATAGGCTGATTGGCATCTCTAAGTTGAGGTGAGTGTGTGCCTTGTGAAGGGTTGACCAGGGTGTCCCCTGCCTTGTGCCCTGAGTCCCCTGGGATAGGCTCCAGGCTCCTTATGACCCTGTGGAGGATAAGTGATTCAGAAAGCTCTTTGGGATGCGTTGTTATTGAAAAAAGGTCAGCTGTAACTGTTCTTCATGTCAGGCTGCATCATGGATTATTTTCTTATAACAGCACACCATATCAAGCCTTATCTTTTTTTACACGTCATATTTTTTATTGCATGTGACATTTGTATTATTCACTAACCTATAAGCTTACATGAGGATATGCTCACTAGCCATAAGCTAGTCTTTAGATTAGCTAACCAATTCAAATAAATTAATCTTTAAAATACATCATTAAAATATTATACAATATTTGATTAAAGAAGGTACACTTATAAATGTGTTAAAGGAGAGAGTAATCACCAGGTAAGATTCAAGATGTGAATCTGATCAGTCAAAGTGAGCATCAATACAAAATGAAAGCATTTGTTCCATATTGTTTCAGCATTTAAAAGTCATTTGTGAGGTTGGTTAGAAGGTGAGAGGCTGAAGCTGAACTTATTAGTGGAGAGGAAATGTGAAGAAAAGAGAAAATTTTAAGAAGTTAAAAATGTAACTGCTGGTGAAACAGGTTTGAAGATGGGAATGCTTGAATGCTTCTTCTTGATGTCTGTTCAGTCAGGACATTGGAGGCTGCTAATGCAACAAACATGGTGTCTGCCATGAGGATGCATTCTTTCAGATCAGCAAAAAAATTCTGTATGAAAAACACAGTAATGGACCAGAACTGGCAAATGCTAATAAGAGTGTGTAGACAAAAACTCTAAGTAAGCATTGTGACATCAGTATCAGAGATGAGAGAGAGTGAGAGAAAGAGAGAGAGAGAGAGAGAGAGAGAGAGAGAGAGTGAGTGTGTGTGGTGTGTGTGTGTGTGTGTGTGTGTGTGTGTGTGTGTGTGTGTGTGTGTGTGTGTGTGCTCAGTGCTTTCACACCTGCTTCTATCCATCTGTCTGTGCAGGCCAAGCTGACCAGAGCAACACTGGACATCAGAGAGAGCAGCATGGGCGCCAACACAAACACACAAACACACACACACACAGACACAAACACAAATACAAACACAAACATACACACATCTCACCATCTTTGACTTTTTGTTTTTTATATCAAAGCTGCATTTAAACATAAAAAAAAGTCCAAAAGTCCCCACAAGGTCAGATATTCCTGTTATTATATCTGGCACAAACAAAAGTCTACAAAGAAACATTCATGCAAGCAACATATGCACATGCTCACACACCAACACCTAAATCTTAACACTCGTACACAAAACACAAGTGGGCACAAACAAATGCCCCCCACTCCCTAAACACACACATGCAGGCACCCACACATATAACGCCTCAACATCCCACATACACAAGTCAACATGCTCACTGACAAAAACATAGCAATACACAAAGATTACATACACAATAATAATTAACTTAGAAACCCAACACACACACACACACACACACCTCCGTATCTTGTCATCTTGTTCTTGACAATGCCCGGTTGTGTTGTGGCATCTCTTTTAAGGCCCATTAGAGGCTGCGTTGGTGGCCTTGCCTCCATCTGCTCGTCCTGTACAGCAAAGGTTCTCAAACTTTTTGACATCAGGGACCTCTTTAAGTGTGAATTCAATTTCTTTAACCATCTCCAAACAAAATCCAACTACTCAAATTGGATTCAAGTATTCATGGGCTGCTTGTTTTTCATTTTCATTTGGATGAAAGTTACTTGATTCACATTACCAGTCAAACTAGAAAAATCAAACAATAAATATTACTGATCTCCTCATCATGGCACCTGTTAGTGGGTGGGATATATTAGGCAGCAAGTGAACATTTTGTCCTCAAAGTTGATGTGTTAGAGGCAGGAAAAATGGGCAAGCGTAAGGATTTGAGGATTTGAGTTCAACAAGGGCCAAATTGTGATGGCTAGACGACTGGATCAGAGCATCTCCAAAACTGCAGCTCTTGTGGGGTGGTCAGTATCTATTAAAACTGCAGTGGTCAGTATCTATTAAAAGTGGTCCAAGGAAGGGACAATGGTGAACCGGTGACAGGGTCATGGGCGACCAAGGCACACTGATGCAGGTGGAAAGCGACGGCTGGCCCGTGTGATCCGATCCAACAGATGAGCTACTGTTGCTCAATTTACTGAAGAAGTTCATGCTGGTTCTGATAGAAAGGTGTCACAGTGCATCACAGTTTGTTGCATATGGGGCTGCATAGCCACAGACTAGTCAGGGTGCCCTGACTGTGTCAGTGTCAGTGTCAGCATCAGAGAAGAAAAAGTGATATTGTTCCGTTTCTAATAAATATAATGGTTTTGATAATTGTGGGTCATGATTTCCAGCACAGTAACAAAGTAAAATAAATGAATAAATAAATAAATAAAAATACAGAAAATATTATATATTTAGAACCACAGCTATACACCACAATAAACACTGCTAGACATTATTATATATTAATACTTTGCTTCACTGAAGGACATCACACCACAGGAAAAATCAATGCAAAACAGAGTTTTAACTCAGGGCTGTCATTTATCACATCACAGTAGTTGTCACTCATTGGCTACATTACAATGCCTGATCAGGACAGCCTTACCAAGGTCTGCCTAAGCTGATTCTTAGCCTTGAGTTTCACCATCTCGTCTCCAGCTCGTTCTGACCATTGCAAACAATTCATGCAAACAATCTCTGGTCACAAACAACTTCTAGTCACGTACACAGAAGTTCAGAACTTCTTCCTTTAAAGGTTTCCATCACAGTGCAGGATGGGCAGTAGAAAAACATGACTAATCACATGTGCATACGTATATTCAGGGTTGCCAGGTTCACAATTATTACACAAATTTAGCTAGCTTTAGAACAGCTAGGAAAAAGCTAATCTACAAATTATGACTAGTTTATAAAATTTAGTTGGTGCCATGGTCTTATTTTAAAGCAAATAATCAAAAGTAAAACATATAAAACATAATAAAACATAAGGGAAAGGGTTATGTCAAATCATGAGAACGTATTTCTATGGATATATCAAATATACCATAAAAATGGAGGAAACAATTGAGGGAAAGGGAGATTATGAAGTGGATAATGGCCTTACTTATTTATGATACAGAAAACAAGGCATAGGGAAGATATTACACAACACTAAGAAAGACTGAAAAC
Source organism: Hemibagrus guttatus (assembly GCA_033459395.1). NCBI lineage: Eukaryota > Metazoa > Chordata > Actinopteri > Siluriformes > Bagridae > Hemibagrus > Hemibagrus guttatus. The sequence goes on from JAUCMX010000011.1 coordinate 17,960,359, forward strand.
TCATTTCATGTCTGATGCTTGAACTTTTTTAGGATGGTTTCAGTAGTTTTTGTGCTGTTTTCTGAAACCTGGAAACCCTGCACACAGCTGCAAGAAGAAGAAAGCCTTTATGTCACAAGCCACATTGACTTTGTTTTCTTTTTATATCCCAGCTTCTTGGATATATTCAGGTCAGAGCACCAGGTCAGCCATGATGCAGTGTCCCTGGAGCAAAAGGGTTAAGGGCCTCACTCAAGAGTCCAACAGCGTCAGCTTGACAGTGCTGGGGCTGGAACCCCCAACCTTCTCATGAGCAACCCTAGAGACTTAACCACTGAGCAATGGACGCATATTAATCCTACATTCTCATCTGCTCCGTGTACAGTCATGCTTACTTACATAAAAAAATACCCTGAAATCACCCTGTATGGTAAGCAAACAACCTTTAAAGTCATAATTGCATGGCTATATAAGGCAATCTTTTCCTTAATAACATCTGGAAAACTTGTGATGGCCTGAAAATCCCACATTAATACTGTTTTTTTTTTCTTTCTGCTGCTGTATTTGGAATGTAATGTATATGTAAAGTGTGAGCAATATGCATGTAAGATGTATCCTTTTTATAACTCATAGTTGGTTGGGAAATTCTAAACCTTTCCAAGACCTCTTTTTGTTCATACGGCGAAAAAAGCTTAAAGTAGAAAAGATTTTTGTTGGCTTCTCTGAAAGTGGGATGAGTTGCTGGCAGAGCTCAGCTAAAACTGCACAGGGCAAAAGAAATTGACTGATGAGTCTTTACAAACACATCCCACTGCACAAAGCTGAGAATGCAAAAATCTCCAAGCAAGGCATTTTAATCAATCTTTGGATGTGACTTTAATATGATTTTACTTTACATTTCATCTGTGTCGTTTCATCCGTCTGCACCGTTTGGAGATCTGCATCCGGGGTTATTACTGTCCTTTATGCTGACGTGATAAGCAGTAAGTGTGATGGGAGTTCCTCATGATTAGTTTAACCATGATTACACTTTTCAACCAATTGATTCTGCATGCATATAGTCAGGAGAAGATCTAAAGGTGTGCACATTTACATACACAACAATAAAACACAAAATGACGGCTGATGAATGAAACCACAGATTTGGGACACTTTCTTTGGACTATAATTTGATACATGCAGTGTTTGATATGTGAAAACATAACAATTACCTCGGATGTTATTCAAGGTTTTGTGCAAGTCTGTATAGCAGAAAAACACATTAAATATTTCTCAATCAGATCCGAGACACATTCGTATGTGTTTGCAAATGTCATTTGGATTTTTTTAGAAATTCAGTTTAACGAGACAAATTGGATTTCATGTATTCTTGCTACTTGCTGACATCAAAGATGTGCAACACGAACAGCATTTACAAAAATTTGCAAATAAAACAGTACCTGAGTACTTGAGTCTGGAAGATCAGGAAAGTTTTCATTCTTTTGATTCAAAATCTCAGCATTATTACAGATACATGGTGTAGATGATACAGTTGTTGTCTGAAACCTGAAAAAGCATTTTACTAACATGACGGTGCTGATGTTGTGTCTGTGCTCCTATAGCAATACTCTATGTAAAGTAATAACCAGTTGTCTATGCTGAAAATGTTTTTCAATATGAGACATTCCAGGTGGAATGGAAATAAAAGTTGGAGGAACTGGGACAGCTGCTATAATCACCATTTTTGTTTCAGGGAATTTTGGACCAAATTAAATCCGTACCCAGGACCAATTCTGTGCTTGTATGGGAGAGGGGCTCATTATCACAGCTTTTCTTTCATTTTTTTACACACAGGTTTGCAGAATGGTAGGCACTTTTTTGCTTTTTTATTGTATTTTATTTTGGAACCAGCACTCAGGCAGTGAGGAACAGCACTTTGTGGATGTATACCATGTCATTGTGTAGGAATATCTGCAATACAAGGAGCTGTTCTTATATAGGAAGTTTTTATAAATGCACAAGATGTGCATTTTTTGTGATTGCTCTTAGTGCAAACACTCACACCACAAAGGTATAATTCATATAGTATACAGCCAAATGTTTGTGGACACTTGACCATCAAATCCATGTGTGCTTTTAGTGCATCCCTTTCCAAATTTAGTACCTCTTCGCTGTTATAATAACCTGTACTCTTATAGAAAGACTTTTGAGTGCAGGTGTGGGAATTGGGGTGCAGTCAGCATTCCATTTTATTCCAAAGGTGACTAGTGGGGTTGAGGTCAGGGCTTTGCACAGACCACTCAAGTTCTTCCACACCAGCCTGTCTTCATTGTTGGGGTATTGTTATGCTGGAACATACGAGGGTCTCTTCCACCTAAAAATAATTTAAAGCTACAGCATATGAAGACATTCTATACACTTTCGTGCTTCAGTTTGGAAGATTAATTGAAGATATTATGTGTCTTGGTCACTTGCATATTGATGTATTTAGCTTCCTCCTCTGACCATAGCAACAATTCCACATGAAACTTGAAACAGGAAGTAATGTGACATGTTGAATCAATTACTTGGTATGCAGAACTGAACATGGATATCTTCCACACCTGTGGATGCACCAGGGTTTGTTTGAATCAAACACCAATCCACCTTTTTCAAGAGGGCTGGGGTTTAGCAATAAGATGAGGACCACTCCCAGGCTTGAAAACAGCTTTCCCATTGCACCAAAAAGACTCAGAATCCGGAAAGAATATGTGTAAATATTATATCAGATTTACGGAAACATTGTCACAATATTAGTGGAAATAAAAAGGTTGATTTTGATCTGAACAAAACTTTAGGGTTCATTTTAACACTTTTAACAGAGATCCTCACTAGTTTTGCACGCAAGCAACAAGAACTGAATGCAATTTTCATATTATATTTCATTCTTTATAGAAAAGTGAATGATTTTAATGCTGTCTATTAGTTTATAGAAAAGCTTGAATAATGGAAGACAGTATCATCCTGTGCAGCAGAGAGCGTTTGGAGAAGGGGAAAAAAATATGATCTTGGCAGCAGATATAACACCAAGGCGGGTGAAAATATAGCAGAGGGGTTTTTTTATCCTCGATATTTTAAAAAAATCTGTTCACCAATATGAAGTGGATCTGGAAGGAAGAACTGCTGACATCAGGAAGATTGTGACAGCAAACCCAGCACCCAGGATATTTTACAGACAGATAGATAGATAGATAGATAGATAGATAGATAGATAGATAGATAGATAGATAGATAGATAGATAGATAGATAGATAGCCACTCCTTGAACAGCCACCTTATTGTGGTAGAGGGGTTTGAGTACCTGAATGAACCTAGGAGCCATGTTGTCGGGGGCCTAGTGCTCCTGGTAGGGTCTCCAAGGCAACGGGTTCTACGTGATGGGTCAGACTAAGAGCGGTTCAAAACCTTTATGGAAGTAAAATCAAGGACCGTTACATCGCCCGGACTGGCGTCACTGGGGCCCCACCCTGGAGCCAGGCCTGGGGTTGGGGCACGCAGGCGAGCACCTGGTGGCGGAGTCTTTGCCTGCGGGACTCAGCCGGGCACAGCCTGAAGGACATACATAGGCCCACCTTCCCGTAGGCCCACCAACCGCAGGAAGGAGCATAAGGGTCTGGTGCAGTGTGTTTTGGGTAGCAGTCATGGGCGGGGGCCCCAACGACCCAAACCCTGGACAAAGAATCTGGCTATTGAGACATGGAATGTCACCTCACTGGGGAGGAAGGAGCCTGAGCTGGTGAGGGAGGTTGAGCGGTACCGGCTAGAGATTGTCGGGTTTGCCTCCACGCACAGCCTGGGCTCTGGAACCCAACTCCTTGAGAGAGGTTGGACCCTCTTCTTCTCTGGAGTGCCCCATGGTGAGAGGTGTCAGGCTGGGGTGGGCTTGCTTATAGCCCCCCAGCTCAGCCACCATGTGCTGGAGTTTTCCCCAGTAAACGAGAGGGTTGTTTCCCTGCACCTTCGGGCCGGGGATAGGTGTCTCACTGTTGTTTTGGCTTATGGGCCGAATGGCAGTGTGGAGTACCCAACCTTCTTGGAGACCCTGCGAGGGGTGCTGGAAGGTGCTAGTGACAGTGATACCTGGAGGGGCGTGATTGGGAGGAACGGCCCCCCTGATCTGAACTCAAGTGGTGTCCTATTGCTGGACTTCTGTGCAAGTCACAGCCTGTCCATAACGAACACCATGTTCAAGCATAAGGGTGCCCATCTGTACATGTAGTACCAGGACACCCTAGTCCGGAGATCAATGATCGACCTTGTGGTCGTGTCATCTGACCTTTGGCCACATGTCTTGGACAGTCGGGTGAAGAGAGGGGCGGAGCTGTCAACTGATCACCACCTGGTGGTGAGTTGGAGCTGCTTACGGAGGAGAATGCCGGACAGACTTGGCAGACCCAAGCGTATTGTGAGGGTCTGTTGGGAACGTCTTGCTGATCCCTCTGTTAGGGGGGTCTTCAATTCCCACCTCCGGGAGAGTTTCAACCAGATCCCAAGGGAGGTTGGGGACATTGAGTCTGAGTGGACCATGTTCTCCTCCTCCATTGTTGACACAGCCATCCGGAGCTGTGGCCGTAAGGTCTCTGGTGCCAGTCGCTGCAGCAATCCCCAAACACAGTGGTGGACACTGGAAGTAAAGGATGCTGTCAAGCTGAAGAAGGAGTCCTATCGAGCCTGGTTGGCTCGGGGGACTCCGGAGGCAGCTGAGGCATACCAGCAGGCCAAGCAAACCGCAGCTGGGGTGGTCGCGGAAACAAAAACTCGGGTCTGGGAGGAGTTCAGTGAGGCCATGGAGAAGGACTATTGGACGGCCTTGGGGAAATTCTGGCAGACCGTTCAGCACCTCAGAAGGGGTAAGCAGCTCTCTGCCAACACTGTTTACAGTGGAGATGGAGAGTTGCTGGCCTCGACTGCAGATATTGTCAGACGGTGGAAGGAATACTTCGAGGATCTCCTCAATCCCACTGACACGCCTTCCATAGAGGAACCAGAGGCCGAGGATTCAGAGGTAGATTCAATCATCACCCAAGCTGAGGTCATGGAGGTAGTTCAGCAGCTCCTTGGTGGCAAGGCACCGGGGGTGGATGAGATTTGCCCTGAGTACCTTAAGTCTCTGGATGTTGTGGGGCTATCTTGGCTGACACGTCTCTGCAACATAGCATGACGATCAGGGACAGTGCCTCTGGACTGGGTGGTGGTCCCTCTTTTTAAGAAGGGGGACCGGAGGGTGTGTTCCAACTATAGGGGGGTCACACTCTTCAGCCTCCCAGGGAAAGTCTATTCCAGAGTACTGGAGTGGAGAGTCCAATTGTTAGCCAAACCTCGGATACAGGAGAAGCAATGTGGTTTTTGTCCTGGTCGTGGAACACTGGATCAGCTCTATACCCTCCACAGGGTGCTCGAGGGTTTGTGGGAGTTTGCCCAACCAGTCCACATGTGTTTTGGTTTTGGTTTGCGGTTTGGGGACCACAGGATTTCATCGCTGATTTTTGCAGATGATGTTGTCCTGTTGGCTCCTTCAAGCCTGGACTTACAGCATGCACTGGGGCATTTTGCAGCTGAGTGTGAAGAGGCTGGGATGAGGGTCAGCACCTCCAAATCTGAGGCCATGGTTCTCAACCGGAAAAAGGTGGCTTGCACTCTCCAGGTTGGAGAGGAGCTCCTTCCTCAAGTGGAGGAGTTTAAGTATCTCGGAGTCTTGTTTACGAGTGAGGGAAGGATGGATCGTGAGATTGACAGATGGATCGGTGCAGCGGCAGCAGTACTGCGGTCTATGTACCGGTCTGTTGTGGTGAAGAAGGAGCTGAGCCGGAAGGCGAAGCTCTCAAGTTACCAGTCAATCTATGTTCCTACTCTCACCTCTGGGTCATGACCGAAAGGGTAAGATCCCGGATACAAGTGGCCGAAATGAGCTTCCTCCGTAGGGTGGCAGGGTGCTCCCTTAGAGATAGGGTAAGGAGCTCTGTCACCCGGGAGGAGCTCAGAGTAGAGCCGCTGCTCCTCCACATCGAAAGGGGACAGTTGAGGTGGCTCGGGCATCTGTTTCGGATGCCTCCGGGACGTCTCCCTGGGGAGGCGTTCCAGGCATGCCCCACTGGGAAGAGGCCCCGGGGAAGACTCAGGACACGCTGGAGAGACTATGTCTCTCAGCTGGCCTGGGAACGCCTCGGGGGCCCTCCGGAAGAGTTGGAGGAAGTGTCTGGGGAGAGGGAGGTCTGGGCATCCCTGCTTAGACTGCTGCCCCCGCGACTCGGCTCTGGATAAGCAGAAGACAATGAATGAATAGATAGATAGATAGATAGATAGATAGATAGATAGATAGATAGATAGATAGATAGATAGATAGATAGATAGATAGATAGATAGATAGATAGATAGATGTGAAGTTAAACAAATACATTAGTGAAGAGAAGCTGTATATATAAATCATATATTCATTCATTGTCTACTGCTTATCCGATCTATTCTCGGGTCATGGGGCATCAACGCAGGATACACCCTGGACGGAGTGCCAACACATCACAGGGCACACACACACTCATGCACTCACGCAATCACACACTACGGACAATTTAGAGATGCCAATCAACCTACAATCCATGTCTTTGGACCAGGGGAGGAAACCCCCAAGGCATGGGGAGAACATGCAAACTCTACACATACACACACACACACACACACACGGTGGAGGCGGGAATCGAATCCCCAACCCTGGAGGTGTGAGGCAAACATGCTAGCCACCAAGCCACCGTTTCCCCCTATAAATCATATATGATATACTAAATCAAAATTTAAATAAAACATCCTTTGAGCAGCTACACAGTCAGAATAAATAGCTATAAGCAATAAAAACATATATCTATCATCCAGTATGACAGCATCTCTGTGCTGTGTATAAAATGTTGAAGGAAGCTTTAGATGGAAAATATGGACCATTTAACCATGTAGTCTTATGTGCTGAGCTGCTTCAACTAGCCAAAAACTGTAGGCCACAGTCATTTCAACCATTATTTCTAGGTTTCCCAGCATATTCATAACCATATTTATGCCCGGATTTCTGACTTCTTGGTTGTATCCTGCTGCAAGAGCCATGGGCCACAAAAAGCTTAGAAAACATCAACAAGATCTCAGTGTGCAAAATACTCCTCAAGAGAGGGCTACAAAACAATTTCCAAAGCATTAGATATACCACGGAACACAGTGAAGACATCAATGGCTGGAGAAAAAAATGGCACAACAGTGACATCACTGAGAACAGGACATCCGACCAAAACTGATGAGAAGACAAAGAGAAAATTGGGCAGAGAGACTGTCAAGCATGTACAGCATGCAGCAATAAAGGAGCTGCAGCTCTTTCTGGCAAGTACTGGTTTGTATCTCCTGTATTCTTCATCTGTATGCATTATGGGCCAGGGTGGCAAAAAAAAAATCAAACCTGTATCTAGTTTCCTAAAACCATGTGGCAAAATGGTATGGTCTGATGAGACCAAGATTAAACTTTTTATTAAAGTAAATGAATTAAATGAATGAAGTAAGTGAATTAAAGTAAAATGTATGATTTGAGCAAAAACAACAGAGCAGACCATAACCACAGTGAAGCATGATGGTGGAAGCATCATCAGTCTGTTTTTCTTCAGCTGGAAATGAGGTTTTACTGAAGGTGGAGGGAATCATGAATAGCTCCATGCTCCAGTCAGTTTGGACTCTGGCATCTGCTCAAAAGCTGAATATGAAGAGGACATTCACCTTTCAGCATTACAATGATCCAAAACACACATCCAAATCAACAAAAGAATGACTTCAGCAAAAGAAAAAAAAAGATGAATGTTTTGAATTGGCTCAGCTAGAGCCCAGACCTAATTTCTATAGAAACTCTATGGGGGTACCTGAAGAGAACCATGCACTGGAGATGTCCTCACAACTTGACAGCTCTGGAACATTTTGGCAATGAACAGTGATGCAAAAGCAAGTCAAGATCTGCCAAATGATAGACTCTTATCCAAAGAGACTGAGTACTGTAATAAAATCAAAGGGTGCTTCAGTTAAGCATTAGTACATGTTCAGTGTTATGGTATGATAGAAATCTGCTTCATTTTTTGCATCATGATAACAATTGACTTTTATATAAATAAGTCATAAATCCTGTGAGCTGACCCAAGGAAGCATTTCATAGCTAGCATTAAACTTATTTTTGGCTTCTGAAAACCATTGTCTGTTTTAGCAGTTTACTTGTAGGAGTTTATTTGACAAACCTAATATTAACCTCAGATTGTATTGTATTTATCTGACTGTAACACTGTCGGTAGTAAAGTAGAGGTGAGCTATCATTAGATATCAAACTCAAGTAATGTCACTAGCTAACAATAAATTATGAAATCAGTGCTCATCACTATTACTACATTTCAGACAACAGGCAGACGCCCTTACCCAGAGCAGCTTACAGTTTATCTAACTTTATACAACTGACCAATTGAGGGTTAGGGGCCTTGCATCAGGTGCCCAGCAGTGGCAGCTTGGAGGACCTTGGATTTGTACTCCCAACCTTCTGATCAGTTATCCAGCACTTTAGCCACTAAGCTACCACATCCCCATAATGAGAAAGCTTTATAGAAGAAGAAGTTGCTTTCAGCTGCTCCCTGTTCAGGGTCACCACAGCGGACCAACTGGTCCGCACAACAACTTGGCACAGGTTTTACGCTGGATGCCCTTCCTGACACAACCCTCCCATTTTTCCAGGCTTGGGACCAGCACTGCATCTAATGGCTGGGGTTGAAGCATTGAACCTGGGCCTTCCACATGGTAGGCAAGAAACCTACCACTGAGGCACCAATGCCCTAATGAGAAAGCTTTATAGCATTAAGTGAAATTAAAATATGCCACACAGTAGAAGAAGAAGTTGCTTTCGGGTGCTCCCTGTTCGGGGTCACCACAGCGGACCAACTGGTCCGCACAACAGCTTGGCAAATGTTTTACACCGGATGCCCTTTCTGATGCAACCCTCCCACTGCATCCAGTGGCTGGGGTTGAGGCATTGGCTGGGAGTCGAACCTGGGCCTTCCACATGATAGGTGAGGAACCTAACACTGAGACACCAATGCCCCTAAAATATGGCACACAGTAATAAGAGATATTTTTGTATCAGGACAAGTTAATGCCACGCAATAATTCAACATTAGATGTATTTTTTATTTATTCCAATTAGCCAGGGTTTAATTTTTCTTTAAGCAGTTATATCCAGTTGAGCTCACCTATGGATTCTACCAAGGGCTCTGCCCATTCAGCTCAGAGAAACAGCACAGAGCGTGAAGGCGCTCATGATTTACAACACGGCTCCGAACAAGCTGTTAGTGCAAATAAAGCCATTATCTCAACATGATGCCGCAAAATCTCTTTTTAAATAAATAAAACACAAACACTCTCATTATGCTGAGAAATAATGTATCATAAGTGGTTTGGAGTTCTTCGGGGAAAAGGGGGAGGGGGTGAAAGAAAACATTTTAATCACACCCACGAGCGCTGCTGTAAATCGGCCAAATTCAGAGTGCAGAGCTCTATCCGACACAGTGTGTGAGTCGGGTCAGTGAGTACACACACATACACACACAAACACTGAGAGAGAGGTGAGCGCTCACTCTGTGATCCCCCTTACAGCAGTCTTGGTGTTCAGAGCTATATTTATAGCAGGCTATGAAGGACTGTGTGAGGCTGATTTCTTAAGAACATAAGAATACACATCAACTTTGTGAAATAAGGCTTGAAACTTGAAAATATTGAATCAACTTTGAGAATATTGAGTGCAAACCAGCCTTTGTATGACACACTGTGGCAACATTTACATTTGAAGTTTATTATTCTGCCTTCAGGTTGGCATCTCAGCCGTCTCCCGCGTAAACATCCAGGGTTATATATTCAGGCAATGTAAATGTCAATATGATCCCACCCACTCACACCCAAACCGACAGGTGAATTTCCACGCATAAAATTCACCTGTGACCCTTGAGAATATGTCAGTCAAGTGCTTCTAATTCTGTCATTTGGACTGAACTGTTTTTAAATGAAATGAATTGAATTCAATCTGTTTTGAACAGATTGAATGATATATATAATGAAACATAATGAAAAGTTATAACTGCATGAGACAACAGTCTTATGCACATTTCTACAAGAAGTAGCACTTCTTACCATTAAATGTTGTATATTTGATTTAGACCAATCAACAACCAAAGACATTAGATTTGGCCCCTTAGATCAAAGGAACTCTTAATGCTTCAGCATACCAAGACATTTTGGACAATTTCATGCTCCCAACTTTGTGGGAACAGTTTGGGGATGACCCCTCCCTGTTCCAACATGACTGCACACCAGTGCACAAAGCAAGGTCCATAAAGACATGGATGAGCGAGTTTGGTGTGGAGGAACTTGACTGGCCTGCACAGAATTCTGACCTCAACCCGATAGAACACCTTTGGGATGAATTAGAGTGGAGAATGCGAGCCAGGCCTTCTCGTCCAACATCAGTACCTGACTTCACAAATGCGCTTCTAGAGGAATGGCCAGAAATTCCCATAAACACACTCCTAAACCTTGTGGAAAGCCTTCCCAGAAGAGTTGAAGCTGTTTTTTGCCCACTTTGTATAATAATATACACAAAGTCAAACATTACATAATTCCCCATTCGAGTTGAATAGAGCATAAATCTGATACAGACTTGGATAAATGGATACAGATACAGACAGTGGTATTGCATTATAATACTTATCTATATACTCTACCTGAGGAACAGCCTCAGTGGAAACTGATGTCCCATCTTTATGATAATGATATAAAAATGCATAATAAGAATAAAAATCGTAATATACAGGCAGCTTGAACTGCATTATAATATAAGAAACTGTGGTAGAGCTGACAAAACTTAGCTCTTAGAGATATATAAGTAGCATATATATATATATATAGAATTAAAAAGAAATAACTAAAGAGATCCTATAGCTCTTTTTAAAAAGCAATACGATTAAATGTTAAAATAATAATATGGTTGAGCTGGTGAGCTGTTTTCACCCTGACGAATAGATGAGCGGCCGTATCAGTCTCACAGTGATGCTTTTTTAAGTGGCTTGTTCATCTGTATTCATTCCTGCTGCTCCACTTTGGCTTTTGGTTTATGGGCATAATGTCATTTAGTCATTCAGTGGGAGCCATAAACTGGTGTGCAGTTTTGAAAGTGCAGTAGAAAATGTGACTGTGTTCTATTGTCACATGCACAAAACAAATGATTTCACACTAAAGTAGTTGCCACACTTTTTTTGTGCGTGCATGTTCAGATGTGTGTGTGTGTGTGTGTGTATGTGTTCAGTCATTCAACACAACTCGCACAACCAAACTGACTCCCCAACACAACCCACCACCACCACCACCACATCACTTCCCACTCCAATACAGCACTGATTTCCAAACACACAAACATATGCTAATGTTCCGCACGATATACACAGCTCTCCGCTTTAGTACCTTTGGAAAATAGAAGAACTGATTGTTGTTTTTGTGTCACTGTGTCTGGACAGCATTTTGCTTGTGTGTTTTAACAATCACAAGGATTTTTTTCTTCGCTGGATGATGGCGTGTATCCTGAGTTTCATCCACACACAATCACCCAGCTGGAAGTGTACAGGGAGCATGCAGGAGAAGAGATGGAAGAGGAATAGAACATGGGGAGGTGGAGGGAGAGAAGAGGAAGAAACAGATGAGAAAAAGGAGTGAGTAATGGAAATAAATCTGATAAAATAGGTGAGGGTGGGAGGATAAGAATGATGGAAAGAACAGGAAGAGAACAACTTGGGACAGACATGCATCAGGCGATATTCATAATAATTTTTCTAATGATAATGATTTACATAGTTTTATACTTTTAAATATAAGTAGCCTCCTGGTGGTTCAGCAGCAGGTTCCCACACTCTCATTGCCGTGGCCCAGGTTCGATTCCCAGGCAGGGCGCTAACCCAGCCACTGAAGAGTTAACTCTCAGTGCCGGTCCCAAGCCCGGGTTAAATGAGAGGGTCGCGTCAGGAAGGGCATCGAAATCGAAACATGCGGACCAAATGATCCACTGTGGCAACCCTGAACAGGGAGCAGCCGAAAGAACAACAACAACAACATACTTTAAAATGTAAGTGTTCATATACAAGCTGCACCTCTGTGAGTGCCGAATCTAATAATCAGAGTAGAATTTAAAGCAAACAAATAACCCTAACATAGAGAGTGTTGTGTTACACAGTGAAAGCAACCTTTTAATTAACAGATCCACTGGACAAAGCATTCCTTTTAATACAAAATTCCACACAAAATCAATGTAAGTACTTTCCCTCCCTTTCACCCAGACTGCTAAGATCAATGGCAAAATCACCAAAATTAAAAATAAACGATTCTAACAACAGGTTCAAGATTGTAGGATAATTCCATCTGTTAAGACCTTGTCCTGGTGGTTTCAAATATTCACTAGAACCTAAATCAATTACCAAACGTTTTCTCATACCTACTACTGACATTAAACCTGAGATATGAGACTGTCACCAAAAACAAGAAAAGATCACAAAAGCGGTTAAAAACTGAAATAGAATTGAAATTAGAACTGACTAAATGCATGAATTACTAATCACAGTGTTGGATATGTTAATTTGCCAAGCTCACTAACATTATGTTCCTTTTTTAGCAACACAGCTTTAAGCAACTTTTCATAAATAAAAAAAAGACTTTTATAAATCGCTTAAGAAATAAAATCGATAAGATCAAGCCATTATTTTCCAAAGAAATGATTTTATAAATAAGTTTATAGCTCTATCCGGATGGGATTCAATATATTTTGGGGTCCCCTGGTAATTTTCAAAGTGCTTCTTCTTCTTCTGTCATTTTACTTCCATCCAGTTTTGGCCATGTAGGTGTTTTTTTGTCCTGTTTAAAATTACAAATCAAATTACTTTCTGTTTTTCACCAGATTCATCAGTCATCTGATCATTTTATTCCTGTCTGGATGCACATGTCTGTGTTTTTTTTATGCAGGGGTGTCCTTGTGTTATAAAAAAAAATGTTTGACTGGTAATACTGCTACTTGCCATACTTAGTCTCGTTGCATGTGTATCACGGACCCTCCCCCAATTTTGAACACTTCCCATGTCATGAAAGGAAAATTGGATGCTTCCAGTGTTTTTGCATTTAAAATTGTTCCTGAAACTTTGTTTTACCCCAAACTGAAATATGAGCCGTCTCTTGTCTTCTACAGTGCATCTCCAACCGCTTAGATGCCATATTGTGAATGGAGCGTGATCAGATGACTCAAACATCTGGGTTTGTAGAAACTGCAACTCACTAGAAAGATACTCCTCCTGTGGTAATGTGATTGCTGTCCTGATGTGAGAGTCTTATCTCTGAGGAGACGTGTAAAAAATTTAGAACAGATGTCCCCAAATAAACCAAACCAATCTGAATAAGGTTTATGTTTGGAGGCTTGATGGACAGATTTCAAGTGAACCTTTTGCCATGTTGTACCGTTTCTATTGCTCTAGTGAATGTCTTAAAACATTCATTAGTTTGAGAGTATGAGAAGATAAAATGGGCGGAGTTTAAATCATTATTGAACTAGAAACCACACTGAACCAGAAGCAGGATGAGCAGACAGATATTTGCTTAAAATGAATGGGAGAGTGAATGAAGTTTAACACGGCAGCTTAGTTACACAAACATAAAAAAAAGTGCAAATTGTCATGTTACCTAATATGTTAACTGAAAATGCCTACTACTAGATTCCAATACTGACACCTCTGTAGATAATACATTAACCCTGACACCACATTATTTATTTATATCTTTTGTGTTCGATTTCAATTCCCAGCAATTTCAAATCCCTGTTTAAAAACATCATCTTTTGGATCTGTTTTCTGGTATAGTATAACTGAAAATAACTACCCAGGAGTGTTGCCAAGATGGCCGCTGAGTAGACAGACTTTACTAGAAGGACTTTGGCTGAACCATCTCATCTTCAGACTGGAATTTATACAGTCTATGAGCTTTAATTAAGCGCCGGGGGCTCCCGAGTGGCACAGCAGAGAAGCATTTGCCCAATTGTCAATAGTTCAAATCTCAACTATGCTACAGCCATAAGTGGCCTGGAGCCAAGAGAGTAAACTTGAGAGTAAATAAAGGGATGGCAAACACTTTCCCTCCTATCAGTCACAGAGAGACTACTTAATCATGGACATACACGCTCGTGTATGAAGAAAAGTCAGTGTGTGTTGCTTTGCCCTGTGATGTTACATGAGCAGCATGTGTGTTGTGTTGTGGAGGAAACGTGTGCTTGGTACTGTTGATAATGTTTGTTCTGTAAAGTCTGTGGAAATTGCCAGGTCACCAAATTGCATTGAAAATGTGTGGAAAAGGAGTTCTGCATTGATAAGGTAGAGTTTGGGGGATGTGGTAGCTTAGTGGTTAAGGTGTTGGACTACTGATTGGAAGGTTGTGACTTCAAATCCCAGGACCACCAAGCTGCCACTGCTGGGCCCCTGAGCAAGGCCCTTAACCCTCAAGTGCTCAGCTGTATACAATGTGATAAACATGTAAGTCACTCTGGATAAGGGTGTCTGCCAAATGCCAGAAATGTAAATGTAACTGTAGATGTTTGTATATCACCGGTCATGCAGCTCTGGGTGTGTTGTTCTTAAGCCACCAGTTTGATAGAATATAAATTCTTAAAGCCATAAACATGTTAACTGGGTACATCGCTCTCTCTCTCTCTCTCTCTCTCTCGCTCTCTCTCTCTCTCTCTCTCTCTCTCTCTCTCTCTCTCTCTATAAAATTTTTTTATATATATATATATAAGAGGGTACACCAAGGGATAAAAAAATATATATATATATATATATATATATATATACATATATAGAATATTGCTTCATACAAACAAATGTCATACATACAGTGAATTCAGCAGCTGATTTTAAAAGTCTGTGTGTCTTGTGGGAGGAAGTCCTTTGACCACCATATACACACACAACTTTTAGCAACTTTTTATGCCTTTAAGAAGAGAAAGAGGAGAGTAGACATTGGCAAAAGGGGATCCATTATCCTGCACCCTGATGAGAAGGCAGACAACAGAAAGTGAGATGTGTGTGGATTTGGCAAGAGAAGAGAAAGAAAAAGAGAAGAGAAGAGAAGAGAAGAGAAGAGAAGAGAAGAGAAGAGAAGAGAAGAGAAGAGAAGAGAAGAGAAGAGAAGAGAAGAGAAGAGAAGAGAAGAGAAATAATTTCTCTGTTCTTGTCAGGGAGAAATTCACTGTCTGGAGCCAATTAAAGAACACAGATCAATGCCCAGTGTGCTGCCAGTATTGAGCTACACATATTAACATGAGTTTGAGGAAGATAACTTCTCTATAGGGAAACAGAATTTATTAAATACCACATCACAATAGTGCAGATACAAACAGGAGACAGGAGCGGAAACATTAACTTCCCACTCAAGTGCTGCTTTTTTTTAAACCTAGAAGAAATCTAGTTCTAACTAAATCTAGTTTTTAACTATTTGGACAGAAACTGTTATATAAATAGGAGAAAGTGTGATCCTAGTAATCCTAGTTTCACACTTGGGTTTCAAGAAATTATCCATGTCATTTTGTGTAGGATTTACAGTGCCCCATTTTGTTATGCACTGACTACAAGACTACAAGGGCTCCTACTCTTATTCACAGGCAATTTATAACATAACATCTTAAAGCTCCTCTCTAGAATTCCAGTTCTGGGAGAACGATGGTTAATTGACAGGCCAAGTGTTTTGGAAAGCTGTGCATCTAATTAGCCGAGGCTTTCTGGTTATCCAGGACATGGGATTTGGCAGTGCGAGTGCACTCTTAGCGCAGAGCTCCTCTCATTAAAACAGCACACCTCCTGCTGAAACAGACCTGCCTGTACCCCCCACTGTTCACAAATTACACTAGCAGCACTGCATTTTTCCTGTAGTTTTGCAGGTGACAGGCTGTAGATGAAAATGTAAAAAATTAATATTTAAGATTGGAAAATTTGTCAACAAAAATACTGCATTTTTTTGTTTAAGCATGTGCTTTATTTAGACCTGCAAGGCCGTTTTGCCATTGATAGACACGTAGAATCTTGTTACATTTCCTGTTCAGTAGCATGCAGGCTGAAAGATCACCACTTATTCAGGCACAATGCAGTCTGGCACAAAGCCACAAAGCCATAATGTGCATTAGAGATATTTACTGTCGGTCATTTAAACACTAGGTGACTCACAGTCTTTCCAAATCTGCCGAAAAGCAGAATTGTGTGAGAATTTCCCTGCTGTGTTTCTCATGCTTCTGTTTTACACGACTCTTTGTATGTGTGTATGTGTGATGTTCTAACATGAAAGTCCAAATTCATTTCATGCATGAATTATGAAAAAGAATTAGAATCTGGTTTAGAATTTGGTGCCAGCAGCATGAACCCAGGGACCCAACGTGCTCTGTGCCAATAGTCCAGGCTGGTGGAGGTGGTGTAAAGGTGTGGGGAATGTTTTCTTGGCACACTTTGAGCCTGTTGATACCAGACAATCATCACATAAACACCACAGACTATTTGAGTAGTGTTGCTGAACATGTTCAAATGGACACATCTACAAATGCCTACATCTTCTAATGGCTACTTCCAGCATGATTCCAGCTTTTCACAAAGCAAAAGTTGTCTCAAACTGCCTGATGATGGTGAGTTCAGTGTTCTTCAGTGACTTTTCCAGTCACTGGATCTGAATCCAATAGAACCCTTTTGGGATGAGATTCACAAAACGTTCATTCTCTACGGCTTATCCAATCTATTCTTGGGTCACAGGGATCAAGGCAGGATACACCCTGGACGGAGTGCCAACCTATTGCAGGGCACACACACAGGACAATTTAGAGATACCAATCAACCTACAATACATGTCTTTGGACCAAGGGAGGAAACCAGAGCACCCAGAAGAAACCCCGAGGCACGGGGAGAACATGCAAACTCCACACACACGGTGGAGGTGGGAATCAAACCCCCAACCCTTCAATTAAGTGCTAAACAGAAATCCCTGGAGTAATTAATGATTCTGAATTGAAGTACAGAGTCCAACATCTTAGTTCAAGATGTCTTTTGTTGCACTTGTCAGTAGTATGCTGTTTTTGAGTATCATGTATGAAAGGGTTAAAGATTTAAAACAAGGATAAATGTTGGTGTTTTGAATTAAATAATTGATTTAGCTAATTCATTTTCAACAGATTTATTACGTGGCCATTTGTGGAATTTTTCTACGTTCCTGGAATTGATGAATTCAAGATTTTTCTTTTATCTTCACTAACTGTTTTATACTGATCGGAGTTATGGTGGATCACAAGCATATTCCAGGAAAGGAATGGATTATGGGAAATGGAAATACTCCAGTTCATTTCTGTGCAATAATTGTACTCTACGTACCACAGTGCCAAATTCAAGATGTAGTATAAGAGGAATCTCTAGATCTTTTGATCTTCACAAAAAATAAAGTTTTTTTCTTATACAGTTTTACAGTGTTGGTAATCCTGGTGATCTCAACTGGTTGAGATTTTGTAGGATTTGCACTTAGTAATTTATCCCTTCTGTGCATAGCCAGGGGAATTGCCCCTTTGAGGCTTTCTTTATGCAGGTAGGACATAATGTTGTCCCAATAGTTCCATTACATAGTTTTATTTTCCTTCTAGTTTACCTCCCCTAGGAGTTTACTTTATGTGACATCATCTTGTCCATGTAAATCTTGCTTCCAAATATGTTTTAATTTTATAGTAAAGACAGCGACTCCTTGAATAAAGTCAACCTTCATTTTACCCCACAAATATACAGCAGTGTGAAATATCAATCCACCATGCAGTGAA
The DNA here is from genome assembly GCA_033459395.1 of Hemibagrus guttatus. Lineage (NCBI taxonomy): Eukaryota > Metazoa > Chordata > Actinopteri > Siluriformes > Bagridae > Hemibagrus > Hemibagrus guttatus. The sequence goes on from JAUCMX010000011.1 coordinate 17,978,261, forward strand.
GTATAGCCAATATACAGAATCATAAATAACTGCACTAACTGAATCAAAACTGCAGCTCAGGGGCTGATCAGTAAGCATGAGTGGATAAAGATTACTGTGCAATTTGTATCTAATGTTAAAGCATTTTTAAGTATCAGTATAATGAGCCAGTAGGAGCATATAAATTATATAGATGTAAGTAAATATGACATATAGAGGAACAAATTGTGTAAAAAAAAAAAAAAATAGGTGTGCAATAATCAGATGATCTGGTGTTTGTTAGAAATAAATCTCTTATCATGCAGAATAAAATTCTGTTTCATCTTTCTAATCAAGTTGTCTTGTGCAAGAAAAGTCAAATAGCCAATAGTCTATTTGTTTTGACTCATGCAGCATTAATGATATCCTTGCCTAGGGTGTGTGTGTGTGTGTGTGTGTGTGTGTGTGTGTGTGTGTGTGTGTGTGTGTGTGTGTGTGTGTGTGTGTGCGTGTGTTTGCAGCCTCTGGTGGGTCCCACGGCTTGTCTGCTGTAGGCTAGAGCAGTTGATTCATTAATGCTGTCAGCCGGTGCCGGTGAGAGTAATGCTTTTATGCAGGATTAGAGCAGGGCCACCAGTGTGAGCTCTACAGGGAAATAAATACATCAAGGATGCCCCCCTTCCCTTCTCTCCCCCCAAGGCAACCATTAGTTGTGAAGTCAACACTGCTCCTGTGGATTTGTCCATTTGTTTCTTGTTCATGATGCTTCTCGTGGGTCTAGAAATTTTTTTTTCAGTTTTTCCGAAAGGCCACAGTTCTCCTCCTGGTTTGGCTTTATTTCTGAGAAATACAAAAGGCAGAAGTTGTGGCCTGTCAGCGTGCAAACTTCTTTTCCAGCTTGTAGCAGCTGATTACGGAGGAGTGACAGTATGATTTGTTGAGGCGTTCTGTGGATGAAAGCTTTAGGGGGAATGTCAGACTGAAGACACCAGTCTTCAATTTCCAACGTCAATTATCATGTCTTCTTGATACGATAACTTGATTTTTGGCAAGGATGTGTTAGTATTATACGGGTGATAGCAACTGGGTGTATCATAAAGCCTTGATGTTACATTTATGCAGATAACAGAGAACAGGACAAGCACATTTGGCCATCTTCAGTAACTGCTTTTTCCTGGACAGGGTCATGGTTGATCTGGAGTGTGTTCCAGGAACACTGAGCATGAGGCAGGAAGACATTCTAGATGGAGCACCAGTTATTCATAGGGCACCATACACACACATATAAACACATCTAGGCACAATTTAGGGTCAGCAACCCACCTATCGTATTGTTGTGAGGTGAGAGGAAACCAGGAGTCCTTCATAGACACCTGGATCAAACCCTGGTCCTTGGAGTTGACACCAACAGCAACTTTACCCGTTATGTCACCATGATGTAGCATTTCTATTCATTGTTGCAGAAGTGTAGATGTACAAATTGGCAGGGTTGAAGTTAATTAATGACTGGACGATCAAATCCCAGGACTTCCAAGCCATAGCTCTAGGTTTACACAGGATTCTGTGTAAATAAATAGACTGTGCATAAAAGTGATGTTTTATGTATCCAGTTCATTCTAAGACTACAATCTAAAACCATAAGCAATTCTAATTCTGACAAAAAGCATACAGATCAGAGCTCATATTTTCATATACAAAAGGATGTGTATCACTTTAAACTTGGAATGTCTGTTACTGGAAGCAGCACCCATTAGCAACTCATGAGTCTATTTTCCATGAATTACCATTCATTACCATCTCGGTGTCAATCCATTAGTTTGACCAGCCAATCTATCCAATTACCGGTACTATCATACAATTTCCCAACAGTTTATTTCCAATTGTCTTTATGGCTCCATTAAAAGGGTAGCTAATTTTTGTGGTGAGCTGCCTTTCTCACCTCTTTTCCTCAGGTTTCCTGCAGAACACCCAATTTGGAGAACGACAACTCTGGGCTCTTTATGGCCCCCTCCCAGGCTCAGAGTGCAGGAATTGAAGTGTGACTGTGAATATGAATCGGCCTTTTAGTCTGCACGCTCTGGAGGACCAGGGGAATACATTTGTCTCAAACCTAGAGGTGGAGAAAGAGCCACATTTTCACTCTTGATGGATGTGGAAACGAGACGACGAGATATTCGGACACATTCAAACTAAAATATAGCAGAGGTTAAGACAAAGCTAAATTAGCTCATATCGTCTGGTACAATTCACCATTCATTTTAATGCCTTCAATGGAAGGTTCAGTGTGAAGTATATAGACTTGTACTGAGACATGCACTTTCTTTGACTGCATTCATATTGCTCTTTAAAACCACATTTGTTTAAATGATTTCCAGCAAATGCAGACTTTAAGATAATGACAACACAAAAAGGTTTTAGCATGTTAAACTATGATTACTCTCAAAATTGAAAAAGATTTTATTCTGACTGTAGCAAAGGGGAATGCAGACATTTTCTGGACATTTTTCTGTATCAGAGAACAAACTCAACTGCTTAGGCCTATGTCCTTTTTACTATAGCACAACCTGATGAAAACCTGACATTTTCTGTGTGAGAAAGTTTCTTCTTTACCCTACATAATCTTTATAGAAAGATACTTTAAATAGAAATAAAACCATATTAATATCCAGTTGGTGAAATATATTTGTGTACAATATATACTCCTGATCCTCGCAAACATATGTGGGTCTTCCTTAAATTTATGCCACAATATCGGAGGCACACAGTTGTCTAGAATATTCTTGTATGTTGTCACATTAACTCCTTTCACTGGAACTAAGAGGCTGGAATATTTTGACCTTATTTTATTAGATTTTCTTTTTTTACTGTTTGTCAGAATTCAGTCACAGTGACATTATCTGCATCTGGCTATTTTTCCTGAAAATGAGCTTCATTTCCATTCTGAACTGAGCTGCTTACCTTCATACCTTTTTACAAGGGAAAAGAAATCTTGTTGGTAATATTATTTTTTCATCACCATTGCAATTCACTATGCAGGCAGCAGATGGTTTTAAAATGACAACGCTCTCCTTTAATGGCTATTCCAAAAAAAAAAAAAAAACATCACACTTTGGATCCATTAGATCAGGGATGCTGCTTGCTTGGTCCTGTTCTATGGACAACAGGGTGCTCTTTGTAAGATTACTTTCCTTAATCCTTCCCAACTCTGGCATAGAGTGGCATGTATATGTATATATTTCTTTAGGTGTCCAGTTAATTTATTGCTTATTAAAATTCAGAAAGTTTATTATACTGCTATAAAATATGAGTGTCCCAGAGTCGTTCTTAAGACTCAAGTTAGATTGTGTTGAGTGCCAGTTTCTCTCTTGGATATGACGACACAGCAACTATATTTGTGTAGTTAGTGGTAGTGTAATAGTGCATAAAGCAATGTGGAGTGTATTTTACTAGTTTACAATCCTTTACCAATTACGATTACAAATTAAGCAACTGTACAATCAAAAAAAAGTAATCATAATGAATCTGCTTTAACTCATATTGGCTGTGATTCAACATAATGAACTTATTTGAGACTAAATAAAAGTGCAATTTGTCACTCCACACCTTCCCAATGAAGATTGTGGATGGAAATTGATTTGTATACAAATCAATCAAATGAACAATGCTTAAACTTAACATTTATAAAGCTGGTTTATGATGGAAGGAAATGCTCGACTTGGTGTTTGCTAATTAACACAATATTTCACTGTCTCATCAGTCACACCAGTGTGTTCAGCCAAAATATTTGAAGTTACTCCTTGCAGAAACGTAATACAGTCAGATCATGTTGAAATGTTTGGTTGATAATAATCACAGTTCCCAACTTAAAGCATCTATTGTAGCAATAGCAAACAAAATGCAAAGACAGTTTGGCTGATTTGTTATTTTCAACAACTTTATAAGTGAGGAAGTCAGAATCTTCATTTACAAATGTCAGTATCCCATTATTGCACAAAATTGATTTGCATTTGGGGGCACGGTGGCTTAGTGGTTAGCACGTTTGCCTCACACCTCCAGGGTTGGGGGTTCGGTTCCCGCATCTGCCGTGTGTGTGGAGTTTGCATGTTCTCCCTGTGCCTCGGGGGTTTCCTCTGGATACTCCAGTTTCCTCCCCCAATCCAAAGACATGCATGGTAGGTTGATTGGCATCTCTAAATTGTCCGTAGTGTGTGTGTGTGCCCTGCGATGGGTTGGCACTCCGTCCAGGGTGTATCCTGCCTTGATGCCCAATGACGCCTGAGATAGGCACAGGCTCCCTGTGACCCGAGAATAGTTCGGATAAGCGGTAGACGATGAATGAATGAAATTGAATGAAAATTTGCATTTTCACAAAGAAATGACAAGATAAAGGCTAACATAAGAAACTGGACAGAACACCAGTCCATTGCACCAAGGACACCATGCACACACACTTTTTAATTTGCCAAGACACAATTTAACATGCTGTAGCTAATCTACATTCGTGTACATATTGGACAGTGGGAGGAAAAGTAAAGAGCACAGATGCAAACATGGGGAGAACCTGGACAGAAACTTCACATTGACAATGACCTGAGCTCAGGATCAAACCAGGGACCCAGGAGCTGTAAGAAAGTGTGTGTGCTGCTACACTATGAGACCATACAACATCATCAGTTATTAAAAAAGTCTCTAAGCAGATAGGAACCAAACCAGTGCTGACTACTGCCGATCCATAGAAGTCAATCTTCATTAGGATCACAAACAATGGCAGCAATTATGTATATCCCTGATATAAAGAAGATCTGAATCAAGACCTCTCTATAGTGGCACCCAGGTGGTGGAATTCAGGCTTCCCCAGGCAGTCTGAACAGCCGAGTCAGCATAAATGAAGTCTACAACCTCACTAATTCCTGTCTGATGTCTAGTTCAGCAATGAAACTCTACTTCTTACACTGATTGGTTCCCTAAATGCAATTAGATCCCAAGCTCGGCCTCAACACGTGGCAACACATTTCACTTCTCACTGTCCTCTTCCCCAGCACCACCTGCTTAGAGCTAGTCTGTATTGTTTTGAGACACCACTCCAAAATATTAAATTCAGGGGTTGGACTTGGCCCCTTAGTTCCAGTGAAAGGAACTCTTAATGCAACAGCATACCAAGACATTTTGGACAATTTCATGCTCCCAACTTTGTTGTAACAGTTTGGGGATGACCCCTTCCCATGACTGCATACCAGTGCACAAAGCAAGGTTCATAAAGTAAAGTAAAGAGTAAAGTAAAGTAAAGAGTCTTTATTGTCATTGTAGTGATGCAACGAAATTTGTTTGGTAGCTCTCAGAGACCAGCAGCAAAAGGAAGTAAAAGACATGGATGAGCGAGATGGATGAGCGAGTTTGATGTGGAGGAACCTGACTGGCCTGCACAGAGTCCTGACCTCAACCTGATGGAACACCTTTGGGATGAATTAGAACAGAGACTAATTCTAATTCTGAGCTATTTCAAAACTGGGATGTCTGCCTTTACATGCACATGAATGTAATATGGAGTTGGCCCACCTTCTTCTGGGAAGGCTTTCCACAAGGTTTAGGAGTGTGTTTATGGGAATTTTTGAATGTTCCTCTAGAAGCGCATTTGTGAGGTCAGGCACTGATGTTGGAGGAGAAGGTCTGGCTCACAGTCTAGGCTCTAATTCATCCCAAAGATGTTATATCGGGTTGAGGTCAGGACTCTGTGAAGCTCCTCCACACCAAACTCGCTCATCCATGTCTTTATGGACCTTTGTGCACTGCTTTGTGCACTGGTGTGCAGTCATGTTGGAACAGGAAGGGGTCATCCCCAAACTGTTCCCACAAAGTTAGGAGCATGAAAATGTCATGCTAAGGCATTCCTTTCACTGGAACCAATGGGCCAAGCCCAACCCCTGAGAAACTACACCTGAATCCAATGATTCGGAGGGGTGTCCCAAAACTTTTGTCAATATAGTGTATGATGTGGGTTCCTCCTACATTACCTTGCAGCAGCAGCATGTTTCTTAATATCTCTAGGTTTGAGTAGGTTCGAAGGAGCAGTCTGCCAAAACCAAACCAACCTACATTCCATTTCCATCAATAAATGCTTATATTTCTTTCTGAGAGTTGGCATAGCATAGAAGTGCTCTTAAACCCTGACCTACTTCTTCTAGCATGAGGATATGTTTTAAATGGCGACAACAAAGTCCTTCTAGAAATCCCTCTGGATAATATCCCAAATGGTGTAAATGTAAGTATAAATGTGATATAGTCAAAACGTGACTCCAGATGTGAGGCTTTATTTTCCTATATATCATAGAGCTTGTCAGGTTTTGATCATACCTTACAGAGCAGACAGCCTGTGCCTCAAGACAAGAAGAGACCAAAAGACGCAGATTTAAAACTAACACACCAAAAAAAAAAGGCGTTGATGTATGAGAGCATGTTCATGTCCTCCAGCATCTTTCAGCTCTGATCATATATAGATAATTTCAGGAAGTGGATTATTCCAGAGCTGTGACATTTGCATTGGGAGAAAATACAAAAGGGAAGTAAAACCGAGCAGAAAAATAAATATTCGTATCCCAAAGGAGAGAGACAACACAGTGACTTTCAGCATATTTAAACTGCAAATATTGTTTTAGTGAAGCAGCTTCATAAAATGTAATATAGTGAAATGTTTTTGCAATATATTTAGATTTTTGAATACAACAGTATATTACATTGTGGTGTGGGTTTTATTACCTCTTACATGATTAAGCCATAGGTTTTGTTCTCAGATGCATACTGGGCGTCACAGAGTCACCCTTGGGGTTCCATCTTTCTGTTGTCTCTCTCTTTCTATCTTTTTTTCCCACCAAGTTTAAAATGTAGAGAGTATTTTCAGTGTAAAATTACTGCAATGTAATTTGCAATATGCAAAACTTGCGTCATTTGATATTTGATTAGACTATATAAACTACACATACTAATGAAAAGCACAGCAGTGCTGAATTATTTAAGCTGATTGGTCAGAAGGTGTTGAATAATTTCCTATAAACATATGGCTCTAACAAATAGCACCACCTGCAATTCTCATAATATATATTTCATAGTAGGTTTATTATTTTACCTAAGTGTTTCAATTGATAAAATTTCAAATTTATTTTATCCTTCTCCTTTAATACATCAAGTGATGAATCTATCTATCTATCTATCTATCTATCTATCTATCTATCTATCTATCTATCTATCTATCTATCTATCTATCTATCTATCTATCTATCTATCTATCTATCTATTTATCTATCTATCTATCATTTAAAATCTTGCCTCTTTTATGCAATCTGTTATTTTGTCTAAAAAGTGTTTATGGGCATGAGGCTTCTTTAGGGACTATACTTTACATTAAGAGCTGGACATTCACCAGAAATCTCTATTTGTTCAGGCCTCTTTTGTTTTAGGTTTCCTGTATTAACTCCCATCTTATGACCCAGACTTTAATAAACAGCTGGGATTGAGAGACATCTTTAGGGAGAAAGTTTGCTTCCACAGCAACAAAGACAAACTGAAATGGAGTCATTCCTGAACAGCGGTTTAATTAAGACACTCTTCTGGTATTTCCTGTGGGCATTTCCCTGTGTGTTCAAGATGTGATTGCTCAAGCTTTCAAACACATCAGCTCTACCAGGAAGTAGAAGATGAGGAGCAGGTTTCAGGCTCTCACTGATACAGACATTGCTGAATAATGTGCAATAATTCAGGATACGTAATATGTAAAAGATAAACACAGAATATAGAGTGAATAGGAATGTTCATGTAAGTTGTAGACCACTCATAAAATGATGTGAATTGTAAAACATATTCCATGTGTCCATATGTCATTTTAGTTAGTCTTGTAAATGTTGGCGATAACATGAGATAAATAAGAATAGATATGATTTTGTTTAGCTTCACATAACTCCACACCATAAAAAGTAGCACTGCCAGAGTGCTTTATACTGTTTTCCAGTTTATGACATGTGCTTTAGTATGGAGATGTCTACAGCATCAGTGTGCATCTGATTATCACTTACTCATTTCAGCACCCTGAAAGTGCAGCAGTGAATTGCCTTCTATTCGTATTATTTTATAAATCCAATATATCTAATCTTCATCTTAGAGATTTTCAATATAAGCAAAGTTGATGAGAAAGGAGTCCCAAAAGGACTGAAGGCATGATGTCATATGTGGGGTTTATTGAACTTTACTAGTATGATGTCATATGCAGGGTTTATTGGACTGTGCATCTGTGATGTCATATACAGGCGTTATTGGACTGAATGAGTGTGATGTCATATTCAGGCTTTACTGGACTGTATATCTGTGATGGCATATACAGGTTTTACTGGGCTGTATTAGAATGATGTCTTAATGCAGTGTCTATTGGACTATATGTGTAATAATATCATTTACAGATTTTATTGGATTGTATATTTGTGATGTCATGTGTAAGCTTTTTTGGACCGTATGTGTGAGGTCATATACATGTTTTATTGGAATGTAGAGGTGTGATGTCATATACATGTTTCATTGGAATGTAGAGGTGTGATGTAATATACATGTTTTATTGGAATGTAAGGTTGTGATGTCATATACATGTTTTATTGGAAAGTAAGGGTGTGAAGTCATATACATGTTTTATTGGACTGTAGAGGTGTGATGTCATATACATGTTTTATTGGAATGTAGTGTTGTGATGTCATATACATGTTTTATTGGAATGTACAGGTGTGATGTCATACATGTTTTATTGGAATGTAGTGTTGTGATGTCATATACATGATTTATTGGAATGAAGAGGTGTGATGTCATATACATGTTTTATTGGAATTTAGAGGTGTGATGTCATATACATGTTTTATTGGAATGAAGAGGTGTGATGTCATATACATGTTTTATGGGAATGTAGAGGTGTGATGTCATATACATGTTCTATTGGAATGAAGAGGTGTGATGTCATATACATGTTTTATTGGAATGAAGAGGTGTGATGTCATATACATGTTTTATTGGAATGTAGTGGTGTGATGTCATATACATGTTTTATTGGAATGAAGAGGTGTGATGTCATATACATGTTTTATTGGAATTTAGAGGTGTGATGTCATATACATGTTTTATTGGAATGTAGTGGTGTGATGTCATATACATGTTTTTTGGAATGTAAGGGTGTGATGTCATATACATGTTTTATTGGAATGAAGAGGTGTGATGTCATATACATGTTTTATTGGAATTTAGAGGTGTGATGTCATATACATGTTTTATTGGAATGAAGAGGTGTGATGTCATATACATGTTTTATTGGAATTTAGAGGTGTGATGTCATATACATGTTCTATTGGAATGTAGTGGTGTGATGTCATATACATGTTTTTTGGAATGTAAGGGTGTGATGTCATATACATGTTTTATGGGAACGTAGAGGTGTGATGTCATATACATGTTTTATTGGAATGTACAGGTGTGATGTCATATACATGTTTTATTGGAATGTACAGGTGTGATGTCATATACATGTTTTATTGATTAGAATGTAAGGTTGTGATGTCATATACATGTTTTTTGGAATGTAAGGGTGTGATGTCATATACATGTTTTATTGGAATGTAGTGTTGTGATGTCATATACATGATTTATTGGACTGTAGAGGTGTGATGTCATATACATGTTTTATTGGAATGTAAGGGTGTGATGTCATATACATGTTTTATTGGAATGTAGTGTTGTGATGTCATATACATGATTTATTGGAATGAAGAGGTGTGATGTCATATACATGTTTTATTGGAATTTAGAGGTGTGATGTCATATACATGTTTTATTGGAATGAAGAGGTGTGATGTCATACATGATTTATTGGAATGTAGAGGTGTGATGTCATATACATGTTTTATTGGAATGAAGAGGTGTGATGTCATATACATGTTTTATTGGAATGTAGTGGTGTGATGTCATATACATGTTTTATTGGAATGTAGAGGTGTGATGTCATATACATGTTTTTTTGAATGTAGAGGTGTGATGTCATATACGTTTTATTGGAATGTAGTGTTGTGATGTCATATACATGTTTTATTGGAATGTAGTTGTTACGGCCGGTCGTGTCCGGCTGGATATAACAGACCCAACGCGAAGCTTCCGTGAAAATGGGGTTTTATTAAACATAAAACACGAGACAGAAACATGAAAACAGAAACCGCGACATGACATTGGCCTACATACAAACGAGGACTAGCAACTAAAGCGGACACAGACAGGACTATAAGTAGAGAACATAATCAGGAAACATTGGGAACAGGTGATCAGGGGCAGGAACACACATTAGGCTAGGGCGGGACTTAAACACGCACATGGCCGAAGACATAAACATAAACATAAACAGACATAACCCCATGCTGAGATCCCCCTAGTGGTCCAACCTCAGCCCTGCTACCCGTAACAGTAGTGGTGTGATGTCATATACATGTTGTATTGGAATGTAGTGGTGTGATGTCATACATGTTTTTTCAGAATGTAGTGGTGTGTTGTCATATACATGTTTTATTGGAATGAAGTGGTGTGATGTCATATACATGTTTTATTGGACTGTAGAGGTGTGATGTCATATACATGTTTTATTGGAATGAAGAGGTGTGATGTCATATACATGTTTTATTGGAATATAGTGTGTGATGTCATATACATTTTTTATTGAAATGTAAGGGTGTGATGTCATATACATGTTTTATTGGAATGTACAGGTGTGAAGTCATATACATGTTTTATTGGACTGTAGAGGTGTGATGTCATATACATGTTTTATTGGAATGAAGAGGTGTGATGTCATATACATGTTTTATTGGAATGTAGTGTTGTCATGTCATATACATGATTTATTGGAATGAAGAGATGTGATGTCATATACATGTTTTATTGAACTGTAGAGGTGTGATGTCATATACATGTTTTATTGGAATGTAAGGATGTGATGTCATACATGTTTTATTGGCATGTACAGGTGTGATGTCATATACATGTTTTATTGGACTGTAGAGGTGTGATGTCATATACATGTTTTATTGATTAGAATGTAAGGTTGTGATGTCATATACATGTTTTATTGGAATGTAAGGGTGTGATTTCATATTCATGTTTTATTGGATTGTAGAGGTGTGATGTAATATACATGTTTCATTGGAATGTAGAGGTTGAATGGCTTGTTTTATTGGAATGTAGAGGTTGAATGGCTTGTTATATTGGAATGTAAGGGTGTGATATCATATACATGTTTTAATGGAATGTAAGGGTGTGATGTCATATACATGTTTTTTTGGAATGTAAGTGTGTGATGTCATATACATGTTTTACTGGAATATAGTGTGTGATGTCATATACATGATTTATTGGAATGAAGAGGTGTGATGTAATATAAATGTTTTATTGGAATGAAAGTGTGTGATGTCATATACATGTTTTATTGAACTGTAGAGGTGTGATGTCATATACATGTTTTATTGGAATGTAGAGGTGTGATGTCATATACATGTTTTATTGGAATGTAGTGTGATGTCATATACATGTTTTATTGGAATGAAGAGGTGTGATGTCATATACATGTTTTATTGGAATTTAGAGGTGTGATGTCATATACATGTTTTATTGGAATGTAGTGGTGTGATGTCATATACATGTTTTTTGGAATGTAAGGGTGTGATGTCATATACATGTTTTATTGGAATGTAGTGTTGTGATGTCATATACATGATTTATTGGAATGAAGAGGTGTGATGTCATATACATGATTTATTGGACTGTAGAGGTGTGATGTCATATACATGTTTTATTGGAATGTAAGTGTGTGATGTCATATACATGTTTTATTGGAATATAGTGTGTGATGTCATATACATTTTTTATTGGAATGTAGAGGTGTGATGTCATATAAATGTTTTATTGGAATGTAGTGTTGTGATGTCATATACATGTTTTATTGGAATGTAAGTGCGTGATGTCATATACATGTTTTATTGGAATATAGTGTGATGTCATATATATGTTTTATTGGAATGTATAGGTGTGATGTCATATACATGTTTTATTGGAATGAAAGTGTGTGATGTCATATACATTTTTTATTGGAATGTAGAGGTGTGATGTCATATCCATGATTTATTGGAATGTAGAGGTGGAATGGCTTGTTTTATTGGAATGTAGAGGTGTGATGTCATATACATGTTTTATTGGAATGTAGTGTTGTGATGTCATATACATGTTTTATTGGAATTTAGAGGTGTGATGTCATATACATGTTTTATTGGAATGTAGTGGTGTGATGTCATATGCATGTTTTATTGGAATTTAGAGGTGTGATGTCATATACATGTTTTATTGGAATGTAGAGGTGTGATGTCATATACATGTTTTATTGGAATGTAGTGTTGTGATGTCATATACATGTTTTATTGGAATTTAGAGGTGTGATGTCATATACATGTTTTATTGGAATGAAGTGGTGTGATGTCATATGCATGTTTTATTGGAATGTAGAGGTGTGATGTCTATAAATGTTTTATTGGAATGTAGAGGTGTGATGTCATATACATGTTTTATTGGAATTTAGAGGTGTGATGTCATATACATGTTTTATTGGAATATAGTGTGTGATGTCATATACATGTTTTATTGGAATTTAGAGGTGTGATGTCATATACATGTTTTATTGGAATGAAGTGGTGTGATGTCATATGCATGTTTTATTGGAATTTAGAGGTGTGATGTCATATACATGTTTTATTGGAATGAAGTGGTGTGATGTCATATACATGTTTTATTGGAATGTAGAGGTGTGATGTCATATAAATGTTTTATTGGAATGTAGAGGTGTGATGTCATATACATGTTTTATTGGAATTTAGAGGTGTGATGTCATATACATGTTTTATTGGAATGTAGAGGTGTGATGTCATATAAATGTTTTATTGGAATGTAGAGGTGTGATGTCATATACATGTTTTATTGGAATTTAGAGGTGTGATGTAATATACATGTTTCATTGGAATGTAGAGGTTGAATGGCTTGTTTTATTGGAATGTAGAGGTTGAATGGCTTGTTATATTGGAATGTAAGGGTGTGATATCATATACATGTTTTAATGGAATGTAAGGGTGTGATGTCATATACATGTTTTTTTGGAATGTAAGTGTGTGATGTCATATACATGTTTTACTGGAATATAGTGTGTGATGTCATATACATGATTTATTGGAATGAAGAGGTGTGATGTAATATAAATGTTTTATTGGAATGAAAGTGTGTGATGTCATATACATGTTTTATTGAACTGTAGAGGTGTGATGTCATATACATGTTTTATTGGAATGTAGAGGTGTGATGTCATATACATGTTTTATTGGAATGTAGTGTGATGTCATATACATGTTTTATTGGAATGAAGAGGTGTGATGTCATATACATGTTTTATTGGAATTTAGAGGTGTGATGTCATATACATGTTTTATTGGAATGTAGTGGTGTGATGTCATATACATGTTTTTTGGAATGTAAGGGTGTGATGTCATATACATGTTTTATTGGAATGTAGTGTTGTGATGTCATATACATGATTTATTGGAATGAAGAGGTGTGATGTCATATACATGATTTATTGGACTGTAGAGGTGTGATGTCATATACATGTTTTATTGGAATGTAAGTGTGTGATGTCATATACATGTTTTATTGGAATATAGTGTGTGATGTCATATACATTTTTTATTGGAATGTAGAGGTGTGATGTCATATAAATGTTTTATTGGAATGTAGTGTTGTGATGTCATATACATGTTTTATTGGAATGTAAGTGCGTGATGTCATATACATGTTTTATTGGAATATAGTGTGATGTCATATATATGTTTTATTGGAATGTATAGGTGTGATGTCATATACATGTTTTATTGGAATGAAAGTGTGTGATGTCATATACATTTTTTATTGGAATGTAGAGGTGTGATGTCATATCCATGATTTATTGGAATGTAGAGGTGGAATGGCTTGTTTTATTGGAATGTAGAGGTGTGATGTCATATACATGTTTTATTGGAATGTAGTGTTGTGATGTCATATACATGTTTTATTGGAATTTAGAGGTGTGATGTCATATACATGTTTTATTGGAATGTAGTGGTGTGATGTCATATGCATGTTTTATTGGAATTTAGAGGTGTGATGTCATATACATGTTTTACTGGAATGTAGAGGTGTGATGTCATATACATGTTTTATTGGAATGTAGTGTTGTGATGTCATATACATGTTTTATTGGAATTTAGAGGTGTGATGTCATATACATGTTTTATTGGAATGAAGTGGTGTGATGTCATATGCATGTTTTATTGGAATGTAGAGGTGTGATGTCATATAAATGTTTTATTGGAATGTAGAGGTGTGATGTCATATACATGTTTTATTGGAATTTAGAGGTGTGATGTCATATACATGTTTTATTGGAATATAGTGTGTGATGTCATATACATGTTTTATTGGAATTTAGAGGTGTGATGTCATATACATGTTTTATTGGAATGAAGTGGTGTGATGTCATATGCATGTTTTATTGGAATTTAGAGGTGTGATGTCATATACATGTTTTATTGGAATGAAGTGGTGTGATGTCATATACATGTTTTATTGGAATGTAGAGGTGTGATGTCATATAAATGTTTTATTGGAATGTAGAGGTGTGATGTCATATACATGTTTTATTGGAATTTAGAGGTGTGATGTCATATACATGTTTTATTGGAATGAAGTGGTGTGATGTCATATGCATGTTTTATTGGAATGTAGAGGTGTGATGTCATATAAATGTTTTATTGGAATGTAGAGGTGTGATGTCATATACGTTTTATTGGAATTTAGAGGTGTGATGTCATATACATGTTTTATTGGAATGAAGTGGTGTGATGTCATATACATGTTTTATTGGAATGTAGAGGTGTGATGTCATATACATGTTTTATTGGAATTTAGAGGTGTGATGTCATATACATGTTTTATTGGAATGAAGTGGTGTGATGTCATATACATGTTTTATTGGAATGTAGAGGTGTGATGTCATATACATGTTTTATTGGAATTTAGAGGTGTGATGTCATATACATGTTTTATTGGAATGTAGAGGTGTGATGTCATATACATGTTTTATTGGAATGAAGAGGTGTGATGTCATATACATGTTTTATGGGAATGTAGAGGTGTGATGTCATATACATGTTTTATGGGAATGTAGAGGTGTGATGTCATATACATGTTCTTTGGAATGTATGTGCGTGATGTCATATACATTTTTTATTGGAATATAGTGTGTGATGGCATATACATATTTTATTGAACTGTAGAGGTGTGATGTCATATACATGTTTTATTGGCATGTACAGGTGTGATGTCATATACATGTTTTATTGGAATGAAGAGGTGTGATGTCATATACATGTTTTATTGGAATTTAGAGGTGTGATGTCATATACATGTTTTATTGGAATGAAGTGGTGTGATGTCATATACATGTTTTATTGGAATGTAGAGGTGTGATGTCATATACGTTTTATTGGAATTTAGAGGTGTGATGTCATATACATGTTTTATTGGAATGAAGTGGTGTGATGTCATATACATGTTTTATTGGAATGTAGAGGTGTGATGTCATATACATGTTTTATTGGAATGTAGAGGTGTGATGTCATATACATGTTTTATTGGAATGAAGTGGTGTGATGTCATATACATGTTTTATTGGAATGTAGAGGTGTGATGTCATATACATGTTTTATTGGAATTTAGAGGTGTGATGTCATATACATGTTTTATTGGAATGAAGTGGTGTGATGTCATATACATGTTTTATTGGAATGTAGAGGTGTGATGTCATATACATGTTTTATTGGAATTTAGAGGTGTGATGTCATATACATGTTTTATTGGAATGAAGTGGTGTGATGTCATATACATGTTTTATTGGAATGTAGAGGTGTGATGTCATATACATGTTTTATTGGAATTTAGAGGTGTGATGTCATATACATGTTTTATTGGAATGTAGAGGTGTGATGTCATATACATGTTTTATTGGAATGAAGAGGTGTGATGTCATATACATGTTTTATGGGAATGTAGAGGTGTGATGTCATATACATGTTTTATGGGAATGTAGAGGTGTGATGTCATATACATGTTCTTTGGAATGTATGTGCGTGATGTCATATACATTTTTTATTGGAATATAGTGTGTGATGGCATATACATATTTTATTGAACTGTAGAGGTGTGATGTCATATACATGTTTTATTGGCATGTACAGGTGTGATGTCATATACATGTTTTATTGGAATGAAGAGGTGTGATGTCATATACATGTTTTATTGGAATTTAGAGGTGTGATGTCATATACATGTTTTATTGGAATGAAGTGGTGTGATGTCATATACATGTTTTATTGGAATGTAGAGGTGTGATGTCATATAAATGTTTTATTGGAATGTAGTGGTGTGATGTCATATACATGTTTTATTGGAATGTAGTGGTGTGATGTCATACATGTTTTTTCAGAATGTAGTGGTGTGATGTCATATACATGTTTTATTGGAATGTAAGTGTGTGATGTCATATACATGTTTTATTGGAATATACTGTGTGATGTCATATACATGATTTATTGGAATGAAGAGGTGTGATGTCATATACATGTTTTATTGGAATGTAGAGGTGTGATGTCATATACATGTTTTATTGGAATGTAGAGGTGGAATGGCTTGTTTTATTGGAATGTAGAGGTGTGATGTCATATACATGTTTTATTGGAATATAGTGTGTGATGTCATACATTTTTTATTGAAATGTACAGGTGTGATGTCATATACATGTTTTTTGGAATGTAGAGGTATGATGTCATATACATGTTTTATTGGAATGTAGTGTTGTGATGTCATATACATGATTTATTGGAATGTACAGGTGTGATGTCAAATACATGTTTTATTGGACTGTAGAGGTGTGATGTCATATACATGTTTTATTGAAATGTAAGTGTGTGATGTCATATACATGTTTCATTGGATTGTAGAGGTCTGATGTCATATACATGTGTTATTGGAATGTAGGGGTGTGATGTCATATGCATGTTTTATTGGAATGCAGGGGTGTGATGTCATACATTTTTTATTGAACATTTGTGATGTGAAGAGTGTTGCCATATAACACACTATGACAGCTTACAATAAATGTAGAAATAGTTTCAATGGAAGATCTTATTGCTAGAATTGGGATTTTATGTTGTGTGTGCAGACTAGCAGAGTGAAACAGTAAAATAGTTTTTCTAAATATTAGTACTCTTGGACCATCACTTGCCTAATTAAATTGGTTAACCTGGAACCGTTGAATGAATATGTTTTATAGCATTACACAGGTGATGTCATATGTAACCTATACGAGATTGTACATTAGTGGAGATGTCATATGTTCACGTGCTCTCCTCCTGTTGGGGTTTTTCAAATTGATCCTTTTTCACATTAATTCACAAGCTCTTTTGTGCATCACCTGTAAGAACCTTGTGTTTCTGTGTTGTGCTAAATTTCCTCATTCTGATTCCCTTCCTTTAAAGGCACTTTGAGAATTAGGGGAAATCCTCCTATAGAGAATGGATAATTTCCATAATGTAATACCCTCATGCTCCCTTTTCCTTTTTCCCTTATTTTGCAGGCTATTAAGTTTGATCCTGAGACCCATCTCCCTGTAATCACAGACAGCTGCACGGGCTGCCTGAGTGTGTGTCCCATCATCAGCGACTGTATAACCGTGGTTAGTGATATAACGCCATTCGTGCTCAAGAGAGACCTGCCACCCATTAGTCTTGTCTGCTAAAGCCAGACCACACACACACAGAAAAACTAAACAACAACAAAAAAAAAAAAAGTTGGCATCAGGTTTCCTGCATTCGGCTCATAATTGCTGTGTAAAAATTACCTTTATTATGAAAATGAATAATTAGCCAGTAGAAATAATTGCCTCACATTCCCAAGCCAGTTATGCTGAAATAATTGCACTCAGGCAAAAAATAGCAAGTTGCATTATTTCAAGACAATAGCCTGCAGTGCTGTTTAACGTTTGTATAACCTGCCAAGGTTTCCTCGTCGGACTGGACACAGTTGTGTGTGTTGTGGAAATCACAGAAACAGTATGTTAACAAATATATTACCATTTTAACTTTTTTTTTTTTACTAATTTCCATTGATGCATATTTATAAATATTAGATGATTCACATAATCTGGATATATACAAGGGAAAATCAATAAATAATTACACATGTTTAAAAAGTACATGTTGTACAAAGTTACATGATTTAGCCCAAATCTGTTCATGACAAGCTTAATTATGATAATTCTACTTAATCGCTTTTAATTGTGACTGTATGCAGTGTTTTGAAATCTAAAACACACATGATGATTTGTCTGACCGTATTATTTAATTGAGTAAAACACTCAAGCTGTGCATCACTTAATCGAACTCTAAATGCACGCTTATAAACTCATATATTAATGCAGAGGCTCTGCCGCTTCTACCAAAGCATGAATCATCCAAATTGTCTTCATGACAATGACTTTAGATGCGTCCTCTGAATAGTTTTGCGGAGCACGATTAGTTTTGCGAGACAAAGCGTTCTTTGTTGTTGATTTGAATAAAAGTCAGAAATGCATTTTGCACACTCTCTGTTCTTTTAATGTGATTAATTTGCAACGTTTTCAAACAAACACACCGTTCAGCACACTGGACCCGTTTAAAGGCAAAGTTAATTAAAATTCTATCATAACCATCTCTTCAGATTTGGTGTGAAATGCATGAAAACACTGCTGGGGAAAACGGCAGCCAGGCGTTTGCCAGTTACTTTAGTGTTATTATGTCTACATAATAATAAGCGATTACAGTGAACTTTCTGCATTAACTAATCTTTAAGTTGGACTGGAACTTCAATCATTTGGTCACAAGACAACTTGTTTTGCATGTGCTTGCTTCTGAAACCAAATAACTACTACTACTTGAGACAAGAGTACATTAGAAATAAATTGTACAATAGAAATAAAAGCCATCATGGTGGTGTGTGGTAGCTTAGTGGTTAATGTGCTGGATTACGGATCAGAAGGTTGTGAGTTTAAATCCAAGGTCCACCAAGCTGCCACTGCTGGGCCCCTGAGCAAGGCCCTTAACCCTCAGTTTCTCAGTTGTACAAAAATGAGATAAAAATGTAAGTGGCTCTGGATGAGGGTGTCTGCCAAATGCCATAAATGTGAATCTGTCTTTATTTTTTAATTAACATCTAGATCACATAAGCTTATACAGTTCATAACGTTTTGTGCTATATGTTTTACTGTTTTCAACAAGGACTTTTACTGCACAATCAAAATTTATTATCTGACATATTGTATATTATCCTTATTATCTCTACAAACATAATACATTTCAAAATATGAAACCAAGTTACTGCTGTTACAATAAAACCATTTCAAAGTGTTATTATTATTATTATTATTATTATTATTATTATTATTATTATTATTATTATTTTTAAAAGTTTTCATAATCAATCACTTTAGGTTATAACCCTTACCAGCCTCTCTTTTGTCTGTCTTTAGTTAATAAGACAAAACATTTTAAAAAATTTTTCATTCATTTATGTTGAGCATTTTCAATAAGAGTCCTTGCGTAAAATTATAGATCAACCAACACATTATAACCGGTGCTGTGTTACAATACAAGAGAAATAAAAGAAGCTGCTCGATATTTCTGATTGACAGCTCTGGATCTATTCTTGACATAACTGATACATTCTTTAAGCACTGAAGGCTGTAGGGTTAGCGCTAATCACCAGAAATAATTCTGCATTAATTCTGTAACCATGGCAATCAAAGTCCACTAAGTAACAGCTCTTAAGACCACGTCAAGAACAGTGTGCTTGGCAATTTATGCTGACTATTTAAAACAGCATGGGCCTTATACACCAGGAGCAAAAATGATTGCTATAACATTAGCAGTGGCTAGCACTGTTTGCGAAAATGAAATCAATCATATTAGCTGGTGTCTTTTTAAAAAAAATGTGTTCAGCAAAAAACATAAAATGAATTTGTCTAACTGTCATGTTCTACCAACTGGGACAAACTCCAGCTTTTTCATAGTAGACCATAGTTAAGGAAAAATGAATACAAGAAATCACATTGAACAGATAATGTGTTCCCAATGGATACAAAGACAGAAATGAATAGGATGTGCGATAAGAAAACTTAATAAGAAAGTTCACAGGGCATCTGGTTGATGCTAAAGGTTTGCTTTAGGACTGGGATCCTGTGGGACTCAACATGTTTCCTGCGCAAGAGGTTTAAACTGTCATGTGGATCTTAGTAAAGAGTCAGCTCTGAAACCTGCAGAACAAAGAGAGACCATATATGTGGTGCTGTGAGACACATCTACAACATCCTTAACTTACGTTATCCTTAAGTAACTGCCTGGTCAGACTCACAGTAGTTTTAATTATACTACTTCCCACTCCTGAAGTGGTAATTACGAGTATGTTGTCCTTTGTTGTCGGAAAGAACATGAAACATAGTGGAGGATGACTTTCATTCATACATTTTTCTTTTTTTCTTTTACTTCAGTTAAATAGCTTGCTGACGGTAATGGAATTGATCAAATACATTTTCACAGTGAAAAATGTACAACAGGGCACGGTGGCTTGGTGGTTAGCACGTTTGCTTCACACCTCCAGGGTTGGGGGTTCGATTCCCGTCTCTGCCGTGTGTGTGGAGTTCTCCCCATGCCTTGGGGGTTTCCTACGGTTTGCTTCCACAGTCCAAAGACATGCATTGTTGGTTGATTAACATCTCTAAATTGTCCGTTGAGAGTGTGTGTGTGTGTGCGTGTGCCCTGCGATGGGTTGGCACTCCATCCAGGGTGGATCCTGCCTTGATGCCCAATGACGCCTGAGATGGGAGCACAGGCTCCCCGTGACCCGAGAATAGATCGGCTAAGCGGTAGACAATGATGAATGAAAATGTACAACATGCTTAGAATGGTTGTTGATATATGTTAATAAATCGAGCTGTATTTAGAAACAGATTGTCAATAAGTAGAGAAACAGATTCCCTGTTCTCTCCTCTGCTGTGCTGAATGTTTAAAACTCCTCCCATATTTGGAAATTTGGGCATCAAAATGATCTCGAAATTCCGACTTGAGTGGTCGTGAATTTCATGTGCAATGTCCCAGTGAAACTCATATTTACAATAATTCCAATTGCACATGAAGGTAGCCTTAGGATATGGGTTTGTTTGTTATAAAATATTCTGGTCAGGTACAAGTAAAAATGATAACTGTGTGAGCATAAATTAATCTTACATTTTAGGCCACGCCTAAACAAGATTTAAATCCAAATACAGATACATACAGTATATGAGTATTTGAGGCACTAAAGAGATGCAGATACAAAAAGAGTCACTGAGATACTGAGGACCAACAGGCCATGGTGTCAGGAATGGTTTCTGTCACAGTAGCTTTGTCTGCAATTATTAAGGCTTAAAGTACCTAATGATACATACAAAGGCTAATAGTGTAAAAGCTTTACTCGGACAAACATGAGCAAATAATTTACAAGCCATATTCATGAAGTGCTTTGCATTTAAAAATTACAGGCATGAATACAAATCCCAAGCTGCTACAGCTGCTATGTGAGAATTCCCTGCAGTGACACAGCTGCGCATAAAAGATGAAGTTTAATATGTGCATAAAGTCTATAGGTTTCTACTTTTATAAACATAAAATGCACACTGACAAGTGTCAGAAAGGTGCAAGTGCTTTCTTCTAAGTAACCACCCCAGATGGTGTATGAAAGGATATGATGAGATTTGCATCGTCACTGATTGTCTGTTCTAACATTCCAGTGCTGAATAAATGTAAGCGTTCTGCTCGTAAGTGCTCTGCTCCTTCACTGCTCTACTAAATATGACACACTGCAACAATTTTTTTTTCTGAATACCAAACATCCCATCGTTTATTATGGACTTTTTTTATTATCAACTTTTATTACGACAATCAGCCACTCTGAGCCAGAAAGCGATGAAATGCCGCGTTTATTGCTTCTGAACACAGAACTGCCCTCCAGAGCTGTGTGATCCCAAGCTGCCAGACATCCATTGCACTGCATCATCCTACTTCCTCTCTTTGATTGCAATTAGGAAATGATGTGTCTGGACCATGGCCAGGCATGCTTGCTTAAATTATTCATAAATGTTAATAGTCAGACCAAGAGCCCTCCCCCTTCCTTCCTGTTCCTCCTCTTGTCTAACGTGGAACAGAAATAATATTGACCTTTTCATCAGCACTTCTGTGTTTAACGCCTCAAAAGTGCTTGATCATAATCATAATGTATGTCTCTCTAAAGCCCATTTGACCCATTAGGTGAGTATGTACCATAGAAAGGCTAAGCTTGGTGCACCTTCAGTTAGATTGTCAACGGAAATTGAATTGCTGTGTCTCCTTAAATAATTCACAATATTAGATATGCGTCTTGAGTCACATGAAAATGGAGCAGATCCTATTCTTCAAATCTTTAGCACACAGAGATGTGTGTTCATTAAAATTTCTCATTAACTGACTTATTCATTCATCCGTTCATCCAGTCAAAAGACTTGTTTATTGAGAATGTCCATTCGCAAGGCTCAATCACTGACGTACATTTAAAATGGATCAGAACAACTGAACAGAACAATACTAGAGGATATTGATTTTAATCTCTCTGAGATTTCACCTATAATAGCTGCAGTGTACTGATACAGGCTCAAATGCTTAGCAAAGATCATTTACTAAATGAAGTCCTTTGACTGCAAGGAGTTTCAGTAAAATGATTTATGAAAGGGACTGTGCGCTTGGGATGCAGTGTATTCTATCACACTTTTAATTTGCTATTTTAGTGTGTTACAATGATTAATAACGGTTAATTTGATGCACTGTCCTGTAAAGTAAATGCACGATAATCTGACTAAGCATTTATCTGCTTTGTTTATAACTCTGTTTAAGTTTTATCCATTTAAAATTCAGTTCTTCAGATCATCTTATCTCAGTTTAAGATGCCGATGTACTCCCTGTGAAAAAATATATAGACTTCAAAGAGAGAATTAATTCTCAGTGTCATATCTACACTATATTGCCAAAAGTTTTGGGACACCCCTTTAAATCATTTAATTCAGGCGTTCCAATCCCTTCCATGGCCACAGGTGTATAAAATCAAACAGCTAGGCATGCAGACTACTTCTCAAACATTTCTGAAAGAATGGGTCGCTCTCAGGAGCTCAGTGAATTCAAGCGTGGTACTCTGATAGGTTGCCACCTGAGCAGTAAGTCCATTCGTGAAATTTCCTCACTACTAAATATTCCATGGTCAGCTGTTAGTGGTATTATAACAAAGTGGAAGCAATTGGGAACAACAGCAACTCAGTAAAATCTCAGAGCTGGGTTAGCGCATGCTGAAGCACACAATGCGCAGAAGTCGCCAACTTTCTGCAGTCAGTAGCTACAGACCTCCAAACCTCTTGTGACCTGATTAGCTCAAGAACAGTGTGTAGAAAGCTTCATGGAATGGGTTTTCATGGCCGAGCAGCTGCATCCAAGCCTTACGTCATCAAGTGCAGTGCAAAGCATCGGATGCAGTAGTGTAAAGTATGCCGCCACTGGACTCTAGAGCAATGGAGACATGTTCTCTGGAGTGACGAATCATGCTTCTCTGTCTGGCAATCCAATGGACGAGTCTGGGTTTGGTGGTTGCCAGGAGAACGGTACTTGCCTGACTGCATTGTGCCAAGTGTAAAATTTGGTGGAAGGGGGATTATGGTGTGGGGTTGTTTTTCATAGGTTGGGCTTGGCCCCTTAGTTCCAGTAAAAGGAACTCTTAATGCTTCAGCATATCAAGAAATTTTGGACAATTTCATGCTCCCAACTTAGTGGGAACAGTTTGGGGATGACCCCTTCCTGTTCCAACATGACTGCACACCAGTGCACAAAGCAAGGTTCATAAAGACATGGATGAGCAAGTTTGGCCTGACTGGCCTGCACAGAGTCCTGACCTCAACCCTATAGAACATCATCGTCATTGGGCATCAAGGCAGGATACACCCTGGGCGGAGTGCCACCCCATCGCAGGGCACACACACACACACACTACGGACAATGTAGAGATGCCAATCAGTCTACAATGCATGTTTTTGGACTGGGGGAGGAAACCCCCGAGGCACGGGGAGAACATGCAAACTCCACACACACGGCAGAGGCGGGAATCAAACCCCCAACCCTGGAGGTGTGAGGCAAACGTGCTAACTACCAAGCCACCGTGCCCCCTCTCACAGAACATTTCATATTTAATTCAACACTTAAGTAATATCTGATGTGCTCAATAACTGCATAAATTTAACTCAAATCTGAATACTAAGTTATTAACATAGTACATTTAGTTAAATGCTTTAAAAAAGTTCCATCAAAATATTCATCATAGTATGTTTTTGTAATCAGTAATTTTATTTGTATGATCCAATAAAAGCCATCCCACCATCTCTCAGGGTAAAAGGTAGGTATACATCAAGACTCTTCTCTGTTCTGCCACCGAGTTGGTGGACCAAACTGCCCCTAGATGTCAGAACAGCCGAGTCACTAGCCATCTTCAAAAGACAGATAAAGATCTACCTCTTCCTGAAACACTTAAACTAGCTCTTTTTTCTCTATTTGTTTATGTATTGTGTATGTATGTATTAAAAAAACATAGTTTTTAGGTCGATGGTATCCTATGTCTGTGTCCTATTGAACCAGTGTTAATGTATTCATTGCTAGAGACTGCAAAGCACTTTTGTACTTCGCTCTGGATAAGGCCGTCTGCCAAATGCCAGAAATGTAAATGTAAAATGTTTCAGTCCTTAGTTAGCTTCTCTGTATGCATTTAAACTCAGAATATTCAGTCTATGCAGATACCAATGGAGATTTTGTATCTATATTAACATGAGAAAACCTCCGCAACATAGCAAGTAATAAACAACCATAGCCTTCTCAATATTGAGAGCCCTGAAGAATGACATTTACCTTGTCTTTGCCTGGATCAACATTTTAAGGTCAACTAAGCTCTTTTAAATTGAGTTAAAACAATGTTGCAGTTTTAATAAGACTTATGGCACTCAAATAACATACAGATACTGATATTACCGTAAAAGTGCAAAGTAGGAGAAAAAATCTCATAAAAAAATGTAAAAGGTTCTTGTACCGATCTCTGCAGGACACTGTTTATGATCTTTTGAAACATCTATTGAAAAAAAAAAATTCATACAGCAACAGTCAAAAAAATGAAATGTGTCAAAAGCTCTTGATAAATATCTAAAAGCGAGAATATTTCAGCAAGTTGCCAAAATGACTCACCTCACAGCTTGTGTTCAGTCCAATAAGAATTTAAATTCTGCAGGATTTTTAATACAGATATCTCCCAATTACCCAACACTACAAAAAAAGTTGTTTTTGTCCTAATTCTCATTCCACCAGTGTGATCTTCATGACCCATCCTTTGACAAATCTAATTTGACAGTGCGTTCAACTGCTTTTGCCTTCAAGGACATTAATGTGAAGCTGACAATAATCATTAAAGCTATTAGCATGGTGCAGCATGGGCAAATTGAAGCTCCTGGTGAGTGGTGTGTAAGCTCATAACCTTTGACCTGCACTAATTTGCATTGGCAGGAAACCGTCACGAGATCATTTTATTTGAGTCTATTAAGAAGTGATAAAAAGCTGCAAGAGCTGTGATCCAGCACGGATGATGATTTAGGGCTCGATAATGAAGGGAAAATTGCGAACTTGGAGAGAAATTTGTCAAGGGTTGTTTGGTAAAGTGTTTTTTTTTTTCGTGCTAGTCTTAAAGTCTTTAGTCTGATTGTATTTCGAATAGAAAAAGATCATGCGCATTTTGATTTGTACTCAGAAATTCTGCGTTAAATTCTTGAAAGTAATACATGTGGCATCTGTAGTATATTTCAGTATAGCGCATCTTCACAGGTTAAGTGGAATGTGCATATAACATATTCACTAGAAGTATTGTCACTTGGAAATTGTCGGAAAATAAACATATAGCATAAGGTCCATATTGAG
This sequence comes from Hemibagrus guttatus, assembly GCA_033459395.1. Taxonomy (NCBI): domain Eukaryota; kingdom Metazoa; phylum Chordata; class Actinopteri; order Siluriformes; family Bagridae; genus Hemibagrus; species Hemibagrus guttatus. Next base: position 18,004,444 of record JAUCMX010000011.1, read on the forward strand.
AGAATGGAAAATGGTAGCACTTGGCACTCATACACATACACATACACATACATTGAGGAAAAAAAGCCTGCCCATGTTCAGTCTTTCCAATCCAGCGATTTCCTCCAGTCATAAAAAGGATATAAACTCTTGTTTGCTGGTTTAATTAAATTAGTCTGGTAGAGGTAGGATGTCTGTGGAACACTGTTCAATGCTAATCGCATTTTGCCCAGCATTACACTCCAGCCTGGTCGTGGCCTGGTGTGCCCTGCATGCCAGTGTTGGACACAGGCTGACAGGATGCCAAGCCCTGGCACACTGCAATATATGGCACATGAAACGGTATGAAATCTGGCTCAGTGAGGCACTCGCAGCAAGAATCGTGCATTCTCTACATCCATGACTTTATGTACTACACTTCAGGTTGCACCATGCTGGAGACATACCAAGCTGACCTTTTGTACTGGCATCTTTGTGACAAAACGGTGAATTTCAAGTGAGCAGGTGATGCTGACTCCTTTCAGCACCCAGCCCGGAGCAGATGTTCAATGCCGCTCCCCTGATGGACAGACTGATAAATGGTAATGGAGGTGATTACTTTAAAGAGGGATAAAATGGCTTCAGAGCTACAGACTATCAGTGGAGTGTGCTCGCATGCCTCTCCCCAAGCCCGGATTTTAGCAGATCAATTGGATTTTTGAAGTTGACCAAAAGAGATATGACCCTGCAGCCATTCACAATTGATCCACATTTTTACAATAGCCGTTAAATAGATTTTTATAGCGTTGTCAGGAGGAGGACTATGATGAGGTATGGCTGGAGTCATTTGCTGATCTCTTTAATCTGGATTTGATGTTAGTACACATAGAAACGGGGCTGTGTTATAAATTCAAAGACATATTATGTTATTACAGATGGCCTACTGAGACTAATACATTCCCAACACAAAAAAAGTGATTGCAGTTAATCTGCTGCATTTTTATGATCTTGAATATGTATGAGAATATATTTAGATACTCTGTGATCGCACATGCAGTCCAGTCAAAAGAAAAGGAGATTAACTAAAATCCTAGCTCCTGAAAGTTAGAAATTTTTAATCTTCAACATTATTGAGGTGCAATCAAAATTCAGTGCTTATAATTTATCACATGGCAATCTGCGAAAGGCAACAGTCCCCCTGTCGGCCGTTTTCAATCCTAAATTTTCTGTTAACGCATTTGCAGACTAGTATAAAGCTGCTCATAAACCTCTGCTAATTGAAGTGAGTGTGTGTGTATGCTGTGTGTGTGTGTGCTTGCAAGTACATCATTACAGGGACGGCTGAAATCACTTCTTAGCTGATCATTAAATATACCGAGAGGGTAAGGGGAGGAGGTACCCAAAACAAGAACAGTAGCAGTCACTCCTTTCATCTCTCTCTCTCTCTCTCTATCTCTCACTCTGTGTTAGTATTATTAGGCTGTTGCTTTGTGCAGCAGGTTAATGTGTTTTTACTACAGGTTTTGTCTGATGTCCCCAATAGAGCTGTATCACATGTTTCAAGAGGACACTGCTACTTATTTTAAGACTCCCATTTATATAGTACATTAACATTTTATTAATTTGGCAGACACTTTTATCCAGTGACTCACAAAGTGTGGCAGAACCCAATCCAAGTACAGAGCTGAGAAGCAGAGGGCTAACGACCCATCAGTGGCTGGCTGGCAGTCACAACATCCCTGTAACCAGCACACAATCTTAACCACTGAGCCAAAGCCAACACTATGACTATAACCTATAACTATCACTGAGCCACCACTATACTGTAACTATAAACACCCACACACGCACAACAATGACCACTGAGCCAACACTATAACCAAGAATGTTCACTAAGCTATAAACATAGCTATCACTGAGCCACCACAATAACTATTCCAATCAATGAATTACAACTATAACTATAAACTATACACTATAATGATCACTGAGCCACCACTAACCATCTACATATAAGTCAGGATGTACAATCTTATCCGCAAATGGCCAGCGTGGGTGCAGGTGTTCATTCCAATCAAGCAGGAGCCACGTCTGATTCTACCTGCACCTAAACAGCTGTTCCTGGCTCTCAGGTGTCATTTCTTACTGGAATAAAAAGCTGGACCAACACCAACACCTTCTGGATAAGATAGAACTATCACTGAACCACAACTAAGAACTATCACTGAACCACAACTAAGAACTATCACTGAACCACAACTAGAACTATCACTGAACCACAACTAGAACTATCACTGAACCACAATTAAGAACTATCACTGAACCACAACTAGAATTATCACTGAACCACAACTAGAACTATCACTGAACCACAACTAGAACTATCACTGAACCACAACTAGAACTATCACTGAACCACAACTAGAACTACGACTGAACCACAACTGTAATTATAACCATCACTGAACCACAACTTTAACTATCAATGAACGAAAACTATAACCTATAACTACTACTAAAACACCACTGCTCACACTCTATTCACACAAATAATTTAATTATGATAGATAAAGTGTAACAAAAAGTAGATGATTAAGTGTGTTCATTATAATAACTTATAAAAGATATATTTCTTATGTTATTATAGCCACCAAGTTTATTACACCAGATACCAAATACAATATACTGAAGTGTATTATTCATCAGTGGAGTAATATGCTACATGTTCTACTATACAGTAATAATATATGAGAAATGTGCAAACGATATCCACATCTATAGCAAAAGGACCTATCTCATCAGACATTCACAGATAAATGTACACCATGGAAACAAGCTTCACAGGTGACAAATGGTTTTAGGCACTTGGCAGGCAAGATGATCAATGCAAGATGATCAATGTTTTTAATATGTGAAAACAAGTGTGTAAAGGGAGGGAGACAATGGCTTGCAATGATATGGCTGTTATTCACTTTTAGATATCACACACTAACTCATTCATCGTAGGTTACCCTCCTGAACAAAACCCCAGTGCAGCCATCCACCAATTTCACAGGGGCCATTAATAATGAATGTGAGAGGTCCATCATATCATTTGCATTTAGATAAAAGTTCATTTGATTTAGAAAATCCCCCAACCCCCAAAGTCTGATCTGAGAGATTTGCCTTTAATCTGTGAATAAATGTCCTGTAAGACTCTCCAAATCCAAGTTTTAGAAATACGCCTGCATGGGTGAGTAATGATGTCATTATGGAGTTTCTCAGTTGATCTTTAAATCTCACATTCACTATAATCCCCAAGTTGTAATTATTTAGATTTATGGACTTACACTTGAAATTGTTTAGCCTGTAGGTCCTGTATTTAGATACAGTTTTAGTATAGTGTTTATATAGGCCCAGTATTAATATCCTGTTTTAGCATAGTGTGTATAAATCCTGTATTGAGATACTGTATTAGCAAAGTGTGCATATATGTCCTATAGTTATATGTAGACTTTTATTAGCATAGAGTGTGCATAAGTCCTGTATGTATACCTTGTATTAGCATAGAGTGTATATAGGTGCTATATTTATATATTGTATTAACATAGTGTGTATAAATCTTGTATTTAGATACTGTTTTAGCAAAACGTGCATATATGTTCTCTATTTCTATGTTATATTAGCCTAGAGAGTGTATAGGTCCTGTATTTATATATTTTATTAGCCTAGAGTGTGTATAGGTGCTGTATTTATATATTTTATTAGCCTAGAGAGTGTATAGGTCCTGTATTTATATATTTTATTAGCCTAGAGTGTGTATAGGTGCTGTATTTATATATTGTAGTACCATAGAGTGTGTGTAATCTTGTATTTATACCTTGTACTAGCAAAGTGTGTGTGTAAGTCCTGTATTTATATCTTGTATAAAGGATGTGGTAGCTCAGTGGTTGAGGTGTTCGACAACTGATTAAAAGGTTGTGAGCTCAAATCCTAGGTTAAGTTGCCACTGCTGGGCCCTTGAGCAAGGCCCTTAACCTCCAATTGCTCACTTTTTTAAAATGAGATAAAATGTAAGTTGCTTTGGATGAGGGTTTCAGCTAAAGGCCAAAGGCTTTAAATGTCTCATCTTGTATTAGCATAAAGTGTGTATAAATCCTGTATTTATATCTTGTATTAGGGCAGTGTATGCATAGGAACAGTATTTACATAGTGTTTTAGTATAGTGTGAGTATAGAGACATGTATTTATATCATCTATAAGCACAGTGTGAATATAGCTCCTGTATTCATATCCTGAATTATGTTGTGGCTGTATAAGTCCAGCATGTATACATGTATACATGTATTTGCATAGTATGAGATCCTGCATTTATATCTGCTTTTATTGTAATGTGTGTATAGGGGCAGTATTTAGATCCTGTATTAACGTAGTGTGAGTGTAGGTATGGTATTTAAATGTGCTTTTAGTGCAGTGTGTGTATAGGGACAGTATTTCTGTACTGAATTAGCATAGTTTGAGTGTAGGTCCTGTATTTATATCTTGCATTAGTCTAGTGTGTGTATAGGGACAGTATTTCTGTACTGTATTTGCATAGTTTGAGTGTAGGTCCTGTATTTATATCTTGCATTAGTCTAGTGTGTGTATAGGGACAGTATTTCTGTACTGAATTAGCATAGTTTGAGTGTAGGTCCTGTATTTATATCTTGCATTAGTCTAGTGTGTGTCTAGGGACAGTATTTCTGTACTGTATTAGCATAGTTTGAGTGTAGGTCCTATATTTATATCTTGCAATAGTCTAGTGTGTGTATAGGGATAGTATTTCTGTACTGAAATAGCATAGTTTGGACTAAGCATAGTATGCATAGTTAGCATAGAGGCTAAAGACTGCAGCCATTAGCGTGCCACTTGAGATTAGAGGAGTGAGGTTTTTACCTGCACAGCACTCACCGCTGGCATTCGTTACACTCACCCCCATCCCCGTACGGGCCACCAATGTAACATCCAGGTCCCACCAAGCGGGTCTCGAACCCATGTCACTGGCATGGGAGGCGCGCATGCTAACAAGGAGGCTAAAGACTGCAGCCACTAGTGCTAGTGCACCTCTTGAGATTAGAGGAGTGAGGTTTTTACCTGCACAGCACTCACCGCTGGCCTCCATTACACTGAGCACTAGAAGAACTCTGGTGGTTACCCATGAAGGTGCTGCTTTATAAGCTTTCCTCTTTAACATACACAAAGTACATTCGCTTCCATGTGTCATAATGTGTGATTTATGTTTATACAAAACCTAAAGTAGCGCGTTGGAGAGAATAGTTTAGGTATAAAACATCATGTACATGAGTGAGCACCTCACATGATCATGATCACATATCACATGATCTTACAGTTCAAACTAAATCTGCACAGTTTATTTATTGTCTCCAAGTCTAGTCCATAAGCCGTGTTATTTGTTGTCAAATGTTTTTTCTTTAGACTTGCATGGGGCTAATGCAGCTTAGAGAAGCCTATAGAAGGTCTGGAAATAACGCAATGCTTTTTTAGTGTCTCCATCTTCAACTAAAACAGATGAGTGGAAGATTTTCCCCCAAGCAACTTGTGTCTACTGTAAAGCCATGTATATAGACCATATAGCAAAAAGTATGTGGACAATGACCATTACAACATTTGAACATCACTGTCAAAAACCATGGACATTAATATGAAGTCACTTAATAATGATCATTACCATTAAAACAATTTGTATTCATTCAACCATTTATTATTATTATTATTATTATTATTATTATTATTATTATTATTATTATTATTATTATTATTATTTAATGTATTTATTTATTTATTATACTGTTGGTTTTAAGTTAAATGTACAGTATTATACACAGATGAGCCAAAACATTAAAAACACCTAACTAATATAGTGTAGGTCCCCCTTTTATTATCCCCCTTTTAATATTATTTATTTATTTATTTATTTATTTATTTATTTATTTATTTAGTATACTCTTGAGTTAAATATATAGTACTATACAGCTAAAATATTAAAAACACCTAACTAATATAGTGTAGGTTCTCCTTTTATTATTGTTGTTGTTGTTTTTATTTATTTATTTACTAGACTGTTAGTTTTAAGTTAAATATACAGTACTATACACAGATGAGCCAAAACATTAAAACCACCTGACTAAAATAGTCTAGGTCTCCCTTTTGCCACAAAAACAGCTCTGACCCATCAGAGCATGGACTCCAAATGAGTTTGATGGTACGCTATGGTATCTGGCATCAAGTCATTAGCATCATATCCTTAACAGGTGTGAGGCAGAGCCTCCATGGAGACTTGTTTGTCCATCACATCCCACAGATGCTTGATCAGATTGAGATCTGGGGAGTCCAAATCAACTCATTGGACTGTTTGTCATGATCCACAAACCATTCCTGAACATTTTTTTTTGCACTATCCTGCTGAAAGAGCCCACTGACATTAGAAAGTACTGTTGCCATGAAGGGGTGTACTTGTTCTCTTTGATTTCTAAAGACAAACTTATTCTGCTCCATTATGTGCAAATGATGAGGGCAAAGGGTTCTGAATGACACTAAACTATAAGCTACAGTGTATACTCCCCTTACGTGTTAGCATCATAGCACTGGTCAAATATTTTACACACTAGACTAAATCAGCCATTTAACTATGCTTGCAAAATTCCATGAATTTTCAAGGCTGGAAACTTTCCATGGGAATTAACGGGAATTATTGGGAATTAACTGGAATTATTGGGAATAAACTGAATTTGCAAAACTGCAGGTTAGCCTATAACAGGGAACTTAAATGTAGTTGAAAAAAAAAATATTTTGCAGCATAATCTTGGGCAAAACAAGATTTCTACCCTGTACACTCCTCAATCACATTCAATTCAATTCAATTCCATTTTATTTGTATAGCGCTTTTAACAATGGACATTGTCTCAAAGCATCTTTACAGAACATAAGAAACAAACAAAAAAAAAATGGTGCAAAAAGTCCTAGATGTTAGACAACCCTAGTCATCCCTAGTGAGCAAGCCTGAGGCGACTGTGGCATGGAAAAACTCCCTCTCACCTGCACACAGCACTGCAGGGCTATTGCATGCTTTCCTCCATAATATGCACTGATAACTTCCTGAAACCTGCACACAAAAGAATTTTAAAAATGTCCATCTCGGGGAGTTGTCATGTAAATTACATAAATATTACATAAATTTATATTTAAAACTTTCTTGTGCTGTATATAAGCTATTGTGCAACAACATTTTACCATTGTAAAAACAAATACACTGACTGAGCAAACATTTAGGTGAGATAATATTAAAAAAAAAAAAAAAAAAGCTGTCTTAAGAAAGACCATCCTCACACACAATCCCCCTTTTTATGGGGGATGCTTTCATTTTACAGCAAACATAAGGACATCTGTTTTATTTTACTCAATGTTCTTCAATGAAAGAATTAATTAAAGCTCTACTTACAATTAAATCACTAAGGCAAAAATCTCATTCATGCATTAATTTGATTACATGTTAGCTTATAACCAAACAGAAAGTTTATATTTATGTTTGTATATACAGTTTATATAAATTTCCCCAAATATCTAAATAATTGAAATAAATTCCCATTAATTCCCATAAATTCCTGTTAAGTTTCCAACTTGGAATATTTCCAAAATTCCCGAGATGAAATTCCCATGGAAATTTTCCAGAAATTTACTGGAAATTTTCCGCCCTTTTGCGACCCTACATTTAACACAAATAGCATTTTTATCTGGAAATCAAACAAATGATTATAAAATGTACATGAATGTCTCTGTTGTATCATTGTGCTGTTAGATTTGTACAACTTTATCTATGTATTGGGAAGTTCCTGAACAATTTAGTTGAAACCCGTGTACTCCAGACTTTCACAGATTTCCTGCCCAGAGAGAGGACGAGCTGAGCTACAAGCAGACAGAACAATCAATCAGCACTCTCAACAAAAAGGCAGTTGGAGCAAAAAGGCCTCTGAGAGAATAGACAGAAGTGTGAATTGAGCTCTGGGGGAAAGTAACCAAGGCCATGTACTTTATTACTGTACTTAAGTAGCTGTCTTGAGGATTTGAACTTTTGAGCCTCTCTCAAAATTATTTATTTTTACCATTTTCATCTCATATTTAAAATGAGGTGATTGCTTTGCAATGCTGAATGCATGGCAGAGTACATAGACTTAAACATCGAATAATTTTGATAATTTCGAAAGGGTTCATCGTAAACACTGTATAAAAGCATGGATTTTGCTTTTAACCAGTTAGCAAATGCAAACCAGCAGTTTGTATCCAAAATAAAGCCCTCCAAATTTCAATAATAAGATAATGTCTATTTTATTGGGAATTAACAAATCTTTGCTACACTTACAGAACGTGGCTCATACATACACTGATCAGGCATAACATTCTGAGCAGTGACAGGTGACGTGAATAAGACTGATTATCTCCTTATCATGGCACCTGTTAGTGGGTGGGATATATTAGGCAGCAAGTGAATATTTTGTCCTCAAAGTTGATGTGTTAGAAGCAGGAAAAATGGGCAAGCGTAAGGATTTGAGTGAGTTTGACAAGGGCCAAACTATTGTGGGGTGTTCCTGGTCTGCAGTGGTCAGTATCTATAAAAAGTGGACCAAGGAAGGTGAACCAGTGACAGGGTCATGGGCGGCCAAGGCTCATTGATGCACGTGGGGCGTGAAGGCTGGCCCGTGTGGTCCGATCCAACAGACGAGCTACTGTTGCTCAAATTGCTGAAGAAGTTAATGCTGGTCAGAATACACAATGTCTAACAGTTTGTTGCGTGTGGGGCTGCATAGCCACAGACCACTCTGGGTGCCTATGTTATGCCTGGTCAGTGTACATAAGACATTGATTGGTAGATTAAAAATATACAAAACACAATTGCTCCTTGTTAATTATGTTGATCAATTGTTTAAATAAATAAAGCAAATAAACAAAAACAAATTCATCTGAGTTCCTAGAGGATCTTAAATTGTTCCTATGTATAAATGTGTGTGAATGCATGCATGCATGCATACAGCTCTGCAATGGACTGCCACTCCTTTCAGGGAGTTTTCAGGAAGCAGTTACAAAAACTAAATAAGAGAAAAAAATTATACAGACAGACAGACAGATAGACAGATGGTCATATTTTCAGTTTTGGGAATTCCTTATCGGTAACATGTTCAAAGCCAAACAATATTAAAGAGATGGTGGGAGCCAAACTTCGGTGAATATATATATATATAATCGAAATGGAAATGCGGGCATTGGTCACTATTGACTCAAGGTTATATTGTGATTGAACTAAGCACACTTGCATACTCAAGCCAGAGATGAGGAGTCTGTTCTGGTTGTGGGTGGAGCCTAATGAAAACCAAATGATCAATAATTACCTATAAAAACAATATTTGCTGCAAGGCCAGCTCCTACCATCAGCATCCAGTGATCTCTACATATTCAGTCACAGAGTGCAATCCAAACTGTACTCCTACACTAGCCTAGTAAAATTTAAATCGATAAAAAAATGATATATATATATATATAAATAAAGCATAGAAGCCTGTCTATGTTGTCTAGTGTGAGCAGAGAGAATCAGAGCAGAAGAAAGAGAGACAGCAGAGAGTCAGAGATGTGAATACAGAGTGATAGGAGTTTATTGAGCATGCTACAGAAGGAGAAAGCACACAGGCACACAGGGAGCATACAGCATGAGTCTGGTAGACAAAAAGAACTTTTAATCGCATCACTTCGAAAATCACACTGAATTTGTACAGATGTAAAAACGCAACCCATGTAGAAAATATACAGAGCCCTTCCATGATTGTGAACCTCAGACCACAGATTATTTCATCTTATAACAGAGTAACAACCACGCCAGCTTCCAACAGAAAATATCAAATGTAGAATTCACACAAATGTTTTTCAATGCCTGGTAAAAATCCTGATTTTTTTTTCCCCTTTTGAAATGGAAAACCAATGCTGAATGAAACAGCTTGATACAACATGCAGAAAAAGAAGTCAAAAGGCACAGCAGCTTTGGTCCTAATGGTTCATTTACACTACCAGTCTGAAAGTATGAATAGTCTATAGTCTATATATATATATTTTTTTAATTTCCAATTCATTTCCATCTTATTCCATTTAGGACTTGGAAGAAGCAGCCAGGAGCTCTGACTATACAGGACATTTAAGAAGTGCCTTTTCTGGGATGAAGCTCTTTATGAACCTGGTTGAGAAAATGCCAAAATGAAGAAATTAAACCTAACTAAAAGCAAGTACATCCAAACATTTCACCGGTAGTTTACATACAAGCGCTCAAATGCTTCACAATGAAATCACAAAGCTTAGCGGTCAGATTGAGGTGCGGTCAGATTCAGTCAACAGCGAACAAAATGTCTTAACACTTACTTCAAGGTCTATCTGAAAAGCACAATTCACACAAATGCATGAAAAATAATATGACAGGACAGGTATTTAAGAATTGGATTACTTGCTTCAATGTCATCTCAGCACAAAAGAGAGCGGCACTGCATTAATTTATACATTTTAAAACTTGCTTCGGTAATATTTAAATTATAATCAATCTTCCATAATCCTGGAAAGAAAAGAGAATTTTTACACGGTTTTAATCTGCCTTCTGCACATCATGAAACTATTTAAAAAATAATAGGGTAGCTGTACAGTTAACAGAAGCTAATTAGCAAAGTGTTTGCCCGGTAAAATTTCTCAAACATGTCATTGTTCCTTATTATTTAAAGGTTTCATCTCTAGCTGTGCTCTTTAAACCCACAGCAACTACAAACCTAATCATTCAGTTCATTATCTTAATAAAACTATTTTATCTTGAGAAAACAACCTGTAACAAAGGAATGGATTCTCTCTGTGCTCTTTAATTAGAGTTTAAATCAAGGACATTGTTAAGAGTTGATTGCGGTGTTCAGAGTGATCAATTCACATCTGATTACAAACAAGATCATATAAACTAAAAGACTAACTAGTTGTCTGCTTTTGCTAATCACTACTAAAGATGACTGAATAGACCTCGGTAATGCATTATATACTGCACTGCCCACTCTGTGTGTGTGTCTCTAGCATTAAATCTGTCAGATCAAACATCACATACAAAAAGAATGTGTGCTAGCAGGTGGCTGTTCATCAAATCATGTCACCAGTATTCAGAAGATTCATATCTGAATGGTGTTCGGCATTTGAAAACAAAAAAGCAAGCTCATAAAATCTGGCCTTAAAAAAGATCCAGTGTGGTTTTGCAAATACTACAGAACAGCAGGGCAGTGTAGTGGGGCATAATCATGGCTAACAAAAACACCTCACCACAAACAAAGGAATGTGCCTACACTTCTAGATCACCTGTAAAGTAAGAATGGTGGGGGTTTTGGGGGGGAGGTTACACTGTATTGTATAAGTAAGGCACATTTTGTTGTGGGAGCAACCAATGAGTAACAACAGGAACAGAGATATTGAGAAAAAGAGAATAATGGTGCCTGCGTGTTTCTAATATAGTCTTCGGGAATAACTGATCCAAATGAACTCTAAAATTGCTCAACACTCCATAGGGAGTAGGGGTCGAGAAATGGGTGCAAGTTGCACTGCCTTTCAAATGGTGGATTTAGAGAAGGAGACTCGGAGGCGATGACCACGACCCATATCGTAGCTATGGAGGTCGATCAGTGCTTGAATGGCCTCCTCCACCGTTGACATCTGCAGCAGGGCCATCTTGTGATCTCTGGTGTGAAAAACAAAGATGTGGACGATCAAATCAGCAAAGCACACAATTGCAGAAAGGTGCAAAAGTTCTAAATAGCAATCTTGTTTGCACATTTGACTATGTTGTGTTTACTTCAATTTACATGGCATAAATTTACAGCAGTCATATTGAGGTTCAGAGCTTAAGCCACGCTCCAAAAACTAGTGGAAAGTTAAATTCCCTAAAGAGTGGCTGTTATCATAACGGCAAAAGGAGACTAAAATTGGAGTGGAATGTTCAAAAAAGCACCTATGAGTGTTATAGCCATGTGCCCACACAGTTTCAGCCATACAGTGTATCCTGCTCATTCTCACCACTTCTGGGTTTTTATCTGTGGTTCTTAGCTATAAAAAGTATTTTATGTATTAATAGCACATGCATAACATATAGCGGCATTATAATATGTTTTAAGAGGGCACATTGTCCTGTAATCAAAGCTGAAAGTTCTTACTGAAAAAATTTGAAGGCTTTCACTGTGCCTCCAGAGTTAGAGAAGAGAAGTCTCAGGTCCTCTTCATCCACCTTCTCACTGTGGAAAGACACACATGTTTGTGTTTGGCTCAACACTGATGGACACTACCTCTTCAGGAAGTTCATGAATGCAAAGTGAATGCAACTCCAAGACACCCAGTCATATACTACAAACTAGCTGAGTATCTCTGAACTAGTAAAGCATGCTCTTGGCCTGCTTCTACTCTCTTACTCACGGGATGTTGGAGAGGTGGAGTGTGGCTGACGGAGGAAAGATGTTCTGGAAATTCTTTGATCCGGGTTTTTTGAAACGGTGCAGGGGTGAATTGATGAAGTCTTTAGTGAGGCCCTGATCATCCAAGCCTTCTCGAGGAAGCTGCACTGTCTGGTGTTTGGAAAGGGTCACACGGATGATCTTCCCATACATCTTCTGCCCATTCAGGTGGCTCATGGCTAGAGCAGAATAAAATGAAAAATGTCAATTCAAATGGGCAAATAGACTGCAATATGACTTTGATTTAAGGACACTGTCTTTTTAAATTCTAGGGGTGATGCTTCATAATGCATCACCTGCCTTTCAAGGAAATTTTAAGCTTAAAATAAGGACTTTTCTTTTATATATACACTAATCTTACAATTACATAACAAATCGACCTTCAGGACCCTGCTTCTGTTATTTGGCCCTACCTAACTGCGCCTGATTTCCGTCTGTCATCTGGATGAGGGCACTGTCCTTCTTATTGTAAAGGATCTTGACTCGTTGCACATCTCCGTACACACCTTCAGTTAGGCGGGAGGCAGATGGTGGTAGGAGGAAATGACGAGCAGTAGAGAGGAGTGAACCATGAAGGACAAGTTAGTGCTTTACAGGTTGAAGCCTGGACAGGAAGATGGCATCTTACACAAAAACAATCTATAGCTTAGTGTGTTTATAGAGTAGAGAAAAATATAAACCCTCCCATATAGAGGAGCTATGTGATATGGAAAAGTTAAAAAATAAAAGCCTACATGCAAAATCATCAACCATGCATTACAATAAGCTGTACATGAGAAGAGACAGAGAGCAAGATAGAGACAGACTTCAAAAGGCCAAAATAGACCTGATTAAAATGTGGACAAAAATATAACTGGTAAATTAAAAGTGTGTCCTGAATTACAGATGTTCATATTAACTAAATAGAAACCAGACAAACTAAAAGATGTAAGAATATAAAAATAGTCAAGAAGTAAATAAAATGAAATAGCAAATTAAAAAAAGGAGGTAGATTGCCAACGATAACATACCGAAGAGGGTAAAGAGACTTTGGGGCGTAACCATCTTTAGAAGGAGAGAAGAGCAAGCAGCGTAAGACAGGAAGAGAGAAGAGTCGAGGTAGAGCGAAGATGAACAGATCATCCATAACGGAGGGTGGTTTCCCGCACGATGGTGAGGTGACCATGGAGCATGGGTCGGGGAGGTTAATTGGGGTGGGGTTGGTCCAAGGAGGAACATTTGTTTTGTTTATTTTTGTTTTTTTTTTGTGTGTGTGTGTTTGGTTCAAGTGCAAAGCATGAACAAAGGAATGGGGCAAGGGATTGGGGGAAAAAAGGAGGTGGAGAGAAAAAGAGGGTGGAGAGGAGAAAAAGGGTTGGGAAGGGGCAAAAAAAAAGGGGGGGGGGGAGAGGTGAAAGAATAATTAAATAAATAAACAGGATTTAAAGGGAAGGACAAAAAAAAAAGTACACAGGTAAGTACACAGGAAATGCAGGTCAAAAATGAAGGGGTTCTCTATTCTTTCCTCTGTTTGTTTTTTTCTGCTTCCAAACATTGCTGTACTTTTGCCAAATGTAGTCTCCAAAGACCAAACATGGGTTAAGGCACTTCTGTCGTAGCCTCACCCAGGAATGGGAAAAGCGAGCAGGCGTGCAGAGAATAGGGCAAGTTGAGGAGCTGAAGCTTTAGGTGAGTATGAAATACAGGTAGCTTTGATTCTAAAGCAGTGCAAGCCTTTCTGTTTTTTTTCTTAGAGTAATAAGGCCATGCAGGAAATGGGCATGAAAACCACCTTGCAGAGTTATGGCCATGAAATAGAAACGTCACGTCATGTTGAGGAAAAAAAAAACAAAAAAAAAAAAAAAAAAACACACAGACCCACGAGTGTGTTCGGAAAAACAAACAAAAATCACATGATGGGAAAGGACAATACTGGGAGATTTTATAGAGATAGAGAGAGAGGGAGAGAGGGAGAGAGATAGAGAGAGAGAGATGGGGCATGGAGTGGCGCTACCACATTTCATACCAACTGGGAATAACTTAGAGAAAGGCAGTGGAACATCAGGAGAAGGAGAGAGGAGTTACAGCTTAGAGAGAAAAGACAGTTAGATATTACTTCAAGACAGAGCAGCAGAAAGAGCAACAGAGTAGTAGAAATGAGGAGAGAGAGAGAGAGAGAGAGAGAGAGAGAGAGAGAGAGAGAGAGAGAGAGAGAGAGAGAGAGACAGGTACAGTGGTCAAAACTTGTACAGAATGCACAGAGAGACTGCAGAGAGACCCTCCATTTTGACGGGATATTCATCAAGAAATGCTTTCAGTATATTTATGTGTAGAAAACATCTTCACACATCTCTCACTTTGTTTACACCCAAAACATTAAGCTAATTGTAAATATACTGAAATGACATTAAAACAACTCACTCAGGGTGACAGAATGCACAAACTGCTCACTGCACATCATGTGACCAACAATTAAAATCACACGTGAAAGATAAAAGTGCCGCAAATATCAACTAATAACTCCTTTTAAACTAACAAAATATGAACTTCTGACGATTTGGAAAAACCTGTCTGGATTTAGCTCCTGCGCCAAAATGCTGCTTTTATGAAACCAAGAACCAGTGACATCAGGAGCTTGGAAACAACATCATGACATGTAACCATAACAAGCCTTCAAACAACTCAAGCTTTTATTATTTTAAAAATAGGTTAATGGAAACTCAGTGGTTAAGACACTGGGCTTCTGATTGGAAGGGTGCGAGCTGAAATACCAGCACCACTAAACACCACTGTCGGCCATTTGAATAAGGCCCTTAATTCAAACATCAAGCAAAACAGAATCATAAACAGTGTGGATTAACTTTGTTTTTAATATGCAGCTCGACCAAATCCCAAATGGTTTCCTGTTCTCCACTTATGTGCTTTTCCTAGAGTATAACACTGCTGTTGTACACATCATCTAAAGATTTAGCCACACAAAGAAAATGTAGTAGAAGTGCAGAGCTGAATGTAAATGCATTCTTACTCGAGTAAGAGTTTAAAATTACAAGACAATTTCATCTTAAAAAGTTACTTATTTCACTGTAACTGAGTCAATGCTAAGTGATGCCTTTTACACAACTGGTTTAGTTTAAAACTAAATTTCAGTGCCACAATTTCAGTACCTATTTGCCTTAAAACAAATCAGCATTGGCTGAAAATATCTCTGCCAATATTGCACTTTCGTTTCAACATATTTGGTATTGTTTGCTTTTTGTTTATCTGACTCTATAATAGAATGGCCACAATCCAGGGTCATGCAGAAGTGAATGGTTTCCCTTTTGAGTCTGGTTCTTCTCAAGGTTTCTTCCTTATGTCATCTCTGGGAGCTTTTTATCTTATCAGTGGCTTGCTCATCAGGGAGCCTCATCTACATCTGGATTTCTGCAAAGCAGCTTTATGATCCCAATCCAAAGATCCACAAACACAGCACAGAGATTCACTCATTTCAATGGAATCATGTTTACTAACTCCACTCGTGCACAATATCATTTGCACTTTTTTATGCTTTATATTCCATTTAAACTGTTTATGAAGCCATGGCATTTGCACACAGTACTTTGCACTTAACCAACACCCTACCTCATTTCATTGGCCTACACACTTAATGCTGCTTGCTATTTTGCACTTCTGGTTAGATACATTACGTTAGATATATGTGCATTACTTCATTGCCTTTATACTTGTGCTCTGCTCAATGACAAAGTTGAATCCAAATGTAATCTAATCTAAACTAGAAATGGCAGACAACTTTAAAGATTTTTAAGCCACACATTAAACAGCACAGCTGGCAACACAACCGTGTATCTTAAAAACTTTGTAAATTCCAAAAACCTCTTTTAGATCGTTATATCTGCTCGCAGGCTTACAGAGTAGCTTCTCCGTTGATATTTGCGGCACCTTTTTCTCCTCGTCATAATTACACAAAATTTACAATTGTTGTAATCATATCACACTGGTGTTTAGTTGAATAAGTGTTTAAGAAACTGGTTTGTGAGCAGTTACACTATAGACAAATGCACTTATGAGGATGCAGGACATTCTACTATCTTTCAACATCAAGTTCAACTCAAAAAGGCACATCAACATTGAATTTTAGGGGGAAAAAAACATGTCTTATTAAAAAGAAATGAAATGCAAAAATGTCACCGATCAAAAATATGATGGCCATATAGTGGTTTTACCTTTAAAAAGAACAGGTCAGCCTATATTCTAATCAAAACACTGATTACAAAGCATTTTTTTTTCTGTCATTGTCTAATTTTGCTTAATCCTCCAGTACATACTTTACTCCAGAGGTTCTTGTCCCTGTCCAGCTTTGACGCAAAAATTTCACAACCGCCTTCTCCTCACGAGTCCCCCTTCATCATATTCCCTCTGCCACTACTCCTAGCATGTTAATCAAACACACAGAATGATAACCTCACTAGACTTGTGCTAGACTAGATTCTTATACTGTGAAAATCTCAAACTGCAACACCCTCAAAACATGTCTCAAAGCTTTCTATTGAGTTCTTCAGGATCTCAAACAGACTTGCTTATGAGGTTTGTGTGGGACTGTTATTTAATCTCGATCTGGCCAGCTCCAGCAGGATTTCTGACCAATCCTGTCCGCTTCTGTAGTTACTATTTTTGTTTGTATTGACCTGCTATATTTTCTAATGAACTTGGATGGTTCCATTTCCCAAAATATAACCAAATTAGTCATTCAAACTAGGATAAAACCATTACTACAGATGAATGAATGATTGAGTTAAATGCATAGAGCCACAGGAGAATTCAGTATCCTGTGTTAATCAGTGTGGCCTTCACCTAGCAGCAGCTATCCTGAGGCTAGAATGACTTTTATCCTCAGCATATAATTTGTCACTCTGAATAAACATCAAACTCTGGTAGGAGGTGTTGCACAATGTTTGGAGGTGGAATTGTACATAAAAAGTAATTTGGAAGATAATTACACTTCCAGATTGATTTGCTAATACACTGTAAATATTTAAAAAAAAAAAAACAGACCCTTCTGCTATTTAATAAAACCTTACATACAAACTGTGTTTCTCAGTTGTACATGTACATTGAGGGGCATGCTAAAAACTAATCTGTTTAATGTCTTGAAAAATGAGTATATTGCTTTATTTTAATTTTATATATAAACATGATGCTGAAAAATTGTAGAAGATCCTCTGAACAAAAACAAAAATGAACTTTGGCAGATGACTGAACACAGAGAAAGTGTAGAACCAGAGTCTGCTGGAGGCCTGACTGAACACATGACTGAGAACAAGACATAGCAGGTAGAGGGGTGTGCATGTGTGTGTGTGCATGTGGGAGAGAGAGAAAGGGGTGTGGGTGTGTTGGGTGGAATAAACTGACCTCATCATTGAGATTGCTGGCCAGCAGAACTGCACCAGCCGCAGAGTGTCCTGACAGAGCGACTCGCCCAGCTGCTGCCGCTGCCGCCGCTGCCGCACTTAGGGGGCTGATTGACCCTACAGACACACACAGAGAGAGAGAGAGCGAGAGAGAGAGAAGAAACAGCCAGAAAAGGAGAAATAAATAAAGAATGAAAACAATGAGTAAAATGGAAAAGATGGAGAGACAGAATGAAAGACAGGTAAATCTCAATCAAAAATTAATTCCCAGCAACCCATCTCACCAAACTGCATCCAACATACAAACATTAGTCAGCTCATTTTCACACAATCTGGTTGGTATTGAGGAACATACAGACTTTTCACTTCTTGCTTTAGTTGTATACATCAGTTTCAACTCACCTCCATTTGTCACTCTCTTTGTCTGAGAAAGCATCTCTGTGCAAACTCCTCCTATACAGACCACAGTACAAAAACTTAACCTCAGTGTACCTGTCCATATCCAAATTTACTGTGCTGCATCCCTTTTCTTCAATAAAATGCCAGATCTGTACACTATTACAAAATAAATCAATCATAGTTGAGGCACATTATGATTAAATAAAACAAACTCAATACACGATTCTTGTTTGCTACAAAAATGGCATATACAGTGCATCAACCTGTATACTCCCCTAAAGATATGTTCAATGCAGTTTGATATAATTTAATGTCTATAACTACAACCATAAAGGGACAAATAAAGGTGATGCAGTAGCAACAAAATTTGCAATTAAGACACCTTTCCTGCTGTACCTTCTGAGTAGTGACAACTGTGACAGCACTGAGAGCTTTTCTCAGTGGGAAACAATGGGTTCAACAAAAGTGAAAAAAAATAAATAAATAAAAAAACCCAGAGAAGATGGAAATGCGCAAGACAAGGATGCTTGGTGTGTCCTCAGAGAGAAGCATGCAAAACTTTAAAATATCAAACATAAGTGCCTGTTGGGGGGGCACTTATACTGTAATTATGTTGCAAAAACACTGCTGTGTGTCTGGGCAACCTCCTCTCGGATAAAAACAGAGGCAGAAGATTTATAAAAGATAACAACATTGAGCTACGATATGTAGGTTGTTGCTGTATACTGTATGAGAGATTCTAGACACGTTCCATTTTAATACATAAATCCACTGCCTAGAACCTCTGACTGCAGTTCGCTGAATATACACAGAGACAGAAATCATGTCATTTAAAAAATAGCCTTAAACTATATTCTTACATTTTGGTCTAAATGTTACCATATTCATTCAGATAACCTGGATGCCAACCCTTGATCTTACTCATTTAGTAATTTGATATTTTGTTTAATCCTCTCAACAGCTTTTGGATCTTCTCAATTATACATGTTAAGCTTTTCATTTGACTCAACCTCACCACTAGTGCACAACAGCTTTTCCAAAATTTTCACTATCTATAAATCTATAAAAGCCACTAGGGTTAGGGTTAGTTGGAGTTAAAGTAAAAAAGCAGGACATTTATGACATTAATTAGACATGCTTCGATTTCCAGCTCTTTAAATACTGCAGGCAGGTCCAGGCTTAACTCTGCTAAAACTCACATTACCCAGGTTAGTTTCAGAGCAGATATTTCCAGGTTAAGTGATCTCAATTGTCTGTGCCACTTCTATCTAGAACAGAACAATCTGCATTTTTATACATTTTCATTTATGCCATCGGGTCTGAACAGAATGAAGTACTTCCATAAACAAAACTGTATTTTAATGAGCACCTTCTCTGGTGACCATCTGGTTATATAGGTTATTATTTGTGTCTTATAAACAAGGTTTACAGTCCTAAACTGCGTAAGAGTATAAGTCTTACCAAGCAGGGATGTGGAGTCCTTGCCAAGTGCAGCGGCCATCGTCGGATCTACGAAAGGCTGGCCGTCTGCTGCAGGAAGCTCGGGTCTTGTGTAATCTCGACTCTTATCGTTGTTGTACTTCACGTTTAAGTTGACCAGCTTGGAGAAGTCAATGCGCAGCGTGCAGCATGAGTTATAGATATTCTGTCCATCCAATGACTAAAGACAATGATAAAGAGGTGTTAGAACATGTTCAAGCAAGCTAGTTAACTGTGCAATGAAGGAGCAAAATAGTTCCATATTCCTGTAACGTATTTAGAAATGCTTTTTAATCATAACATAATCCGTGCTCAATACAATGATCCTGACAATGACTATCACAGACTTAATACCTCTGCCTCACATCAATCAATATGTTCCTTTTGTCCAGTCCTCTCTTTTTTGTATACCTGCATTGTTGAGGGTAAATGGGAAACAATTTTATCCCACCACAGAGCATTCACTGGAAATATGGCAGCATTTAAAAAAATGATTAAAAGTAACCAAAAAGTCCAGTGTGATTGCAACTTAATAATAAGCAGCTCCTCGCTTTGTTTATAGGCCAAAGACCATAAAGTCCCACTTGGTTTCTACTGGCTCACAATTCCATTTGGCTTACAAAAAGTTTACCTAGGTAAAGTTGCCTTGAGGTAAAAGTAACCGCTATGAGAAACAAATGCACCTTTCATGTCCTGCAACCTTTAGATTTCAGTGAATCAGCTTTCCAGCTGGGTGAATTATACTGTCGTTTAATCTGTTTGCAGTTTTAGCTGAAAAGGCAGAAATGCCTCGTTTTCAGGTGGCTCCCATGTTGCCATAGCGAGGTGGTCACAAATCATAAAAGATTGCGACTAAGCACAGGCCTGTCAGAGGTACCTATGCCTCATTTAAACAGTCACTTGATTTTAAGTGGAGGCTGGGAGGAGCAAAGGCTTAAATGCACGCTAATTTCAGGCAAACGGCTGTCATTGCCTTGCAGCTTACTCACCAGTTTGGCCTGTTGAGCATTTACAGGATCACTGAATTGAAGCAGCGCTTGGAATTGATTATTTTTGGTGAATGTGATTATCTTCATCACTGTCCCAAACTTGGAGAAGATCTAAATGGGAAAAGATGCACAAGCAAGCATCAGTGTGTACTCTGGAAAAATTTTGTACTTTCACACCACTAAAAAAATAAATCAGAGGAGTATGGAAAAGCTCTGACCTGCTGCAGGACGTCCAGTGTCACCGGGTAAAACATGTTATCGATGATGATGCGCAGGACTGGACTTGGCGGCGGTATTAACACACTCTCCCCTGCAGAGTCTGAGCTTGGAGAACCTCCCTCCTGAACAGCACACACTGCCTGCAGAACAGCCTGGGCACGCTGACCACATGGAGAGGACAAATAAAAAGCAAACATTGCAGAAAATAAATCAAATTCAAGCTCATACCTATTACTCTCAGAGACATGGGATGAAGAGAGACAGGTTGTAAAATGAAAGGCTTAGTTTTCAGTCCCTTCTGAACACCACAGTTTAAAAAATAAAATATAACTATGCAAAAAAAACTTGCAAGCAAGATGTATAAAGACAGCCTGCTAGATAGAGCATATCCTTTCTGACCAGTTTTCATGTACTTATCTGAACCGCCTACTACTAAGCAACATCTTTGCAACTGTTGGGCTGCACCAAAAGTGCAAGGTTCAAGGTTTTCAAGGTCTTTTCCTCTAATTTTTTACTACTTTATATTTTTCTTACACTAACATGAGGTGTACATATTTATGCGATATGTATATATTGCATTGAGTTGTCTGACATTTATTTAAAAGATATTCATTACACTTCCTAGTCTTGAATAGTTGCCTCATGAATATACACACTTTTGTGTTAAGTTTTTTTAATAAACTTGAACCACAACTAAAAAAAAAAAGATTTTCGGGCACAATCAGTAAAAATTCAGAAATTCTCAGTTAAGCAGTGTTAAGTCTAAAACAAATAAAATTTGCATCACAATAATAGTAAATGCTTACAGTAATAGTAATGTTCCTCGATGGCCAACTCCAGTATAAGCTTAGGACAAATGACCATCGATGCCAACTATCGCAAGGGCTATCAAGCAAGCAGATTTAAGTGACTTAAGGAAAACATGGTGTCTGCTTTAAGACTGACAAAAATTAAGCGTGGTGTATCCCATCCTACATGTTTCCTTTTTGCCTATTTTGTATCCTTTACAAACCCTAATAACCTGCAGCATGACAGACAACAAAAGAGTAGAGCAACAAAACACATCGTCTGTGATGCCAAAGATATAAACCCATGAACATCTTCACTCACAAAACATTAACAGATGTTTAAACTGAGGTACAAGAATTCAGTATGCACCTTCACTGCTTTTCATTACAGAGCACATGTATGTGTAGTTGACAATTATATTTATATTGTAGAATGCGCTTAGCTGCATCTATTTACTCATTACATTTATTTCTGACTTAGTTTTTGGAAGCATTCCTGAAATGTTAGATGTAATTAAACCAATAAAAAAAAAACCTAACTGTCTCATAACAGGCTTCTAGTATTTTTCAACTGTAATGATGCAACATGTACGCAACACACATTGTGTATAGCAGGCCACAAACCCCCTTCTTTCCCTTCCTCAAAGCCATGGACGATACCATCACAATATTGTACTAAGCTGGTTAGTTTAAACAGGTTGTGTAGTGGTGTGTGCACATACATGCACCGCTGGTTAAAATGTGCAAATTGGCAACCACAGCAGCTTGTGATATACTTTAAATGATGCAAGAACTAAACAAAAAGAATATTACAGTACATGAAGTGGTCAATATATTTAAAGCAGGCCTTTCTAGAACAATCTGTACTGCTAGGGAGCGCAGAGTGGCTTTGAGAGGGCTGTGAGCTTAGCAGACTTCAGAACATCACAGTGTTGCCAGGTCAGTTTTGCTGCAGACTACTGTAGAACCGCTGCCAAAGGAAACTATTTTTAATCCCGCCTCTTTATAGTGCATTGTATGACATTACTTTTAACTATTGCAGTGCATTTTGCAATAGTAGTCATGGTGTTCAACTTTAACAAAAGCATCATACAGGGTTTGAAAGGGGCATGTTTGGAGTAGTGACTGTGGTAGAAGAGTTACAAATGGCATAGAGTGGGATGCTGGTTGTAGTGTTGCTTTACAAAAGACAGAAAAGGAGTTAGGATATTTGAGATGTGAACATGTACGGCTGCTTTTGAACAAGAAAATGTGCAAACAGTGGAAGGGAATATCAAACTGTCCTTCGGTGGATTGCTGCAAGAAATCAAGGAATATTTAGATATATTCTATATCTAATAGGACTCAGAAAAAAAATAAAATCAAAGAGACATCTTAAATTTTTTTTTTTGTTGTTGTCGTCAAATTACACATCCAACTTAAGAGCTTAAGACTACCATTTGCTTAATAAGGAAACAGCAATTAATGGTGTGTATTAACCGAGTGAAAAGAAATGGAAGAACCACGGTCAACCCTGACTACATAAAAACAAGCAGTTATGCATCTACGGTTTCTAGCCATTTTCACCGTAATATGAGTGGGAGTGGGCGGTCAGACAAAGGTCAGGAGATGAGAAGAGATGAAATGTAGTCATTGTGAGAAATAATTAATTAGCACTTTTTTCATTATGAGTGGTTTTCCCAGAGAAATACAACCACCTCATATTCTATTCATCACACCTTTCAAGCTATTCATCATAGGTTTCAAGCAAGCTTTTTTTCCCCCCACAGAGTAATTTTATTTGCAGCTGATCTCTAAGGCTTGCAACAGCCTAACTGAGAAGATTGAGCCGGAATATGTCGATTTATTTGACTGTTCAAAAAAAATCTCAGCATTAAAATTACTCATTTATTTATTTATCTTGTGAGGGACTAGGGACATTTTGGGTCAATAAAGTTGTTTTTATTCTTGGGGAGAATTAAAAAAAGTTCTGCATACAGTTTTATGTCATGTCCTTTTTGGTGGACAAGAAGCATGGTAAAATGGATGGCTTGCTAACCTGATTGAGTGCACTGTCCGTTTTGAGCTCCTTGTGGTTAGAGTACTGGATACACACAGGAGCATTTCGCACTTGAGGGGTCACTGCTGAGTAGTAGTTGACCATGGTGATCGCGGCTTCCTCCGTTCCGAGCTCCAGAAATGCCTGGACAGGATACATATTTAATAGTACACAAGTTCAGTTGCACAGAGAGACTCATCTGGTACAAAAAAAACACAAGAAAAAAAGATTTAAATACATAGTGACTTAAAATAAATAGCAATATAATTACTCTGATGTAATGTTAAATGACATAGCTTGGTTAAGCTATTTAATCATCTCATTACATTGTGCATAAATATAAGCATCTTCCAAAAATTCCTTGCAAATAAACCTTTCTAAAACTTTTCAAAAACTATTCTTTGATTAAAAAAAATAAAACCACCATGCATTTTGATTTTTTTGTTCTCACACCTGATTTTTGCCTTTCAGCATCAGGATATTGGTGACTTTCCCAAAGGGCAGGCCCAGGGCAATGACTTCTGTCTCAGAAACCTCATTTGGGAGTTTACGAATGTGAATGACTCTGGAGGGCGGGTTGTCCATGCTATCCTCCACTCTCAGTTTTTTGCTGTCACTTCCATTAGCTGTGAAATACACCACAAAATGAGGTCATCCTGCTCAAGACTTTGTTAAATTATGGGCTCTATCTGTATGTAAGTGCCAAGTTAACTCTATTGCATGCTTTACAGAATGAACCACTTAGTTAAAGTCATTTATATATATTCTGAATGTAGCAAATATCATTTTTAATATTCTATAAGATACACAGTGAATGGGTGCCACTCATGCTGCCACAGCTTCTGCATGTGCAAGCAAAATCAAGAATAAACCACAGTTTGGCTTTGGACTGTACATTTCCTATCACTACATTTACCGCTAGACTGTTCATTAAGAGCAAGGTATAGTCCTTTGGTTTTCAGTCTCTTCTTAAACATACATATGACCCTGCCACAAAAAAATGGTCAAATATTCCAGAATCTCTATATTACATATCTGGAATTTCATAAAAAATGTAGGGTGGCCAGGGTTCACATAAAATGTCAAATGGCCCAAAACATTTGAAAACCCTATTAAACCAATTGTTAGTCTACACAGATTGCTTTTCACACTTACCCTTAACTGAAGTGTTTGGACTACTGTAAAGACTTCCAGAAAGTAAATCATCGGAACTTCTCTGGGGGGAAAATAAATCAAGAGGAATTGTTATTACAGAATACATGTATTAAATCCACTGTATTTTACTAAAAATATCATTAGAAATCTAATCTCTTAACCATTACAATATGTGCCTGTTCGTATTCATTTTACAATAGCTTACCTTTACGCCCACTGCAACATCACTAGCGATCCTGAAGAGCAAATGAAAGAAAGGAGAAAAAAAATATTAAGGGACATATGATCATGAGTGCTTGTTTGCCCATCCATCTATATTACAACTGCATTTTTTTAGTAAAACAGGAGACTCAATGTTGTACTATAACCTGGTGACAAGTTAAAGGGTCAGGCTGAAAGACGAACAAATTGGCTGAAATAAATGAAAACAGCTTGCCACTCAATGTACACTCACCAGCCACTTTAATAGGAACACCTGTGGCCCTGTTTATTCATGAAGTTATTCAATTAATCAATCACGCAGCAGTAGTGCAACACAAAACGACAAAATAATAAGAATAATCTCATTCAGACACAGGTCAAGAGCTTAACATTCATAGTGTGTAAGAACTTCACAGAGTCCTGATCTCAACCCGACATAACATCTTTGGGATGAATTGGAGCGGAAACTACGAGCCAGACCTTCTCGTCCAGCATCAGTGCCTGACCTCACAAAGGCGCTTCGAGAGAAATGGTCAAAAATTCCCATAAACACTATCCTAAACCATGTGGAAAGCCTTCCCAGAAGAGTGAAAGCTGTTACAGCTGTAAAGAATTGGCCAACTCCATATTAAATTCATGTACATGTAAAGGCAGACGTCCCCGTTTTGGTCTGTCTCACAGTCTCCACTTTAATTCATCCCAAAGGTGTTCTGTCGGGTTGAGGTCAGGACTCTGTGCAGGACAGTCCAGTTCCTCCACACCAAACTCACTCATCCATGTCTTTATGAACCTTGCTTTGTGCACTGGTGTGCAGTCATGTTGGAAAAGGAAGGGGACATCAACAAACGGTTCCCACAAAGTTAGGAGCATGGAATTGTCCAAAATGTCTGGGTATGCTGAAGCATTAAGAGTTCCTTTCACTGGAACTAAGGAGCCAAACCGAACCCCTGAATTCAGTAATCTGGAGAGGTGTCCCAAAACGTTTGGCAATATAGTGCATCACAATGAGGGGCAACACACTGCTGTCTCAAATTCTTGTTCTTGGTTGACAGGGGAATCAAACCTAATGTGGACTTTTATTGCTGTAGCTCCTCCACCTCAAGGTTCAGTGTGTTGTCTATTTTGAGATGCTTTTCTCCTGATCAAGGTTGTACAGAGTGGTTATTCGAGTTAGTTCATTTGTAATAAAATGAGAGGTATTTCCACCCACAGAACTAACGCTAAACAGACGTTTGTTGTTTTCCCCACCATTGTGTAAACACTAGATATTGTTGTTTATATATTTATAGTTTCTGAAATGCTTAAACCAGCCTGTAGGAAAAGAACAGGCATGTCACAGTGAAAATCACTGATATCACATTTTCCCCCTAATCCTATGTTTAATGTGAGTGTTAACTGAAGCAAATGACCTGCATATCTGCATGACTGTATGCACTGATCTAATGCCACATGAATGAATGATTCCTATTACAGTGGCTGGTGAGTGAACAATACAATAACACTCATGTTATACGGCTGAACAGGACGCCATGTGGGATTTAACCATTATTTAATGCATTGTTATCACAAGCAGGACAACATGATACCTTAACATTATAGGTCAAAACTAATTTTGATCTAGATCATTCAATAATATTTGAGAATATTATGATACAACACGTTTAGTATCTTCAGAGTGAAGCCTGTTTCTAACAAAGAAGCCAAGCTCAGGAAAACTAATCAATACTAATTCCCAAAATTATTTTTATGCTATTTTTATCTACCTAGACTAATTTACGTCGGAATGCGTAATACATTATGACAAAATCCATTTATTACTTAAGTAAGCATGCCATAATGTAAACACGTCTGGAGCTTGAAACAAAGTACAATGAAGCTAAATGCTAGCAAAGTCGGTGCTAGGCTAGCTAACAACGCGGGCTGAGCTAAGCTAGCTAAGGCGCTCGTGTTTCGTTTATTTTTATTTATTTATTTGACCAAAATGAAAAAGGAGAAACATTTCTTTTTCACAGTCGCACACATTTTGCACTCACCCGTCCATTTCCGAAAAAATAGGCTGTTTTCCACCTTTAAACCTGGCTGTTGGTAAGCTTAAACGCAAAATGGAGGCGAGGCTGCAGGTTGTGTATTAGTGTGTGTGTGTGTGTGTGTGTGTGCGCACATATCGTACAGATACTTGGTTGCCATGTCTGAGGTTAAATCCTCCCGTATCCAAATAACATCAAATTCTTCTCTTTAAATCCTAGCTACAGCTTTCAAAATGACGCCTCGATGTCTGGATATTTGGAATAAGTTAATTACATGCATTGTAGTAAAATGATGAAGTTAATGAATAAATTGTTAACACCAAAAAAGATGGCACACCTCTTTCTGTACATAACCCCTAAATCATTATGCTGTATCCCTTCTTATAATCAAATAACCAATAATACCAATAATTATTCTATTATTAATTACAGCAATATTTTTCGAATTGAATTTTTGTGCATTTATAATATTTATTAAATATATGAATTTTAGTTTATTATTTTATTTTTGAATTTTGTTTTAGGTATTATTTATTTATTTATTTACTTACTTACTTACTTACTTACTTACTTACTTACTTACTTATAAGAAAGATTGCCATAAAGGTTCACATGGCACCAGATTTTTTTCCCATTGTCTACCGCTTATCCGATCTATCATCGGGTCATGAGGCGTCATCTCAGGCGTCGTTGGGCATCAAGGCATCAGGATACACCCTGGATGGAGTGCTAACCTATTGCAGGCCACACACACACTATTCACTATTCATTATTCACTCACGCAATCACACACTACGGGAAATTTAGGGACTCCAATCAGCCTAGAAGCTTGTCTTTGGACTGTGGGAGGAAACCGGAGCACCCGGAGGGAACCCACCAAGCACAGGGAGAACATGCAAATTCCACACACACAGTGGGTGGGAGTAAGAGCGAGACTCGAACCCAGGAGGTGTGAGGCGAACGTGCTAACCACTAAGCCACTGTGCCACCTTTATTTTATTTTATTTTATTTTATTTTATTTTATTTTATTTTATTTTATTTTTTACCATCCTGTTTAAACTCTAAATACTGTTATCCATTTCCAGGGATACAAATATGGATATCCGAAGCACTAAAGATAAGTATCATTGTGTTTGAATCCAGCATACATTCTACAAAAATAGCATTGGTGGGTCAACAAGCCTAGTTTGTGACAAACACAGACCTGGCAACACTGACACAGACCCTTCATGAAAGAGGGCTGTTGTGGCAGTTACACAAAAGGTACTGATGAACAGCCCAAAGCCATGCATCCATTTTCACAGCAGTAGTATATTACATCCATGTCCATGTCAGAATAAATCCAGCACCTAAATAGAGGTCAGCTGTAATACTGATCCATTCATCCACTGACTACAGGAAGAGCTACAGAAAGTCACCTATATACATATACATACACGCACACACACACACATACACAACCACTCATATACATATATATATATATATATATGTGTGTGTGTGTGTGTGTGTGTGTGTGTGTGTGTGTGTGTGTGTGTATAGGTGTATAGGTGTGTATAGGTGACCTTCTGTAGTCAGTGGATGAATATATATATATATATATATATATATATATATATATATATATATATATATATATTTTATATATATATATATATATATATATATATATATATATATATATATAGATAGATAGATAGATAGATAGATAGATAGATAGATATTTGAAAACATTTGCCAAGTTGTTGTGCGGACCAGTTGGTCCGCTGTGGCGACCCCGAACAGGGAGCAGCTGAAAGCACTTTTATTTATATATATATATATATATATATATATATATATGTGTACAGTGGTGTGAAAAAGTGTTGGATTCTTAATGAACTACTTAGGTTCTGCAGCAGGACAATGATCCAAAACACACCAGCAGGTCCACCTCTGAATGGCTGAAGAAAAACAAAATGAAGACTTTGGAGTGGCCTAGTCAAAGTCCTGACCTCAATCCAATTGAGATGCTGTGGCATGACCTTAAAAAGGTGGTTCAGGCTCGAAAACCCTCCAATGTGGCTGAATTACAACAATTCTGCAAAGATGAGTGGGCCAAAATTCCTCCACAGCGCTGTAACAGACTCATTGCAAGTTATCGAAAACACTTGATTGCAGTTGTTGCTGCTAAGGGTGGAGCAACCAGTTATTAGGCTTAGGGGGCAAACACTTTTTCACACAGGGCCATGTAGTTTTGGATTTTGTTTTCCCTTAATAATAAAAACTTTCATTTAAAAACTGCATGATGTGTTTACTTGTGTTATCTTTGACTAATATTTAAATGTGTTTGATTATCTGAAACATGAAAGTGTGACAAACATGCAAAATATAAGAAATCAGGAAGGGGGCCAACACTTTTTCACACCACTGTATGTATACACTGAGACACCTTAAAAACATCTAAACCACTTTTCACTGAAAACTACATATAAATAATATAATAAAAATATGTTTAGGTTCAGTATCCTAAATACAAATCCTTGTATAGGTTGTTACCATAGAAACAATAATGTATTAGAATGAGTGCATTTATATAAATCTGATTTGCCTTGCCTCGCTCTTATTGATGACTAATCAACAACCTTCCTACCAATCAAATAAGATTGTATAAATCACCACATTGTCAGAAAATAATGAAGTGTTACCTTAATGCTAGGTGTAAGTTATACTAGGGAGACATGTCCTCACTTCTATTTAAAAGTGCAGCCTGTTAAAATCTCTTATATAATAGTTTCCGACAGAAACCTTTCCAGACACTTTCTAAAAATGTCACCAAAAATAAGACCATGTGGCACTATTCCTCACCAATAAGAGTAAATGCACTGACAGTAAATAAGAACAGTTCTGTTGTTTGTGTGAGGATAATGGAGATACACTCTGAATGCTAGGAATTTTTTTCTCCAGTAGTAAGTGCAGTGGGCAAGGGCTACCTGATAATAGCTTATTAAGACAAATGTGTCTATTTCCTACTGCCCATCTTCTCAGCTGGATTGTTAAGCACTCAATCCACCAGCAAATCAACAGCAATAATAAAGTCTGGGATAATATGTCAACTATATAAGTCATAGTTATCGTTGGTGATGTCAGTAAGACGTTAAGATTGTATATGAATTATTTCTCAGTCACACCTCATAGAAATAACTAGAAGTGACACTCTAGACAGCCATTAAATTTGTATTATTTTAGCCTATTATTTAGTACACTACAGTCTGCCCTCCAGTAAAATAAGTAAACAGTTTTCTAGAGCTTGACCTTTCCTTATAGAAGTATAGAAGGAATTGCTGTTTGTCTTATAATATTTGAATCTATAATCTATCCGACTGCCCTTTTTTTCTAGCAATCCTGCACCCATATGAAAGTAGCACTTTCTACATGAGAAATATATGGATCTTGTTCTTGATATGATGTCTTCACCCCCACTGTTGTTGCTGCAGCAACAGCTTCATGAATTTCTCTTGTTTTCCTACATAACTTATGGGCTACCCGGTGATGTCATAATATCAGACAATCGTAGCAGCTGACTTCACTTTACGAAGCTTATTTTTTAATTAAACCTTTTCTTGTAAGGTTTTTACTTTCTTTTGTACCCATGGTTACAGACAATATTTTATGGCGCTCTAAAGATACAAAAAGTATAAATGCGAGATTTAATGCAGACAAAGAGTGTTGCGTACCAAGCAGACTTTAGCCCTTTAGCGTATATGTTTAGAAACTTCAACATTATATATATATATATATATATATATATATATATATATATATATATATGAAAAGCACACACTGGTGGTAAATGATAGACTTCGGAGCACTTTTGTACGTTTGCTAAATGCCATAAATAGAAATGGAAATGATAGAAAACCCGTGTATGATCCTGAATGCTTTTCTAAAGAAATAACTGCAGTCATTGTTAATCTTCAATTATGTGAAATGCCTGAAGTCCCAGTGAATGAGCTGTTACTATAGAAACGAATAGAAATAGAAATGATTATATACATCTATTAGAATGAGTGCTAAATATAAACCACCTTCTGTCCAATCAGATGTGAGTATTCAACAGCACTATGGTTAAATGTAAATGGTATAATGGTATAATGTAAATAAAACATCTAGCAGAAAGCCCAAATATTTAAAGAAAGTACCAGTATAATAAAATACTATGGCAAAATGATTGTTTAAGGCTGTTTTTCTTCTTAAATTTCTGCTATTTAATTCTTGGAATGTTCAGTAACACTTGATGGTCTTAAAACTCGATTTGAAATGCAGTCTGTCAGGCATTAACTAATGGCTGAAGGTACTAAAGCCATTAAATAAACACAGTAAAGAGATTTGGAGCGCTCAATATGAAATCAAATGTTGTTCATCCAAGACTAACAGCCTACTTACTGCTGATGCGGTGAATTACTATTCTAATTATTATTCATTATTATATAATTATGTCCTGCAATTTACATCATTTTAGAGCTCTGCATTCATAGTGCATCACAACAATTGCTTATTTGCCCCTAAACTTCAGAAAATATTTTAAACAGATGCACATTACTGTATTTGCTTATTGTTTCATGCTTAATACAAACACATTCTGTTACACTTCATAAGCTTGTGTTTTATATTTACCCAACAGTGCTTGTGCAATAAGTCTGTGGTTGTTTAACTTTATTCATTAGGAATTATACAGACAAAAATTTTCCTCTTTATGATAAATCGATATGTTCCAGTTGGGTTGAATGTTTGCTTCAGTAGTTACAAGTAATGGAAGTCACTCAAAATCTTTTCCATTAATGCATTTGCTGATGTTCCAACATTTGTGCAAAATACAAGTTTAGTGGTTAGCATGTTTGCCTCACACTTACTGTGTTGGGGGTTTGATACCCACCTCCACCCTGTGTGTGTGCAGTTTGCATTTTCTCCCTGGCCTCAGGGGTTTCCTCAGTGTACTCCGGTTTCCTCCCCAGTCCAAAAACATGCATTGTAGGCTGATTGGCATCTCCTAAATGACTGTAGTGTGTGAATGGGTATGTGTGTGTGCGACTGTGCCCTGCAATAGACTGGAATTTTGTCTAGGGTGTACCCTGCCTTGTACCCTGAGTCTCCTGGGATAGACTCCAGGTTCCCCACAACCCAGTAGGATAAGCAGTGTAGAGAATAGTTGGATGGATGGATGGATGGATGGATGGATGGATGGATTTACGAATTTAAGTTCAAAGTAAATCTATATTATTCTTAATGTCACATCCAATCTAGTGGTATAATTCTGCCTTTAAAATAAATAAAACAAGTTATATAACACTAATTAACTGTTATTTAGGGTGACTGCTCTAACACATCTCACCATTCAGCTAAAGTGTTCATTTTTGTTCATGTTTACAGATGAAAGTAAGTCACACTGTGTCCTAGTGTAACCTCCTCAGCATCTGTTTGAGATCACTGAAGAAATGATGAACCTATATTGTATGTGTTGCAGCATTGAAAAACCCTTGTTTCTGGACACTACAAACTTTGTTCAAATGAAATAGTTTTCCTTTTGCCTGCACCTTCAGAGGTCTTGCATACTTATTCAGAAGTAAACTAATAGGAAACATTAATTCAGTCAGTTCTGTTCTGTTGACTAGATTTCCTTATATTAATCTGATTTCATTAGGCCTGATTTTTATTAGGTAATCTGTGTCCACTGTCATCTGTACAGAGTGGGTAACTGTTCTTCTCTGTATCTGATTACCAATTGATCATTTTAGACTTATGTTTGCTTTGCCACGGCACATTATTTTACTATTCAACAGTTTAAGCAAAGCTGACAGTCACCGTTTTAGACATCTGTAGACAAGCAGACTGCATTTAGCCTGTGCTTGGTAAACTAGCTTTTGCTGTTTAAAAATAACATGATCTTTGCAGTCAGATTCCAAGGCAAGGTTAGAATGTACTTGGATTTCCATAAACCAGCCACATTGACATCTGATGGATTTTTCTAGACTGCCTTACCTTTATAGAAGAAACGTTAGGTAAGATAGGCTTCCATTGTTTGTTAGCTACATTAGCCTTGTGGTCCAGTACAATATACGAAAAAAATGTCATCTGACTCCATGTGGGTTAAGGAAGTTGGGGTTTTTTTGCCTGAGTATTCGATATTACTATAATCATTCTGTACATTTAGTTCATCATTTTGTTCACCCTGAAGAAATCCTTATTGTTTAGCCAGATTTTTGTGTGTTATGGACTTACAGACAAAATGGCCCAGTGGTCAGTATAACTATCTGGCCAACTGGGCCAGCAGTTAAAACGGGTAATAAAATGGTGTAAGTGTGTGTGTGTGTATGTGTGTGTGTGTGTGTGTGTGTGTGTGTGTGGCACAGCCCCAAAGTGATAAATTGGTGGTATCAAGCAAACATGCTTGTATTCCACCAGTCATGTGTAGTAACCTTTAAAGGTATGTAACATGTACAAATAAACAGTACAACCTTAATACTATAATGTTAGATTATTCAGAAATAATAATGTTCTTTTTAATATTATTGTTGATGTGAAATGTACATCAGCGTGATATCAGAGTTACATTGTTCTGGACATTAACCAACCAGCTAATCCAGTGCACAGTGTAGTGATTATAAACCAGCATCAAACTGCTCCCTCTTTCTTCGGAGTGTTAGAACAAGCTATCTGCTGTCCCCTACATTTTAGAAGCTAATTTAAAGGTGATAATATGTTCTTAAATCTTTCTTTATTTGTTTCCCCAGAGTTGCATGGCCAATAAACCAGTGTGCTGAGCTGCATGCTAAACATAAGCACACAGAGATATATGTCTCACATTCTATTTCCCCTTTCATTTTTTCTTTCTTTCTTTCTTTCTTTCTTTCTTTCTTTCTTTCTTTCTTTCTTTCTTTCTTTTTTTCTTTGTCTATTCTTCTTTTCTTTCATATACACCTTCTTGACTTTCGTTTTTCCTTCTTTGTTTTTGTCCTTTCATTATTAAATCTTAATAAATTAAATATGTGTCAATCACAGTTTACAATTAATCCTGTGCCCACTTAAGTTGCTGTTATGTGGCTAGAGAGGCACTGCATCTCTTGTATTGCATGTGCAGGCCAGTGATAGCTGTGTGTCCAGAAAAGGGTGTAAAAAAACATCAGAGAACCGCTGCCTTAAAGGCATAAACCGAAATAAATGAACCTTCAGGATGCTATGTGGAGCCTTTAATAAATGGTTCAGACTACAAAAGTAGTTTTCTCTACTAGCTTTGCTTTAGGGTTGGTGGAATAGGAAAGCTGGCTATACAGTAGTTCCTACTGAAGTCAAAACCTGGTTTGTTACTTTTGAAGCCATCTGTTACACTTAAACATGTTTTGGTCAAGAAAATAAACTTAATTGGTAAATATTAGTGCCTTCGCATGACACTGTCCAGCCTGTTCAGCCAAGTGGCCTTTGATAGTGACTACCTATGATTTGAGACGTGTGTGTAGAAATGCCAGGGGTGTCACATTTTCACCTCACTTCCTTCAAAAAAGAAGTCTCTCATCCTGTGGAAAGGGCATGTCTGAGTGATATTATTACACTTTTTGTTGATACGGTGATTGCATACTTATAGAAAAATACTGAGAGAAAACTTTGTAAAAGTGATGTATTTTGTTATTTCAATTTAAATGACAATTTCAAGCTAAGTTGGATCTACCTGTATGAATAAGACTGCACATTCGATGTACAATTTTACAAAGACAATTTCACTATTTTTACAAGATGGCCCATCTTTACTATACACCAGAACACATATGGACACTTGACCATCATGATGTTGGCATGATCTTTTGATCAAAAGGTTGGGAGTTCAAATCCCAGCCAGCACTGACATTTAGCTTATATATAACCACTGAGGGTTAAGGACCTCACTCAAGGGCCCATTTCAGACTCACAACCTTCCTAACATATGATAACCACTGAGCAACAACTTCCCATGTCCCTGCCACTGATAATCTGCCACTGTTGGACTCTTGAGTGACTTGAAGGGTGTCACCTTTAGTAAGACCCATAACCCTGAACTACTCAAATTAAAATTTTTATTTGTCACATACACAACCATACATAGTACGATATGCAGTGAAATGCTTACACGACTGATGTGACCTTCGAAAAGAAAATAAGAAATAAGAAGTGAGAAGGAAGAGGGAAATAAGGCAAAAAGAAGAATAAATATAAAATATAAAATCTACAATTAAGTTAGAGATGTAGAAATATATAAGAATATATAAAAATGTAAAAAGGTGAAACTGTAGCAGTGTGTTCAAATGTTCAAAGTGTTTTGTTCCTGTACAATGTGCAAATGTTCAAGTTGGTTGGTGTGTTCCAACACATGTGTGAAGGAAACATGAAAGTCCAATCGGTTGATTACTATGTGGAGTTTTGATTGAGATTCTGTATAGCCTGCGGGAAGAAGCTTCTCCTCAGTCTCTCTGTGTTGGCCTTCAGGGAGCGGAAGCACTTTCCTGACCGCAACAGAGAGAATAGTCCATTGTTGGGGTGGCTGAGGTCCTTCACAATCTTCCTGGCTTTGGTCCAGCACCGCTTGCTGTAAATTGAGTGCCGGTCAGGGAGCTTGGTACGGATGATGCGTTCAGCTGATCGCGCCACCCTCTGAAGAGCTTGTCTGTCCTGCATGGTGCTGTTCCCGGACCAGGTTGTTATGTTTCCTGTCAGGATACTCTCTATGGTGCAGGAGTAAAAGTTCCTGAGCACCTTAGAGGGCATGACATGACATGACAGGTCCTGTGTGATGTGAACACCGAGGTATCTGAAGCTGTCCACTCTCTCCACTGAGCTCTCGTTGATCACGGGGGTGTTCCTCTCCTGCTTCGTGCTGAAGTCCCCTATCAGCTCCTTTGTCTTGCTGACGTTAAGGAGGAGGTTGTTCCTCTGGCACCAGCTCTCCAGATTCCTAATCTCCTCCAGGTAGTTCAGAGATCAGTCCGACCACAACTGTGTCGTCAGCAAACTTGATGATGGTGGTGGAGTTGGTAGTGGCCACACAGTCATATGTGTACAATGAGTACAGCAGGGGGCTCAGAACACAACCCTGGGGGGCTCTAGTGCTGAGGGTGAGGGAGGCTGAGACATGTCTGCCCATCCTTACTGCCTGTGGTCTGCTGGTTAGGATATTAGAATTCCACTGACACAGAGATGGGCTGAGTCCCAGGTGCTGCAGCTTGGTGGTGAGTGTGGAGGGAATTATAGGGTTAAATGCTGAACTGTAGTCAACAAAGAGCATTTTAACATAATTCCTCTTTCTAGTGTCCAGGTGAGTGAGTGAGTGATGTACTCTGCTGAATAGATGAGATAACTGTAAGTCACTTTGGATAAAAGCCTATGCTAAATGCCATAACTGTAAATCAAACTGATATGCACTTGTTGAACATCCCATTTCAGATTTAATCTATTTTGCTCTTATAATAACTTCCACTCTTCTGGGAAGGCTGTCCACTAGATTTTTGAGCTTTGCTGTGTGCTCATTCAGCCACAAGAGCATTAGTGAAATCAGGCACTGATGTGGTGTGAGGAGGTCTGGGGTGCAGTCAGTGTTCCAGTTCATCCCAAAGGTGTTCAGAGATGTTGAGGTCAGGGCTTCTGTGCAGGACACTCAAGTTTTTCCACTCCACCTTTAACACATCATGTCTTCATGGAGCTTGCTTTGTGCACACTGTTTTGCTGAAACATGATTTGGGCTTTTATTTATAGTGAAGGGAAATTACAAATACATTCTACACAGCTGTGTGCTTTCAACTTTTTGGCAAAAGTTTCGGGATGAACCGATTTTAGATGGTCAAGTGTTTACAATTTTTTGGCCATATAGTTTATATTCTAATTTTCAGTTTTGTTCAAAGACATTTAAAGAATTTTACATTTAATTAATAACTATGCATATCAAGGTTTATCATGTTTAAACTAAATATATTTTATATGGAAATAAATATTTGTATTACAAGATTTATACCAGATATAAGATCAATCAATCATTTTATCATTTAATAAATTTTTAAAAAATTGTATTTTCTCCATAAATCAATAAAATATCACTTGTTTATTTTTAAATGTTACAAATAAATTTAGGGGAATTATATTACAAATAAGGGGGGCACGGTGGCTTAGTGGTTAGCATGTTTGCCTCACACCTCCAGGGTTGGGGGTTCAAGTCCCGCCTCCGCCATGTGTGTGGAGCTTGCATGTTCTCCCTGTGCCTCGGGGGTTTCTCCGGGTACTCCGGTTTCCTCCCCCAGTCCAAAGACATGCACTGTAGGTTGATTGGCATCTCTAAATTGTCCGTATTGTGTGAGTGAATGAGAGTGTGTGTGTGCCCTGCGATGGGTTGGCAGTCCGTCCAGGGTGTATCCTGCCATGACGCTCGAGATAGGCACAGGCTCCCCGTGACCCGAGTGTAGATCGGATAAGCGGTAGGCAATGAATGAATGAATATTACAAATATAGTAATTGGTTGATTTATGCTAATATCTTCTGCGATTTACAACCAAGGCTGTTCAAGAAAAAAAAAATGTAATCCACCCAGTAAGTACATGTGTATGCAATTTGAGACACAACCAAAGACAAAGTGAATGCTCTAAGACACCTTGTCCTTTCTGTGAATCACATTTAAATAAAATGGTTACCAATATTTCACGCTACTGAGAGTACTTATCATTTGTGGCAGATGTGTGACAAAAAATCTGAAATATGCTTTTTTTTTTCCTTTCTTTTTTTTCTTTTTTAAATCTTTCTTTTTAAATCTATTGTCACTAGAGGCTTTCTTCACTCCACACGACAGTTTCTCTTGAGTGCTTCAGTGTTCAGTGAGTTCAATCTCCTACACTGTTGTTTAAAAAAACAAAATTTATTTCCTGCATTTTCACATCCACACGTTATATAAATACCTTAGAGTAATTATATACGGCATACTAACACGCTTAAG
Source organism: Hemibagrus guttatus (assembly GCA_033459395.1). Classification (NCBI taxonomy): domain Eukaryota; kingdom Metazoa; phylum Chordata; class Actinopteri; order Siluriformes; family Bagridae; genus Hemibagrus; species Hemibagrus guttatus. Next base: position 18,042,602 of record JAUCMX010000011.1, read on the forward strand.
AAATGTCACCACATAAGTATTCCTTCATTAGACGTTATAGGTATTAATACTTTAGCACCTCTTTAGCTGCATCTCTGCACACAATGACAAGATCATTCAACGAAGTAAATCATTTAACAAGAGAACAAACTCCTTGCGTATTTTTTTTTTGCCAAGTAAGACAAGGCATTCTTGGTCTCATAATTTACAATATGTAAACATGTCTTTATCGCCACATGATTGTGACACCAACACAGTTTCCATGGAGAGTTTTAGTGGTACAACTCGATCTCATTAACCTCTTCACCCGTATCCACATCCTTCGGGAACGGTGCCGCATAAACAAGAGCCGCTTTCCCTAATTCTCTTCCCTTTTTAGCATCCCTGGAGCAGACAAGGTGTCACGAGGGGTGGGGGGTGTGGGGGGGTGGCGAGGGGTGGCAAGTGCACTTCTAGGGTCATCCATTTCTCCGAAAAATGAGTGCGCAGTGCTCACGGTTATGCAATGCTTAGCCGACATGATCTCTGTTTAATGACTGTCCATCTGTCTTTGTTTAAACGAGACCCACTGGAACACACTGAATGAGGTTATTGCAGGAGTTGAGTAGAAATGAGCTTTCCTTAATTTGTTAAAAGCTGAATGAGTGTGTGAATTCTGCTACGTTGTCTTCAACCAGCATTTCACCAATGGATAATGATACGATAACTCAGTTTGGAGAAATTCTAAAAGATAAAGTGGTTAAAGAAGACAAATACATGAATGAATTATATTTCTTTTAAGTACCACAAATAGCAAGAATCTACTTTATGATTTAGGCAACAGAAGAGCACTAATAATCCTGGAGGAAAAAGATCATTATGAAGAATTTGGAGTTTTTGAATCATGTAAATTAGTCCAGAGCTTATATATTATATTTTAAATGCCCAAACACATCCACTATTACAAAATACCTATTACGATGTCCAAAGTCTAGACCTCCGATAGAATATTTTTTGATTCAGCAATGACAATAATTTCACATACTGTATATATGTTTACGCAAACTAATCAATGTTCATTTATTTATTTATTTATTTATTTATTTATTTATTTATTTATATTTTCTACATTATGGTAGAAAGGTAGGTCTATCTCCATGATCTGGTCTATTTAACAAATACAAAATTATTACTGACAGCAAAGTGCTAATCAACTGAGATCTACACGAGTTTCTGTGGCTTTATCAGTTTTACAAATACCTTGCATAATTATTAAATTCATTCATCGTCTATCGCTTATCCGATCTATTCTCAGGTCACAGGGAGCCTGTGCCTATCTCAGGCGTCATTGGGCATCAAGGCAGGATACACCCTGGACAGAGTGCCAACCCATCACAGGACACACACACACATCCACTACGGACAATTTAGAGATGCCAATCAACCTACAATGCATGTCTTTGGACCAGGAGAGGAAACCCCCGAGGCACGGGGAGAACATGCAAACTCCACACACATGGCAGAGGCGGGAATCAAACCCCCAACCCTGGAGGTGTGAGGCAAACGTGCTAACCACCAAGCCACCGTGCCTCCCTAATTATTAAATTAATTACTTAAATTTACTCAGCATGATCATGTCAAAGATGCCAGATGTCACTGTGGCTGAACTCCATCCAATTTGCCAAAAAAACAAAAAAAAATTGTTTTTTTATACAGCATATGACACACTATAAAATCTCATCTTTGAGAAACCATAAATATCCAGTATTTCACCATATGGAAATGATTTCATTTACTTTTTAAATATCTTCCTTCTGATGCTCCACAGCTGGAAGGACTGGGTGAGGATATGTCTGTTTAAAGCTGCTATGCATAAATGACAATAGGAACTAACTTGCTTCAACTTGTTTTCCACAAAAATAAATGTTACTTTGAGCAGATAAAAGTATGTGATTTTCATTAATTGATTCCTAATTGCAGTTAATGAGGTATCACTGTGGTGGAAAAAAAAAACACTTCGAGTGTGCTGTTAATGAAAATTAAACTTTTATTTCTTCACAACTCACAAATCTGTTTGTATCATGATACTGTTGCTGTTATGGTTACACAAGAGTTATTTTGCACTGTTTTTTGTCACTTTTATTTAAATCACGCTTATAAATCAGTCCTATCCACAACCCATGCCTTCCATCCGTCTTATTTTTATGTATCAGCACAATAGCAAATCAGTTTAAATTACATATTTTAGTTGTTATAGTTATATACATGTTATATGGTATAAGGAACATTGATTCAATTTGATATTATCAGCTGTATCTACATTAGAGCTGTTCCATTGTAAGAAAATAATAGCTTCCGGTCAGAAATGATGACATAAAATGTCTACTGACAGTTTTAATGACGGGTGTTCAATAAAAATTACAATCTGTCTTTTATTTTGGGAACTTGGACTAGCTGTAATTGGATCTCCAGCATCAATGAAATGTAAAGATGAAGATAGTTAGAGCTACATTGGCCAGGATGCTCTATGTTAATAAAATTTTCTCAAATTAAATTTCTTATACAAGACTCCATTATTTTCCAGTTCTTCCTGATGACAAAAACACGTAAAACATAGAGGAATATAGGTACTAAAATATATTTTAATAACAGACATGTCAATAAATCTCATGTACAGATATAGATTTATAGACATATAAATATATGTATATATGGCAAACCCTTGTTTATGTGTGTTTGTGTGGACACACCATCCTTCCTGAAGCAGTGTCTTTCGGGGGGCCTTTGGGGAACTCAGCTTGTTATCCTGTCATAGGAGACATAGTATGACAGTCCTTTAATCCGTCCAGCTTTGTGCCCCAGACCCTGACACCATGCTAAATTGTGTTTGCTTGAGGAGGCTCTCAGAAGCATGAAGCATCCCATGACCTCGCTGCAGTTCCAGGAACAAAAAATACCACAGAGACCATGCTGATGCCAGACTTTCCAATCTTCTATGCAACCAAAGGCTCTTTTGTCATAACTCGTCCTTTGATGGCATATGACGTTCCATCTTCCACTCGAGAGGGCAGGAGCTGAACTCAATTCTCTTCAAAGGATACAACAGCATGGGTCTGATGTTCCCATGATCGGCATCTGTGTAGGAAAAAAGAAAACCTCACCTTTTCTGAACTTAGAAGAGCTTGATATAGGTGTATGTTTGTTTAGGTAGAGGTCACACATTTGCAAAACTCCATCAGACATATTAAGTCCACAGCTAGAACTCATAACAGCCAATGCAAAGATCTACGTACTTCTCATTACTATGGTACAGCATTTGGCAGTGTTATTAATTTCTCTTAATATTTCATGAAAATGTAATTGATAATAGTGGTCAGTGAGCCCTTCAGTACTTTTCAGATTAGACACACCATCCAGAGAATTTGGTTTGAGATACTCTCAAGCACTGAAATGTATAGTCAAGCATAATAGGCCTTACACTTCTAACAAAATATGACATGCAGTGGATTTTATTTGACTAACGCAATTCAAGAAATTCAAAGAAAAGACATTTAAAAAATCAGCTTATTGTTATCTACAGAACAATCATTTTTGTGACTGCAAGACAATAATACAGAACAAATAAGCTCAGCCTTTCTGGAGTTTTGTGCCATTTTAAAACATTGTACATTGTGAACAAAACAAAAGACAAATAACCCTCATGATAATGACAGAATAACACTCAGCTTGCACAGAATGTCCAGATCACCCCCTCCAGACGCAGGAAATCTTCAGTACCATACAACACCTGGACACAGTGCTAGCATTACCGCGAGCTCTGCATGGATCTGCAACGACATCTGGGAACTAATGAAGCCACAGATGAGCTAAATGTTAATTAAAGTTCCTGTAATAAAAATCCATATGGTCACCAACTGATCTGCATGGTCCTGATATAATCTGCACGTTTCAATATTGAAGCGCAAATCTCTTATTAAACTCCTTCATTCTGCCTGGAGTCTGAAGCTGTCGGGGGAAAACAAAAACTCCTGTGCTTTATTGCTTCATGATGAAGGACGATCTTTTATATTTCTTTATACTTTTTTACATTTCTTCATAAACCTCAAAAGGCGCTCAAGGATATCACATATTTATGCAGGATTGAATTTAGCCAACAGAGTGAAGGTCCTCTCTGAGAATCAGCCCTATTCTCCTCCCGAGCGTTCAAGACCTGGAGATAAAAGTTTGCAGAGAGGTTTTGGTTTGCATGGGGTATTGTTAGTGAAATTGTGTGTGTAGTGTTTAGAGTTTTACACTTAAATAGCTGATTACAACATGGTCAAGGTGTTTGCGAAATGCCTTTGTCGGGCTGCTGAAAGTCACTGGGAGACAGTGTTTTTGTTGTACAGAGAGAGGAGGAGATGAACAGGCTATGTACTAATTAGGACACAGTGTGATGAATCTGTCTTATCTCCTAGACAAGGTTTTGGCCATGACAGCAGTCAGAGTCAGGGAGGAAGAAAGCGTGTGACTGAGATTTTGATGGAATTTAATGATTTAGCACTACCATTATCATTTACATTACTATTTATTCTTTTGGCAGACATTTTTCTAAAGTGTGTTACAAGTGAGGCAGAATCAAAGCCAAGTACAAATTTCTTAAAGAAACTAAGACTGAAACAAGCGCAACGAGACAGAGGTCACCATCAGACAATGATACACACCTCAGGCACACTCATACACTTCTAGAAAATAGGGTTCAAGGGTTCCCTCAAAGGTTCTAAAGAAAAATAATGGCTCTAGTTTTCTGTTGAATTTCCTTGGCACCTTTGATAACAAGGAAACCGTTTGCTCAAAATACAGAAAATTGTCAAATGCTATGAAACAAAAAGGTACAAATATAATAAAAAAGAACATTAGTGTTAAATTCTGTCAAGAACATATTGTTGTGGCATAAAATATAACAGCCTATCAGATTCCAACATGCAAATGAGGGGCAATGTGAAAGTTTACCTTTTGTTACTATGCCTGTATATTAGGGAAAGAGGTTTCTAATTTGCATATTCAAATAAAAAATTGCAACTTTTTCATAAAAAGGTAACCTTTAGTTATACAGTGGTGTGAAAAAGCTGAAGCGAACTTGGGTTCTGCAGCAGGACAATGATCCAAAACACACCAGCAAGTCCACCTCTGAATGGCTGAAGGAAAACAAAATGAAGACTTTGGAGTGGCCTAGTCAAAGTCCTGACCTCAATCCGATTGAGATGCTGTGGCATGACCTTAAAAAGGTGGTTCATGCTCGAAAACCCTCCAATGTAGCTGAATTACAACAATTCTGCAAAGATGAGTGGGCCAAAATTCCTCCACAGCGCTCATTGCAAGTTATGGAAAACGCTTGATTGTAGTTGTTGCTGCTAAGGGTGGCCCAACCAGTTATTAGGCTTAGGGGGCAAACACTTTTTCACACAGGGCCATGTAGTTTTGGATTTTGTTTTCCCTTAATAATAAAAACCTTCATTTAAAAACTGCATGATGTGTTTACTTGTGTTATCTTTGACTAATATTTAAATGTGTTTGATTATCTGAAACATTAAAGTGTGACAAACATGCAAAAAAATAAGAAATCAGGAAGGGGGCCAACACTTTTTCACACCACTGGAGATTTCTACATAGGAAGACATTTGGAAGAAGCTGTTAAGGGCACTAGATGCCATTTTTTGGAGAAACAACCTGAAGAAGAAAGCTTTAGAGTGATATGCTGCACATTTCTTAAGAATAAAGAAAAAAATGGTTCTTCAAAGGTTATCTGTTCTGTAAGAGCCTTAAAGGTTCCAACAGATAGACAGACAGAAGGTTCTAAATATAACCATTTATAAATGTGTTATTTTTTCTTTTCAGTTTTAGGTAAATAATGCAGTTTAAGGATATTTAATGAAACTGGGTGTCCATCTTAAGTGAGAGCCATAATAACAGGTAACACATAGTGGAGTCAATATCAGTGCCGGTCCCAAGCCCGGAAAAATGGGAGGGTTACGTCAGTAAGGGCATCCGGCGTAAAACATTTGCCAGGTTGATGTGCGGACTAGTTGGTCCGCTGTGGCGACCCCGAACAGGGAGCAGCCGAAAGCAACTTCTAGTCTTAATAAGATAAGATAATAAATACTAATACCATGAGTTAACTGAGTATATGTGTTAACATGCATCCCATGCATTTTCTGTACAGCTTCTGTCACAGGGAACACACATACACAATTTAGAGATGCCAATCAGCCAACAACATATGTCTTTGGACTGGGGGAGGTAATTGGAGTACACGTGGGAAATCCCTGAAGCACTGGGTGAACATGTGAGCTTCACACACAGGGGAAAGTGGGAATTGAACCCCCAACCCTAAACGTGCAAGGCAAACATACGAACCACTAAGCCACAATAGCCTCCATGTGTTAGCATTTAAATTAAAAAATACACACACACACACACACACACACACACACACACACACACACACACACACACACACACACACACACACACACACATGAAGGTACAGACAGCTATTTCAGGGTGTATCTGGGCAATGCCTGAATGTTTCAGTTTCATATCTTTTATATCTGTATTTCTTAAATAGGTAAAAAAAAAAAATGATATCAGTTTTAATCTTTTTTTTAACAAAGTAACAAAGTCAACCAAGTACAACTCTATATTTGATTCTGGTAATTGAAGGAATAGAAAGAGAGTTGTTAGTTGACACCAGAGTAGACTTTTGGACCCTGCCGTATTAGGAAAAATGCTAATAGGGTGATTTAGTACAGCTTCATTATGGCAAAGTCGTGATTACACAAACAGTTGGTGAAGTTACAATGAATGTAGATTCAGATGAAACTTGGCAGCCCCTGTTAGATTGTTTTCACCTGGACCTCTGGAGAAGGTGTCAGAGCAGGACCGTGTGGCTTCCTCTAACAGTGCTGAAACAACTCATTAAAAGAAGATGACATGATACTGACGGGAGGCGAGGCAGCACTTGGCTTTCCCAGAATGCTGAGCTGCAGGCATCATTAGCACGGAGGCAGGGCAGTGTGAGGAAAGAGGGCAGTGTGTTGCAGGTGGGCTGGAGGATGACGGTCACTTCAGCTTGCCAGGCAAGTGCCATAATGAGCACATTCGACCCGGAGTGTAGCCTTTTACATACACTCATTAACACACATTAACACACACACACACACACATTTTTTTTACTTCCTTTACTACCTAGCGATTACTTCTTTAGTCAATAATAAACATAATGATATCATTAATGAACACAACTTTAATAATAACTATAATTTTAATAATAACTATAGGTTTCATTCAGTCTCTCTCTGTCTCTCTCTCTCTCTCTCTCTCTCTCTCTCTCTGTCTCTCTCTCGCATACACACACACACACACACACACACACACAGCAGTTTCTGTGACACCTACAGAGACATAAAAACATGATCATTTCACTTTCAAAGATTCTTAAAACAATTAAAAGGCCTGCTTTTAAAAGAACCAAAATGAGTGAGAAATCACAGCCATAATTTACGATGACTTTATTTTTAAAACCATAAAAATACAACAATTTAAACTAAAAAAATACAAACCACAACAACAACAACAAACATACATATAGTATATAGTTCCTGGGTAATAACATTTTCACCACAAGATCATGGAATTTTTATGCAGAAGACATTTAAAATGTCTTTAAGAAAAAAAGATGGCTAAACCTCAGCATAGGCTAGAAGGATGATCAAAGTATGCCATCCTCTCTCTCTCTCTCTCTCTCTCTCTCTCTCTCTCTCTCTATATATATATATATATATCGAGAATAGTTCGGATAAGCGGTAGACAATGAATGAATGAATATATATATATATATATATATATATATATATATATATATATATAATATATATATATATATTCATTCATTCATTGTCTACCGCTTATCCGAACTATTCTCGGGTCACAGGGAGCCTGTGCCTATCTCAGGCGTCATTGGGCATCAAGGCAGGATACACCCTGGACGGAGTGCCAACCCATCGCAGGGCACACACACACACTCTCATTCACTCAAGAAATCACACACTACAGACAATTTAGAAATGCCAATCAACCTACCATGCATGTCTTTGGATTGGGGGAGGAAACCGGATATATTGAATGAGTCCACTCCATCAGGCTTTTGCTATAAGCATGAGCCCCGTCAGGCTGGTCGTGGAGGTGGTTTTGCAACTATTTATAGCAACTCTCTTAACGTTACTCAGAAAACAGTACCCAGGTTTAACTCATTCGAAGTGCTTGTCCTTAATGTTACACTCGCAGACATAAATAAAAAATCTCTACTATATCTTGCGCTGGCCACCGTATATAGACCCCCGGGGCCCTACGCCGATTTTCTTAAAGAGTTTGCACATTTACTCTCAGACCTACTGATTAATTATGACAAAGTGTTGATTGTAGGAGACTTTAACATTCATGTAGATGATTCCAATGATGCCTTAGGGCTCGCATTTATGGATTTATTAAATTCTTTTGGGATTAAACAAAACATTACTAGACCAACTCATCATTTTAACCATACACTAGATTTAGTTATATCACATGGAACAGATGTCACTGATATAGCTGTTCTACCTCAAAGTGATGATATCACAGACCATCACCTCTTAGTGTACACTCTACCTGTAGAACATATTAGACATGTCTCCCCTCGTTATCGACTCGGTAGAACTATTATCCCGACCACTAAAGACAGATTCACAAGTAATCTACCGGATCTGTCTCAACTTCTCACCAGACCCCTAAATACAGATGACTTAGATGAATTAACTAACAGCATAGGCACTATTTTCACCAGCACACTAGATACTGTTGCCCCCGTCCGATTAAAAAGGGTCAGAGAGAAAACATCTGCACCATGGTACAATAGTCACACTCACGCCCTCAAGAGAGCAACCCGTAACCTAGAGCGAAAATGGAGAAAAACTAAATTAGACGTCTTTAGAATTGCGTATAAAGACAGTATGTCCAACTATAGACAGGCTCTAAAAGCTGCTAGGGCTGAGCATTTGAGCAAACTTATAGAAATAAACCAAAACAATCCCAGATTCTTATTTAGTACAGTGGCTAGATTGACAAAACATCAGATATCTGAAGAGAGTACTCCATCACAGCTTAATAGTGAGGACTTTATGAACTTTTTCACCGACAAAATCGATAGAATCAGGAATAAAATAATGGATGTTCAACGTTTGACAGCATCCGGTGACCTAGTCCAACCTAAAGCTCCACATTCAAAGCTACAATGCTTTACAGGTATAGGGAAGGAAAAGCTGTATAAACTTATCACCACGGCTAATTCAACAACATGTTTGTTAGATCCAATTCCAACTAGATTACTGAAAGAAGTGATACACACAGCTGGAGAGCCTCTCCTCAACATTATTAATTCCTCATTATGTTTAGGTCACGTCCCTAAACCTTTCAAGCTAGCAGTTATTAAGCCTCTTCTTAAGAAACCTAAACTAGACCCTAATGACTTATTAAATTACAGACCGATTTCAAACCTTCCCTTTATATCTAAAATATTAGAAAAGGTTGTGTCTACTCAATTATGCTCCTTCTTACAGGAAAACAATATCCTTGAAGAATTTCAGTCAGGTTTCAGGCCCCATCATAGCACAGAAACTGCACTAGTTAAGATCACAAATGACTTGTTTTTAGCTTCGGACCAAGGCTGCATCTCAATATTAGTCTTACTTGATCTTAGTGCTGCATTCGACACTTTAGATCATAACATTCTCGTAGACCGCTTACAAAATCACATAGGTATTCAGGGACAGGCGTTAAAATGGTTCAGATCCTACCTGTCTGATCGATACCATTTTGTAGATTTAAATGGAGAAATGTCCAGTGTAATGCCAGTGGAATATGGGGTCCCACAAGGTTCAGTTTTAGGACCTCTGCTTTTCTCAATATACATGCTTCCCTTAGGCAACATTATTAGAAGGCATGGGATTAGTTTCCAGTGTTACGCTGACGATACACAGTTGTATATCTCATCAAAACCAGATGAAATATCTAAACTGTCTAGATTAACAGAGTGCGTTAAAGATATTAAAGACTGGATGACTGATAATTTTCTATTACTAAATCCTGATAAGACGGAGATATTACTGATTGGTTCAAAAACCAGTACACAGAAGCTCTCAAAATTCAACCTGTACTTAGAAGGATGTTCTATTACTACTAGCTCTACAGTGAAAGACCTGGGCGTAATATTAGACAGCAGTTTGTCCTTTGAAAAACATATTTCCGATATTACAAAAATAGCCTTCTTCCACCTCAGAAATATCGCCAAGCTTAGGAACATTTTATCTGTATCTGATATCTCATGACCTCCAGACTGGACTATTGTAATGCGTTATTTGGTGGTTGTCCTGCATCTTCAATAAACAAGCTACAGTTAGTCCAGAATGCAGCTGCTAGAGTCCTTACCAGGTCAAGAAAGTATGACCATATAACCCCAATATTATCATCCCTGCACTGGCTACCTGTTAAGTTTAGAATTGATTATAAACTAGCTCTACTTACATACAAGACCCTAAATGGTTTAGCTCCCACGTATCTAGCCAGTCTTCTAACACATTACAATCCATCACGCTCCTTAAGATCTCGAAACTCCGGACTTCTGGTAGTTCCCAGAATATCAAAGTCTACAAAAGGGGGTAGAGCTTTTTCGTATTTAGCTCCTAAACTTTGGAACAGTCTTCCTGACAGTGTTCGGGGCTCAGACACAGTCTCCCAGTTCAAACGTAGACTAAAGACATATCTCTTTAGCCAGGCATATACCTAATAAATCCCATAACCTTGTACTCCAATACATCCGATTAAATGCACATTATCATCTAGTGCCTCCTAATATTATGAATAGCAGCTACGCTAATCCCTTTCCATTTGTTTCCCTTCTTCTACCCACCCCCGAGTCACACAGAGATTGTGCCAGCTCCGGTGGCATCCAGAGATGGACCAGCTCCAGCCGGGTTCTGCTTTCTGAGGACTGGAGTAATCAAAGCAGCACTGCCAACCCTATGTGGACATTTTACACATAACACATGCTGTATCTGCATCACACAACTAATGCAGGAAGGACATTGTTCATATCACACTCTCCGTGTGTCACCCAGATGAGGATGGGTTCCCTTTTGAGTCTGGTTCCTCTCAAGGTTTCTTCCTAATACCATCTGAGGGAGTTTTTCCTTGCCACAGTCGCCTGAGTCACCTCAGGCTCGCTCACTAGGAAAAATTTTGTCTAACATCTAGGACTGTTTGTTTGTATGTTTATTGTTTCTTATGTTCTGTAAAGCTGCTTTGAGACAATGCTCTTTGTTAAAAGCACTATACAAATAAAATTGAATTTAATTGAATTGAATATATTGAGGATTTTTAAAGTGTGGACTTTTTTATATCTTACCCTGACCAAATTTGTCCTGGACATGTTTTGACAGGTCTTTAGCATCTATGATGCTGGATGTTTAAAATCTGAGGCCATACAGGCACATGTGAACTTATACTGAGATCATGTAACACTTTAATTACCTAATCTAATTTAATTAGTTATGAGCTATTTTGTGTAGAAATAAAACTTAAAATATATCAAGCAAGAACACTTTCATATGATTTCAGGTGAAATCCTTGATCTCCTCTTAACGTTTCATAAGTTGACTCCTGTTAATTGTAATAAAAATTCTATTGCAATACGGTGATAAAAACAGACATGATGAGGTTTCTGTCTCCTGAGGCCTGAAGGACTTTGTTCAAAAACTGGGTGCTATCACTAAATAGAGAACAAACGTGATTAGTGTGTTAATATAAAGTAATTAAACCTGGGTTTGAATAGTGGCATCTGACAAAAATGGCCTCTGACATAAAACCGGAATTTAAACAGAGATGAACGGAATTAAACTTAAATTGACATTGATGAAAAGTTGACTGAAAATTAAAGGGAATTAACAAAATTAATTCCTGTTAACTCCACAAATTAAGTGCTTAATTAAAGTCTACTGACAATGAAGCAAAAATGTTAATTAACGCCTGCAAACACTGTGATAATTAGGGAGTAGCAACTACAACCTGACATTTTGTAAATGCTTGATGTACTGATGACATTTATTTCACAGTGGAAAGGCCTGGATATGACTTAGGACATTTATTTTTGACAATCAGTACCAGTTGAAGTGGGTGTGCAGTAGCAGGGGTGTATTTCAGATTAATATAGCTTTGTTTGTGATGAGTGATTATAGCAGAGGCAAAGCAATTAAAGATTTTTACCTTCCACTCGTTTCCTTTCATCTCGTTCAATCCTTTTCAATTGGCATTAAGAGAGTTGAGAAAAGTGGCCGAGGGCAAAGGAAGATGGTTATGTGATTTGGGGAATTAGTTTTAATAAGACTGGAACAATTAGGGCCTCGTCAACAAGGCTGTAACATGGAAAGACACAGTGCTTGTTTATAACATTGGCTTATCTGGAGTACGAGTTTAGAATGGATCTGCGATTTTATAAAACTATTAAGGTCAACAGAATGACATTTTTCAGAAAGTAAAATATATATTTTTTTCTTTGTGTCCCTGATGCTCTCTTTAGCCTTTAGCTGTTAACATCAGTGGGATTATAAGTGCCCTCTTTGACTGGGTATTTAATGGCAGTCCCAGGTGATCAGGGATTACTGAAAATTTCTGTGCAGGACTGCCCACGTCTGGGCTAATGGCTAGTGCCCAGGAGGTTGGCAGAAGTGCATAATTAATAAATGAGAATGAATGCTCAGCTAGGCTGCCTTTTGACTACATAATGCCAGTGTTTCCTTCCACCCAGAAGCTCTTTAAAAGGTTTAGCGGGAGAGGTCTACACACCGCAGACCTGTGGACATGTCTCATGTCTGTGGACAGATATGAACTCAACAATCACAACCATTCAGTCCAATAAGAAATCCTGTCAGGCTAACTTAGTTTAGCCAGCTAATTAGTTAGCAGGAAACATCTATGAATATGATTTATGAAATTTTAGCAGAAAGTCTTTTTTAGAATTAGCAAGCAAGAATCAAAAACACAAAAAAACACACACACACACACAAAGAAATAAATCCTAGCATCTTAAAAATTCACCTAAAAACTGTCAGATTAGCCAGCCAGCTAGTTATTGGTGATGAATTTATGAATCAATTTCTCTCAGAAATAAAACCTCTCATAAACCGTGATGACTCACATGAATCAGAAGCATTTTTTTTCTTAGAAAAACTGCTAAGAAGAATTAGCAGTGAAAATTAAGATCACTTGTAAACATGTATTAAAAATAACATGTAACAATCTTGTCAGGTTAGCTTCAGTTAGCCAGTTTGCTAGTAGGCAGTGAACAGATATGGATATAACCCCTCAGTTATATCCATATCTGAGGGGTTATATCCATATCTTTATAGTTTTTAACTATAAAAGTTATCCAAGAAAATGCTCAAAAATCGTGTCAGGTTATTTTAAATGTCCACTTAAATCCTTGAAAGGTTAGCTAAAGGTTAGTTTTTAATCCTTGAAAGGTTAGCTTTAGCAGTGCATTTTATGAACGCTTGAGACTATGTAAAACAAAAAAAAAATCACCTCAAAATCCTGTCAGATTACCTCATGTTAGCTAACTCGCTAACAAATGTGTACATATACAGTAGAAAAATGTCAGTGACTTCTTTATATTCCTTATATGATCATAAAGACAATGTATTGTAGAAAAATGACATGCTTTACATTGTTTTATTTAAAACACGTGATAAAATGATGCTTATATTTTATTCTGAGCAAACACGGCCATAATGCTCAGTGTGTCTCAGTGATGTCGCATCGTTGATCTGTCCAGAACACCTGTGTTCATGTGAAGGCACCAGCAGTGATGCTGAATGAATGGCTCCCAAATCTGTGTCAAAGGTCAACTGTGTACAGACACTGATCTAAATTGAAGGCCCATGAGAGATACCGCAGGTGCATGTCACCTTTCATTTTCCACTCACTATTACTGTGTGCACCATTCCCATAGAAATACTTCACTGGTTTTTCTCTCTTACATACATCATGTTTTTATAGCATCATTTGGTTCAAGGAATCATGATCTAAATTATTGATTACACAATTTCCCCTTACACTAAATATAGCTGAACAGCCAAGACATCTTTAGTGCCTGTCTGCTTCATTAGTTTTGGACTTGACACTAAATAAAAGCCTGACTTAAAACCTTTTACATAAATAAATTCCCAAATGACTTCAAACAGCATCATTAAGCAGCATAATCTCAAAAAAAACTTGTGAATTAACAGATATACACTATATTGCCAAAAGTTTTGGGACACCTCTCCAAATCATTGAATTCAGGTGTTGTTTTTCAAGGGTTGGGCTTGGCCCTGTAGTTCCACGGAAAGGATCTCCTAATGCTTCAGCATACCAAGACATTTTGGACAATTTCATGCTCCCAACTTTGTGGGAACAGTTTGGGGATGACCCCTTCCTGTTCCAACATGACTGCACACCAGTGCACAAAGCAAGGTCCATAAAGATATGGTGAGCAAGTTTGGTGCGAGTAACCAGACTGGCCTGCACAGAGTCCTGACCTCAACCCGATAGAACACCTTTGGGATGCATTAGAGGAGAGACTGCGAGCCAGGCCTTCTCGTCCAACATCAGTACCTGACCTCACAAATGCGCTTCTAGAGGAATAGTCAAAAATTCCCATAAACACACTCCTTAACCTTGTGGAAAGGGCATGCTTACTCCATATTAAATTCATGTGCATGTAAAGGCAGACGTCCCAAAACTTTTGGCAGAATAGTGTAGGTCATATTTATACACTTGAATTTCTACTTGAGTGGAACTAAATTCAGACCATACAGCTGTTTTCCATTACAATTCCACCTTCAAACTTTGGGAAAGGAAGAAGAAAATGCATGATGATGAACTCTGAAATGTTTAGCTATGCTTAGCTGTCCATACTTTTTAGCTGTTAGCAGTTTAGCACCAGTGTAAAACTACAGAAGCAATCTTCAAACTCTAAACTCTTGCTGATCAAATACATTTGTTTTACAGGGAATGTAAACATTGCATAGATTTTTGGCCAAACCGTGCCTGGAAACTCGCTATAAACGATGAAAAATTATTATGTAAAGATGAAGAAGATATACACATAGTTGATCATGATCATTTAAAATATTGACACATTTCCCTGGCTAGAGCTACACAAGCCTGTTTCTTTGGAAACTAAAGTTTTATATCTATATTTATTACTGGCATACACTACTGATTGAGCTCCATATATTCCCATATAATTCGATTCACAAGACAGGAAATGCATACTTATATCTGAATATATAGTATAACTACTGTGATAGGAAGTTGTTGTTTTTTTTTTTTTTAAATAAAGAAACCATTCATTAAGAACTGAAATGTGTGAGATGCTGCTCCCAACTATCCCAAATCTACTTCTACATTTATTCATGAAAACACTCACTCGTCCATTAACTCAAGTGAGTCAGTGAAGTCTGAGATCAAGAGCTTAGTGCAGAATCCCTATGGCATCTGCGGAGTAATCAACTGAAGTGAACTTCCAGTCCTGAAATCACTTTACTGCCCACATGTAAGTGCTTACTCTGCAAGGCAGGTCGTGTTAGTTGTCTGGATCGTCTTGGTTTGTCAGATGTAAGGGCTCGTGTTGGTCCTTATTGCTCTACTTTCGAACACATCTGTCTACTGCAGATAGGAGTGACGGATCCAGAAATAGAAACCAGCCCAGGAGTAACTGCCATCAACTGGCCAGGGAATAGAAAATGACAGCAGTCTTGCCCAGCAAGCAGAAACACCTTGACTCACTGATACCTTTAATGTCATTATTACTTTTCAAATGTGCTGTGCAAAGTGCATGGTCTGGCTTAGAAAGACTACAGCACCAGTAGTGGTACAAGTGATAGTTTGACAAGCCAGGCCAGCAAAGCAGATAGAACAGTGTATAGAGTGGATTCAGGCTTTAATGGATTTTGAGGATGAAGCAGTAACGAAAAACTAGGGTGTAAAGTGTCATTCATAGGCATGTTTGCCTCACACCGACAGGGTTGGGGTTCCATTCCCATCTCCGCCCTGAGTTTGCTTGTTCTCCTTGTGCTTCACAGTTACTTCAGAGTATTCTCCCCTAGTCCAAACTACATGCACTGTAAGCTGATAGGCATCTCTAAATTGTATGTAGTGTGTAAATGAGTCTGTGTGTGCTTGTGCCCAGAGGGATACGCTCCAGCAACCCAATTTTATTGGTGTGAAGCTTTTCTCCTTTTTTCTTTTTGATTAACAGTTTCCTACATTGCCTGCAATGTTATTTGATTACCTGCTAAAATGGTTAGAAATTCATCTCTAACTATTTAAATTTAATTCAATTTTTTATTTGTATTATTTAACAATGGACATTGTCTCAAAGCAGCTTTACAGAACATAAGAAATATAATACAAAAAGTTCAAGACTACTATTAGACTTATATTTATATGTATTGTATTTATCCCTAATGAGCAAGGCTGAGGTGGCAAGGAAAAACTTGCTTAGACGATAAGAGGAAGAAATCTTGAGAAGAACCAGACGCAAATGGCAACCCATCCTTATTTGGGTGACACCGGAGAATGAATAATGTACTTTTTTACAGTCATATACAACTAAAGGGTACAATGCAGCGGTGCTTTAGTTATTTGGTTTTCTCAGTTTTCTCACTGTCTTCATCTGTACGTCATGGATGGCTTGGACAGTTCCCTGCCAGAATACCAAAGAGCATTCTGGCAGGGTTTGTTTATGTTGTTATGTCCTTTGCCATGTGTTTTGTTTGTGATCTGTGTTCTCATGTGAGTTTGTCCCACTCAATCCTTATCCCGTTCCTGGACCTGCACATCTGTTCCTTGTGTGTCTCCCCTACATATACCTGCTGTTTTGTCTTTGTCATGGC
The DNA here is from genome assembly GCA_033459395.1 of Hemibagrus guttatus. Lineage (NCBI taxonomy): Eukaryota > Metazoa > Chordata > Actinopteri > Siluriformes > Bagridae > Hemibagrus > Hemibagrus guttatus. The sequence continues at coordinate 18,059,566 of JAUCMX010000011.1, forward strand.
TGAGTCTTTGTCTCTTGTTACCTGGTTTTGTTCTCTGCTTTGTATTTATGTTGCTTAGTTTTCAACCCTAGTGTTCTCCTGTGTCTGTTTCTTTCTTATTTTCTTAATAAACCGTCTTTCATTTTATCCCTGCATTTAGGTCTGGATTCTGTTCCCATGGGACAGTACATGGGACAGTACATTAAAACAGATAAGCTTTCAAAGTTACATCTATCATGCTAATGCCACTGTCTCTGCCACAGCGCTCTTCATGTTGTAGATTGCTAACTAGCCAAGCCATGCCTCTGCTACAACTCCGCACAACTACATTATTTAGATGCTTTGCTAAAGACAGCAATATTTGCTGTCTGTTCTACTACTATGCTGGACTTCTCATTAATATGACATTTTGATATTAGGACCTAACTGTGAAACCTGACTGAGATTATTGATTTTAAAAAATGATTAAACACCATTGTAACTGCACTAGCAATATTGCCTAGTGAAGACTGCTAATGCCCCACAGCAATAACAAAAATAACACAAATCTCACACAATTAAGCACCAGAATCACTGAAATGAATACAAATATCCCAACATATTTAATGCTTTATACATTAACTTTTAATCTGTCTCACTCCACACAAAACAAATAGATATTGTGGTCCTATGGACAATAAAAGGCAAAACAAATCAAAGCATATATTCTGTTCACTGCTTAGCAATGTCCCAGAGTCCCGAATGAGACAGGCCATTGTACAGCAATACAAATGCAATTCATATTCCATAACATTCTACATATCATATCTTCATCAAACTTATGAGCACTGTAAACAAAAAAATCAAACTTCTAAAGCTATAGCTACACTTGTAGATCCTCTTGATCCTCAGGCAGGTGTGCACAGTTGGGAATGGAGCTAAAATATTGAGGAAGTGGAGCAGCAACTAATATCATGCTTTGCTTTAGATTTACAAACACTACACATTTCTAATCAGTATTATTTAATCTTGTTACTCTAAGATCACCATAAGCTACACCATCACCATCATGGCTGCAATACTGACATGACTACTGTGATGGTCATGCTTAGTGGTAAGCAGAAGAACTATAATTTTTACTAATTTTACTCTTTCAGAGTGGTAAGTGGATGTAAAAACAAGTCAGACGTACCAATCATTCAGCAATTCAGTGTAAATGCTTCCTCAGAAGTACTTGTTCATATTTCCTGGAGGAACTAAAGCAAACACATAATGTTTCAGGTTTCAAGGACAATCACTTGTTTCACCAGTACTTAATGTATATTTGAAATATTCATAACATTTCTAATTACCTTATAGTTTATTCATTATTGGCCAATTAAACATTTCACTGGTGTGATGCAACATCTACCTTTATTCACTGAATCATTGCAAATTCTTTATGTCTTTGTAGATGTCCTACCTGCATTCAGTGCTATGACGCATTTCTTTTTTTTTAATAGTCCAGCATTGTTTGCATCCATTACTTTGATGTTACATTCAGGCAGCAACTTGTCCTTCAGGTTTCTCTAACTATTATACCTATATCTATACAGTGCAAGGTATTTCCATGGATTTTATACGGTATGGAATATTCTTTCTTACATTTGTAGTTGTGTTTGTATGATAACGCATAAAGTCTTTTTCAGCTTGCTAGAAGGGGCTTTTCAAGTATTCTTGGATAATCTGTAATACAGCGTAATCCTCTTGTGTGTGTCTTCGTGCTAATCCATTAAATTTAAGCATAAAATCAGGCCTTTTTTCTATAATGGTAGAATTATAGAACAGTACAAAACATTCAGCATTCTGCAGTTAGAAGTGTGATTCCCATGCTGGACCACACATAACATTTGTATTTTACTGAGACTGAAAGGATGGTATGCTTCTAAATCCACTCTGACAGTCCGTGAAAGTGGGATTTGCAGGCTAAGCCAAAATCTGAAGCCGGAACTCCGGCAAGCAAGGCAAACATAGAAAGCACAAATCATAAGAATACCTCAGTTTCAATTTCCTTTCTTCTTAAGGATCCAGATAGTATTATTTCCACAACATGCACATCGTTGTGCAGTAGAGTCCGAAGTCCGAGGGAGCAGCAGTAATAAGGCTGAGTGTACGAGGAGACAGTGGCGACAAAGGGCCACCAACTGAACTCTGGAGGAAGTGAGAGGAGTTAGTGAAGAAACTGCTGCTCGTCAAATGCCAGTTCTATGTCTCCCTCACCCTTACAATGATACAGACTCACAGGAAATGGACAAGTTGAACTCCTCACATAATCTTTTCTTGTTTTTTTGCGGGTAAGGCTGGGGAGTTCTTATTTTCACTCCTTTCTGGCTGAATTTTGTCTATGACAACAGTGTGTATAGTCTGTCTAAATCCCTGCTGATGCTGAAATACTCTTTTTTACCCAAGATTTAAAGGTGCAGTTTGCCTTTTTTGGGTATCATCATATACGTTTAATAAAAGATGGAGTTTTTAAATTAGAATACTGGACAGCTTTAGCTCTCTTTGTTAAAAGTCAATCTATAAAACAAAATAATGGAATTTGATTGGTTGGGGAAAGCATGTCAGTGATTTTTTATTTTGGTTTTTTTTATTCTACTTCCATCAAATGTACTCAACAGACATGGTTAGTGACCAGTTCTTCCCTCTTCAGTTTTCTGGTGGGCTCCAAGACTAATAGACCATTTAAGGAGCGCTTATGGCCAATTTGCATCATATAAAACTGCTCAATGAAATCATCACATGCTCATCATAAACCATAACTGATATGGCTCTGTGCTTTCTACAGCTGTATCACACTTTGTTTTTGCATCGAGCATAAACCCGACTTGTGGCTAATTACCTTCTATAACATGGTGACAAAAGCAATAAATTAAACTCCAGTGTCCCATAAATAATTTCATTTATTATTAATAATAATCACAATAAACCATTCTTCTGCCATGCATTGCTGTCGGTTAAGAGTCAGCTTTGGTTGCTAAGCAACATAACAGACATAAGATCAGGACATTATATGGACAGAACAAACATATAATGGTTTTATTGATGTGAACCTTGGTACATTAATGTAGAGCTTGGTTATTGTTATGCAGTCACATGTGTCTGCATATCCAGGATTTTATATCAGTAGCTGAAACTGTACTGTACTGTACATTATTCTAAAAAGAATATTTAATTTGAGGTGCATATGTAATGACAATTCAATTTTAGTTTTTAGTTGTATAGCACTTTAACAATGGACATATAGATGGACATAAGAAATATAAAAGTTCCTAATAAAAATGACAATGATACAATAAAAATATTACAATTAAAATTAGATTAATATTTAAATTTACCCCGAATAAGCAAGCTAGAGTCAGTGATGCTGAGGAAAAACTGGGTGAGATGATATGACAGTGAGATGATATGAGATGATAAGAAACCTTGAGAGGAACCAGACTCAAAAGGGAACCTCATCTGGGTGACACCTCATCTGGGTGAATGATTTAAAATAATTTCCTTTCTACTATATAGTGCTACCTCTTTCGCTACTGCTACTGAATTGTTAGCTATATTAGCCTTGTAGCACAAAACAAAACAAGCTAAATTAGGCCATACCATTAGGTCATTCATAGCTGAATAACTACATTTGAGAAAAATGGAAGTTCTGTGTATAGGTGATGGTCCATGTCAAACTTTCTATTTGGGTCTGCAGGCCTGTGTATTTGTTTTAAAACAGATTTTTTGCATTCATAAAATGAATAAATTAAATTTCATTTCAGTTTTAGTGTTACGGGGGCAAGTGCCCCCGATGGACCACTAGGGGGCTTCAGCAGGGGTTTTGTTTATTTATCCATGTGTTTGTTCTAGCCACGCCTTTACCTAATGTGTTCATGCTTGTCACCTGTTCCTAATGTGTGTGTAATTATGTTCCTTATTTATAGTGGCCGTCTGTCTCCCTTTCTTTGCCAGTCTTCGTCTTAGTGTATGTCTGTGTGCTTCTATGTCGTTTATTTAATAAAACCCCTGTCCGCTGTCTAACTCCGCGTTGGGTCTGCTTCCTTTACACCGGCTGCATCATCATCTTCATCACCACCATAATCTGTAGCAGCGATCCGTGACAGAAAGACTGGCCTAAACCGTACAGACCCAACGCGGCGCGAGGTATGCGAGGCTTCCTTTTTTCCCCTGATCTCCCTAGCACGCCCCGTTTGGATTTTTTGTTCCCTCCGGCACATCTTTCCGCGTCTGTTTTCTCCATAGCGGAAAGATGTTTTTAACCTGCCTTTTTTTTTCTTTTTGTGCCGGCACTCGCTCCGCTATTTTCCCTGTGAGGAATACGTCTCCGTTTCCGGTGGAGCGTATTGCCTCACTTCCGTCGGCGGAGTGGAGTACCGGCTACCCTCGCTTCAGTTTTTGAGTTTTTCGTTTTTCCCGGAGTGGATTTTTTTTTTTCTTTTCTCCCTATAGACCTGTTTTCCTGATCCGGTGAGGTTTCCTGCTTGGATTATTTTTTTGTTTTTCTTCGGTATGGGTGCATTGCTCCGCCTCTTTCCTGTGGGGGGCGTTTTTCTCTTCCTGTTTCCATACAGGACGCCGCCTCACTTCTGTCGGCGGAGGATGGCCCCGATGAGACCTGTTTCTTTTTCCTCTTCATCGCCGGGACTCGCTCCGCCTCATTCCTCATCGGCGGAGGAGATCGCCGGCCACACCTCCCTCCCTCCCTCCCTGTGGGGGTCTTCGGCCCAGCCGGGCTGAGGTCGTCGCTCATCTCGACTATGCGTCAGGGGACGTCGTTCGGTGCTGCTGCTCGGCGGTGGACGTCGTTCGGTTCTGCTGCTCGGCGGTGACGGCGCGCGGCCCCCCTGCTCGGCGGTGGATGTCGCTCGACGCTTCTGCTCGGCTGTGGACGTCGTTTGGGACCCTCCGGCCTTACCGTCGTGCCCGTCTCTCCCCCCATTTGCCTCGCTTTGCTCCTCGCTCCTCCCACTCACCTCACCGGGTTCCTCGCTCCCGCCTCCTGCCTCGCCTTGCACCTCGCTCCCCCCACTTGCCTTGCCTTGCTCCTCGCTCCCCCCCCTTGTTGCCTCTCCGTGTTCTTCGCTCCTCTCTGGGTTTCCCTGGTCCGAAGGGTTTTCCGGACTAGGGGGAGGGGTTGGCGCGTCGGGAGCCGCGCCGTAGGGGGGGGGGGGGACTGTTACGGGGGCAAGTGCCCCCGATGGACCACTAGGGGGCTTCAGCAGGGGTTTTGTTTATTTATCCATGTGTTTGTTCTAGCCACGCCTTTACCTAATGTGTTCATGCTTGTCACCTGTTCCTAATGTGTGTGTAATTATGTTCCTTATTTATAGTGGCCGTCTGTCTCCCTTTCTTTGCCAGTCTTCGTCTTAGTGTATGTCTGTGTGCTTCTATGTCGTTTATTTAATAAAACCCCTGTCCGCTGTCTAACTCCGCGTTGGGTCTGCTTCCTTTACACCGGCTGCATCATCATCTTCATCACCACCATAATCTGTAGCAGCGACCCGTGACATTTAGTTGTGTAGCACAAAAAAAGATGTAGATTTAGATTAAAATTTAGAAGTCAAATTGATAGTAGCAAGGAAAAACTCCCTTAGAAGACATGAGGAAGAAACCTTTAGAGGAACCAGACACATAATTGAGCCCATCCTCTTCTGGGTGACAACAGACAGAGGATTATAAATTATTACAATACACAATGATGTATTGTGTAGAGTGTACGTGTAAAGACAAACAGTACTAATAGTACTGTTTAGACTCTGGCATCACATAGGCAACAAGAGTACAAGCTTAGTACAGTGAGAGTAGGACAAAGTGTGCTAATCATCCTACAGTGGTTTAAAATGGTGTATATTGTGATCACAGTGCAAGCAGGGATTCTGGCAGGTTTATCTATGGCAGATATGATGATTATAACAGAAAGCCATTGCTAAACATTTTACAGGTCACTTGACTACTATGATACTGCACAACCTTTTCAAAGTCATGCCACATCACCTTTCTTGACCTAATGACACTAATTTCATATATGAGTTAACTTAGAGGGACTAAACAGCTTGAAATAAGCACTTGAAGGATCTGTCATCCCCAGAAAAGCATGTCTTAATAACGTCTCTCTCTCTCAGACAAATGGCTTAGGATCGATATATATTTGTCTGGGTGGTGGAGAGAGAGCGTATATCAAGTGTGTGGCGCTTTGGACCGAGACAAAAGAAAGAACATATGGCCTTAAAGACATTACACACACACACACACACACACACACACACACACACACACACACAGAGCTGTTTTGGTTTAATGTGATTCCACACTAACATACTTATTTGCACGACTCAGGTTGCATAAAAAGCTTTTTTTTTAAGGGTGGTCCTTAACCCATGTTGAAATTTAATGAATCAAATGAAAAATCAAGATGAAGTAGCTTTTATTTCAAATTTGTTCTTGTTTCTATTTTTAATGTAAACATTTTTTCGGAGAAGCATCCAACAAGTGTTTGGCCTTTTGGGGAAAGAATGATGTCTTCTGCTGCTGCAGCTCATCGGCCTCAAGGTCCAACATATGCATTCTGATATGCTTTTCTGCTCACCATGATTGTAAAGAGTGGTTATTTGGGTTACCATTCTCATCTAACCTCTCACACTGTCACTCACCAAATGTTTTTTTTTTTTTTTTTGAACCATCCTGTGTAAACTCTAGAGACTGTTGAGTCTGAAATTCCCAGAAGATCATCCGTCTCTGAAATATTCAAACCAGCCCATCTGGCACCAACAACCATGCCACTAGACAATGAGATCACATTTCTCCTCATTCTGATGTTTGAGGTAAACATTAGCTGAAGCACATGACCTGTTTCCGATTAAATTTAGATTACTTTTAGCTTTCTTTTCCTTGTGAAATTGATTAAGGTTCATTCTGGAAAAATAACTATTTAAAATATGCAAGAATTGCTGGGCCATTTCGCAAGGAATTTTTAAAAATATCTCTAACACGGCTTCACTTACAGTATATCAGCTATAAGTTCTCAAGAGACCGTGTTGCTATGTGCATTTTTAAGTTCCACTTGCTATTAACGTAGCGGCTGAGAAATACAGAAACTAAATAATGCCTCAGGATGGGAAATGTATGAAAACAAGGAGATAAATTTTCATGTATTAAGCTCAGTTTAGTTTTCCATGAATTAAGCTCATTGCTGCTGCTGTTGGGTATATCTTTATATCTTTTGACGCTTGAAGAAAAACTCATGAATTGCTAAAGGTATATTAAACCAATTCAAAAAATTCTGACAGTTTTGGGGGAAAAAAACACTCTTTCACTGTTGCACTGTTAATTTCCGAGTACATGTTAACCGTGATGTTACGCTCTGTAGACGTTTCTCACAAACCTCTCCACCGGGAGCTCTGACAGCGGCTGTTCCTCAAGCTTTCCATGGGCGCTTTTTTTTTTTTATTTCTCCCTCACTGGCTCTCTCTTTCTCTTTGCCCCGCCGGCCTCCCACAGCTTGTTAAATCAAAACATGTCACTGCACTTGATTGCAACAGTCAAGATCTAATGTATGCCACCTGTGGGTGTGCTCCAAGGCCTGTAAATTATATTAAGCCTATAAAAAAAGATCAGCCATCGCAGACCCGTGATGAACTGAAATAATTATTGCTGGTCTCATTTTGACTGTAAACCTCATGAAAGACAAAAGATTTCATAATAAAAGAGAATAAAACCTTCTCTTGCACCCCAAGCGTGTAAACAATGTGATTCAGTGTGACACTACATTGGGCCCCTGACAGAAAACAGCATGTATGCCATAAACAACAGTTATTATAGTGTTACAACTTTAGGTTGACCTAAACATATGCACTTATATATACTTTATGACTTTATACATAGAAATCCTTCATGAGCTGTATAAGCAATATGCTTCTAACTTAAGTATTTAATAGGTTATATGTGTCATGCTTTACATTCTGGTTTTATATAGTAATCTGTAATAATGTTTAGGTGGGTGATACATGTCAAAATGATATCCATATGAATAGCAGGACCCAAGATTTCCCAGCAAGACATTGCCCAGAGCATCACAATGCCTCCACCTCATCTCATAGTGCATCCTGGTGCCATCTCTTCCCCAGGTAAGCAATGAAAATGCACCCGGCCATCCACAGAATGTCAAAAAAAAACCAATGTGATTCATTAAACCAGGCTACCTTCCTCTACTGCTTCATGGTCCAGTTCCGATGCTCACATACCCCATGTAGACACAATAGACAAGGGTCAGCATGGGCATTCTGACTGGTCAGCAAGCTGCAATACACTGTGTGTTCTAACTTTATCAGTAATTTGTGCTACAGTAGCTCTTCTGTAGGATCCCACCAGACGGGTTAGCCTTCACTACCCACACACATCAGTGAGCCTAGGGTGGCCATGACCATGTCACTGGTTCACCGCTTGTCCTTCCTTGGACCATTTTTGGCAGGTACTAACCACTGCATTCTGGGTGTCTGGATGTCTACTCCTCTTTAAGTGAACTGCAATTTTTAATTTGCTTTTTAATCACAAAACAAATGATTAACCACAATGATTTATACTACTATTAATAAAGTATAACCTGTACATTGTTATGTGTTTATATCCATTTGTCTGGTTCCTGCATGTGAAACTGTGCCTTTTTATATACTTTATCAGTTGTCTGTTACAATGTTGATGACAAAGGTGGTGCTGAACAGAAGCGTGGGTAAAAGCAAGTGTTGGACGTGTTTATTTTATGACTTTTGAATTATTGCATCTGTAGAAAAACATTTCCAAACATTATAAATAAGAAATAAAGAAATTTGTATGTCAGTAAAGAAAGCAACATATATAATATACCACTTTGCAGACAAAAGTCATAATGAAGGCTGTTGGGCTTTACCTGCAAAACAGAACCATAAAACCTCTACAAGATGCAAAGAAAACTTTATAAAATGATACAAAATGTACTACTTATGCATTTTTAACAATCAAAGGGTTGTCATGCCAAATATTGCCGTTGTTTAGTTTATTACTGTTCACTTCTAATTTGAGAATTTCAAGGTGAAAATAGTTTAGTTCAATTTAATTATTTTAGACAGATATTTGCTTTACGTTCCTTTACAAGATGAACAAGTGTCTAAGATGTTTGCACAGTACTGAGTATATCATTTCTAATTCTCTTTTCTAATCAATACTTATTGCACTGATTTTGCAGTGTCATATTGTTAGTTAATGTCAATAAAAAAGCCAATACAGCAGATACAGATCCATAGTAATTTGAAGTGAAGCAAAATTATGTTTTGTTTTTTCCCTGTACACTGTAATGACTTTTAAATGCTAAAATGTGACACATTTTCAGATTATATTTTATCATATACATATTTTTATTCAGTAAGTGACCATTTTGTCCTCAAAGTTGATGTGTTAGAAGCAGAAAAAATGGGCAAGCATTGGGATTTGAGCGAGTTTGACAAGGGCCAAACTGTGATGGCTTTCAGTCTGCACTGGTTAATATCTATCAAAATTGGTCCAAGGAAGGAACAGTGGTGAACCGGTGACAGGGTCATGGGCAGCCAAGGGGAACGAAGCCTGGCCCATGTGGTCCGATCCAACAGGTGCGCTATAGGTGTCAGAATACACAGTGCATCGCAGTTCGTTGTGATTTGCCAGCAAAAGGGGGACCAAAATAATATTAGTCATAATGTTATACCTGATAATGTTATGCCGGTTAACATACTATATATAAATATATAATATATATATATATATATATATATATATATATATATATATATATATATATATATATATATTTAATAATTTAAAATTAATCAAAATCATTATGAAACATAAACAAACTCAAATCAAGCGCTGGGTCAAAGGTTTGTCAGGAGGTTTACAGCTGTGTCCGATCTAAACATGAACCAGTTTTCACACCAGTTCTTCTTGTATATTGTTTTTATCGTTATGGTGTATTTCAGAAATTGCTGCTTTATCGTGACAAACTTATATGTTGAGATGCAGTACAGAACAAAACTCTGCTATATGAAAGAAAGTAATTCGTCTTATTATTCACACTAATTATTCACCAGCTCTAACAGTCAGACATTGAGTTCTCTGAGTCCTGTTTTTGGACACTGATGATGTCAGTCTTGTGGAGCTTGTCTCTGGCAGCATGCTGTGACTCTGTCACTCCTGGTGTATCTAACCATTTACTAGATGATAGGGGTCAACTCAACTAATTAACTCTCTAGCCACAGATTTCATTACCCATGATTCTGTGGGCTCCATCATGTCCATTCCCTCCCGAGTTGTGCCACAGCTTCCGAAAAATCACATCAGCGATTAATGATCATGTGAGTGATGGAAAATGTAATGTATGCAGTTCTATTTTTTTAGTCCAGATTTAATGTCTATATGTTTACATTGTTCATAGACAAACTGGATGTGTTTACAGTGTTCTACTATTCTCCAAAATTGCACCCTTCTTCATATGCTTCTTTTGTTCCACTTTCTTTGCCCGTTTCATTTATATAAATATCTCAAATATCTTATAAAAATCACTTGCTTCACTGCCATCACCAACAGTTATGTCACATTGTGCTTTAAATGTGTGGGTTCTTGGTTTATACCTCAATTAAATTTACCTTTTTCTGTAAGGCGATTCAAAATTGATGTTTGCAACCATTTATAGTAGGGATAATTACATTTCTTCTTCACAGTGACAGGCACGGACTGTTTAAATGTCATTATAAAAATTGAAACATTAACAGTGAAAATCCATCAAATGCCGAAGCACAGGTGATATTCTTTATGCCTCCAATGAAATATAACCAATTTGAGCATACGCCTACATTCAGACAGAGATTTCTAAATATTCATGTTTCATTAGAATACTGAGATTGATATTCATTATCTAATAACAAATGGGAACAACATTATATATAGCTTATTTTTAACCTAAAAGGGTCGGGAGAGAGAGAGAGAGAGAGAGAGAGAGAGAGAGAGAGAGAGAGAGAGAGAGAGAGAGAGAGAGAGAGAGAAAGTAAACATGTTTTTCCTTGAAAAACAGTTATTATAAAATGGCACTGGTATCAGTAAAGTTGTCTCATTTTTATTTCATCTCTTCTTATTTTTCTTATGCTTGGCAATGTGAGACCCTGAGAGGGACAACTAAACATATTTAAAGCATAGCTACTTGTTTAATAAATAGGATCGTAGGCTTCGTGGCAGACTTGAAACTGCCTAGCAATTAGCCAGCTACATAAGCTATAGCCTACCGAGGAACTAAATATTGACAGTGAGAGGTAAAAGACCCACCATTTGGATTGCCAAGTCGCCAATTCCCTGCCAAGTGTGGTTCATGTTTTTTTCATTGAGAAAATACTCATGCTCAGGAACAAACTATGAGGCTTTCGGCAGCCATTTCTAGCTGAAGATCCTCAAGAGTTTGACCCTTTTAAATTGGTCAGTGCCCTGTGGCAAGAATGAAATTTGTGGATTTGGTATATTGCCAGAAGGTAGAAAGTGTATATGTAAGTCTTCTCCATTCATTCATTCATTCATTCATTCATTCATTCATTCATTCATTCTTGGTACCCATTTTTTTCCTGGTCAGTGTTCCAGTAGATCCAGAGCCTATTCTGGGAATACTCAGAGCATCTAGAACATCTCAGAAGACCATGCACACATTCATTCAGCCCTAGGGGCAATTTAGAGTATCCACCTACTGTCATGTTTTTGGGGAGGTGTGAGAATCCACATGGGAATCAACAATATTCAGCAAAATTCCATAAAAAACAGTAACATGAGCTCAAGCTCTGTGAGCTCTGAGACAACAACGCTACCCTTTTTACAATGTATTGCTCTTGTAAGTCTTTATTGTGCGTATTTTTTTTGTCTGTAAACCGCACAACCCTGGTGCAAAGGCTTTGATGACTTTTTATACATTTTCTATAATCTTTTTATCTGGTAATAAAGATTCTCCAAATACACTACCTCAATATAAAATATTAATAATGTTTGTTTTCATCTCATAAAGTAAAACTAACACATTGATAACAGAATCAGGCTTAATCTTAAATTAAGCTTTAGACTTTACACTAAGCTTTGGAAAGACTCAAAATGGACATAGTTTTGATTAATGCTATTTGGATAGTACAAAGACCTTGAGATCAGTGGGAGAAAACTGTAAGAAAAACTTTAAAAAAAGATTAGCCCTGCCTACTTTTTCTTTTTAAGGGAAGAAATTCTGGCAAAATGCATGTAGACATTTGAAAGTCACCAATTATTTATACTTTGTATTGCATATTGCAAGGCCACAAGACCAACATTCATTTAAATAGAAAGAAAACATGGATTTAGATTCCCTGGAGTGTTAAAACATGACATTATTTCAAGACTATTAAAAGAATAAATGCTGCACTCCGAATAAACCCTGATAATAAATCCTTGATCTCTCTCTGGGGTGCACCATGGCGCAATTCTCATCTCAACTTTAAATTATAGATTTTAGCCAACAGTTTAGAGCCACTGCTGAGACTCCCAATGTCTTTATACACAAGGGTTATGACTGTGTTAGCATCATAAACCCATACAGGACAACGAGGAATCTGTAACATAATCAAAAAGCATTTTCAAGTTTAATAGTTTGCATTCAGAGCCTTGCAATCCCACTTTAAAAGCCCTGAACCACCTTGTTTAAATCTGCACTTCAGTAGGTTAGAGTGTTGAAAATAAACCCTGGGGTCCTCATAAAGGTTTTCATGATTTGTTATAGGGAGCTCATTAGTTTCAACTTCGTATCTTCCGCCATGTGAACTTTTATTGCCCAGTTTTATAGCCCGTATACACAAACACTACTAGGCCACGAGAGTTCCCATAACAGGCAAACGTGATTACTCGGCTGAACTGAGAGAAATCATTTTTTATCCTTGTCTAATCTAAGTATTTACATTCGTCTGACTGAAAGATGCTTATATCCAAAGCAAGTCATGAGCCATGTGGCACAGTGATGCAGCAGGTAATATTGCTTCCTCACAGATCCGGGGTTCAATCCTGAGCTCCGGTCGCTGACTGTGTGGAGTGTCATGTTGTTGTTTTTTTACCACACATATTTCAGTATGATTTCATGTGCTTAATGGAGGAGTATTTTAAGGCTAGAGTTTCTCCATGTTGTTTCTTTCCAAAAGAAACATTACAAAACAATGTCAGTTTTTTATTCCCTTATGCTTTCAACATTCAAATGAGCTAAATTACAATTCACCTAGATGAAGCTAGATATCTAGATATTGCCATTGAAAGCAAATTTTCTCTGTTTCACATCTTCATGTCTATTCCTCTTTTAGTGAATTGCATATTTTTTCTATTTTTTTTTTATTCACAAAACAATTGATTCACAGTGATTTATACTGCCATTAATAAAGCTTAAACTGTATATTGTCATGTGGTTATATCCATTTGTCTGGCTCCTGAATATGAAACTCTGCCTTTTTATGTAGTTTTCTCAGTTGTCTGTTACAATGCTTATGACTAAGGTGGTGCTGAACAGAAGTGTGGGTAAAAGCAAGTGTTGGACAGATGGCGAGGAAAGAAAAAGAACTTTTCAATGAGTCACGGTCACCTTTCCTAGTCACAAACCATGGCGAGGTTTCAGTGAACGGATGCTAGCATGTGTCCCTAAATTTCCCATAATCTTCCTCATTCTCCTTTCTTACCCTTCTCGTGCCTATGAGCCATCCCTGCACCATCAGGGCTGTACCTTCTGTTCATACTTTCCCGTGATTTAACACACTACTCATGTTGTAATCATGTTGTAAAAGTGTACACTTTAAAGCCAGAACATGGTGCAGACACATTTTTCACTAATAACACAGTCAAGATGTCTTGTACAATGAATTCCCTAGTGTTATTTGCTTTGTTCGGTGCTCTTGCTGAAGAAACCAGTTAATCACTAAGTGCCGGCTTTGCACCGCCTTTGCTTTTTTGGACAGGAATTAAATCTTGCAGTCTGTTTGTTGATGATTAAAATTTAGGTATGCATCAGCGCCAGTCAAACATGTGGTTAACGCCTCCAGACGTCTGTGCTACCTGCGTTCCGAACTGCGCACGTCCCATGTGAAGGCAGATCATCTGTTCTCTCGCCGAGATCATCTGTTATTCAAATGCGCACCCGCTTTCTGACCTGCAGCTCGAGCCAAGAGGACGTGATGCGGAGATGGAAGCTACAGTATGTTTTAGCTAACGGACTGCATGTTTAGCATTTAAATGACAAAGGGGTCCCGGAGTGCAGCTCAGGATGAGCAATGGATGCAATATGTTCAATGTGTACATGCTGTAAACACACATAGATTTCCAATCATTTAAAGCTTTCTCCCTCCTTCCTTTCTGCATTTATATATAACTTTTCCGCTGTGTATGGCAGGAGTAAAGCTCACAGCCGATGAAATCGTTTTATAGGCAACTTCTCATGATGAATGTCATAGCTGTGTAAATAAAACCATCAGTGGTGGAAAGAACAGACTGTAAGCCTGCTCAAGAAATTACTTCTGTTTATGAACTGAGGAACAAAAAAGAGGAACGGATTTTGGCATTTACCTTTGTTGACTCATTTGATATTTGCATTTGATTGCACTTTATTGATCCTGTAGAGAGCATGGCCTAATACTTGAAAGCAAAGCTAATATTTTCAAATATTATTTTAGGAACATAACACACCATGGTATGGTTTTGTAGAAAAAATAAACAATTATAGGGTGGTGTGACATCCAGTTATTTTCCTATAACCTAATGCCATGGAGTGTTTTATTGCTCTTATACCACAGCTATGTATCCTTATCAATGAATAAACATTTTTAATACATTTACGAAAATCATCCACCGTACATGTCTTTCTGTAAAAACTACTATAGAAATGATATAGGATAGAAGAAGTTGCTTTCGGCTGCTCCCTGTTCGGGGTCGCAACAGCGGACCAACTGGTCCGCACAACAACTTGGCAAATGTTTTACACCGGATGCCCTTCCTGATGCAATCCTGCTATTTTTCTAGGCTTGGGACCAGCACTGCATCCAGTGGCTGGGGCTCAAACCCGGGCCTTCCGCATGATAGGCGAGAAACCTACCACTGAGCCACCAATGCCCCTGCAGAAATGATATAGGATACATTAGAATAAGAAGACATTATGGGAGGCATACAGTGTCCCAGGTCATTAGATACCATATACTGATTATTGATTACTATCTGAAAAAAAATAAGAATACAAATTTCGAATAATTAGATACAAAGAAAACATTGGCTACGCTAATGTGAAGCATGGGTTGTACAATACATCAGTTTCATTTGATTCCTCATCAGATATTTGTTTGAATGATAGACACGACCTAGTGTGTGTGTTGCTGATAAAGTAGAAACAAGGTTGGCAAAGTTTTAATGTTCATTAATAATAATTTGACAAATATAATCACGGAATTTTCGACTTTCATTGAAAGGGTACATGTATTAGGCCTTATTATCCATTCCTAAGCCATGTATCATTTTTTATAAAGGAATGCTGGAGTATTTATGTTACACTTATGTCAAAGCTTATGAAGTGACAGTAATATACGACTTTGGCTGAAAGAGACAAAACAAAGCTCTCAAATAACCACGTTATTCTTGTCAGTAGCAATGCCATCCTATGGACATTTATGCATTCCAATAATAGCAGGATTGTTCACATGTATTGTTTAGCATCATGTTTGTTTGAAAGGCTCGATCCGAACGGAGATCTAAACTTATCCGATTCCCACCTCTCATGCAGTTTCAGCACTCTGATAGCAGCGGGTGTATTTGAGCGTCTCAAAGAGCTGAGGTGACACATACAAGAAAGTGCATTTAAACTGGCAGGTGGCCCAATTATCCTCTTCCCAGCAATTAGGCAGCACACATCATCATCATCATCTTCAAGGGCATCGGCAAATATGTTTTCACTCTCGTTTTCCAGTAGAATGAGTCAACCACGGCCAGCATCACATATTCCGGATTTTTCTGCGAACCTGACAATGACATTTCCTAAAAAAAATAAATAAATAAATAAAAAAGCCCTACCAATGTCTGGCACTGACACCCAACAACTTGGATTAGTTGTTTGTTTACCCAGTGCCAACAGCAACTATTGGCCAGTTTGCACGTGGCAGAAGGAATAAATTCGCAGCATCCTCCGCAAATCATGTAGATCTGGCAAACCTTAGTTCAGGAGGACATTGAATTGGCAAGCCTTGTTGTCCCATCTGGAATTAATGATGTGTTGTTGGGAGACGAAGGGACCACAGAGATGCACTAGTCCTTCAATGTCTGGTTTTGGAAGCATGGACATTCTGGCTAATAAGAGCATGCAGATGAGGCCGTGGAGGATCACAGTCCATTCGACAGGCTGGAAACACACACCTCAATAAAACAAGCTGCTGACTGATGCAAGCCAGTTAGAATTTAACATTCATGATCTAGCAAAAGAAAAAAACATACTACAGGTGCAAAAACATAATAGTGAATGAGGACATGTAGTGTTTAGGAACTACAGGAAAGGGAAACGGAAGCTCACTCACATTGCCTGGAAAACAGCTTCCCCAATAACATCCCCAAAGGATGCTAAAGGTAAAATTAGATCACAGCAAATTGCACCACCATTGACTCAACAACCTGGCCTTCATCAGTGGCATTCATTGGCTTCGACCTGACAATAATCACCCAGGAGAAAGGACAATGAGAATGCCACAGGCACCGCAGCGACCGACCATCTGCACTCTCCTGCAGATCCTCAGTTACTTCATGATGAAGGAACCTCTAACCGTGTAACCTTGCCACAATCCTGTCTTCAGGCCAAACATCTTTTGCTTCAGTTAGTATTCAAATGATCGGCCGTTTTTCCACTGCACATTGAGAAACAAGAGTTGATCCAAAACATGAGGTTCTAGATCTTGCCCATTTTCTAACTTGAGTGATGACTGGACATGTTACAGTGAAAGCATCTGATACACCATTCTGGTGTGCAATGATACTTTTCTTCTACACAAAGCATGGTGAAATAACATTGTACCTTTGTCTATATCCTTTATTTAATCAACACCTATCAGCTGCAGGAAAATCACTGCCAGAAAGGCTTTTAATGGTGAAGCATTTTGAAGTTTTCTTATAGTTTCCATAACAGCTAGTACACATAGATAGATTAATAAATAGAATAAAAATATGTTGTAATTTAACAAAATATAATCATTGATATGGTGAAGCTTTTTGCAAGGAGAAATTTAGTTAGCATTTACAGAGGAAAACTCTAGTGCCAGAGTGCCATAGCACTCAGAACACTATAATTATAAATGGATCAAAAATTACATCATTTTTAATAAATAAAAAAGTTTTTTTTTAACAAATGCTGTCATATTTTGTACCTTAATTAATTTTATTCAATATTTGTTTACATGGTACAAACACATATTGTGTAACCAACCAGCTATGAACACTATTAGTTCCAAAAACCTTCAATATTTGGAAGTACTATTTCCAGTTTTGTGGTGCTAAAAGTTATATTACATGAAATGTGAAAAAAAGGACTAATCCCTAATTCGCAAGAAAAGTATACTCTTATAGCTGGACCTAGAAGCATGTCAGTCTTCTGACACTGAGATATGCATTTTGCCAATGTGGAAATTGTCTAATCTCAACCCACTTTACTCATCGCACTCGAAAGCGGCCCGATCGGGATGCACCCGGATCACCTGCAGGGATATGGGGAGATTTGAGGGAATTAGATTGGCTCTCAGCATCTGAAGGTATCTTCTCAGTTGGAGTCATGGGGGGAGGCTCAGTTGAGGCTCAGCTGGATCTCTCCACAGCACGGCATGTCACACCGCGGAGAAATCCACTCACTTCACTGCAGGGGTGGCGTTGAAGTACATAAGCAGCTCGACACACACAGTGACAGTGAGTGAACAGAGAAAACGGAGGATGGAGATTCAGATACAGTGACTGAGTTCAATATATCTACATGTGCAAAGATTTTTTCTGGCTATAGTCTATTAGTCTTGCTAAGGACTGGGCTGGTTTATTTTACCTTAACTATTCCTTGTCCTCTTTTGTGAAAAATACCTTTTCGCCCAAAACACATTACATACTATATATCTGTCGTAGTATTTGCTATTTACTGTCAGCACTCTTAAAAACAGGTGGAACAGATCTTCTGTGAAGAAATATTTAAGTGTCTGTTTATTAGCAATCATATGAAGTTCTAAAATAGCTTTTGTATTTCTATATTTTTTATTTAAATTCAATCCTAGAACTATGTAACATCACATAGTCCTACCTGTACTGAGACAGAATAAGGTTTTTGACCATTATTGAACAAGTTGGACCGTTCATCAAACAAATATAAACACTATACGTATATCAAAGTAAATGTAGTAACCTGAAATGCTAAAGCGTTTACATTTATATCAGCGTAAAAGCAAGGCAATGTCTTGATCAGGAGTGTAGCTACAACAGTGTAAAATTATGTTAAGCAGTAACAGACTGGATCAATTTGACATGAGGGTGTAGGGTAATGTATTTATTATTGGTGATCTGAGTATTTTATCCACTGTAAAACAGCCTGTATTCCTGTCTGAATTGACTTAACATTTTAATTCAACATGTCTGACTGAAATATTTGAACATATCCTGTGACAAATGCGGTCTTCTCTTCAATGTTGAGACTTTCTATTGTTTCCCAAAATCAAACTCAGTTTAAAACACAGAACAATAAAAACAGACTCCTTATTCATTTCCTAACAATGTGTAGCCTTTACACCTGATCAGACATCCATGTGAGCATCATGAATATAATATAAACATAGTCTAATTCTATGGCACTATTACGGTGTATCCACCACTATTCAAGTCAGTGTAATATCATGAATTAGTGTTTAATAACAATGATCAACACAAAAAACCAAACTGTATCATATGAGCTGTGACCCTAAAAACCTGCTGCAAACCCATACTAGTCCTTTTTTAGAAAATCTATAGTTTTACTGCAGTGGGTGAAGCAAAGTGATGATGTAATATTGATCTGAAAACCTTTTGGCTCGAGTTAAAGTTGCATTCTTTAAGATTGAATTGCTTTCTTCTCTCAAATTAGTTGCTCAGAGAATCTGCTCCGTACACTCTAAACGATCTCAGAAACTTTCAGAATGAACCTGTGCATAGAGTATATGCCTAATAAAAAATAAACATTTAGTAAACTCATATGTGTGTGTGTGTGTGTGTGTGTGTGTGTGTGTGTGTGTTAGATTACCATAGAAAAAGTTAGTCATTTTTACTTTGATAATAAATAATAATAAAGAAAGTATAGCTATGACATAAAACATACAGACTTATGCAGTGACAAAGTAAAGTATTGAATTAAAATTTAGTATTCCATCCATCCATTTTCTATACCTGCTTATCCCACTACTGGGTCACAGGGAACCTGGAGCCTATCCCAGGAAGCTACAAGCACAAGGCAGGGTACACCCTGGACAGGATGCCAGTCTATCACAGGGCCCAATCACACACACCCACGCTATGGACAATTTAGAGATGCAAACCAACCTACGATGCATGTCTTTGGACTGGGGGAGGAAACCCCCGAGGCACGGGGAGAACATGCAAACTCCACCCACCCACCCACACACACACACACACATAGCGGAGGTGGGAATCAAACCCCCAACCCTGGAGGTGTGAAGCAAACATGCTAACCACCAAGCCATAATAATAATAAAATATAATATAATATAATAAAATGACTTTTTATTATAAAATGTTAAATGTATACCTGATGAAGCTTTCCCCAATCTTCTGATTTTCGCACCTGGCTTTTCTTCACTGCTTCTTTGTGAATTTGAACATCTAAATAAGCACTACTAGTTGGTGACAATTTTACTTTTTAAATATTTATTAATGCATTAATACTTGGATATTACTATTTACATTTGTTTTTGAGAGAAAAAAATCAACCGTAAGCATTTTTGTAATGTCCTAAAGGCTGTGAAAATTATATATTAAATCTAGAGTATCCAAAATTTTTGACTAGTATTTTACACCACCACAGCATACTTGTTACTGTAGGTCTATTCATATAGCTGTGTTGTATACCAAGAGACCGAAAATTGGTATGAAGGCAAGCAGCATGTGCATGAGATTTCCTACAGCACAACAACGCCCTATACTGTCCACTAGCAGCAAACACAAGCGTACAGTGCCTTTACACAATGCCTTTACGGCATGTTTATCTATTATTCTGTGTGATTAATAAGGTATAAATGTCTATGATTAAAAATAGAAATACAGAATTGCATGAATAAAACTTCAAGTGCTCACAAATAATGGAAGTAATATTTTAGTGGTGTTACATTTATCCACAGCATTTTAAAATAATCCTGAGAAAATATTAGAGGTGCTTAGTGACCTGTGTAATATTTTAATGTTTTCCTGAAAGTTTATATCAGTACTTTTTGTTTAGGAATTTTTTTTTTTGAATGAGACTTTCCGTGACACTGCTTTCACAGTATTTTGAATAATCTGAGACTCATAGTAATTACTGAGTAATAATAATGACTGCAATATTTAAAACTGAATAGTCTTCTTCAGTGCTTTAAAAAAAAAAAAAAAACTGTATGAACTATTTTCTGTAATCTTTTTAATCATATGATTACAGAATTGCAGATTAAACATGAGAAATATGTCGTTTTCTGAGAAAATTATAAGATATATAAGGAAAAAATTGATTTAATTTTATATGTAGAGGAGTAGGGGTCAGCAAACCCCTAAAGTACAGATCTTGGGGGGGGGGGGCATCTTGATTATAGTAATCTACTATAAATGCTGCTTAATTAAATATAATTATGATGACTATCTCTAAAAAATGTATTCAGCTTATTTTAAGACCACACTGCTCCCATGAAAGCAAGGCCGAATGTCTTCAAGCAAAACAACATTCACTGGAAAGAGATAAGACTGTTTCTCACATTAACCCAAACACTCAAACCTGCCCAAATTCATTCCTATCGACCAAAGCCCAGACTTCATCACAAATTAAATCCCAAATTAAAGCGCAGCTTTCCCTCACACCATCTGCTGAGCCTCTCCAAGTTGTCTCCACAAAGCTCAACCCGCGATATCTCAGTTCTCAGTTAACTTCATTAACATGTCTATCTCTCACCTAAAACCATCCTCGGCACTCCAGCTTAATTAAAAAGGACTGTGTTCACTCGCTACATTATCCACGAGTGTGCGCATGCATGCTAAAAAGCCGGTCTGTCTCTCTGCTGTGATGAAGAATGAGCGTGCCGGCTCACTATCGGGAAATCGGATAGCTCAATGACCAGGCGAGATTGCTGTTTTCGGAAATTATATCTGGTGCTCTCAAAACTCCACACACTAAACACGACTTGCCCAATTTGCCCAATCCTCCCCAGAGATTAATTGCAAAATAAGGCATGTGCTCAAAATGAAATGAAATTCAGCATCCAAATGAGACACCCACACCACCATTGAACCAATTGGTTTTAGTGATGGGCAATTTCACACTAATGAGAGATTTCCACAGCAGTAGAATCACCATCTCTGGGACCTCTGGTATATCTTAACCTGAACACTTTTGGAATTGGAGAGGCGCTAGCTGCAAAAATAAACAAAATGTTTTAAAATCTATAGAGTTTTCTTCTTCTTTTGGCTGCTCCCTTTAGGGGTCACCACAGCAGATCATTTTTAAAGTTTGAAACCACCTCCAAAACTCCTGGCCTTACTCCCTTTCCACTTGGTCTCTTGTACACAAAGCATGTCTACCTTTCTCCACTCCATCATATCCGCTAGCTCTCCCTTCCTCATAGTGCCAACATTCAGAGTTCCAACTCTCACCTCCACACTCCTACTTTTCCTCCTCTCCCGCTGCCTCTGAAGATGCCTTCCCCCTCTCCAGTTTCCACCAGTACCCTGCTGGCAAACAGTACTAATGGCGGTCGTTGGTAACCCGGGCCTCGACCGACCCGGTATGAAAATCTATTTTATGATCTGCATATTTGATTTGGCAAAACCCTCCCCATTTATCTGGGCTTGGGACCGGTACTAAGGGCACACTGGCATGTGCAACCCCAGTGGCTGAGTTGTTTAAACTGTACGGAGTACAAGAGAAAAACAGAGAACTTTGGGGTAGCCTTGAGGAATTAACTAAAAGTGGACAATTTATTAACCAATGGTTCCTGAAAGTTGTGAAAAGGGCTAAATTGCTTGACAACTCAGTTCTTGTCTCTCATTAGGTATGCCATGTATATGCTGCAGACAAATTAACCTGGATGTGAGTAGCTAGAATTATTATATTATGCCATATTATGCCATTTTTGACTTCAAGCTAAAATAGGGGAAAAGCATGGTGCCTAAATGTTCATCTTTGTTAGCAACAAACTAGCCAGCTAGCTGTAATGTAAATGTAAAGTAAATTTACTTCCTCAAAACTGTGCAGTCGGTGTTATACACTGAAGAAGTGAATATTTAGTATCTTAACTGACCTACAGCAAATGGATATACAGCAAAACTTATTTAAAAGTAAATAAGTGCTACTTTAATTAATGCTGATACTGTGAGAAGCCATGCTGATGTCACTTGCTGAGTTCTGGGTTGAGAAGAGTTTCCTGGCTGAGTAGGAATTCCAAGATCTCCTTAAATTCAGAATTACGTTTTAGTTAAATGTAGCTGTAGTCCATAACCTAAGCCAGTTTTGTAAGGGACTCAGGAATATTTTTTAGGTTTGTTTGCTATTTGATGTGCTCTGACATGATATAATTAATAATAAAAAAGAAGCAAAGCATTGGCTTGGGGTAGTGATGTAGTGATGAAAATTTCCTAATAAAAAAAAAAGGCTTGAGTCAGGACAAGACACCAGTCTATCACAGAGCACAACACACTCAATCATTCACAAACTCATTCATACCTGGGGTTGTTTAACTCATTCATACCTGGGGTTGTTTAACTCATTCATACCTGGGGCTGTTTAACTCATTCATACCTGGGGCTGTTTAACTCATTCATACCTGGGGCTGTTTAACTCATTCATACCTGGGGCTGCTCATTATTTACTGCCATGTTTTTTAGGAGGTAGAAAGAAACCTACAGGGAAAACATGCAACTCCACAGACAGAAAACTAGGGTTATGATGGAACCGGTGACACTGGACCTAGGAGCTGGTAAGGCAACCTGTCTCACCAAGGATGCTGCCTCTATTTTTGTTAGTTGGTCCAAATGTCACATTTCTACAACACTACAGCTCTGTCCTCCAGTTTCCGCCTTAGCTTGCACAGAAACATCTACAGATCAAAATCCTGCAATCCAAAATATGTGGTATGTTTAGTTCACCTCCTGCTGTTGGTTCTATTCAAGATCGAACCACTTTACAGCACAATTTGCCTGAAAACACCTCAACTGGTTGTTCTGGAAGAAACACTAGGGTTTCATTCAACCAGGCTAAACACTGCATATATAAAATCGCACTCATACACAGAAAGAAGTCAGCTATGACTGGAGGATTGCGAACAGCCTTCACTTGGAGCTGTTAACTAGCATCTCTGTGGTCTTCTGCATTAACCTGGGCAGACTTTTACTCACTTCTACAGCCTCGGAGGTTAAACAAATTTCCCGTTCATGTTGATGCCTCAACAGTGGCTCTCAATTAAGAGTCCAATATCTGTAGAGCTCAAATGCCATTTAGCCAATACATTTCCTAGCTCATTGAACCTCTATGCTCACTTAACCTGAATACAGCTAAGCTATTTGTGTGTGTCTGTCACCTCACAGCATCTCAGAGGAGACGACATGCTCTCGCACTGGATCCAAAGGCGATTTTATATATTAAGTAAATGCCACTACGTATGTGACATTTAAGCTGCAATGTTTTGGAAAAACACGTCTGGGGAGAAGGGCATGTAAGGTGAATTCATTGTTCGGAAGTTATGATGGTAAAAGGGCAATAAGGTGATTTTAATTAAGCGTCATTAATCAAGATTTATAAAATGGAACTTGACTTAAATCACAAACAGCTGTCTGTATTTAAACATACTGAAATGTGGATAGATAGATAGATCCAGGAGAAGAAGATAATAAGAAAATATGAAGGGATTTGGTATAAAGTAAATCTTTATTCTACAGGTGCCAATATTTATAAAGACATCTTGTTTTGCAAGTGAGTTAAATTTTTCTTGATACAT
This sequence comes from Hemibagrus guttatus, assembly GCA_033459395.1. Taxonomy (NCBI): domain Eukaryota; kingdom Metazoa; phylum Chordata; class Actinopteri; order Siluriformes; family Bagridae; genus Hemibagrus; species Hemibagrus guttatus. The sequence continues at coordinate 18,083,817 of JAUCMX010000011.1, forward strand.
TTTATACAGAATATTAAAGAATGATACAGGGAAAAAAATTGCTACAGAATCATCAGCAACTCAAGTATCAGGGTCATGATCCGGAGCCTATACCAGGAACACTGGGAGTGAGATGAGAATACGTACTGGATGGGATGCCGGGAAACCAGAGAAGTCCAAGCAGATACATTTACATTAGCTCATACTCCTGAGTGTCAAGGACCCAACCATGGTAGCTATGGGATTGAAACTCATATCCTTCTGATCAGTATCCTAAAGCCTTAATCACTTCTCCACAGACAATAACGCAAGCTCAGGAGACACTGAGACAGCAACTCTACCTGCTGCTCAACCTTGACCACAACTAAACTGATTAAAGATAACTGAATGTGGGTGAATTTGCAATCCTGGGTGTTCATTCCCTGCTCAGGTGTTCCTCAAGGACTTCCCTACTAGTAAATCCTGTACAAAAGCAGACTCTTCTTAAAAATAAAAAAAGAGTCAATAATTCATCAGTCATTTATTGTAAAGAGGGAACAAATTCTTGGTAAAGCTTCATCGATCCGACCAAATCAAACTCCATTCTCAGGTCCTCTAAAGACAAGTCTTCTTTAACCTCAAACGTTAAGATTCTGAAATAAAGAGAAACGGGATGAGAGGAGGAAAGGTGAAAGGGAAAGGAAGACATATTAAGAAACAGGCTGATGCAATAAGCAGCGTTCAGTGTAAAGGGATTTTGAAAGGTGTAAAGTGGAAGACTGGCAGCTCTTACCTTTTAAAATCCTCAGTGAGGGGCACTTCACATAAAACCCTCATCATCTTCTCTTTGCACCGCTTGCCTGACGAGTCCACATCGACTTTCACCATCCTCTGAAGGTGGATATATTCCTTTAGGGGAGGATTTAGAGTTGTCATTCAAGTATATCTTTTACTAACCTAAAGGAGATTAATACACAAGGTATAAGTGGAAATTTGGGCAGGGTGAAGAAAAATAACAGCAGATTAAAAGCACACATAAGTAAGATAAAGATCAGTCAGCTAAGATATGTTTGGTGTCTGATGTTTTATTATTTCCTTTTCATTTAAATAGCAAAGCTAATGTAACTAAGGGAAGTTTATAGCTGTGTCCCAAATGACATACCACACACTACGCACTCTACCGTCTAGTATAAGAGTTTTATAAGGGTGGTATCGTCTCAAATGGAACGCTAACTTGTTTACTAACCAGAAGTAGTTTAAGATGTTTCACTTTCGATTGCAAATGATGCCAAATACACGTAACAGGACGGTGCTAGATGTTGAAAAATAAATCACACATGGCCTATGTGAAAAGACAGTTGTAAGAAATCTTGTGCACCGCAGATTTTTTTTCCATCCAGAGTCAGCACCTGGTAGCTCCGCCCCTCTTCCTGTCCATAAGCAAAGCTTGCATAAAGTGTTCAACATTCTACACTCTTTGTTTTGCAGTTAAATAAGTGCAGCATCTGTGTGCTTGAAGTGCACTTCTTGTGTGAATTTTCAGTGTGAGCACACTACTCACACTATTTATACTACACGCTGGTGCAGAATAGTGCATAATTATGTGATTTGGGACGTCATACTTTATATATTCTAAAAACACAAGCTTATTTCTACCCTTACATTCAGGCACCATAGGCTCCTTTGTATAACAAAGAAACTTGTTAAACGACAGGGACAGTTTGTATTTTATATCGTTTCAAACTTTCTCTGTGATTCTACCTTCATATTTTCAGGGGCCGATCTGACTGTCCTGAGGGAAAAAAAGAGAACCTGGTTGTCCAAGATGATCACCCACTTAACGTCAGCGTGTTCAGTTACAGTATTTTGTTCTCAGGTTTATAGATTACAGGAAGCCTCACTGTGTTCTAAGCCACTTCAGCAATAATAGAGTTTGAGACATACACCAATCAGGCATAACATTATGAACACTGACAGGTGAAGTGAATAACACTGATGATCTCCTCATCATGGCACCTGTTAGTGGGTGGGATATATTAGGCAGGAAGTGACCATTGTATCCTCAAAGTTGATGTGTGAAAAATGGACAAGCGTAAGGATTTGAGCGAGCTTGACAAGGACCAAATTGTGATGGCTAGACCACTGGATCAGAGCATCTCCAAAACTGCAGCTCTTGTGGGGTGTTCCCGGTCTGCAGTGGTCAGTATCTATCAAAAGTGGTCCGAGGAAGGAACAGTGGTGAACCAGCGACAGGGTCATGGGCGACCAAGGTTCATTTGATGCACATGAGGAGTGAAGGCTGGCCCATGTGATCCGATCCAAAAATTAGCTACTGCTGCTCAAATTGCTGAAGAAGTTAATGCTGGTTCTGATAGAAAGGTGTCAGAATACACAGTGTAGGACGGGTCAGGGTTGTTTTAGCAGCAAAAAGGAGACCAACACAATATTAGGTCATAATGTTATGCCCGATTGGTAAATATTTATGGGAAAGACTTTTGTAACAAAAAAAAATAATTCAAGAATCAGCCACCAAACATGTCTAATTTAATCTGTGTTACAAATCAAGCTGAGGTTTGTTCACATCTCAGTGAGAAAGAAATAAAATTATCACTCTTTAGTACCTTAATGCTTTCCTTCGTTCCTTGCAGTAAAATCAAAATCGGCCTTCCAACAAACAGTCTCCCCGTCAAACCCAGCTCTGAGGTCCACTTTTCAATCAGTTTGATATATTTAGCTTTAGAGCGCATATGATCTAAATGAAGCAACGCCGTCCACATGTCCTGTGCTTTACTGTCCTCATCAGCTGTGTTTGAGTCTCCTGGACTGTTTGGGATTGTAATCAGGTCGGTGAAATTGTGCTGTAGCCACGTCACTAGCTGGTGGACCATGGGCTCAGGTGGAAGAGTGTGAGCTTTCCTGAGCATTGCTCTTTTCAGCTCCTGGCAGAGGTTCCTCGAGAAATCGCAGGAAGTGACACTGATTTCAGGAGGGGTTTGAGGGTACTGGGGAGGGTGATGGAAAGTGAGGTTCAGGGTTTTTTTCCCACTGTCTGTGTCTATCACAGTGGAGATGCGGTACACGAGTCCTGTCTGAGCTGTGTTAAGAACAGATTCACACAGCGTTAGTATAAAATAAAGGTTTCTCACATGACGGTATTCAAATAACAGATTAATAATAGAGTATTTATTCCGCAGCAATAATCTGATTAGCCAGAATGTGTTGATTATTTTTCTATACCAGTTGCTCTGTTCACAGGATTATATTTTACGCTCTTTATAATGCATTATCATTTATATAGTAACAACTTAAAGAGGAACTTCAATAAACACCTCAATGAACTGATCAAGAAACATGTGGAATTGTTTATATAATTTCTTCTGTAAGGAAATATTATTGAAATTTTTGCTCCAGACTTTCCAACATGAGAACATCTTCAAGACGGAAGGCTTTGCTGATTTTGGGGAATATAATCTGCATTTTTTGTCTTATTAAATTGAAAAAAGAGCAAAAAGAGAGACAGATGAGGAAATGACTGTAAACAGCCACAATAAAGCAAGTTAAAGCAGGAAGTTGTTTTGCAGATGTTTCACAAATCTACATTATTAATTTTTTTTTTATGTAATTCTTAGAAAATTTATGCAGTATATAAAAGCAAAGACTTTCGGGCATGCTGTCACTGGGGGAAAAATTATCTTTAGGCTTTTCTTCACATAACCTTGTCGTTCATTATTTTCCTATACCAGAATATCCCCAGATGTTTTTGTCAGAAATTGTTTACATTGTTTTCAAGTTTATTCCTCCAGCACTGATATATCTATTATAGATATATCTATGTGTATAACTAGCTAAAGATACTGCTCATTGACCTCACCTGATTGCTCAATCAACTGAAATTCGTCTTTTTCACAGAAAATTGCAGACAGAACTGACATTTCATCCATCGCTTCTTCAGACATCTTACCGATATGAGTGCAAAAGTATACTCTGAAATTCACTACCTAGTTAGCGTTATGTTCCCACCTGTATTCGTACCAATCCCGCCTCCACCTCGATGATTGGCTAGTAGTTCTACATGAGTGTGCTGATTGGATGTTGTTCTCCGTTAACAAAGCAACCACAGAACACGATAGACGTCTTAGAACTGTTACATAGACTTTTACAAACAAAACACTTCATTCGTCAGATTAATTATCTTTTAAGGAATTTTACAAGAATTAACGGATTAATAAATATTTGTTCAAAATAACAGCTTGTGAATGCTAATTTCTAGCCAATCATAGAGGAGGAGGCGGGGACTCTCCGAAAACGGTTGGGTAAAAAAAATAACGCGTTGTTTGTGATTGTACGCTGAGGTTTGAGTCCGAGTTGCAACACCAACTCTCTAAATTCAGTTCCGGTATTGAGACGATATTCTTTTCTTTTCTTTTTATTTTAACTAATGTAGAATTAATTTACAGTCAGTTGAACACAAATTAAAGAAAAGCGAGTATAAGCTGAGATAAATTTTACTTTCAGTAAAAATATATAACAATATTCACAATGCACAGTAATTTAGAATTTCATGAAACATTAACATATTTATTGAACATACAGTGGCTTTCATACAGTGGGAGAAAATCTTATTACAGTACAATGCAGAACACTGGATATCAATATGTAAGCTGAAATATATATTCAACCTTGGATTAATGTCCATGATGACGGTTAATATATTAAGCTTTTCATAATTAAGCAAAAAGGAAAATCTTGTTGAATTAATGAATATCTGCTTTACATTACTTCAGTCACTCATTAAATTCCTATTCAAACAAGAATAAGTGCAAAAAGTAATCATTTGATCTGTGATCTTGTGGCATGATTCAGTCTCAACAGCTTTAGCCATGTATTTGCATTCTACTAGATGATAATTCTTTCAGATATCTGATATAAACTTGCTTACTTTGCATGTCTGATATTTACAGCCCATACTAATAATCATTAGTACATGGCTTGTACAGTTGGTTGTGTGTGTGCAATGCAAGAATATTTTCAGTAAACATGGTACTTCCTGACAGAGTGAGCTAAACAAGCCCAAATAATAACAAATAAATAAGTATGAATATAAATCCCCTATATTCCCATATAGAAGCACAGGATTATGAAGAGGTCCATCTCCACCACGCCACCTTCATGCGATCCCAAACAGCTCCTAAAGAGTCAAACGCCGGCCGGACGTCTAACATGGTGTGATTTGACCCATGACCTCCATCATAGTAGTCGATGACATATCGCACCTCTTTCCCGCACCGGTCCACGATCCAGTCGTGTCTGTCAAATGGCAGCTCGTGTCTTCAGCAAGAGGGAGACCGAAGAAGGCAAAAAATTCAGAAGAGCTTCTTTTTTTATTATTTTGGTATATATTTTGCAGTAGTGGGGGTTCAGAGGTTAAGATTCTGACTGGAAGGTTACAAGTTTAAATCTTGAGACCAAAAATCTGAATGACGAATTAGAGCAGAGACTGCGAGCCAGGCCAAAACTAGGACGTCTGCCTTTACATGCACATGAATGTAATATGGAGTAAGCATGCCCTTTGCAGCTCTAACAGCTTCACCTCTTCTGGGAAGGCTTTCCACAAGGTTTAGGAGTTTTTGACCGTTCCTCTAGAAGTGCCTTTGTGAGGTCAGGCACTGATGTTGGACGAGAAGGTCTGGCTCACAGTTTCTGCTCTAATTCATCCCAAAGGTGTTCTACTGGGTTGAGGTCAGGACTCTGTGCAGGCCAGTCAAGTTCCTGCACACCAAACTCGCTCATCCATGTCTTTATGGACCTTGCTTTGTGCACTGGTGCACAGTCATGTTGGAACAGGAAGGGGTCATCCCCAAACTGTTCCCACAAAGTTGGGAGCATGAAATTGTCCAAAATGTCTTGGTATGCTGAAGCATTAAGAGTTCCTTTCACTGGAACTAAGAGGCCGAGCCCAATCCCTAAAAAACACCTGAATTCAATGATTTGTAGGGTTGTCCCAAAATATATTTGGCAATATAATGTACAATGAAGCTCTGCTCTGCTCTCTTGTCGGAGAAACAACGGATTTTAATTATAGTGGGCTGAAAACATACTCATAAATCTCTCTAATTCACTGGAAATAAGACGTAATGAAGAGAGAGAAACAGAAGTATGACAATTGGCAATCAATACAACATTATAAAACACAAAAAAATTCACCCAAGCATACAGAAAAAGATATTAAACTATGTTAATTAAATGATCATATAAATAACTGTATTTATGCATCACACGCAGTTTATTTGTTTTTTATTGATTTATTTTAGGCAGAACACTTTTTTCTGACATACTGGGACTGAAACTCACCCCATCCAGTGACGAAAGCGGGCTCTCGGAGTAAATTCTTTGGCTTTGCCTCCAAACCGTTTAAGAGCAGGTCCACATGGACACGCCCTTATAAAAACACAAAAGTCCTAGCCGATCAGTAAAGAAGTTTGTCAGCTTTATAGAAAATCAAGTTTTGATTGATTTTGAAAACTCAAGTTTCACTTGTATGCGCACTTTAAATGCAGAGCTTCCCATTTCAGGATCTCCTTCCAGGCGTTCTCGTTGTTCTGGTTGTGAATGGAAATGATGTTCGTCATGTCTTTTTGAGAGACGTCTTGCTCCCTCCAGCGCCACCTGGTGGACACAGTTCAGGTTAAGCATATCCATGAAATGATGAGAGCAACTGCATTTCCATTGTTTCCATTAAGCTCTGCAAAACAACCACATCAGCCCTGAATTTCAATTTTGTAGGTTAAGAGTATTTAATAGTCGCTCACCCTTTCCTCAGCATGGCGTTCCAGAACATCTGCTCAGAGGGATAAACCCAGTTCTGCTCAGATCCTGCGCGAGGGATGTGGGACTCTTCTCGCATCACAGACAGAGGAAAGGGCTGACTGGGAGAAGGCTGCTGGTTAGGTGGAGGCATCTGAAATCAAAAGAATAAAGCCATAAAGCTCCACTGAGAGTACAGTCTGCTTTAGGTCTATTCTTCACTTATTATACTCGACACCACTGCTGATAGATTCATTATGCTCATTGTTCATTCATTTATCTTCAGTAACTGCTTTATGAATGAATAAATGAATGAAGGATGGAAAGAAGGAGTGGAGCAATGAAGGAAGGAAGGAAGGAAGGAAGGAAGGGAGTGTGTGAAGGAGTGAGTGAGTGAAGGAAGGAGTGAAGAAATGAGTGAAGAAAGAAAGAAAGAAAGAAAGAAAGAAAGAAAGAAAGAAAGAAAGAAAGAAAGAAAGAATGATGGAAGGTATGAATGAGAGAAGGAAGAAAGGAATGAGGGAAGAAGGAAGGAGTGAGTGAAAGAGTATGTGAAGGAGTGTGTGTGTGAGTGAATGAGGAAGGGAGGGAGAAAGGAAGGAAGGATTATGGCAAAGAAAGAAAGAAAGGATTGAAGGAATGATGGAAAGTATGAAAGAGTGAAGGAAGAAAGGAATGAGGGAGGGAAGGAAGGAAGGAAGGAGTGTGTGAAGAAGTGAGTGAGTGAAGGAGTGAGTGAGTGAGTGAGTGAATGAGGAAGGGAGGAAGGAAGGGAGAAAGGAATGAAGGAAGGAAGGAAAGGAAGGAAGGATTATCGCAAAGAAAGAAAGAAGAAATCATGGAAGGTATGAATGAGTGAAGGAATGAAAGGAAGGAAGGAAGGATTATCGTACCATGTTGGCAGGGTTGATGCCAGATGCTGTAGGACTGCTTTCTCTAGCTCCTGTCACAGGACACTGCACAAACTCGTAGGCTCTGTCCTGATGTGCTGGAACATCTGGTGCACTCTTGTATTGTTCTGGAGCAGCTGCTCGGTGCATGGGGCACTCGGAAGGAGGAGCAGCTAAACACAGAGACACAAACAAACACCGATGATTGAGCAAAAATCAAGTTCAACAATTTTTCTCCCAGATGTTGCTTATGTGAGGACAAAGACAAAAAGAGCTAAAAACTCTCCTTATGATGTTTCTTGAAGTTGAATATTGTAAAACTGGCTGTACTGAACTTCAGTAATTAAATAACTAGATCAGCAACAACATGAATAACACAATGATGTGTTCGTGTTCGCTCTTAACTTCACATAAAGGTCAGACATTTGTGAAATTTTTTTGCAGAATCCAGACAAATTAATCTAAAAGACTTTATCGCTCTAATCACCTCTTTTGGAGTCCTGGTGCATGGGACAACCAGAAGGTGGAGCTCGACTCTTATCAGACATCACAACAGCCTCCGCTTTGACCGTGCCAATAGGACTGGACATCGTCTCTGGACATCGCATGGGACACATTAAACAACCGTCACGTATATAAACACTCTCATAATAAAAGCAGAGCTGCACAAAACATGTCAATTCTTATCCTGGAGATACGGAGATAGCTGAAACCTGCAATCTCAAAACACAGCCCAACTTTACTGTTTAGTGTGTAAAGATGTTAGAGATCGTTTAACGATCGTTCAGCATCTTACACACACCAGCACAGGTTAGCTTTTAGGGATTAAAAAGGTGTATTATCACAATATAATCACATAGGAGTTTGTATTAAACATCCACAAAACTATAAAAGCTTGAAGATGTAACACCCAGACAGAGAGACACATGCAGAAAGAGACAGACAGACAGACAGGGACACACAAAGAGGAGAGAGAGAGAGAGAGAGAGAGAGAGAGAGAGAGAGAGAGAGAGAGAGAGAGAGAGAGAGACAGACAGACAGACAGACAGACAGACAAACAGACAGAGAGAGATAGATACATGCAGAAAGAGACAGACAGACAGACAGACAGAGAGACAGAGAGAGAGAGAGAGAGAGAGAGAGAGAGAGAGAGAGAGAGAGAGAGAGAGAGAGAGAGAGAGAGAGAGAGAACCACAAAAAAAGAGACACAGAAAGAGACAGACAGGGAAAAAAGGAGAGAGAGAGAGGGAGAGATACAGAAATAAAAAGACAAAGAGAAAAACAGACAGAGAGACAGATTGAGAAAGACATACAGACACAGAAAGAGACAGACAGACACACACAAAAAGAGAAACACAGAAAGAGAGACAGACAGACAGGGTCAGAGAGAGAGACATACAGACAGATAGAGAGAGACAGGCAGAGAGAGAACAGAGAGAGAGAGAGAGAGAGAGAGAGAGAGAGAGAGAGAGAGAGAGAGAGAGAGAGAGAGAGAGAGAGAGAGAGAGAGAGAGGGGGACACAAAAAAAGAGAAACAGAAAGAGACAGGCAGACAGACAGGCAGACAGACAGGCAGAGAGAGAGAGAGAGAGAGAGAGAGAGAGAGAGAAACAAAAAAAAGAGAGACAAAGAAATAGAGACAGAGAAAAAAAGAGAGAGAGAGAGAGAGAGAGCGAGAGAGAGAGACAGACAGACAGACAGACAGACAGACAGACAGACAGAGAGAGATACATGCAGAAAGAGACAGACAGACAGACAGACAGACAGACAGACAGGCAGACAGGGACACACAAAGAGAGAGAGAGAGAGAGAGAGACAGACAGAGAGAGAACAGAGAGAGAGAGAGAGAGACAGGGACACAAAAAAAGAGAAACACAGAAAGAGACAGGCAGACAGACAGGCAGAGAGAGAGAGAGAGAGAGAGAGAGAGAGAGAGAGAGAGAGAGAGAGAGAGAGAGAGAGAGAGAGAGAGAGAAAATAAACGTTATATTTCACTCTGACTCTCAGTGAGTGTGTACATCTTGTCACGTGACCTTATTAAGCCACATGTTCAGTATAATAGAGCAGTGTAGAGTTATGGACAGATACTGGACAGATACTGGACAGATACTGGACAGATATTGGACAGATATTGGACAGATATTGGACAGATATTGGACTGCAATGATGCAACGAAATTATTTTTGCTTGTTTGTTAGTTTCTTTTGTTTTTAACGCAAAACACACTAAAGTTTCTTTCAATGAATGACATTTATTTCAAGATATTACACAGAAGTCATTGTAGTTATTACTATTGATCACAAAATTATTTAGATTTGAGACGCAAACGGATAATTGCTAATAAATGCTTTTATATTAATGTCACACAAAAGTCCTTGCAGCTAAACATCCCGGAATAATTTATTATCAATACGACACACACTGTGAATTTCACATGAATAAAATTAATCAATAAAATAAGCTTTACCTGACTGTAACACTGTGCCGTTTGTCAGAAATGTATTATAATGCGTTTTAATTTTTTAATACTGATATAAATATATCCATGCTCTTCTCAATGTCGAACCCAGTGCTTTACCCAGCATGCACCGCGCACCGGCTTCTTCACTGGGTTCAGTGGTGAAGCATACATGACTCTGTGGCGTTTTTATCGCCGCCTGGTGGCTGGATGACGAAGCACACTATAATTAAAATCCGTTGTTTCCCACAAGAGAGCAGAGCAGAGCTGCAATGTACATCATTCATTCATTCATTCATTCATTCATTCATTGTCTACCGCTTATCCGAACTATACTCGGGTCACGGGGAGCCTGTGTCTATCTCAGGCGTCATTGGGCATCAAGGCAGGATACACCCTGGACGGAGTGCCAACCCATCGCAGGGTACACACACACACCAGACAATTTAGAGATGCCAATCAACCTACAATGCATGTCTTTGGATTGGGGGAGGAAACCAGAGTACCCGGAGGAAACCCCCGAGGCACGGGGAGAACATGCAAACTCCACACACACATGGCAAAGGCAGGAATCAAACCCCCAACCCTGGAGGTGTGAGGCAAACGTGCTAACCACCAAGCCACCGTGCCCCCCTAATGTACATTATATTGCCAAATATATTTTGGGACACCCTTCCAAATCATTGAATTCAGGTGTTGTTTCTCAGGGGTTGGGCTTGGCCCCTTAGTTCCAGTGTAAGGAACTCTTAATGCATCAGGATACCAAGACATTTTGGACAGTTTCATGCTCCCAACTTTGTGGGAACAGTTTGGGGATGTCCCCTTCCTGTTCCAACATGCCTGCGCACCAGTGCACAAAGCAAGGTCCATAAAGACATGGATGAGTGAGTTTGGTGTGGAGGAACTTGACTGGCCTGCACAGAGTTCTGGCCTCAATCCCATAGAACTCCTTTGGGATTAATTAGAGTGGAGACTGTGAGCCAGACCTTCTCGTCCAACATCAGTGCCTGACCTCACAAATGCGCTTCTAGAGGAACGGTCAAAAATTCCCATAAACACACTCCTAAACCTTGTGGAAAGCCTTCCCAGAAGAGTTGAAGCTGTTATAGCTGCAAAGGGTGGGCCAACTCCATATTACATTCATGTGCATGTAAAGGCAGATGTCTGAAAACTTTTGGCAATATAGCGTATTTATATTTTATTAAATAGATTTTGAATATCTTTTTTCGTGAACTAATTAAGATCATGTGCTTAACATGAAGATCCCTGATAGTTTATGTACCAAAAACCTAAAGTTTTTTTAAGCAGCATAATTTAAAATGTCAGTCCTTTTGGCTGCAAGTACCAAATCAATGCTCATTCACCGAGAATTCATTTAGAATGACTAAGTATTTGTGACAACAATAGTGTACTGATAAACACTTTAGTGTCACAGTATGCACTTTGGGATGCAACTCAAGTATCTACAGCTGAAGAAATAATATTGAACTGTTCAATGTTCTCCTCATTCATTGTCTGCCGCTTCTCCGAACTATACTCGGGTCACGGGGAGCCTGTGCCTATCTCAGGCGTCATAGGGCATCAAGGCAGGATACACCCTGGACGGAGTGCCAACCCATCGCAGGGCGCACACACACACACACACACACACACTCTCGCAATCACACACTACAGACAATTTAGAGATGCCAATCAACCTACCATGCATGTCTTTGGACTGGGGGAGGAAACTGGAGCACCCCGAGGCACAGGGAGAACATGCAAACTCCACACACATATGGCGGAGGCGGGAATCGAACCCCCAACCCTGGAGGTGTGAGGCAAACGTGCTAACCACTAAGCCACCGTGCCCCTGTTCTCCTCAATGTTTCAGAAAATAAAAATAATATGCATTTGTGCTCCCACACATGTATTTTTTTTTTATACAAGTGAGCAAACTGAGGGTTAAGGGCCTTGCTCAGTGGCCCAGCAATGTCTGCTTTGTGGACCTGAGATTCAAACTCACAACCAGGAGTCCAACACCTTTATCACTAATCTACCACGTCCCCGCTTAACGTCAGGACCCAATCTGTCTTACCCAAGCTCTTCTCCAGCTTGTAGCAAACCTTAGCACACTAGCTAACACAGAGAGCGATAAATATACACACAAAGCCTTGATGGCTCACTCGTTAACTCATATAAGCAAGTTTAAAATACAAAAACACGGAGAAACACATAAACACCACCTGCTATCATGAGTTTACTTGGTCAACAACTGCATTAAGACACAAACTCCACCATAAGAATAAACGGAAAGACAATCATTCACTATAGCTCCACATCAAATGGGAAAATCAATCAATAAATAAATGCCTTACCTGTTTAGGAAGAAAAACATACTAACTAACTAACTAAAAGTCCAGTAGGCTTGAATCGTTTTTCAAATATATTTTATGAAAGCTTTCTTTGTTTACGCTCTCATTTTGTCTATCACTGCTAACTGGCTGTGGCTCACCATGTGGTTGGACTTTTCTTCATGTAAATCGGGGCTGAGGTTTGTATCTGAAGTGAATACAAAGTCAAGTCAATTCAGCTTTACTTCTGTATCACATTCAAACCACAGCAAGTATCAACCAACGTGCTGTAAAATCAAATCGGTATAAGATAAAGACAAAATAAAAACTAAAAAAACAACACAATTCATAAATAAGGCAATAGGAAAACAGCCCAAATAAAAAAGATCATTAATACCAAGATAAAAACAAACACATAGCCGATTGACTCAAATGCCTTGGAGAACAGATATGTTTGCAATTTGAACTATTATGGAGATCATTTTATAACCCGTGATGAAATATGGTTTAAAATAAGTTTTTTTTCTTCCCTTCATTAATGATCATGTTGCTGTTGCCGTTTTTAACATTTCATAATACCACATAGATTTCATTCAACAAATACACAAAGCCATTTAAGTCAATAATTTATAGTTGACCATTCAAAGTGGTGAAAAATAGCACATGGTAAAAAAAAATAAACCTCTAACTTTAACTTTCTGTTCCAACTCATTCGTTAATATTACTTTAAATCACAATTCACATGATATTCCGGAGTAGATGGTTTTTATACAGGTTGATTCAAGTGGGTTTGTGTACTTACATTCATCCAGAGAATTCAGAATTAAAATAATTTTTATAGGCATGCATGGTCCCTTCTAGTATGTATAACATATAAGTCATGGCATCCGTTTTGCTCCAGTCATAAGCCATGGACTTGTTAGTTCCTATACGTTAAACTGTGCTGATGTTGTGCTGACTTTATTGCATCCGATAAAATAAAGGCAAATTTGGTTTCGCTTCATAGCAGCTTAGCATCTTCGGGTTTGATTGTCCGGATTTTTATCCTCAGTCATTCGGTTAATCTGTGAAAAGTTCATTTTGAACCTGTTCACAGGTGCAGGTGAAGTAGGTGCTGTCAAGACTTGCCAGTTCATCAGGTACACTGAACTTGCACCTACTCTAATTGGTATATTTTAGATAATAATTTCTATTTACTATAAAGTGTAGGTCACTTTGAAGATTACAATTTATTAAGTAAGAATGCAGCTTACTGTACACTCTCTTGATATGATAAGTTGTCAGCCTTCCTTTACTATATCAATCAGTGAAAAGAGGCTCCACATTTTGCATTTCAGAATATGCTGGGAAAAAATGCCACTCAAAAATACACCAAAAGTTTCCTTTGTTTCTTCTTTGAACGCTCATACACTATATTGCCAAAAGTTTTGAGACACCTCTCCATATTGAATTCAGGTGTTGGGCTTGGCCCCTTAGTTCCAGTGAAAGGAACTCTTAATGCTTCAGCATACCAAGACATTTTGGACAATTTCATGCTCCCAACTTTTTGGGAACAGTTTGGGGATGACCCCTTCCTGTTCCAACACAACTGCGCACCAGTGCACAAAGCAAGGTCCATAAAGACATGGATGAGTGAGTTTGGTGTGCAGGAACTTAACTGGCCTGTACAGAGTCCTGACCTCAACCCCATAGAACACCTTTGGGATGAATTAGAGCAGAGACTGTGATCCAGACCTTTTACAGCATCAGTGCCTGACCTCACAAATGTGCTTTTAGAGGAATGGTCAAAAATTCCCATAAACACACTCCTAAACCTTGTGGAAAGCCTTCCCAGAAGAGTTAAAGCTGTTATAGCTGCAAAGGGCGGGCCAACTCCATATTACATTCATGTGCATGTAAAGGCAGACGTCCCAAAACTTTTGGCAATATATTGTATATTAACTGACACTAACGGTGATTAAAAGATACTCTGACACAGCATCCTCACTTTCTGTTCAAGGTAAATGGTGAATTTTCTTTAGGTTTATTAATGTGAAATAAAATCTATTAACGTGTTTGACTTCGCTAACATTAGACAAGTGTTTAATTAACGTTAGCTAGCTAAATTCCCTAGGGTGAAAAGAATAATAAGTGGAAAGTTTTGATCAAAAATTAAGCAGGGCTACAAAAGAATTTTCATATCTAATACTTGACAAAATAATGTTAATGGTAATGCGTGATGGTTGTTTGTTTGCTGTGCAGTCATTTTCAAAATAGTTTAAGCAGCTGAACAGCAGTGAAAATGTCGGGCATGTGGAATTGTTTCACAGTTTTGATTACCAAAAAAATGTAAGATCTTGTCTTTTCTTTCCACTGATTGGTAGAGGAAAGGAGGACTGACAATTTGTTCATGTCTACACATGGCCTATGGTCAGTAATTGTACAACTACAGCAATGTAGCCCCCTGGATAGACCCTGTATTGTCTTGCATGCGCCCTCATGGTCCTGGAGGCTTAATGTTTAATATCACAGTATTTGTCTATAAAGATGATAGGTTTAATTCTCTAATTGTCTCAGTCGATTTTTGGGTTCTCCTTCTCTACCACTGGTTTTTGGGATCTGCTGGAGCGTAGAACTTTGAGGCAGCCCCGAAGGATCTTGCGCATCCACATGATGTTCATGATGTCGAGGCAGAGGCTGCAGAGGATCCAGGCACTGCGAGCTGCCGGGGTGAGTCTGTAGAAGGCCTCGGTACCATACACACTGTACACCTGGCTGTAGTAGACTGGAATGACTGCGATCCTCACCAGGAAAAAGGAGGATGCCATGGATACTCCATTAACAAGGCTGGGGTTGGAAAGCTTGTGGTAGCCCAGAACCTGAAGAAACCACCTGAAATCATATCATGTGGTCAGTATTAAGTCAAACATGAGCTTTGAGTTAGTTATCCTAATGAACAGTCAGAGTGGACATGTGATGATATTAAATGTTTTGTTCATCAAGTTATAATAACTTATAACTATAATAATTACATAAATGCAATAAAATATATGTTCAATAAAATATAGTACATTGTAATAAAAATGTTCATGTTCTGCCAACCGTGTTGTTCAAACTTTTACACACTTGTTCAATGATCACTGGTCCAGTAGCAAATGTTCCAACCTTTTTTTGGAAAGGGTGGTTAAGGTTGGTGCCAAGAGGAAGTAATTAAACTATAAATGATATTTGGTTATGGGTACCACATCATGCGATGTTCAATAGCATTTATACTATTTTTACAATCCAGAACAAGTTTGCATCCATTATTGTTTCTGAATAGAAGAATGGAATATATACTTCCATTTTACAATCGATCTGACTAAAACATTCATTCATTCATTGTCTACCACTTATCCGATCTATTCTCGGGTCACAGGGAGCCTGTGCCTATCTCAGGCGTCATTGGGCATCAAGGCAGGATACACCCTGGACGGAGTGCCAACCCATCGCAGGGCGCACACACACACACACACACACACACACACACACACACTCTTATTCACTCACGGAATCACACACGACAGACAATTTAGAGATGCCAATCAACCTACAATGCATGTCTTTGGACCGGGGGAGGAAACCCCCGAAGCCCGGGGAGAACATGCAAACTCCACACACACAGCGGAGGCAGGAATCGAACCCCCAACCCTGGAGGTGTGAGGCAAACGTGCTAACCACCAAGCCACCGTGCCCCCCTGACTAAAACATTACAGACTAAAAACACAATAAAACACGATAAAAATAAACCATGGGTGTATCCTGCAAGAAGACAATAAAAAAAATACAGAGAATCAACAGAAACATATTTAAAAAGAGATTTTGCCATGTTCCTCCCAGTGTCCAGATCTTTAGCTACTGCTTTAATCTGTTAAGGCTTGATGTGGATCTGGAGTGTTTCCCAGAACTACTGGTTGTGATGCAGGAATACACCCAGGGTGGGACACACATACACACACATACACACACATACACACACATACACACACATACACACACACACACACACATTCATATAATTTAGCTTTGCCAATCCACCTACTGGGATGTTTTATGGGAGGTTGGAGGACACACATTCAAGACAAAATATATGAATGAATTTCCAAACACCTGAAGTTCTGAAGTTATTTGAAAGTATGTAGATATTTTATATATTTAACACGTGTGTGTGTGTGTGTGTGTGTGTGTGTTACAGTTTACCTCTGGTTCACGAAGGGGGTGGACAATTCAGCAAGCAGACGGAAATTAGCAAAATAGGGCAATATTCCCTGACTCTAAAAAACAAAACACAACAAAAAACACATGTGAAAAAAATCACATGAAAGTGCTCAAACGCCAGCATTCAAAATGAACATTCCCCACACGGTGAAATCCATTTTACTGTCCAGTTATTAATCTCTAACCCTAGATATCTAAAATTTTAATATGCTCATAGGTTTCGAACTATTTATAGAAACTGAAATGTTAGATATGCTTCTGGAAATTCCAAAATGATGTAAATGAAAATAATAAAAAGTTCATTTAAAGTTATGTTTAAAAGTTGTTTAACATTCAGTATGATATTCTAATAAATGACATTATTATTACAAAAAATGACTACTTTGAGGAGAAACTAGTCTAGAATCTACAGACAAAAATAACTGCAGTATATAAGATATCAATTCATTCATTATTATTTTTCCAAAATCCAAATGAAATTCGAATTAAATATTTGTTTGTGGTTTATATTATTTAGCCATTTCATATTTTATTTACTGTATTACAAAATAATTAAATAATTAGTGTTTATCATATAGGGACTTTAATCTTTTAAATAGCAGTGTGTATTTTCAGTGAACTACAGCAAAAGATCAAATCTTTATGCTGCCAGCCAGTGAACATAGACAATTTAATTTCCTTCACAGTCATTAAGGAAAGCAGTGAGGTGGAACTGTAACACTGAACAACAGCCATTCTTGAGGGAATCCCAGCCACGTAAGAGTTTCATTTACGCACACCAGAGCCAGAAAATAAATCAGGTAGCCTGGAAACAGGAATAATATTAATTTTTAATTTTATATATGTGAAAAGAAAGAGAGAGACAGAGAGAGAAAGAAAAAAAAGTGCAGTATTTGCTTGGAGAAAAAAAGAGCCTGCATATGGAACATCCATAACAATCGAGGGAGGGGCTGACCAATCAGTGACGTGTTCATGAACTCACACATGCACATGTACATTTCTGGCATTTGGCAGACGCTCATATCCAGATCAACTTATACAACTGAGGGCCTTGCTCAGGGGCCCAGCAGTGGCAGCTTAGTGGACCAGGGATTCAAACTCACAACCTTTCAATCAATAGTCCAACACCTTCACCACTAAGCTACCACATCCCCACACCTCACTCATAACCATAGATTATGGGCTTTTGTTTTGTTATTTATTTGTTTATTTGTTTGTTCGCGATGTAGGTATGTTAATTGACTATTAAATTACCAGGCTTTTTACTGACCTTTGCATTGATACAGATCTATTGGAATAGTCGACTTTTTGTCCTTATGGTCTATGTTAATGTTTAATGCCAAAACTTTGTAATTTGATTTGTAAGACACTTTTTGACTCTGACATATATATACAGTGGTGTGAAAAAGTGTTGGCCCCCTTCCTGATTTCTTATTATTTTGCATGTTTGTCACACTTTAATGTTTCAGATAATCAAACACATTTAAATATTAGTCAAAGATAACACAAGTAAACACATCATGCAGTTTTTAAATGAAGGTTTTTATTATTAAGGGAAAACAAAATCCAAAATTACATGGCCCTGTGTGAAAAAGTGTTTGCCCCCCCCCCCCCCGTTAAAACATAACTTAACTGCGGTTTATCACACCTGAGTTCAATTTCTCAAGCCACACCCAGTCCTGATTACTGCCACACCTGTTCGCAATCAAGAACTCACTTAAATAGGACCTGCCTGACAAAGTGAAGTAGACCAAAAGATCCTCAAAAGCTAGACATCATGCCGCGATCCAAAGAAATTCAAAAACAAATGAGAAAGAAAGTAATTGAGATCTATCAGTCTGGAAAAGGTTATAAAGCCATTTCTAAAGCTTTGGGACTGCCGCGAACCACAGTGAGAGCCATTATCAACAAATGGCAAAAACATGGAACAGTGGAGAACTTTCCCAGGAGCGGCCGGCCGACCAAAATTACCTCAAGAGCACAGCGACAATTCATCCAGGAGGTCACAAAAGACCCCACAACAACATCCAAAGAACTGCAGGCCTCACTTGCCTCAGTTAAGGTGAGTGTTTATGACTCCACCATAAGAAAGAGACTGGGCAAAAATGGTTTGCATGGCAGAGTTCCAAGACAAAAACCACTGCTGAGCAAAAAGAACATAAAGGCTCGTCTCAGTTTTGCCAGAAAACATCTTGATGATCCCCAAGACTTTTCGGAAAATACTCTGTGGACTGACGAGACAAAAATTGAACTTTTGGAAGGTCTGTGTCCCATTACGTCTGGCATAAAAGTTCAATTCAATTAAATAAAATTTTATTTGTATAGCGCTTTTAACAAAGAGCATTGTCTCAAAGCAGCTTTACAGAACATAAGAAACAATAAACATACAAACAAACAGTCCTAGATGTTAGACAAGTAACACCGCATTTCAGAAAAAGAACATCATACCAACAGTAAAATATGGTGGTGGTAGTGTGATGGTCTGGGGCTGTTTTGCTGCTTCAGGACCTGGAAGACTTGCTGTGATAAATGGAACCATGAATTTTGCTGTCTACCAAAAAATCCTGAAGGAGAATGTCCGGCCATCTGTTTGTGACCTCAAGCTGAAGTGAACTTGGGTTCTGCAGCAGGACAATGATCCAAAACACACCAGCAAGTCCACCTCTGAATGGCTGAAGAAAAACAAAATGAAGACTTTGGAGTGGCCTAGTCAAAGTCCTGACCTCAATCTGTTTGAGATGCTGTGGCATGACCTTAAAAAGGTGGTTCATGCTTGAAAACCCTCCAATGTGGCTGAATTACAACAATTCTGCAAAGATGAGTGGGCCAAAATTCCTCCACAGTGCTGTAACAGACTCATTGCAAGTTATGGAAAACACTTGATTGCAGTTGTTGCTGCTAAGGGTGGCCCAACCAGTTATTAGGCTTAGGGGGCAAATACTTTTTCACACAGGGCCATGTAGTTTTGGATTTTGTTTTCCCTTAATAATAAAAACAAACATGTGTGACAAACATGCAAAAAAATAAGAAATCAGGAAGGGGGCCAACACTTTTTCACACCACTATATATATATATATATATATATATATATATATATATATATATATATATATATATATATATATATATATATATATATATATATATTATAATTATGGAATATTACAATTAGACTAATATAAAGATATGTATAATGATAAATCCCAGCAGGAAGAAAGAAAAATGACATTAGTAAGTATCTGTCAAATTGACAAACTCACCAGTACGTAATAATAGGCAATAAGAGCAGCAAGGTGGTGTATGACAAAATACTTCTCTCCTATGAAATCCCAGAAGTAGATCATAAGCAGCAGATCTGAAAAGAAAACAAAGCAAGTGTCTAAGTTCCATTTTAACCCTCTTTATCGGGGCAATGGCGATCGATTTATCAGACATTTTCAATCATGTATGAACAAATGAATTATTTTATAGCTGCAAGGCTGATATAAAATTAATCAGGACAATGTTGGCTTTCAGTGTGAGATGTTTTACCTCAGAATTTTAGTGGTTGAGTTAGTTAACACATTCCAGTTTTCGACATTTACGAACAAACACTTAGGGCAGAAATGGGTTTGATATCAACATTTACTTTGAAGATAAAAACATTTGCCAGGGTCTGGGTCGCCGGGGCCCCCGCCCATGACCGCTACCCAAAACACATTGCACCGGACCCTTATGCTCCTTCCTGCGGGTGGTGGGCCTACGGGAAGGTGGGCCTACGTCGTTTCTTCGGGCTGTGCTCGGCCGAGTCCCGCAGGCAAAGACTCGGCCACCAGGCGCTTGCCTGCGTGCCCCAACCCCAGGCCTGGCTCCAGGGTGGGGACCCGGTGACGCCAGTCCGGGCAACGTAACGGTCCTCGATTTTACTTCCATAAGAGTCCATAAGTCCATAAGACCGGAAAAAGGTGGCTTGCACCCTTCAGGTTGGAGGGGAGGTCCTTCCTCAAGTGGAGGAGTTTAAGTATCTCGGGGTCTTGTTCACGAGTGAGGGAAGGATGGATCGTGAGATTGACAGACGGATCGGTGCAGCGGCAGCAGTAATGCGGTCTATGTACCGGTCTGTTGTGGTGAAGAAGGAGCTGAGCCGGAAGGCGAAGCTCTCGATTTACCAGTCAATCTACGCTCCTACTCTCACCTATGGTCATGAGCTCTGGGTCATGACCGAAAGGGTAAGATCCCGGATACAAGCGGCCGAAATGAGCTTCCTCCGTAGGGTGGAGGGGCGCTCCCTTAGAGATAGGGTAAGGAGCTCTGTCACCCGGGAGGAGCTCGGAGTAGAGCCGCTGCTCCTCCGCATCGAAAGGGGGCAGTTGAGGTGGCTCGGGCATCTGTTTCGGATGCCTCCAGGACGTCTCCCTGGAGAGGTGTTCCGGGCATGCCCCACCGGGAAGAGGCCCCGGGGAAGACCCAGGACACGCTGGAGAGACTATGTCTTTCGGCTGGCCTGGGAACGCCTTGGGGTCCCTCCGGAAGAGCTGGAGGAAGTGGCTAGGGAGAGGGAGGTCTGGGCATCCCTACTTAGACTGCTGCCCCCGCGACCCGGCTCCGGATAAGTGGAAGACAATGAATGAATGAATGAATGAATAAAAACATTTGTGTTAACCTTTTTTTTGGAACTTTTCTATGAAAGTATTGCCCCTAGTAGGCTAGGTAAAAACAGGAATACATATGAAAAACAACAAATTCTTAAAACCCTGAGTGTCTACTGTCATATGAGCTATTATCCACCATTGTGGAGTGTGACATGACAAAGGAATTCATTGAACACAGGTTCACCAAAACAGACACAAATGCCATGTTTTGGCCCAAGAGTTAACCAAACAGTATGACGCCATCATCGCATGTTCATTTCTGATGGTTACTGCACATTTTTAATCTCTCAAATGTGTCACACTTTACACTGTAATGATCATTATTCAAAATTAACCTGCAGTTAAATACAGCTACATTTGATTTTACTTTACTTATGTCCACAGGTTATGCTGCAAATTATGGAAAATTGAAGAAATCTGAAAATAACTTTGCTGGAAAATTCTTCTAAGTAAAAAGAATAAGCAACATTAAGAAGGTGAAACTAAAGCTTGACTGATAGAAAATTAACAGAAAAGTGAACAGGTGAAACAAATAACTATCATAGCAAAAGAACATAAGAACAAGAAACACTGCCCACAATAAGGATGTATGTAAGGAATGTAATGGTGGTATGGTGAGTGAACAGGGATGGAATTAGGGTGGATGTAACACATTGGCATAGTGAGCATGCTACTCATACTAAACCCCACCCAAGAGTAGTACATGTAGTGCTGCTTAGTATGTCATCAACATGAATATTTCCAGTTATACAGTGGGGCAAAAAAGTATTTAGTCAGCCACCAATTGTGCAAGTTCTCCCACTTAAAAAGATGAGAGAGGCCTGTAATTTTCATCATAGGTACACTTCAACTATGAGAGACAGAATGAGAAAAAAAAAATCCAGAAAATCACATTGTCTGATTTTTAAAGAATTTATTTGCAAATTATGGTGGAAAATAAGTATTTGGTCATCTACAAAAAAGCAAGATTTCTGGCTCTCACAGACCTGTAACTTCTTTTTTAAGAGGCTCCTCTGTCCTCCACTCATTACCTGTATTAATGGCACCTGTTTGAACTTGTTATCAGTATAAAAGACACCTGTCCACAACCTCAAACAGTCAGACTCCAAACTCCACTATGGCCAAGACCAAAGAGCTGTTGAAGGACACCAGAAACAAAATTGTAGACCTGCACCAGGCTGGGAAGACTTAATCTGCAATAGGTAAGCAGCTTGGTGTGAAGAAATCAACTGTAGGAGCAATTATTAGAAAATGGAAGACATACAAGACCACTGATAATCTCCCTCAATCTGGGTCTCCACGCAAGATCTCACCCTGTGGGGTCAAAATGATCACAAGAACGGTGAGCAAAAGTCCCAGAACCACACGGGGGGACCTAGTGAATGACCTGCAGAGAGCTGGGACCAAAGTAACAAAGGCTACCATCAGTAACACACTACGCCGCCAGGGACTCAAATCCTGCAGTGCCAGACGTGTCCCCCTGCTTAAGCCAGTACATGTCCGGGCCCGTCTGAAGTTTGCTAGAGAGCATTTGGATGATCCAGAAGAGGACTGGGAGAATGTCATATGGTTAGATGGAACCAAAATAGAACTTTTTGGTAAAAACTCAACTTGTCGTGTTTGGAGGAGAAAGAATGCTGAGTTGCATCCAAAGAACACCATACCTACTGTGAAGCATGGGGGTGGAAACATCATGCTTTGGGGCTGTTTTTCTGCAAAGGGACCAGGACGACTGATCCGTGTAAAGGAAAGAATGAATGAGGCCATGTATCGTGAGATTTTGAGTAAAAACCTCCTTCCATCAGCAATGGCATTGAAGATGAAACGTGGCTGGGTCTTTCAGCATGACAATGATCCCAAACACACCGCCCGGGCAACAAAGGAGTGGCTTTGTAAGAATCATTTCAAGGTCCTGGAGTGGCCTAGCCAGTCTCCAGATCTCAACCCCATAGAAAATCTTTGGAGGGAGTTGAAAATCCGTGTTGCCCAGCGACAGCCCCAAAACATCACTGCTCTAGAGGAGATCTGCATGGAGGAATGGGCCAAACTACCAGCAACAGTGTGTAAAAACCTTGTGGCGACTTACAGAAAACGTTTGACCTCTGTCATTGCCAACAAAGGGTATATAACAAAGTATTGAGATGAACTTTTGTTATTGACCAAATACTTATTTTCCACCATAACTTGCACATAAATTCTTTAAAAATCAGACAATGTGATTTTCTGGATTTTTTTCTCATTCTGTCTCTCATAGTTGAAGTGTACCTATGATGAAAATTACAGGACTCTCTCATCTTTTTAAATGGGAGAAATTGCACAATTGGTGGCTGACTAAATACTTTTTTGCCCCACTGTATGTCTTATATGTAAATAGTATTCAGGGTTTATTGGAGATATTTTCATGTGTATGTTGCAGATATGTATAAAAAAAAAAAAAAAAAGCCGCACCTTCTACCTCATACTTAGCAAGAAGGTTTCCTTAAGAAATTGGTTCTTTGGATGGATAAGGGTTCTAGCTTTCTAAAGGAACTCACTTGGTTGCAGTGTTATAATTAGGGTTCCTGCAAAGGAGCAAACTCAGAGATCCTTAAAGGTGTCTTGATCGAACCTGTTTTATCTTCTTCTTCTTTCGGCTTTTCCCTTCAGCGGTCGCCACAGCGAATCATCTCTCTCCACCTATCCCTATCTTCTGCATCCTCAACACTTGCATCCACTAGCTTCATATCCTCACTTGCACCCACTAGCTTCATATCCTCATTTATTCCATCCATATACTTCCTCTTTGCCTCCTGCCTGGCAGCTCAATGTCCAACATTCTACTACCAATATACTCACTCTCCCTCCTCTGAACATGTCCAAACCATCTTAATCTGGTCTCCCTAACTTTGTCCCCCAAACGTCCAACATGAGCTGTCCCTCTGATGTACTCGTTCCTAATCCAACCTGTTTTATCTAGCACTTGTTAAATACTAGCTGGTTAGTCTGCTAGCTTTATTTCCTAATCGTCTTTATTTTGGGTAAATTGTTTTATTTAACAATTAATATTTGTTCTCTATGTTTGTTTGATTTAACCTGTCCAAGGCAGCTTAAGATTTCTTGGCATAAACAAGACCATTAGCCATAATTTGTCCTACAGAGGAAAACTATTCCATTTATGCTTATATTTTTCCAATATTTCCATTTAAAGGGCTAGAAATTGATGCCACCTAATCAGCAACCAGTGAGTTTCCATAAATTATTTGTTCCTTCCCTGTACAGTTTCTGGCTTTACAGCTGGAAGTTAATGCATTTTGGATCACAGTAACTAAAATCCTTTGCTCAAACATTTTAATTTAGCAATCAAATTACAGACAATTCAAGATATACAAACACTTTGTCTCTGACTCTCTGGTTTTAACCCAATAACCCACCTTTAACTATCTATAGAAAACTTTGAAGAACCTTTTTTCTCAGAGTGTATGTAGTATACAGTACAGTGACATAGCCAGGGATTCATTTCAGGGGAATGAGACTATGAGTAATAATCAGACAGTAGCAGGAGTGGCTTTACTGAGAATTTCTTGTTTATTATTTAAGACAAGATCTACCATCAAGCATTACTGCCATATGAATAACAATAATAAAACAGTTCTAATTTAAGAACTTAATTCTCCCTGGACTTTCTGGAAAACACTTTTCCCAGATCGGGAAGTGCTGTATGAATGTTTAAAAATGTTTAGTTAGGGTTTTTACATTTTATTTATTTATTTATTTAACATTTGATGCATTTAAAGTTTCAAGTCATTAGGTTATTTTTTACATTCAAAAGTTAGATGGCTAGTAGCTTTCAAACAAAAACAGGAAAAAATTGTTATCCTGATTGGTTAATCGTGTTTCTGTAGGATTAAGCGACTAAGCAACATGTTCGTAATAATGACTTGATGTTAATGTTAATGTTGACCTATTATTACAGTGCAGTTGCTGTGCAGAGCAACTTTACCATGCAGTTACTGTGATAATCAGCCGTGATGTATATAGTACATGGGCTATGTTAACCAGTTACAAATAATATGGGCTATGGGCTATGTTAACCAGTTACAAATAATTATTCGGAATTGTCAAAACATATTCCAGGCATTGGAAACCCAAAATCCACCCAATAGCTATTTACTGATGTAGTTCAGCTTACTGTTTATGCATATCATTATGAACATACTACAGTATACACACCACATAATGAAACTGATATATAGTGATACAGATGCTTAGACTGACCTGTACTACCAAATTTAAGGGTTATATAATTATACATGTCCCCACCTGAGATGAGGTAGCCTGTGGTGATGCCCACATTCAGTTTCACCAGTGTTGGATCTCCCCTTTAGGAAAAGACAGGAACATCATTGTACAATTATGTAGAATTTTTTTTTAACATAAACAATATCACAATAAAATTCTCACCAAACTGGGTCTTTCTTGATAGCATCATCAAAAAGTAATATGTAGAGACAAAAAAGTCCCACCACCAAAGCATGGACTGTGGAGACGGCCCTGTTTGGGATGCACATAGCTCGCGTGTTATAATGCATCATGAAACAGGGACATGTAAACATAAAATGATACAGCTCTACACAGATACACATAGTTTTACATTCTTACAGGAATTGTTCAAAAAAGACATATTAAAAAAAGAAAATTGACCTAGAGCTCCACTCTGTCCTCTGCATGTGTGTGAATGGGAGGAAAGCCGGAATGAGGCGCTCAGACAGCCACGGACATGCGACATGAAAGATCCACTGAGAGATGAGGAAACTGCTGAGAGTAACCAACACCACAGGGATGCTCAGAGGCTCCATAGCCGCCTAGTCCTGCAGAGAGAGCTAGTGTGAGAGAGAGAGACAGAGACAGCAGAGGATAGAAGAAAAAGACAACCTATACACACCGCTGTTCTCACTCCAGCATGCAGTAAATTCCTCACTGGCTACATCATGCCTTGTGCTGTAAAAAAAGGAGTATTTCCTGGTTTTAGATTTGCAGCTGGGTGAAAAGCATCACTTGTCCCACGTGCTGCCGCAGTATCTCTCTGCTGCCAAATGCCCAGAGTGGAGCTCCGTTTGCATATCTGCTGATCCAGCACTATTGGACAACCGATTCTCATATTGCTGTATCCTTCTTTTACGGTGAAATGACCAATGGCTTTAGGGGATGCATGTGTTAAAGGACCAGAGTGCAAATCTCTGGCATAATATACACTGTCAGGAAAAAAAGGTATTAGACGGGTTTATTTTTGTTCCTGAAGGTGGTCTTCACTGCATGTTAAATATGTTTCAATATGTTCACGCTACCCTTTAAGACACTAGATTCCTTAACAGTGCACTTGTAAACAAGAGTATAGCTGATATACTGGGAGTAAATTTAGTCATGATAATTTCTTTATAAGAAAAAAATATTATTTAAGCTACATATTTCATTTAATAACAAGTGATTTTGTTATTTTCAGAGAAACAGTCAGTCAGTGTTTACAAATTTACATTCAGCATGGAACCATATTATGATCATAGGCTTGGATTGATGCCACATTGTGCTAAAGTACAAAAGTAAGTCTGCTTATCTAACACTGCTGCTCTTCACAAGAAGCTATGCTGAGAGGTTTTGTTCATGTTTATAGATTCACACTTTGGCCTAAAACCACATCAAGAACCACACCATGCAAGAACATGTGTCATCAATCATATATTGTAATTAGTTAGATATTTATAAAAAGGAATTGATTACTAGCTAATAATGGAAGATATTCAAAATTCAGACACCAAATATGTTTGAGTAAGGGAAATGAAATTTTTCACCAAATCATTCCTTTAAGCATGTAATTCTCTGAGAATATATTAGTATATAAGTCTACTATTGCTGATATGACTACTACTGCTACTAGTACTAATAATAAAAGTTAATGTATTACGTATTAAAGTTCTCCTGTTAAGTCTTGTGAACTGGGTATTCATTGCTCTGGACTAGATCTGTGCCTAACTGACTGACAGAACACTGTTATCCTCTTTGGCCACACCGCTACCACCTCCATTGTCACTCCCAGTGTTCCCTAAGGCTCAGTGCTTGGACCCCTGCCAGTCATTATCTACATGTGCTTACACTCACTGCTACCCTGATAGATACCACAGGCCTATTTCAAGACTAAACCCTTCCAAAAATCTGAAGCATCTGAAAAGCTCAACTTTCTCAAGATCAAGTGATCCTACAACACTGCGCACTGATGACTGAGTTGTCAATCTAGTTCATGATACTGGGATCGTTCTAGACCTCATTCAAAGGCCACAAAATCCACTACTAAAAGTCTTTGCAGTCTTGGATTTTGCTGTCATTTCATCTCATTTTTAAGTAGGTTTATCAGCCTATCTCTGTTTCTCCATATATCAAGGTGTCTTTGTGTTAGAGCAGTGTTATTATCACAGTAGACTGCATTGGGTTATTGTCTGTGAGGAGTTTTGCATGTGTTCCCCATGTCTGCTCTGTGTTTTCTACTGGTCCTCCAATCTCCTTCCACCTTGCAAAAACATAGTGTGATTTGCCCTAGGCATGAATAAGTGTGTGCATGGTGCACTGCAGTTAACTGGCATTTTATCCTGGATGTGTTCCTGCCTCACACCCATGGGTCTGGGTATAGGCTCCGGCTTGATGACCAGAACAAAAATGAAGCATTTATTGGAGATGAATGAATACCTTTGGGTTAATGAGAAGTATTATTGTTAGTAGTAGTATTAGTAGTAGCAGTAGTCTAAGTGTCCAATAGACATGTCAAACATTTACATTTACTGCATTTGGAAGACGTCCTTATCCAGAGTGACTTACAGAAATCTTTGAAATTTCTACTAATGAATACATCAAATCCTCCATAATGACACATAGTGATGGAATGGGCAGAGATACAGGAACCAGAGTGACCTTGTCAGATTTGAACTGCTTTCAGCAGTGTGGAGTTACTGCTGACACGTGTAACACTATAGGAGGAATAAAGTGCAAAGCATTGAACTGAATCTTCCTCGCATTTAGTTGGAGTGACATGAGGCATTTACAGTATTTAACTGTACAACCTAATATTCTAGCATTCTCAGTACATCACTATATCTGCTTACATATTCACATTTTTTTGACCAGACTGACCAGAACACACCAACAGTCAAAAGGAAGTCAAAATGAAAAACGGAAGAAAAAAAAAAGAAGAATAAAAGGACGATTAACACATCAGCATTAATCCTTTCAATTTTAGTCGCAACTACAGCTTAAACAGGATGTACTGAATAAATCTGAAAAATATGCATGGACACACACACACACACACAAACACACACATTGTTTCTCAGTAAAGATTTCTAAATGGTATAAATATTCCAAAATTGGATTTGCATAGAAAACGTGCAAAAACCTGATTAAATGTGTAGAAAACTTTATCTAATATTACAAAACATTTCTCATTTACGCCTAGCTGTTTTTATGTTTTGGCTTCAATTACGCTTTTAGTCCGCTTAAAGTTTACAGTCCACAAAGAAATGCAGAAACAGTAGAGTCTGACCCATGGCTTTTCTGTAACCACCTCCAGTTTTGTTTGCTTTGATAACATAAAACCACTTACTTGGACACCTCAGCACGGCATATGTACTATACAAAGCAGTCCGATATGAAAACAAGCTATCTAATACAAATGAGCATCTTGAAATCGTCCATCCTGGAATTGTGAAGAAGACATGACAGTTATGTGTCAAAGTTTCTGATGAGTTTTTCTCTGATCCACACTACATGGAAGCAGTGGTATAATAAGTAGCATGATTTATGTACTAGATTATTTGTAAAGGGGGGCACGGTGGCTTGGTGGTTAGCATGTTTGCCTCACACCTCCAGGGTTGGGGGTTTGAATCCCGCCTCCGCCGTGTGTGTGGAGTTTGCATGTTCTCCCCGTACCTCGGGGGTTCCTCCCCTGGTCCAAAGACATGCATTGTGAGTTGATTGGCATCTCTAAATTGTCTGTAGTGTGTGTGTGCGCCCTGCGATGGGTTGGCACTCTGTCCAGGGTGTATCCTGCCTTGATGCCCAATGACGCCTGAGATAGGCACAGGCTCCCCGTGACCTGAGAGTAGATCGGATAAGCAGTAGACAATGAATGAACAAATTATTTGTAAAGGTCAAACTATTCAGCATTTGCATCTATTTATTTGGTAGATGCCATTATTCAAAGTGGTTTATGAGTCATGCAGTCCAATCACACAGCTGTTAAAAGTGTTGACAGAGATAAAAAAAAAGACACAGAGATGGTGAATGTTGCCAGATTGGGCAATGCCTTGTCCAGTTAAGATATTTTAATCACATTTGGCCTGGGCGGGTTAGTCATAATTTGGGATAATTTTAGTCATGATTCGTTATATATGTTTTTATAGAAGAGTTATTTTGGTTAACCTTAAACTGAGACGATTTTAAAACTTATTAATCTGATAAATCACCCAGTGTTCTAGCCCTAAGAAAGACATTTCATTTTATTTATATATATATATATATATTTTTTTTTTTTTTTTTACATATAATTACATATAATACATTACATATAATAGCTTATCACAAATCTATTCAGTTGCAGCCCAACTCTTTTTGCACAAACCATAATATACTTTATGTACCTTTCGGGTCATTTAAAGTTCTCCAGAAAATTGCAACTAGTGTAATTTTCTAAAAGTTGTTCCTGGCAGTTTCCTGTTTATAGCCATACATCCCCTGATAGCTGTGCTAAGGTCCCAGGACTTGCTGTCAACACCGTGTTCAGGATATCCTGGAAAAAGAAAATGATCTGAAATCTTGGCCTCCACCTCTCACTAATTTTAGCAAAGTTCTGTTTGTTGATAATGTTCAACACGTAGTGACCAATTTTTGTTCTAAGAATGCTGTGTAATAGCTTTGAAGTATGTTTACTAACCATCCGTATATGATACTCTCGTGAATTTGTTAGATTATAAATGTAACTATTGGTAGCCATAACCTTAGCAAAATGTCTCAAAATATCTGTGGCTTTTCCATTTGAGTTGTAATTGGTGGCAATCATGTCCAAACCTTAAAAACCACCCAGAAGATAAACTACCAATTTTTTGTTTATGGAAGTCTAAAAGTGTCAAAATGTCTACAAAAACAATCCATTCCATGCATGTGCTAAAATATCTTCATGGCCAATCAGGTGGGTAACTAAGATCAGGTGTGAATATCAAGACATTTGCAGATTATCTTGAGCATTCCTAGATTAGCTGGATTGCATTTTGCAGGAGATTAGCTGCACACCAATGCTAATATTTAGATTTACATTTCTGGCGTTTGGCAGACGCTCGTCTATCTAGAACGACGTACAAAAGTGCTTTAAAGTCTTTTTAACACTGGTTCAATGGGACACAGATTTAGGATTAGCCTAAAAACTGATTTGGGGATTATTTTTTTGTACATACAACATAATACATAAAAACAGGAAAAAATAAGAGCTGGTTTAAGTTAAGTGCTTCACGAAGAGGTAGGTCTTCAGTTGCTGTTTGAAGACAGTCAGTGACTGTATGAACATCTAGGTGAAGTTCATTCCACCACCTCGGTGCCAGAACAGAGAAGAGTCTAGATGTATACCTACCTTTTATCCTGAGAGATAGTGGGACCAGTCGAGCAGTGCTAGTGGATCTGAGGGAGCGAGGTGCAGTGCAAGGAGTAACGAGAGCTTTGAGGTAAGATGGCGCTGGTCCATTCTTGGCTTTGTAGGCAAGCATCAGTGTTTTTAATCTGATGCATGCAGCTACAGCAGAGGGGTGGTGTGGGAAAACTTAGACAGGTTGAAAGCAAATCATGCAGCCGCATTTTGGATCATTTGCAGTGGACGAATTGCGTTCAGAGGTAGACCTGCCAGAAGAGAGTTGCAGTAATCCAATCTCAAAATGACCAGAGACTGAACAAGCACCTGAGTAGCCTGTGTGGATAGAAATGGCCAAATCCTTCTGATGTTGTACAGAAGAAACCGACATGAACGTGTCACATTAGCAACGTGGGAGGAAAATGATAGTTGATTGTCCATGGTTACCCCAAGGTTGCGAGCAGTGGCTGAAGGGGAGATCATGGAGTTGTTCAGAGATAACGCAAGATCCTGGGCTGGGGATGGATCATCTGGGATGACCAGCAGTTCAGTTTTGCTGGGATTGAGTTGATGAGCCGTAATCCAAGATGAAATGTCCACCAGACACGCTGAGATCCGAGCAGAAGCCGTGGTATCTGAGGGAGGGAAGGAGAAGATGAGTTGGGTGTCATCGGCATAGCAGTGGTATGAAAACCCATGTGAGGATATAACTTTGCCAAGAGAGTGAGTATAGAGGGAGAAAAGGAGAGGACCAAGTACTGAGCCTTGTGGGTCACCAGTAGAGAGTCTGCATGGAGCAGATGTCAATCCCTTCCATGTTACCTGATATGGGTGACCATCCAGGTAGGAAGCAAACCATTCCCATGCTGATCTAGCAGCATGTAGTTTCTCAGTGACTGCCAAAAGGGCAGTCTTTGTGGAATGTGCTGCTTTGAAGCCAGACTGTCATCGGTCCTCATCCCTCTGACCTGTCTGCATCATTTGACACAGTAAACCACAAGACTCTCTTGTCCACCCTCAGGAATTTGTGGAACAGCATGTGAATGGTTTGCTTCCTACCTGGATGCTCAGTAATATAGCAAGTATGTTCTTATATAACTTTCTTTGGTGTTTTTAAAAGTAGTAAAAACTCACACATACTGCAGCTTAGCCACAGAACATTTAAACAGGCAGTCAATAAGAAAACAAAAAAAAAACTTCAAGAGGATCATGAAAGTTAATTGTGAAATGCCTAAAACTGAAATAAATGGTTGCATAAACCTCGTGTTAGCCCCAAGAAATTTGTGCAGCACAAGCATCTGACATGTCACTACCTAGTTCTTTTCTTCATTCCGAACAAAATTCGATGTTATTTTTGAACACAGAGTGATCCACTGTCCAGAGTTAGAAACAACAACAAATTGTTCATCTTGAGAAACTGGTTGCACAACTTTGATCATTAACTAAGCAAACATGAAGGGTTCTTGATGAATCTGTGTGTTTACACACCCATCTGTTTCAGTGAGCAGAAAAAAAATAGATATGTGGCTGCATGGGAAACCTTTAACATGGTTTTCCCATAATATATCACACTTTATATGGTTCAGAAGACTACAGACTTTCTTGAACTAAAATATTTTGCATGTTTCATAAAAGTTAAATTTTTCTTACTCCCAAAAGTGTAAAGGGAAACAATATTGCATTTAAACTTCATACTCAGACTGCAGTGCAGGAGATTCACTGTAATGTGATGTCCAACCTGAATTGATGAGGTTTATGTGTTCCACTAAAGCATATAGCTTACAGAAACTGGATCAAAAGAGAGAGAGAGAGAGAGAGGGAGGACAGTAGTGGGCAAGGGTATGAGTGTTTACCTCAGCTATGATTGTTCAACCAACTCACCCCTAATAGAAGTTGCTTTCGGCTGCTCCCTGTTCGGGGTCACCACAGCAGACCAGCTGGTCCGCACAACAACTTGGCAAATGTTTTATGCCAGATGCCCTTCCTGACGCAACCCTCCCATTTTTCCGGGATTGGGACCGGCACTGCATTCAGTGGCTGGGATTGAGGCATTGGCTGGGAATCGAACCCGGGCCTTCCGCATGATAGGCGAGAAACCTACCACTGAGACACCAATGCCCCGAACTCACCCCTAATATGGTCCACAACAATAAACCAAACAATAAACCATTAAAATGTGTGACGTTTCATACACTAATAAACGTAAACATTCTAACTGTTAGCAAATCACTGTAGTATAAGCAGAATAACACACTCCAGACCGTAATGTTTGACAAAAAAATAAGGATTTTTTTCACATCACACCCTCATCACATCACACATCACACACGTGCATTATTTTAATATAAAAGCGCATTCATGGAGTGTGTTAATCTTTAATTATCTGGCTGTCTAAGTCGCAGCATGCATACATTACACACACAAAAACGTATTCACTTGCACTCTCTGTATACCTCAGTCTGTGTCTATTTACATATTACTCAGTATGTTTACATTCTGCTGCACTTTACATTCTATATCATTTGACATGTTCACATCCCGTGACACTTTAATACCCTCTCATTGTATGAAATCCCCATGTTGAACTGTCGTGCAATAACTTTATTTATATCTATATAAATAGTATTTAGATACGTGTTCCTACCGTATACATCGTTACAATAATCAACATATTTATCACTATTGCCTTAACTGCATTTCTTTTTTTTTTTATATTATTGGTTAAACGGATGTATAGTTTGCACCACATTATATGAGAATTGCACTGTAAGGACTGCTCTAATTTCGCTGCACTCAGTATAGTGACAATACAAGAATTTTGAATCATGACTTAAAGCCGTTTTGAACTCATTGGCCTTCCATAGCGCACGCCGTGTCTCGGGTAGGAGGTAGAGCACGCTGCCCAGCCCAGTCTCACTAGCCTATTTCTCTCCGCACGGCGTGGTGCTGCTGTGGATCTTCCTCAAAATCAAAGCAAACTTCTGGGGCGGCATTCATCCAAAAACCGACATTAAGTTAAATTAAAGAAAAGAAAATGGCCCAGTTTAACAAGGGACCCGCGTACGGATTGTCGGCTGAAGTTAAGAGCAAGGTAAGCCTGGAAAAGGTGTATTCAACGCATGCTTGTTTAGAGCGAAATCTGTTGTTACTTTGTTTTCTCTGTCGCTTCCTTTTTTTTTTCCCTCTTCCTTCTCCTCTTCCTCCTCCTGGCGCTTGATTATTTAAAAACATCTGGAATAATCAAAAGTTTGAAGCCAGTGACCACTTTTTTTTTTTTTTTGAGCGACCTCTGGGTTTAGTTGCTTCTCTCTTTGTCCTGCCCATCAGTGCTTTCTTTCTTTTTTCCTCCTCCTCCTCTTCCTCCTCCTCTTCCTCTTCTCGTGTCTTCTTCATCACCACGCACGTTTCTGAGAACGTTTTGGAGAAAACCCCCCCAAAGAAAGTGCGTTTAAGTCTTTTGGCCAGGAGCAGATAAGCTTCTTCACCATCACAGGACACATGAACTTAATGAATGATTAAAGCTTTATACTGTGGTGTTCTCTCCAGCAGACTTTCCAAACTCGCTTTCTGCCACGAATGCATTTCTTTGAGAACAGCAAGCTGCGTTCATTTTGGGACTCTTGTACGAGTTCATGAAGTCGTGCAACTCCAAATTGCCGAGCTGGTGTCAAGAATGGGTCGTGCATTGTAATAATCTGTGATGTGTGAGGATTTGTTTGGAGAGAGAAAAAGTCGTAGAGGTGCATGCATGCTTGCATTAGTACAGAGAGCATGCATTATGCTATTCTGTTAGATGTAATAAGATGTATAAGATTCATTGTGTTGATTGTATAAGAAATCCCTAATTCAAGCCTGGTTGGCTTTTACTGAGACACACAGAGTGGAGGCTTCCTTCCTATTTGTTGGTAAAATGGAGGGGGGAAAAAATAGCAGACTAGGTGAAGGAACCGGTTCAACATTGCATGACTAAATGTTTCAAATACATTCACATCAATGCTTCATCTACCTTCACATGCATTGCATTATTTATTTATTCTGCATTTTTTAGTGCAACATAGTTCAAGCAAAATGAAAGCAACTTTTTTTGCGGCTGTGGTCAAAAGCTTTCAGGAAGTGAGCTCACTCCTTTTTCTAGAGTATTCTCATTTCAGAAAATGATCCTGCCTCATGTCACCTACCCAAAAGACTTCTCTTTTTATTTATAGTTATATATATATATATATATATATATAAAAGAAGTTTCAGCTGATCAAGTTTCCCCATTTGATAATAGCTCAAAGGATGTCACTGTCAAGTGATGATGATGGGGAAGTGATCATAGGTTTGCACATGCATTCCAGAGGTGAATCATTCTTAACACAAGGCTCAGGGATTGATTTTAAATAGAACTTTTGCCCATTGCATAGTGAACATGTTCTGCAAGTTTTTTTCTTTTTGAAAGTCAAATGAGGAAAAGTTATTTGTTACAACGAGGTGGGAAATGCAAGTCGCAGGTGTGCCGTTTTCTTGTGCGCACATAAACACACACTTGAGGTGGAGGCTTCCTGTTTTCTGAAAAAGAAACCAGCATTGATTTGTAGGTAATAGCTTGTGCCAGTAATTTGATTGATTATAGAGTACAGCACCAGATTAGTATTGCTGTTTAAAATGAACACACAGCTTTGTCTTTGCTTCCAGTTTTTTTTTTAGGTGGCTTTTGCATTACCAAAAAAAAGTCCAATGAGGAAGTCATTTAAGGACATTTCGTATGCTTTATTTTCCAAATAAAAATATTTTTTGCATGCATTGCAAAAAAAAAAAAAAGCCTCCATGACAGACAGGGCAGTTACTGTGGAGTTTCAGTAACATGCAGTGTAAACATGTGTATCAAGATGAAGTATGTAGTTTCCTGACAAACTTGTTCCCATTCACGTCTTGAGACATGAGCTAGCACATGGCCATGTTTGAGGAAGTCAGTGTGCAGATAAATATCTTAATAATTTGAGGGTGTCAGAGGCAATGCAATACTTTGTGTTCACAATGGCAGACTTTTGCATTGCATTTGTTAAAAGACTCGATCACGGGCGGATCGATTGCACTTGTACGCTGCAGTTGTACTGTCACTATGTGCAAAATGTCAGATTCGCTATGCGAGCTGATATGAAGGAGCAAGCTGTTATTATTTCAATAATCAAAATGTGTCAATTGATTGTGGTAAATATTAAATCAGTCAGTTATTCTCAGTAGGTTTCCTGCAGTGCTGGTGTTGGGGTTGCACTCTGTATATCAACACTGAGACGCTTGTGTAAGCCAGGTGTCATGCAATCGACTCTTATTAAATCTCCAGTTCTCACATCCAAGCAGATTTTACAGGATATGACTCAAGTCAAATTATAGGGTGTCTGCACGTAGCACTGAACCGACCGAACAAGCATTGTATGTTAAGGTGTTGTTTTTTGGGTTTTTTTTGGTTTGCTTTGCATTTTGTTTATACCAGAGAGACTCCATGATTCTTATTGTGTTTGTGCATTCAAGTTAGTTGAGTATATTATTTTATTATTTTTTTAATGCACACTACAGGCATTTTACCATTGTGGTCAAAAAGTTCTACAGCACTGGGCGGTGTATTTTTTTGCTCGACTAGTTTTTATATTTATGGTGATGGCTGTGTAATATGTAAAACACTGTGTTTACTGGCTTGAACTTTCCAGTCTCTGTAACTGATGGCTGTTCCTGCCCACAATGCCACAGTAACCAATGGCTCAATTTAGTGTAGGGTTGCAAAAAGTTATTCAAATATTACCCATGTTATGAACAGATATTGATTAAACATTGACGGATGCCAGGCTTTACCAGAGAAAATACAAAACTCATATTTTCCCCTTAAATATACCTTAACTGAGAACTGCCTTTAATGTAAAATGATGGGGAACTATAGTATAGTGTAAGTATAATGTCAGCTTAATATGCATAGGTTAAGTAACCTAGGTTATGCATAGGCGCTAAGTAACAGAGAAAAGTCACAGACCTGCTGGTTTTTATTTAAGAGAATACGTAGGTCAATGTTCAGGATTGAGTCATGTATGCAGACTGTTTATAGTGTGACCAGCTGCTGAAAATGGAAGTGCCTCTTTAAAGGAAGCGCCTTTGCCGGTATGAATTCATGCTGTAGTGGTAACATTGCCAACTGTGTCCTTGTTCAGTGAAAGAGAGAGATTGATGTACTTTATTGATCCCCAGACATGAAGTACTAAACAAAGGTATAACATTCAACATAAATAGATAGGACAGTGCATCAGTAACTGGTTACAAAAACAGGGTCATGTAATAATTTCATTTAATTACAACATTAGAGTCTTGCAACTTCTTCTATTTTCTTAAAGATGCTTGTAAACTGTTACAGTCACAGTTTGGAGGAAGAGTATTTTATCAGCATGGTCTCCTTCATCTGAAAAAAAAAATACTCCTAATGCCCATGGAAAATTCTGCAAATTATTTTAACTTTATACACACGTCAGCATGCTAGCTCATGTCATGACTAGCCAGCTAATTACCTAACCAGCGGAATAATAATAAATGTGATGACACTGGTTGCCATGAATACATGGAATGAGTCGGTTACACAACACCCAAGATAAATATAGAAAATCGAATACTGAAATGTTTAAACAGTAGTATGTGATTTAGTTATTCAAATAAAGTGCCTCGGTGTCTGGAGTTGACTTTAGTTTTGCATTCGGTTCGAGAACTCTCAGAAGTTTCTATCCAGTTTTAGCCTGTGTCTGAAACCTCACTTGCTTCCATCAAACCACACTGAGTCAAGTAATGTGTGAAAAATGCCTGTATAAGTCATCACATGCTCGCGCTTACCACGGCTAGCTGAAGCCGAATCACGTTCTTCCTTATATAGGAAGCATGGCTTAACATTTTAAACAATTTCATTTGCTGTTAATCTAGATTATTCTGTTTGCTGCACAGTGTTTTTGTGAAGTGTTTACAAATGTGCGATTAAACGTCAGATACCGATCATGTTTTAGCTAAATTTCTCGATAAAGTTCTCTTAAACTATCAAACTAATCTTATTTTATCTTATTGCTCCTTTTATTTGAATAAATATCTTAACCAACTGGTTTTATCAAGGAATTCATGTCCGTTTAAAACTATAACTTTAAAACTACTGATTCAGTTTTGTGGGTGTGGCTACGTAGTGATCGTTCGATGCACATGAACACTTGTGCTACATGCAGACTGTGAGGACTTTATCTATCACAGTGCTGTGAAATTCTTCATTCTGATCGGTCAGACGTTGTTGAATTGAATTTTATTATTTAACTATAACAACAGCTCTGACGGTAGTGCCGGCTAGAAAGCAAATCAGGTTAATGAGCTCTTTCTTATGTCAATGTTTCTAAAGTACCACTTTATACAGGGACTCGTATAGTGGACCTACCGCATGAATAGATTAAAGTGTTTAGTTGTTAGGGTGAAATTTTCTATTAGGAGATATTTATTTGCCATTTTTGTAAGGCGTCTTCAAGTTTGTGAACAGTCAGTGGTAAAGCTTGGAGCGTTCTTTTTTTCTTCTCCACAGGATTGTCTAAGGGTTATGCACATTGCGTTTTGTGGTTACTTGGAAATTTTATTTGTCTCTTTCACTTTGAGAATGAAAATGTATATCTGTTTAGATTTGCCAGCACATAAGTTCAGAATTCAAAATCGTCCAGACTGTATGAAATTTAGTGCCGTGACATGTACATCAAAGCATATATTACCCGTTTCCTCACGGGTGTGTGTCTTAATAATCTGGTGTGTGTAATAATTATTGGACGGTTTGTTGCTTCAGTACAGGATAGAGCAAAAATTGTAGGTTGTATCTGCAGCACTGCAGGTTGTTGATGTATCATACCTTGAAATTAAATCACAGCTGTGAGCATATTCACACTAAACCCCATGTAGATGAGCAACCTTGTGGGTTGAGAATGATGACCGTAAAGGCATCAAGGTTCCTGATTCATCTTCATACTTGCACTCAGTTTTTTCTCTTCTCCCTCAAACAAGCGAAATGTCAAACACACTGGATCTATTGTGTGGATGCAGATGGCTGCAAGTGAAGACATTAGTGTTGATCTCTTGGTCACTGTAAGACACACAACACCCAAACATCGTGAAAGAGGCAGAAGTTGGACGGAATTTTGCCGTTAACCTTTGACCTCTCTGTGTGTGAAGGGGTTTTTTTCTCTCTGGGTCCTTGTGTCAGAGAGTTGGCCTTTCTCATGAGTCAGAGGTCACTTGGAACTGTAGATCGGCTTTTCAGTATTTACCACATCGATTTTTCCCTCTCAGCTTGGAAGTGTGTATTGATTACATCACATGAGGGGGAGGAGGGCGTATCAGCAACTGGATTTTTTTTTCACAGGGACAAAAAAATTGAAATAATAATCATTTTTATTGGTGATTTGTACTTTTTTGAACTAAGGCTACAACTGGCAATTATTAAATTATGATTGTCACATGATCTTTTTTAAGTTAAGTTTTAATTAGTGAGAAAATAGTTCTAATTT
The DNA here is from genome assembly GCA_033459395.1 of Hemibagrus guttatus. Taxonomy (NCBI): domain Eukaryota; kingdom Metazoa; phylum Chordata; class Actinopteri; order Siluriformes; family Bagridae; genus Hemibagrus; species Hemibagrus guttatus. Next base: position 18,123,305 of record JAUCMX010000011.1, read on the forward strand.
TCATGATTTTAGTCATCTAGTAATATTACAAAGCACTTAAGCTTAATCAATATCTCCCCAAATTGTGTGTCTCTAAAAATCGGTTCAGATACACTATTGCCAAAAGTTTTGGGACACCCCTCCAAATCATTGAATTCAGGGGTTGGGCTTGGCCCCTTAGTTCCAGTGAAAGGAACTCTTACTGCATGCCCAGACATTTTGGACAATTTCATGCTCCCAACTTTGTGGGAACAGTTTGGGGATAACCCCTTCCTGTTCCAACATGACTGCACACCAGTGCACAAAGCAAGGTCCATAAAGACATGGATGAGTGAGTTTGGTGTGGAGGAACTTGACTGGCCTGCCCAGAGTCCTGACCTCAACCCGATAGAACACCTTTGGGATGAATTAGAGTGGAAACTGCGAGCCAGGCCTTCTCATCCAACATCAGTGCCTGACCTCACAAATGTGCTTCTAGAGGAAGTGTCAAAAGTTTCTCATGAACACACTCCTAAACCTTGTGGAAAGCCTTCCCAGAAGAGCTGAAGCTGTTAGAGCTGCAAAGGGTGAGCCAACTCCATATTAAATTCATGTGCATGCAAAGGCAGATGTCCCAAAACTTCTGGCAATGTAGTGTAGCTACTTTATTTGAGTGAGACAAATCTTTTTGGTGTGTAGAATCAATTCCAAAACTTGACTGTTAGTTTTCAATGCCTGGAATCAAGGCATTGACTCTGACACCGACTTTTCTCACCTTTGAACTAAAAGCAGGATCACAAATTGACACACAATAAAAATGTGTTGCTTGAGAAAGTGAAAAGCTACTAAAATGTAAAAAAATATATATATTTAGCTACTTAATGAGCTAATTGATGGGGGCACGGTGGCCTCACACCTCCAGGGTTGGGGGTTCGATTCCCGCCTCCGCCGTGTGTGTGGAGTTTGCATGTTCTCCCCGTGCCTCGGGGGTTTCCTCCGGGTACTCCGGTTTCCTCCCCCAGTCCAAAGACATGCATGGTAGGTTGATTGGCATCTCTAAATTGTCCGTAGTGTGTGATTGCGTGAGTGAATGAGTGTGTGTGTGTGCCCTGCGATGGGTTGGCACTCCGTCCAGGGTGTATCCTGCCTTGATGCCCTATGATGCCTGAGATAGGCACAGGCTCCCCGTGACCCGAGTGTAGTTCGGATAAGCGGCAGACAATGAATGAATGAGCTAATTGATTCATATAGCCTTGCTATGTGTGGTGTTAAGCAATGTAGTATGTAGCATACTTTGTAATACCATAATCTAATTGATGATTCATTTTTCTGAATTTGTTGATTAGTTGTTGTGACTTCACACACTCACCTCAAACCACATCATATAAAGGTGGAATTGTCCAGAAGACAGAATTCTGATTGTAATATTGTTCCAAATTTAAGGTCAATATTCTAGATATCTGATATGGTATTCATATTGGGCAGGTATCCTAAGAAATGCTTAGATATTGGAAGAGAAAAAAAAAGAGGAGAAAAAAAAACTGATTCTTTAAGCTATTGGGATTTTAAAACATGACCTTTATACGGTGTGCTTTAGAAATGCTAAACAGGTAGTTGTTGCAGCCGAATTTTGTTAGCTACATCAGTCTTAATTCGAAGCTAGAATCAAATTTCATTTATTTTCCCTTACTCCATTTCACTTAAGTCTACAAGGGTATACTGAAAACAATACTGAAATGCAGGTGTGCCTTTATCTATAGACAGCTGTTTACTTTGTCTTTTTTCCATCATTTTGCTTTTCACTCGTTGTGTGTTGAATGAGGTCATGTTGGGAAGTGTGAGCATGGAAAGGCAAGAGAACATGGCTTCATTGTTTTCTTTCACTTCTCCGAGAGCTTTATTTGTTCGGAGGACTCGAGTCTTCAGAGACCTCGCTGTTCTCTTCACTACATTTCCTGCAACATTGTGATTAATGTGCTGCACTTTCTTTCTTTGCTGTGCAAAAAACATTTTCTGTAAACAGGATGTAGTATGATGTTTTTTTTTTGGTTAAAAAAAAATCTGATTCCTGACTCCCTTGTCTTTTACTCTTGTTGCTGCTGTTGTCACATCACCTCTTCCACAGCCCAGAAGACCTTGAGTGCAGGGTTTGTGAACACTGTGCCAATGCCCTGTGGTGTTTACTTACACCGTGTCACATTGAAACCCCAGTGTTTACTCAACAGATTGCTTTTGTTGAAGTGCTGCTTCCTGTTGGCCTTGCACTAACATGGCTGTGGTATAGCCAGTTATAATTCAATTCAATTTGATTTGTATAGCACTTTTAACAGTGGACATTCTCATCAGCTTTACAGAAACATAAAAATTTTAAGTTTAAAATTACATTTATTTACCTCTAATTTGCAAGCCTGAGACAACGGTGGCAAGTAAAATCTCCCTAAGATGGTATGAAGAAACCTTGACAGGAACCAGACTCAAAATGGAAGCCATCAACATCTGCATGACACCAGATAGTGTGATTTGCAAATAATCCTTTCTACAACGGTACAGTGAGGGGAAAAATTTTTGATTCCATGTTGATTTTCCCACTGACAAAGAAATGATCAGTCTATAATTTTAAAGGTAGGTTTATTTTAACAGTGAGAGACAGAATAACAAAAAAAACCCAGAAAAACGCATTTCAAAAAAAGTTATAAATTGATTTGCATTTTAATGAGTGATAAGGATTTGATCCCTTATCAATCAGCAAGATTTCTGGCTACCAGGTGTCTTTTATACAGGTAACAAGATGGGATTAGGAGCTCTCTCTTAAATGGAGCGTTTCTAATCTCAGCTTGTTACCTGTATGAAATCAGATTCCAAACTCTCCACCATGGCCAAGACCAAAGAGCTGTCCAAGGATGTCAGGGACAAGATTATAGACCTACACAAGGCTGGAATGGGCTACAAGACCATCGCCAAGCAGCTTGGTGAGAAGGTGACAACAGTTGGTGCGATTATTTGCAAATGGAAGAAACTGGGGCTTCATGCAAGATCTCACCTCGTGGAGTTTCAATTGTCATGAGAACAGTGAGGAATCAGCCCAGAACTACACGGGAGGATCTTGTCAACGATCTCAAGGCAGCTGGGACCATAGTCACCAAGAAAACAATTACACACTATGCCACAAAGGACTGAAATCCTGCAGTGCCTGCAAGGTCCCCTTGCACAAGAAAGCACATGTACAGGCCTGTCTGAAGTTTGCCACTGAACATCTGAATGATTCAGAGGAGAACTGGGTGAAAGTGTTCAGATGAGACCAAAATCGAGCTCTTTGGCATCAACTCAACTCTCCGTGTTGGAGGAGGAGGAATGCTGCCTATGACCCCAAGAACACCATCCCCACCGTCAAACATGTAGGTGAAAACCCAAAACACATGGCCAAGGCAACAAAGGAGTGGCTCAAGAAGAAGCACATTAAGGTCCTGGGGTGGCCTAGCCAGACCTTAATCCCATAGAAAATCTGTGAAGGATGCTGACGGTTTGAGTTGCCAAACGTCAGCCTCGAAATATATATATATAATTTACATAAATTATATATACTTTTTTTTTTCATACTACAGTAATTTAGGAGAAACTGGAAAACTTTTTTGCCGTTTTAGCGGAGTAAGTAAAAACAGCAGTGAGACTAGATGGGAATACTTTTTCCAGAGACAAACCAAATCAATGAAGGGGAAAGGGCATGGGACAAGAAATGCACAAATGCATTTCTTGCTTTTCGTAGCAGATGCTTTCCCTCCACAATGACTCTATCTATATGCATCTATATGGGAGTATTGAGAAACAAGAACCTGGGACAGTGGTCTCTTTGGTTGATTAAAAGTAGGTGCTAATTTCAGTCACAACAGACTTTTACTTTGCTTGATGGACATCTGAGGCTGAGTCATGTTGTTAGGATTGATTGATCCCATCCACAATTGTGCCATGGCTTTTGTGGTAAAATTCTGGGGGTTTTTTCCAGCTTGCCTGCTAGGATTTTTCTTCTTACTAAAGTTTGGCACCTCCCCTTAAAAAAAAAAACAGAACCAATTCAACTGGTCCTCAACAGATGCAATTTTTGCTCTGAGAATTTTGATGGAGAAGTATAGGGATGGTCAGAAGGAGTTGCACTGTGTGTTTGTAGACTTGGAGAAAGCGTATGACAGGGTGCCAAGAGAAGAGCTGTGGTACTGTATGAGGAAGTCAGGAGTAGCAGAGAAGTATGTCAGAGTGGTGCAGGACATGTATGAGAGGAGCAGGACAGTGGTGAGGTGTGCTGTAGGTCAGACAGAGGAGTTCAAAGTGGAGGTGGGACTGCATCAGGGATCGGCTCTGAGCCCCTTCCTGTTTGCTATAGTGATGGACCAGTTGTCAGAGGAGATCAGACAGGAGTCTCCTTGGACAATGATGTTTGCAGATGACATTGTGATCTGTAGTGAGAGCAGGGAGCAGGTTGAGGAAAACCTGGAGAGGTGGAGGTTTGCGCTGGAGAGAAGAGGAATGAAAGTCAGTCGTGTCACATGTGTCATATGTGTGTGAATGAAAGGGAGGGAAGTGGAACAGTAAGGTTACAGGGTGAAGAGGTGAAGAAGGTACAGGAGTTTAAGTACTTGGGGTCAACAGTCCAGAGTAATGGAGAGTGTGCGAAAGAGGTAAAGAAGCGAGTGCAGGCAGGTTGGAATGGGTGGAGAAAGGTGTCGGGAGTTCTGTGTGATAGGAAAATATCAGCGAGAATCAAGGGGAAGGTGTACAGGACAGTGGTGAGACCAGCCATGCTGTATTGTTTAGAGACAGTGTCACTGAGGAAGAGACAGGAGTCAGAGCTAGAGGTAGCAGAGCTGAAGATGTTGAGGTTCTCTTTGGGAGTGACAAGATTGGACAGGATTAGGAACGAGTACATCAGAGGGACAGCTCATGTTGGACGTTTGGGGGACAAAGTTAGGGAGGCCAAATTAAGGTGGTTTGGACATGTTCAGAGGAGGGAGAGTGAGTATATTGGTAGGAGAATGTTGGACATGGAGCTGCCAGGTAGGAGGCAAAGAGGAAGGACAAAGAGGAGGTATATGGATGGATTTAATGAGGATATGAAGCTAGTGGGTGCAAGTGTTGAGGATGCAGAAGATAGGGATAGGTGGAGAGAGATGATTCGCTGTGGCGACCCCTGAAGGGAAAAGCCGAAAGAAGAAGAAGAAGAATTCAACTGGTCCTCAGACTTTAACACACCAACTCTTCTTCAGGCAGTACATCATCGAGCATCAGTAATCAGCCGTCCCTGGTTGTCCATGTTTCTCTGTGCCCATTCATCTGATTGAGCATGTTGATGTTAGAGAGAGAAAATGAATTGAGTGGGTTGATACCAAAGAGGTGAACACTAGGCAAATAATATCCAGCTATTGATATTTGGGGAACTATTCTAGGACCATCAGAACATTTTTACATTTTTGGATTATAAACATTACCATCTCTTCCTGGTGCGAAGAGTTATTTTAAGTAAAGATAGAGAAGATAAGTGTGTGTTATCTGTGATCTGTCATCTTTTCTGCATTCTCCTGTATTCAGTTATTCAGTTTTGGTGAATCTGTACCAATGTCCCATTGTAGCATAAGATTCCTAAAAGGATTTTGGTCCTGCTGAAGTCAATCTGCCTTGCGAATTGGTATGTTGTGCCTTCTGAGATGCTTTTCCACTCAGAATGGTTGTAAAAGTGGTTATCTGAGTTACTGTAGTTTTCCTGTCTGCTTGAACCAGTTTGGTTAGTCTCGTCTGACCTCTCTCAACAAGGCATTTACAATCAGAACTGATGTTCGCTGTGTGTATTTTTTGTTTTTCGGCACCATTTACTATAAACGTTACATACCGTCATGCGAAACGCTCAGCAGTGATGATTAGGGTAGGGTTATTATCAGGCCTGGTTGTGTATTTTAAGTCCTGTGTACAGTTTTGGCAGCTCGCCATGACTCGTGCCACTATGTGTTTGGTTGCTGTTAATTACATGAAAGTTGATGCTTTTCCTTCCTCACACTTAGTAATTGTCATTGCAAACAAAAAAGGTTGCACAGAAGCTGTCTAACTGAGCAATCAGTGTGATTTCATTCACACAATTCACCAAGCACAAATGACGGCGCATTCTTTAACCAGGCCAAGTGTCAGAATATGCAGGGCTGTGACTGCAGGATGACGGGGTGTCACGCTTTACTCTGGATGCACGCTCGAGTATTTTCATCAGCGGATGTTTTTCGTGAAACTGATTGCTCTTTTGTTGAATTGAGCTCACCATAATCCTACATGCAGGGTTTCTTTCTTCTGCCTTTCAAGCACAGACTCGTTGAGCTTGCTGGAAAGACCGTTAGGTGTGTTTGAACATGCAAAGGAAGTAAACAATTCCACCGCTGCTAACTCAGGATGACTCAGTTGACTTGTTGCTTTGCTCTAGTCTCAGCTGACCTCTTAATGACACCGTTCTTCTGATGATATAACCCAAGTAAACACTGAAGGCTAGATAATATTGTTATAATATTACCGAGTTTGTCTGAGTTTATTGAAAGCATTGTTTATACAGGTGTGTGTTAATTGGTAAGTTTAAAATTGCATAGAAAAAGTATAGTTATAGATATTTTTACTTCTATCCTAGTTGTCTTTTTTTTTTCCTGGTTTCATGTTATATAGTTTAATTTCGCAGACATTAAAAACAAAGTGAATTATGAACCGCTAGGAATTCAGAAAAAAATCAACTCAGTGAAACCTTTTTAGTCAGAAAGAAACGAGATATTGTTAGTTATTTAATTAAGTTAATTAAGGCAAATGGTTAGTGAACAATTTGATTTCTACAAATTTTCCCCACAGAAAAAGTTGTCAAGGTTATTGTGTATTAAGAGAAGGTTATTTGGCATTAAACAATGCCAGTATGCAGCGTCACATGCCTGCAGTGTTTAATTTGCAAAAGGTCCAATCTGAATTGTGAAACCCTTAATCAGTATTGCCAAAATGGGATCATTTTAAATGTAGTCAAATAATAGATCATTGAAGTAAACTAACCAAAATATACCAAGCAGAAATGAACACTGAGGAACAAAAGAAAAAACCTAAAATAGGCTTACTAGCTCTTTTGATGTGAAGGGTTGAGTCTTCCCAACACAAGCAGCCAACATGTGTTTGACACGCACAACTGTAAATACACACAACATGCTATTAGGATTCAGGCGCTCTGCACGCTACACTTACTCATAAATTCCCATCTGAATCACAGCACAGATGTGTGACCGTTTTTAAAAACGTAAACTGGCCTTGTTTCTTGTTTTTCAGATACAAAGTACATATTTTAATGCTCCGTGTGAGTAGTTGAGAGGATCTGGATCTTGTTTGCTAATATCACTTCCCTTACACTGTCTGTTTTCTTTTGTGGATCAGTTATGAGGAGCTGAAGCCAAAATTGCGTCTAGAGCCGACTCTAAAGCCACGGGTCAGAGGTCAGGCAACCCTCAATGCAATTTCCTGTCTGCAGCATGGCTCTTGGCATTGATCCTGCATAAACATAGCCGGGGTGAAGAAGGAAAATTTTTTACTGAACTGATCTCAAGCAGCTTGACTTCAGAGACTGCTTTTAATTCTGGCTTACTGTGACTTAAGATAGTCTAAGAAAACTGGGATCTGATCTTTGTAATGGATTTTTATATCCTTAATGTATATATTTGGATTTCATTTGGTGCTCGGTCATGATGGTTAAAAAAAATAGATAATGCTCGTCACCCCACTTCGCTTATTCTCATATTAAATATTTGTAATCTGAGATGCCACCACCACTTACTGTTACAGACCAGTGACCAAAACGGCAGGTTTTAATTGCTTGAATGATTATGTAGTAATTTTTTTTCCGTTTTGCAACTTCATCAGAGACATATTAATTCAAGTTCAGTAGCAGCATAGTCGTATCTAGCCTGACCTTCAGACTTACTGCAGAACTGATTCCATAACAGCAAGAGGGCAACTAACTGACATGTAAAGCAACCAGTTAGAGTTCATTTTGTTCAGCGGGGGCATGAAAATGTAAAGTCATTACACAAACAGGCTGGTGTACAACCATAGATGATTCTTTTAAATCATCTAAATGAATGAGTCTATACTGTGGACTTCACCCAATTTGGAAAATCCAGCATATAGCTGATCCCCATAAGCACTCATGGTCACAGTTGTAATCATAAGGCCTCCTTCTTCCATGAGGGAAGAAGAGCGTCACAACGGCTTTGTTTCCAGGAGGACCCGAAAAAACGACGACACGCGTGTCTCCTGGAAATCCTGTAGAATACAACCAATCAGATAATGACTTCAAAACTCCAGTTGGGAAAAAAGTGTTTCCAAGTTTGTGTGCCATATACATCATATATTCAGTGGTTCATGGGCATGATGGCTGAGGCTAATAGCAGTACAACATGGCATATTGTTCATGTATTTCATGCTCTGAATGTGTGTGAGGTGATGACCTGACAGAACAGATCATGCACATAAATACACAGTCCAGCTTTTCTTAAAGCACGTTGATGTCATTTTGGCTTAATGTGACAATAGATGCTTGCACAACATTTGGCTGTGATGAGAATGTATTATCAATATGCAGTATATCTGCTTAATTTGAATATTAAAGTATCCCTAAAAGGTATCAAACTGACATTTTATTACATGCAAAGCGAACACAATAACCTGACATGAAGCAGAGCTATTGTTGCCACCCAGACTTCATCTGACTGCACTTGTCAAAGTGTTTTATTCCTCTTGTACAACCTCTGGCAAAATAATGAATCTCCACACCTTTATTAGGGTTATTAGGGAAGATGTTCACACATTTATTTTACTTTGTAGCAGATAAACAAGTCGGATATGAGACAAAAAATTTTGTTTAATAGCAGAACACTCTAGCTTTGTGAAACCTACATAAATTAAATTAATGTAATTAAATTTGAATGAATGGCATACTTTCAAGATCAGGCTGAGAAAAAAAATTATGGAATCATCAAGAAAAAAGCATGATTTGTTGCTGTTTGTTTGCTTGCTTTTAGTTCTTGTGCAATTTGTTACTATAACAATGGCAACCAATGGCCTTACACATAAGTTCCAATATATTGTGTTCTTTTTTTCTCAGATCGCTCAGAAATATGACACACAGAAGGAGGAGGAGCTGCGTATCTGGATCGAGGAGGTCACCAGCATGCCAATTGGAGAGAACTTTCAGCTGGGACTGAAGGATGGCGTCATTCTTTGCGAGTAAGTTGTTGCTAACGTGTACATTCGCTCAGCAGCTGGTATACATGAGCTCCTTTTAAACGTTATCTACTTGTGTGTACTATTTAGCACTGTTTTCTTCAAATGACTTCCTGGAAAATTCCCACCTGATATTGATCAACCTGTTTTCTTTGAAAGGATTTTTTTCCGAACTGCTGCTTATGCGGTGTTAGAGTGCTAATTGGCCTGTTCTGTGCACCTGAGCCAACAGATGCCTATGATTGGCTAGCATGACTCAGGAGACTGTTCTTCCATCCCAGATGGCTGTGGCATCATGGGGATTTGACCTCTTGATTATAAGACAACTGGTTAAAACATTTGCACCTCTCAGAAGCCAGATGTAGTTCTGAACATTTGAAGCCAATTTGAAGCCTGGTTTCTTCCTTACCATTTATTTTGAGAAAGAGCCCAGATTTCCTCACTTTAGGTTTCTATTATTTGTAGCTGTCGTAAAATTTAACAAAATGTTTTCAATTATCACATTTTTAAAACAGATGTGAATTACAGGCCATAGCTCCAGGGGCGCTGGTTCAATCCTAAACTTGAGTGAAGCCCTGTGTGGAGTTTCACATGTTCTTTATGAGTGGATGTGGGTTTACTCAAGGTTCTCTGGTTTTCCTTGACAAAAACATACTGCTACACCAAATTGTAGGGGGTGTGGTAGCTTAGTGGTTAAGGCATTGGACTACTGATCGGAAGGTTGTGTGATCAAATCCCAGGTCCACCAAGCTGCAACTACTGGGCCCCTGAGCAAGGCCCTTAACCCCAAAAATGCTCAGTTGTCTAAAAATGAGATGAAAATGTAAGTCGCTCTGGATAAGGGCGTCTGCTAAATGCCAGAAATGTAAATGTAAATGTAAATTGCCTATAGGTGTGAAAGAGTGGAGTGTGTGAACGTGTGTGCATGGTGCTGTGTGATGGACTGGCATCATTCCCACTTTGTGCCAAGTGTTTCTGGGATACGCTCCAGAATCCACTACAGCCCTGACCTGGATAATGCAGTTCATGGAGATGATTGAATAAGTGAGTGAATGAATGACTTGCTGTTCATTCTTCACAGGTTGATCAACAAACTCCAGCCTGGCTCTGTAAAGAAAATTAACAACTCCAAACTCAACTGGCATAAGGTGAGGTGGATATTTTTATCTATTTATTTATTTGGGGAGCGAGGGGCAAGACCGCTTAAGCATGACTCCACGGTAAATCCTACACCAAAACAGTTTTTGTGTGCAAAAGCATGGCACCAAATCCTCTTTTCTGTTCTACAGCTTGAGAACCTGGGCAACTTCATCAAAGCCATTCTTGCATACGGCCTGAAGCCAAACGACATATTTGAAGCTAATGACCTGTTTGAGAATGGGAACATGACACAGGTCCAGACCACGCTGCTTGCCCTTGCTAGCATGGTGAGATTTTCACTTTCACACATAATAGAAATCCACAATGACCATACAAAGTAATATTGTGGTTTTAGATGTACTATGGTAACTAATCACAACTTCACATCATTTTTGAAGAGGACGACATTAAATGTCACAGCAATACAATAGGTCTGTACTGTCGGTCAGATATTCGGTTAGAACAACAGCTGTTTTGAACTTGGTAACAGAATCCCTCTAGAGTATTATTTAGATTGGATTTCTTCACATATGGCTGTTAATGTTTTTGGAGGAAGTAACAATGATCAGTTGTGGCTGTACAGGTTGCTTAATCATTAGTAGGTCACATGACCATAACATGTATGTAGGAAAGTCATGTGTTTTTATTGTTCCTTGATTTTGGAGCTACACCAGGATTAACTACATCATCTAACTTCCCAATGGAAAAATAATCTGGTCCAAATAGGGCTTTAGCAGTTAAACAAAATGATGTAGAAATTTTTTTTAAGCGGTACTTCATTACTTCCTTTTACAAAAGAAAATCTGCCAAGATAACAATGTTTTCATAAGATTTTTCTTTCCACTAAACAATATTGTTTTGATTCAAAGGCAAAGACCAAAGGCTTGGACACCAAGACTGATATTGGCGTGAAGTATGCTGACAAGCAGGAACGACGTTTCAAAGATGAGCAGTTAAAGGCTGGAAACTGCGTCATTGGCTTACAGGTGTGGCGTAACATCATAACTTATTTATTTAAATAAGAGGTGTTGATGCATTCTTATACCCTTGTGTGATTTCCCTCCCACTGCATTTCCTCATGAATTGGAATAGTTAATTATTTATTTATTTAGTCATTTGTTTGTTAATAACCTTCATATAACCAGGATGATTAAAACTCATTGAGGTTAAATATTTTACAAGAGGGGCCTGGCCCAGAAGGCAGCACAAAAAGACACAACAACTTCAATTAACCCTGCCCCATAGAGAAGGGGAAAAAAATAATGAAAATAAATAAATAACAAATAAAATGCATAGTAATATATACAATCACAAAAACAACTTCTAACATGGTTATTTGCAAATGGCTGAAATTCAGCCATTGAAGGGAGCACAGTAAGTGTTCTTGTAAGGTGTTGCGCAATGATGAGGCATTCAAGTTAAAACTTTTGAGCAAAGATTGGGAGTGCATTTCACTGACCGTTCCTGACATGTTGTTTTCCTCTCTCTGACGTCTAGATGGGGACGAATAAATGTGCCAGTCAGGCCGGCATGACTGCTTATGGCACCCGAAGACATCTTTATGACCCAAAGACCCAAACTGACAAGCCATATGACCAGACTACCATTAGCCTGCAGATGGGCACCAATAAGGGAGCAAGTCAGGTATGTCACTATCAGCAGTTCTGAGCCCACTGTAAGCATTACAATGGTGTCTCCAACAATGGTGTCTGGACACATTTTGGGACATGTTTACATTGTGGCTAGCATGGTGTTCCTCAGCAGCAAATAACCATGCACACTGCAGCACACTGGGCGAGGTGGGTGCGATGGATTAGTGACCTGAGCATTCACTGCTCAATTTTACATTTGTGTCACCTTTTAGTTCCCCACCCAGTGTCTTTTACGTCATCTTTTTGTGAGCACTAGCTGCTCAGCTCCATGAAAATGTGCAAGATTGTGTTTCATATCACGTCAAAGACAGGCTAATTGGGCATGCAATTACCACAAAGCACATAATTAAATGTATTCTTATCATTGTCTGTCAGCAGAAATTGATGGATGGCAACAAACTCTACATGTAACATACCGGATGTGAAACTACCACAGAGTCGCATCTTTTAGTCACTGTAGGGTGGGGTTTTTCTTTTTTTCTTTTGGTAATGCCTTAATCCTGATTTAGCTGAGAAACAGGAAAATGGAAGCCATAACTAGTGAATATACATTTACTAGTGTGCCACAATGTCATGAGTGTAGCTGTTCATTCCCAAATGTTCATTTTAACAATAACCTGTGAGTAACAGACAGGTGTGTTTCAGTTGATTTGGATCAGTAAAGTCAATAAAGCATAGCTCAGAGAAGTGTCTCAAATCAACATCAGGTTTATTAAGCAACATCAATTAATATTTTTTTCAATCTTGTCTGCTTGCCTTCCTCCCTCTAGGCCGGCATGGGTGCCCCCGGTACCCGGCGAGACATCTTCGACCAGAAATTGTCTCAGCAGCCAATTGACAACTCCACCATCTCGCTGCAGATGGGCACCAACAAAACAGCCTCGCAGAAGGGCATGAGTGCTTATGGCCTGGGCAGGCAGATCTACGACCCCAAATACTGCCCTGCAGGTGGGGAGCCAGGAGCCCACACCAACGGCAGCCAGGGTACAGGCACCACCGGCTCCGAGGTCAGCGACACCGACTACCAGGCTGACTACCAAGCAGAGTACCACCATGAGTACCAGCCGCAATATGACGAGTACCGTGGCCACTATGACCAGGGCATCGATTATTAGGTGGTTGAATTGCAGTGTTCAGATTAAGAATACCCCCCCCCCCCCCCCCCCCCCCCCCCCCTTTGTTTTTGGTTTTTATTTCAACAGAGCAAGATTTCTTTCCTTGCTGGCCTTACAAACTGATGAAGAGGGAGCAAAAAGTTGCCTTAGTACTCATTCCTGTGTAGATTGTCAGTATTGTATTTTTTTTTCTTAATTACTGAGAATTATATTTGGAACATTTGGTTCCTTTTTTTTAAAGCCTGTTTTAACCTGGGTGTTTGTGGAATGCCAAGAGTGCAGCCTCTCCCTCAGAGTCTTCTTTGTCCTCCTGTAATTTGATTTAGTTTGATTATGGGATGTTCATCTAATTCTGGCTGTCTCTCATCGTCTCAGTGCTCTTGGACTCTGAGCTCAAGGACAGTAGGATGGGCTTGAGTGCCTCTTCCTGAATGTTTGTGTAGTTTCCCATACCCGGACAGGAAGCTGTCAAGTCCCTAGTTGGTTTTAAACACAAAGCCTCTTTTAGATTCATGTGCCCTTTAATTAATTTGATCTAATGGTGGTTTTGTTACTTGTGCCATACCCTTCTCATGTTTTAGACAACCATTCCTTTTTCTTTTCTATTCTCTCCTTTTTGTATTTATTGCCACTGTCACTTGATATGGTCCTGTCAAATTATTTTTTAATGAATAAATTTTTACATATGACACGAAGACCGTTGTTATGTTGCACTGTTAATGAAAACACCGCAGCCTTTAGAAGAAGTGAACACAAGTATCTTGTACACAAGTGGATCTGTTTAGCAGAGATATAGCACGAAATGAGATCTCTTGCCTCTCACAGACCATAAAGCCATTTGTGTAGACAGGAGCCATAATCCTGTGAGTGTGCGTGTGGGTTTGTGTGTGTCTTCATTTGTGTGCGCTCGTGTGTAGACAGGAGCCAGAATCCTCTCACATCCAGGTCAGTAAAACCAAACCAGTCCTGTTACAGAGGCTCAGTAAGACATGATAAGGGCGCAAGCTGTCTGATAGGTTCATGGGAAAAGTCCAGTAGCTCAGAATTTCACTCCCTCCCTCTTTTCCCCCCCGAGAATAAGCCTTGCTTTGTGTGGCTATTCAGACCTGATCATAATGCAGCTCTCAGTTAGAGCAGAAGCTGCGCAACAGCACAGGTTCTCCTAGCAACTTGGCCTTTCAGGACCAACCAAATGCCAGGCTAGTGCACAACACCACACACAAAATGCTGTTGTGGAACTTCAAACTTCCAGTAATATGTGATCAGTGTTTTTCTCGTGTTTAGCAAGATGATGAGTCTCCACATGGTGGGTGCTACGGAACAGTAGCACTTCTGTTCTATGGGCAAAAAATAAAATCTTTTTAAAACTCATTGGGTATATCTTTTTAAGACAACACAATGATGAATGCAGCAGTGACATCACATGCATGTGGGCGAAATGTAGAGTGAATGTAAATAGTTTGTAGATTACTTTTCTTCTTGAAGGCAGGAGAATCCTAGCTGTTTTGAACATTTATTAAGGTTAAAAACATTGAATTTCTTTGAATACTTTCCCTTTTTGTAAGCATTAATGGTGTTAATTCTATAAGCCTACATTAATCTTATTGAACACTTTAGTAGACTTAGCAGCACTGAAGAACCGAAAAAAAAAAAAAGACGGACACCAAGTGTTTGGAGCAAGATTTAAGGTCCAGTCACTCAATTTGAATATTTTCCTTTAAAGTCTTTACTTAAACCACAAAATTCACAAGTACAGCAGAAAAGTAATTAAAACACCCATGTGGTGGCCAGGGAAAATCCTTCATAACTACTGTAACTATATATAATTCTGCAAATTACAGGCTTTGCTCTACTGAATTATGTTTCTCCTTTGCTTTTGTCTCAACCATAAATAAAGTTCTAAAAGCATTTAAAAATCTGCTTGCTCCAATTCTACTGGATCACACCAACACAATGACTGTCTAAACACAAACATTATTAATAGATTTGGTAATCTTTTAATAGTATAATAAAATAAAATATTTTATGTTTATATGTTTCCAAAGAGTTTACATTAGGAAATGTTATCAGCATCACTTGCATTAAGTCTTTCATGGTAATTTATACTGTTCACTGTTCATTCTTACACTGGTGGTGGAAATAATCAGAGTCAACACACAGGAGCATCACGTCAGACATTTTAACAGCTGGTATTTAATTACAGACTGAATTGATTAGGCTTATGTCAGTTTTGTCACCACACATCAAAATAAAAGCTCTCCAAAAACACTCAAAAAAAGAACCACTGCTTTTGTTAAAGTGCCTCCTGACACGACTTGATGTCTGCAGGCAGAATACCAAGGCAAGGTTAAAATGTGCAAATAGTTTCCATGTCCTTTTGATGAAATATATAATTAGGTGTCAAAGTTTACAGCCAGTAGAAAATACACAATTTGGCAAAACCTGATTTTTACTTTTTTTTTTTTTTTTTTGCCTGTTTTCCAGACTTCATTACCAGTGACAGTTTTTTTTAAATCTCCATCTGCCCCAAGTAGGAAAGTCTGTACAGCACTGTTTTAGAGCAGTAGCATGATAGGCTGTTTTGTACTTCTGAGCAAAAGAGCACCATCTGAGAACAGCCGGCTGTGGTTTAAGTAAATGGGGGTGAATTTACTTTGTACTTAGTGAGGAATATTTTCCACTTGTGGCTCTAAGGGAATTCCTCTCAGTTCACAGCTGCTAAGGGACTGGAAACATCCCTCTCTCTCTCTTCTGATCACTTCTACTGTATCTCACTTTTTTCTCCTTTAGCCTCTCTTTCTTCTTCTTCTTTCGGCTTCTCCCTTCAGGGGTCGCCACAGTGAATCATCTCTCTCCACCTATCCCTATCTTCTGCATCCTCAACACTCCTTTAGCCTCTCTCTCTCTCTCTCTCTCTCTCTCTCTCTCTCTCTCTCTCTCTCTCTCTCTCTCTCTATATATATATATATATATATATATATATATATATATATATATATATATATATATATATATATATATATACACAGTGGTGTGAAAAAGTGTTGGCCCCCTTCCTGATTTCTTTTTTTTTTGCATGTTTGTCACACTTTAATGTTTCAGATAATCAAACACATTTAAATATTAGTCAAAGATAACACAAGTAAACACATCATGCAGTTTTTAAATGAAGGTTTTTATTATTAAGGGAAAACAAAATCCCAAACTACATGGCCCTGTGTGAAAAAGTGTTTGCCCCCCCGTTAAAACATAACTTAACTGTGGTTTATCACACCTGAGTTCAGTTTATATATTCAGTTTACACACTACTGTATATATGTGCTTGGCTGGTTTTAGTGCAAGTAGAAAGCATTACCTCTTCTATAGTGCTTATAAATTTAAACATCATCTGGAACGCTGGCTGCAAGTCCGTGATGTTAAGTCCTGCTTTATGAGTCTGACTAAAGTTCACGGGCGTATCTGAGTTCATATCGGAAAAATGTCAACCACACAGGATTATATGCGATTACCAGGAAAACTTCTTTAGTCCAAACTTATGAGGTAAATGGTAAGGACAGGGGTTTAAATTTCTCAAATAATAATAATATGAAATGTGTTACTGTAGAATACTTCAGTCAAGAGAATTTGCTAATCTAGATTAGTAGAAATCAACATTTCTGAGACTTTTCAGAAGAGAGCATTTATGATTAAACATTAACAATCTAGTTGTATTGGTCAAAGCACAGACACCACAAAACATTCAACCTTCATATATAATCAGAAGCCATGTTTTACTGTATTGCTCCAGAGGATTCAAGTCATCCTATGGTCTGAACTGTTGCACTATACTATTTAAAATAGTTTCAAAATATTTCGGTTGCATTATTATTTATAGAGTTTACCTTAGACTTACAGGAAGATGATTTAAGTAAGAGAAAGGGAAAGGTCCCCACCTTTTCTTTTTTTCTTCCCAAACAACCGAAGGATTGAAGGAAACTGCAGCTCCAGCAGATACTACTAGGGGGCAGACCTCCACTTACAACTCCTGCAACTGTGGAAATTTCTCTTGAGGTAAAATTACATATGCTACAAATAAGATATACAGGATTTATTCTTAATTATCATGACTGAAGGTTTTGAACCAAGCACCATATTATTACACTATTCATCCACTCTAAAAAAAAATAGCTTTGACATGATTAGAACAGAAAACTGATGGAACTGTCTAATGCACTTTTGTTTTTATGTATTTATACAAACTGGTGGATGCTTCCAGGACAGTATTAGAATTTATAGAGATACCTGGCAGGACAATAAAGAGAGCAGAAAATAAAAGGTGTATTGGCCTGTAAAAAGGTGGCCTGTGTTGTGCAAGAACACACACACACACACCTTTGTAAATGCATTCCAAGATTTTCTCTCCTATCTGTTATGCCCTAATTTAAGATGCCACAAAACATGGCTGGACATGCAGTATGAAATGTCAGACAGACAGCAGTATTCATTTACTAAGATCACAATTAATTCATTCTTTTACAGGAAAGACAAAATATTGCACTTGGTCAGAAGCTGCATTCTTTTGTTTTAACTGTTTTTATTTGCTGTATATTGATAATAACTGTTTATCTTTGGTCTTATCAACTGCTTATAGTTAATGTATAAAGATATTAAAAAGAATGTATTTATTTTGTGTTTTTTCCACAACATTTAATGTAACTATTAAGTGATAAAAAACAATCTGTCATTCTGACCAAACTTGATACATGTTCCATTATTTCACTATGTTACATACACTATATTGCCAAAAGTATCGGGACATGGATGAGTGAGTTTGGTGTGGAGAAACTCTACTGACCTGCACAGAATCCTGACCTCAACCTGACAGAACACCTTTGGGATGAATTAGAGCATCAGTGCCTGACCTCACAAATGCACTTCTAGAGGAATGGTCAAAAATTCCCATAAACACACTCCTAAACCTTGTGGAAAGCCTTCCCAGAAGAGTTGAAGCTGGTATAGCTGCAAAGGGCGGGACAACTTCATATTACATTCATGTACATGGAAAAGCAGATGTCCCAGTTTTGGCCTGGCTCGCAGTCTCCACTCTAATTCTACCCAAAAGGTGTTCTATCGGGTTGAAGTCAGGACTCTGAGGTCAGGATTTTGGTTCCTTCACACCAAACTCGCTCATCCATGTGTTGCTTTGCCGGACCTTGCTTTGTGCACTGGTATGCAGTCATGTTGGAACAGGAAGGGGCCATCCCCAAACTGTTCCCACAAAGTTGGGAGCATGAAATTGACTAAAATGCCTTGGTATGCTGAAGCATTAAGAGTTCCTTTCACTGGAACTAAGGGGCCAAGCCCAACCCCTGAAAAACAACACCTGAATTCAATGATTTGTATGGGTGTCCCAAAACTTTTGGCAATATAAGTGTATTTTCAATACATTCAGCAGTCCGTGTTGACTTGACCACGTGCTCCACATCCATTTAAAGGATATGTCCACTACAGTGAGAACTCCATGGGGTTAAAACCATGGGAGCTGATGACCTTTTGTAGTGTACATCAGTGTATTTTATACACATTGGTGCCAAAGACTTTTATTAACCTTTCATTAAGTAGTGTGGAAAAATAACTTTTGACAAAACTTTATATTTTGTAATAAAGAAAAAAGGCATAGGTTTAGTAAAAATAAATTAAAATTTGGTACAAGCAAAATCAGATTTAAATCCTGTTTCTTTCCTGCAATTTTAGGTAAACTCTTGTCAGAAAAGGGTCCTAAAGTGTACCACTCTAGATGCTGATGCAGTACCATTAAGCATCATTTTAGTGTGTATCTTTTACCTAGAAAGGTGAATTCAGTGTACTTATATGTATATCTGTACCCTGTTTTTGAGTGTGTTGCACCTCAAGTTCCTAACACAGGCTTTCACTCTGCTGAAATATTATCTCATTAGTTGTGGTATGGCGCCACATGCTGTTTCTGGGAGTTGTCACACTAGCTCAGATTTTTTTTTTTTAGTAATTTTTATACATGCCACATTTTTTATTAGACTGTACAAACTTATGCCATACAGTGGGAAGTCGGGACACTAAGGTCTAGGCTAGTTTTGAGGAAGAGGTCACCAATGAGGATATGAATGTAATATGAAGAAATATATACACTATATTGCCAAAACCTTTGGGCCACCCCTCTAAATCAATGAATTCAGGTGTTGTTTTTCAGGGGTTGGGCTCGGCCCCTTAGTTCCAGTGACATAACCTCTTAATGCTTCAGCATACCAAGACATTTTGGACAATTTCATGCTCCCAACTTTGTCAACATGACTGCACACCAGTGCACAAAGCAAGGTCCCCTAAAGACATGGATGAGCGAATTTGTTGTGGAGGAACTTGACTGGCCTGCACAGAGTCCTGACCTCAACCTGATAGAACACCTTTGGGATGAATTAGACTGGAGACTGTGAGCCAGACCTTCATGTCCAACATCAGTGCCTGAGCTCATAAATGTGCTTCTAGTGGAATGGTCAAAAATTATACTCCTTAACCTTGTTGAAAGCCTTCCCAGAAGAGTTGAAGCTGGTGCAGCTGCAAAGGGTTGGCCAAATCCATATTAAATTCATGTGCATGTAAAGGCAGACCTCCCAAAACTTTTGCCAATATAGTGCACATACATGCATGAAGTAGTTTTCAATGATATAATAATAAATAATAATAATAATAATAATAATAATAATAATAATAATAATAATAATAATAGTAGTAGCAGCAATCATTTTTACACATTTATGTATAGCTGGTTTTGCTATGAACAACACATTTGTGTATAATGGATTATGCTATGAGTGACACAAGAAGTTTTGTCCTAATACTACACACTTTCCAAATGCACCACCATCTCTTGATTCTTGGTGAAAGGGTGACGAACTGGATGGACTACCTGCAACTATCAGACAACATCTAAATGAGTCAGCAGATGCTTTCTCACCTAGTTCATTCATTTCGCTCACAGATGATAAATACCAGGTCATTCATTTCATTCAACTGATAGTACCAGATCACTCATAATCAGTAGATTTATCACATTTGTTCAGACTCCAATTAAGAGGCTTATTTGTCCAATACGTCCAAACAATGGCATGCTCAATATGCGAACTTGGAGTGACTTGGTGCAGTGACTACCAATGGGACTGTAGACAGTAGAGAGCATGTGACCCACATACAGTTGGAAAAAAAAAAAGGATGCAAAACATATCCAATATCATGGGTTTCCCTGGCAACGTGGGGACAACGAGGGGAGGACTGTGCAAAACTGCAGGACCCCATCGCTAAAAGTAAATAAAGGTACTTTATTTATTTAATGAATTAAATCCTATGATAAAACTGTTGGGATGAGATAGATATTTTCCAGAATGAAAATGTCTGAATGTATGAGAGCTCTCTGAATGGTTAGATGTAAATCATACACTGCAGCCTTCACAGTCAACGCACCTATAGGAGATTTTGGATTAACTTGCTAGATAGTGTTCTCTACCACTTTTATAAAAACACCTTTATAAAAATTGAAGGTATATCATTTGGAAAAACAGTGTGCATCCCTCCATTACAGTTCTTTAGCCATATAGAAACAATGCTAAGGTGCATTGAAGCTGGTGTGGTGGCTAACACGTGCTGTTTGAGGAATATACTTAACCCAGGTGTGTAAAAATATCTAAGCTTAACTTGATCAGCCTGTGTTTTCACAGTTGTTCGGACCGAGCTGGACTTTAAAGCAAGAGTGTGTCTCTCTCACACACACAACTACTGTATGTCAGTGTCACTGCTGTGCTGCGAATGGAACACCAAAATATTATGCAGTGGTAGTCTAATGATTCCTTTTCTTCCATGAACAAGGTATCGGGAATATTACCTGAGAAAAGCATACATTATTAGCTGACCACTTCTTTACCTACTTCTTCTGCAGATGCAACCACCCTTGATACACTATATTGCCAAAGGTTTTGGGATGTCTGGCTTTATATGCACATGAATGTAATATTCATTGTTGGCCAAACCTTTGCAGCTATACCAATTCAATTCAATTCAATTCAATTCAATTCAATTTTATTTGTATAGCGCTTTTAACAAAGAGCATTGTCTCAAAGCAGCTTTACAGAACATAAGAAACAATAAACATACAAACAAACAGTCCTAGATGTTAGACAAAATTTTCCCTAGTGAGCGAGCCTGAGGTGACTCAGGCGACTGTGGCAAGGAAAAACTCCCTTAGATGGAATTAGGAAGAAACCTTGAGAAGAACCAGACTCAAAAGGAAACCCATCCTCATCTGGGTGACACACGGAGAGTGTGATATGAACAATGTCCTTTCTGCATTAGTTGTGTGATGCAGATACAGCATGTGTAGAATGTTATGTGTAAAATGTCCACAAAGGTTTGGCAGCGTTGCTTTGAATACTCCAGTCCTCAAAAGCAGAACCCAGCTGGAGCTGGTCCATCTCTGGATGCCACCGGAGCTGGCACAATCTCTGTGTGAATATCAGCTTCAACTCTTCTGGGAAAGCTTTCCAAAAGGTTTAGGAGTGTAGAAGCGCATTTATGAGGTCATGCTCTAATGCTGGACGAGAAGGCCTGGCTCACAGTCTCATCTCTAATTCATCCCAAAGGTGTTCTATCGGGTTGAGGTCAGGTCTCTGTGAAATTCCTCCACACCAAACTCCTCATCCATATTCAGTGCAATTTCCATCTCATAAATGAAATGAGAACTTAAGGGATATGAAGTTGCTTTCGGCTGCTCCCTGTTCGGGGTCGCCACAGCGGACCAACTGGTCCGCACAACAACTTGGCACAGGTTTTACGCCGGATGCCCTTCCTGCCGCAACCCTCCCATTTTTCCGGGCTTGGGACTGCTGGGATCGAACCCGGGCCTTTCGCATGATAGGCGAGTAACCTACCACTGAGCCACCAATGCCTCGAGAACTTAAGGGATATAAATAGCATTAACACAACAGGGCAGAAAATGCTGCCAGCTTTACAATGGTCATGTCGGTTGATATTTGCTCAATATCATTTGTATAACTTGGAGAATAATCTCTTGCCTCACTCCTTCAAAACAAGCTCTGCACATTCTTTCAGCAGTACTCAGTTTTGAGATTGTTGAGATTGCTGAGGTCATCATATGTTTACCGTACTTTGCCTTTGGGCTTTGTTTCCCCTGTTCTACCAGTTTAGTTTTCCTGTTCAGAAGACGATGAGAGAACCTGGATATTTCTGCGAAAAACCTTTCCGTGTTTGTGAGTATATCGACTGTATACACAAACTACTTTAGAGCATGCACACAGAAAGTTCTTTTTCAATATTATCTACTAGGATGTAAATAATGTTTGTTTGAATATGACTGGTTTGTACTTTGAACAAGCTGAGACACAGTTAAAGGGTTACAGAAAGAGAATGGTCATGTGATGACTGGGTGGAGACAAGAGGGGAAATGAAACAAATGCAGCCACAGTCTAAGGAGCAATGGAGCCAGTAGGATTATTCACAAAATCGGGAAAAATAAGATAATCACTTGTAAGAAATGGAAGAATCCAAGTAAGCAAGATCTTTTTTTTTTTTTTTATTGTATATACTAAAATAGCTAAAACACTCAATGTATTATTCATGTCTTTAGTGTGATTAACTCATCATGGACATTTGGTTACTCTGAGGACTGGCTTTAAGAAGAATTTAATGATAATTTGTATAGTTGTTGATTCTTCTAGTAACAGCTTTATTTGACCCCAAAGTGTTAACGTCTTTTAGCTATGTTGTTATGATGATGTAATGCTATAATATAGTGTATCTCTACACAGGATGGCAGCCATGAATCAGAGCCCATCTAAAGAAGTGCCCCAGAATGGGCTGGCAGATTTCAAAAAGAAGTAAGTCTTTAAAGCAACTTTTTTTCTATCATGTTACCATGTTTCAAATTTCAACATTAATATACACTCCCTGTCCACTTTAATAGGAACAGCTGTACAGCTGTGTATGCATTACCAATAATGTTCATAGATGCCCATATCAGTTGATAAATACAGTATATTAACAGCTTGCAACTTCTGATAATTATCAACATTTAGAATCAAAATAATCTATCTGTCTATTTTTGTCTGTTTTTGTTTTTTATCTATCTATCTATCTATCTATCTATCTATCTATCTATCTATCTATCTATCTATCTATCTATCTATCTAAAAAGAGGGTATAACTCTAGAAACAAAATAATTTAGGATTTATTGAATGGAGTAACTATTGGTTTGTTACTGTGACATTATTTGTAATGTATTATGTTTGTACAATTTACCAAAGGTAGTAAATAACATTTCTTAATGTTGAGTGTAACCCATTGTTCATGATTATTAATGAAATGGAGCCGAGTGTGTAGTTTTGTGGTGTAAATATTGTGTCTCATCTAGTAATCTTTATGTATTAACCTTTTTTTTTTTACAGTGTAAAACCTTCTTCACCTGTAGGGAGCTGTGTGTCGATGAAAAGTGACCATTCAATAAACCCTCCACTGATGTTTCGGAAAGAAACATCAGACACTCCTGGGTAAGACTAGGAGATTATTTTCATAGCTTGCACTGTTTTGCACAGATTTGCATCTAATGTCTAATGATGGAATGTTAGTAGAGGCTCACCTCAGGTGATCTTTGTTTGAATATTAACTAAATACAGTATATTAACTGTACAACAGGTGACATATTAATGTGAGACTGAATTCTGTTCCATTGTTAACACCCAGCAACTTTCGATGATTATCAACCTTTAGCATGAAAATAATTCATTAAATAAATGTTGCTTTGATTTAACATATTTGACATATGGAGTAACCACTAGTTACTTTGTTAGCATTACCTGAAACGTATTATTGTTTATGTTTGTTAACTGATGTAAAGTTTATTTAAAGCAGTAAAAATATTTCTCAATCTTAAGCGTAAACCATTGTTCATGTTTATTGGAGAAATGGAGCCAAGTGTGTAGTTTCATGGTGTTAATATTGTGTCTCATGTATTAATCCTCATGCATTAATCCTCTTTTACAGTGTAGAACCTTCTTCACCTGTAGGGAGCTGTGTTTCAATGAAAAGTGACCATTCAATGAATCCTCCACTGATGTTTCAGAAAGAACCATCAGACACACCTGGGTAAGACTAGGAGATTATTTTCATAGCCTACACTGTTTTGCACAGATTTGCATCTAATGTCTAATGAATCTAACTTAATCGGTGAAGAATGAGTCTACTTATGGTAATTAATAGAAATCTATAGAATCTATAGAAAATAGAATCTATCTATCTATCTATCTATCTATCTATCTATCTATCTATCTATCTATCTATCTATCTATCTATCTATCTATCTATCTATCTATCTATCTATCTATCTAAAAAAGAGGGTATAACATCTGATCTGATGTTTATTTCAGCATTTAGAATCGGAATAATTTATGTTGATTTATTGAATGGAGTAACCATTAGTTTGTTACTGTGACATTATTGGGTGGGTCTTCAACTCCCACCTCCGGGAGAGTTTCAACCAGATCCCGAGGGAGGTTGGGCACATTGAGTCTGAGTGGACCATGTTCTCCTCCTCCATTGTTGACGCAGCCATCTGGAGCTGTAGCCGTAAGGTCTCTGGTGCCGGTCGTGGCGGCAATCCCGAACACAGTGGTGGTCGCCTTCCGTAGAGGAACCAGAGGCTGAGGACTCAGAGGTAGATTCATTCATCACCCAAGCTGAGGTCACTGAGGTAGTTCAGCAGCTCCTTGGTGGCAAGGCACCGGGGGTGGATGAGATTCGCCCTGAGTACCTTAAGTCTCTGGATGTTGTGGGGCTGTCTTGGCTGACACGTCTCTGCAACATAGCGTGGCGGTCAGGGACAGTGCCTCTGGACTGGGCGACCGGGGTGGTGATCCCTCTTTTTAAGAAGGGGGACCGGAGGATGTGTTCCAACTATAGGGGGATCACACTCCTCAGCCTTCCAGGGAAAGTCTATTCCAGAGTACTGGAGAGGAGAGTCCGACCGTTAGTCAAACCTCGGATACAGGAGGAGCAATGCGGTTTTTGACCTAGTCGTGGAACACTGGACCAGCTCTATACCCTCCACAGGGTGCTCGAGGGTTTGTGGGAGATTGCCCAACCAGTCCACATGTGTTTTTTGGACTTGGAGAAGGCTTTCGACCGTGTCCCTCATGGCATTCTGTGGGAGGTGCTCTGGGAGTACGGGGTCCGTGGCCCTCTGTTAAGGGCTGTTCGGTTTTTATATAACCGGAGCAGGAGCTTGGTTTGCATTGCCAGCTGTAAGTCAGATCTGTTCCCAGTGCATGTTGGACTCCGACAGGGCTGTCCTTTGTCACCGGTTCTGTTCATTGTTTTTATGGACAGAATTTCTAGGCGCAGCCAGGGGCTGGAGGGAGTCTGGTTTGGGGACCACAGGATTTCATCGCTGATTTTCGCACATGATGTTGTCCTGTTGGCTCCTTCAAACCTGGACTTACAGTGTGAAGGAGCTGGGATGAGGGTCAGCACCTCCAAATCGGAGGCCATGGTTCTCGACTGGAAAAAGTTGGCTTGCACCCTCCAGGTTGGAAGGGAGGTCCTTCCTCAAGTGGAGGAGTTTATGTATCTTGGGGTCTTGTTTACGAGTGAGGGAAGGATGGATGTGTTCCGGGCATGCCCCACCGGGAAGAGGCCCCGGGGAAGACCCAGGACACGCTGGAGAGACTATGTCTCTCGGCTGGCCTGGGAATGCTTCGGGGTCCCTCCGGAAGAGCTGGAGGAAGTGTCTGGGGCAAGGGAGGTCTGGGCATCCCTGCTTAGACTGCTGCCTCTGCGACCCGGCTCCGGATAAGCGGAAGACAACGAATTAATGAATGAACATTATTTGTAATGTATTATATTTGTAAAATTTACCTAAGGCAGTAAATAATATTTCTGTGTAACCCATTGTTCATGATTATTAGAGAAATGGAGCTGCATGTGTAGTTACATGGTAGTTTCATTGTGTCTCATGTAGTAATGCTCTTTTACAGTGTAGAACCTTCTTCACCTGTAGGGAGCTGTGTTTCAATGAAAAGTGACAATTCAATGAATCCTCCACTGATGTTTCAGAAAGAACCATCAGACACACCTGGGTAAGACTAGGAGATTATTTTCATAGCCTACACTGTTTTGCACAGATTTGCATCTAATGTCTAATGAATCTAACTTAATCGGTGAAGAATGAGTTTACTTATGGTAATTAATAGAAACCTATAGAATCTATAGAAAATAGAATCTATCTATCTATCTATCTATCTATCTATCTATCTATCTATCTATCTATCTATCTATCTATCTATCTATCTATCTATCTAAAAAAGAGGGTATAACATCTGATCTGATGTTTATTTTACCATTTAGAATCAGAATAATTTATGTTGATTTATTGAATGGAGTAACCATTGGTTTGTTACTGTGACATTATTGGGTGGGTTTTCAACTCCCACCTCCGGGAGAGTTTCAACTAGAGTTTCAATTTACCTAAGGCAGTAATTAATATTTCTTAAGGCTAAGTGTAACCCATTGTTCATGATTATTAGGGAAATGGAGCTGCATGTGTAGTTTCATGGTAGTTTCATTGTGTCTCATCTAGTAATCCTCTTTTACAGTGTAGAACCTTATTCACCTGTAGGGAGCGGTGTATCAGTGAAAAGTATGAACCCTCCACTGAAGTTTCAGAAAGAACCATCAGACACACCTGGGTAAGACTAGGAGATTGGGTTTATAGGTAGAATGTTATAACTTTCTTCTGTAAAGTTATTTATTTGGACATTTAATTCAGTTTTACTGATTACATTTGTTTCATCAAAATAAATATTTCTTGAGGTATTATTAAGTTTATTACTCACATACTGACGTTATTACATATAATATTTCTAAATAGTTAAGTTGCGTTACAAGGGTTCCAAATTAAAGAAATGCAGTCCATCAAATCGTCCATCTTAAAAAATGTCTTTATTATACAACCTTTAAGTTTGTGTTGAGTATTTTGACACTATCCATGTTCATGTTCAGGGCAATCCAACAGGAAAGAGAACACACTTCAACACTCAGCTGTGTGTCTTTTAAAAGTGACAAGTCTATTGAGCAACCATTCTCCATGAACAATCCTACTGATCACAGGTGGGAGTTCTGAAGCAGGTGGCATGTTTTTTATCACATTTCTACATTACATCTCAACCTACAATTAATTTCCGCATTAATATTGTTACGGGTAGCAGGGCTGAGGGTGAACCACTAGGGGGCCCTCAGTAGGGGTTGTCATGTCTGTTTATGTTTATGTTTTGGCCATGTGTGTGTTTAAGCCCCGCCCTCGCCTAATGTGTGTTCCTGCCCCTGATCACCTGTTCCCAATGTTTCCCTGATTATGTTTCCTATATATAGTCCTGTCTTTGTCTTCTTTAGTTGCTAGTCCTCGTTTGTATGTAGGCCGATGTGGTGTCGCGGTTTCTGTTCCATGTTCTGTTCATGTCTCGTGTTTGATGTTTAATAAACCCCTTTTTGTTTCACGGAAGCTTCGCGTTGGGTCTGTTATATCCAGCCGGACACCGCCGGCCGTAACAAATATACATCCACTGTCCAGTTTAATAGGAACACCTGCATACCTACTCATTGTAATAATGTTATTAGACGCTCATCTCAGTTGTTCTTTGTTTGAATATTAACTAAACACAGTATATTAAGTGTACAATAGATGACATTAATGTGAGACTGAATTGTGTTCCAGTGTTAACACCTAGCAACTTTTGATGCTTATCAACATTTAGAATCAAAATAATTTCTAAAATAAATGTTGATTTATTTTAAAACATGGATGGAGTAACCACTGGTTAGTTGCTTTGTTACGTATTACTACGTATCATTGTTATGTTTGTTAAGTAATGTAAAGTTTACCTAAAGCAGTAAATAATATTTCTCAATCTTAAGCGTGGGTGGGCACGGTGGCTTGGTGGTTAGCACGTTTGCCTCGCACCTCTAGGGGTGAGGGTTTGATTCCCACCTCTGCCATGTGTGTGTGTGTGGAGTTTGCATGTTCTCCGCGTGCCTCGGGGGTTTCCTCCTGGGTACTCCAGTTTCCTCCTTCAGTCCAAAGACATGTATGGTAGGTTGATTGGCATCTCTAAATTGTCCGTATTTGGCATGAGTGAATGAGAGTGTGTGTGTGTGCCCTGTGATGGGTTGGCACTCCGTCCAGGGTGTATCCTGCCTTGATGCCCAATGACGCCTGAGATAGGCACAGGCTCCCCGAGAATAGATCGGATAAGTGGTAGGCTATGAATGAATGAATCTTAAGCGAAAACCATTGTTCATGTTTATTAGAGAAATGGAGCCAAAATATGATAATAAATATTAAATGTGAATCTATCTATCTATCTATCTATCTATCTATCTATCTATCTATCTATCTATCTATCTATCTATCTATCTATCTACATTTTTTGTATGGTTGAAATGGTAATGAAGTATCCAAATGTGCACAAAATCTGGGTAGACCTACTAACAGGAGTATAAATGTGAAGAAAAAGACTGTCACTGAGGTCCTCTAGTGGTTGTCTGTCACAATAACAAAAGGAGAGCACTCTGTTAATGGCCAGTTTTAAAATGCGCACATAAAAGTGTGATGCTTAAAAAACAGCACAAGATACATGATCATATTTTTAAAGAACAATATGCAGTGGGTCCATCAGTCATGCAAAAAAATAAACCAAAAAAGTATAATAATAAAATAAAAGTAATAAAAAATGTCTTTAATTTAGAACCTTTAAGTTTGAGTTGAGTATTTTGACACTATCGTATTTTGACTACTAAGCGTAAACCATTGTTCATGTTTATTAGAGAAATGGAGCCAAGTGAATAGTTTCGTCGTGTTAATATTGTGTCTTATGTATTAATCCTCTTTTACAGTGTACAACCTTATTCACCTGTAGGGAGCGGCGTATCAGTGAAAAGTATGAACCCTCCACTGAAGTTTCAGAAAGAACCATCAGACACACCTGGGTAAGACTAGGAGATTGGGTTTATAGGTAGAATGTTATAACTTTCTTCTGTAAAGTTATTTATTTGGACATTTAATTCAGTTTTACTGACTACATTTGTTTCATCAAAATAAATATTTCTTGAGGTATTATTAAGTTTATTACTCACATACTGACGTTATTACATATTATTTATAATAATATTTCTAAATAGTTAAGTTGCGTTACAAGGGTTCCAAATTAAAGAAATGCAGTCCAACAAATCGTCCATCTTGAAAAATGTCTTTATTATACAACCTTTAAGTTTGTGTTGAGTATTTTGACACTATCCATGTTCATGTTCAGGGCGATCCAACAGGAAAGAGGACACACTTCAACACTCAGCTGTGTGTCTTTTAAAAGTGACAAGTCTATTGAGCAACCATTCTCCATGAACAATCCTACTGATCACAGGTGCGAGTTCTGAAGCAGGTGGCATGTTTTCTATCACATTTCTACATTACATCTCAACCTTTAATTAATTTCAGCATTAATAGACATCCACTGTCCAGTTTAATAGGAACACCTGCATACCTGCTCATTGTAATAATGTTACTAGACGCTCATCTCAGTTGTTCTTTGTTTGAATATTAACGAAATACAGTATATTAAGTGTACAATAGATGACATTAATGTAAGACTGAATTGTGTTCCAGTGTTAACACCTAGCAACTTTTGATGATTATCAACGTTTAGAATCAAAATTTAGAATGTAAAGTTTACCTAAAGCAGTAAATAATATTTCTTAATCTTAAGTGTAAACCATTGGTGGCATTGGTGGCTCAGTGGTAGGTTTCTTGCCTATCATGCGGAAGGCCCGGGTTCGATTCCCAGCCACTGGATGTAGTGCCGGTCCCAAGCCTGGAAAAATGGGAGGGTTGCATCAGGAAGGGCATCCGGTGTAAAACGTTTGCCAAGTTGTTGTGCGGACCAGTTGGTCTGCTGTGGCGACCCTGAACAGGAAGCAGCCGAAAGCAACTTCTTCTTCAATCTTAAGTGTAAATCATTGTTCATTGTCCCATGCCCTGTGTTTCTTTAAGTCTCTGGAACTGTTCTTCCAGAAGATATTCTGTTTCGATGATGGTGATGGAATACTTTCTGAGAAATGAGTCCAAAATCTCCCATTGGTGTTCAAATGGATTGCGATCTTGTGAAGATCATAGCATAGCATTCAGGCTAATCCAGGTTGAGAGATTACACATATTTGAGCCTGTTACCATCAAAGAAGTATCAGGACAGGCACTGATGTGTTCTTGTTTCTTTTGATATTAGCCATATTATCAGTGAGGATGAAGTTTATGCACTCTTTAGATTAGCCCTACAATAATAAGAAAGCAATTGTGCCCTAGCACACATCCGATCAACTTACATCGAAAGGAATCAGCTCGCATTTAAGAATATTGTCTCTTTTAAGACCAATCCATTTTAGTAAGTGTGTCAATAGTAGAAATGTCAAGGAGAGTAGCAGAGAAAATGCACTATGTAAAAATGCTGTAGAAAGATGCACGTATGGTTAATATGGTAGTAAATATAGTTATGTAGTACCTGCTGGTCTTTTTAACAACTGCATTTGTGACACTTTTCTCCAAAAATAGGAAGAGAACCAAGATTCAACTAAAAAACAAAATAACAGAAAACATGATTTCCTCTGCTGAACTGTAAGCTAACTTCTTAATTTATCTTTTTTAAAGATTTTTGTTTTACTGTGATTGTGGTGATTATTGTTTAAAAAAAATCTACATGTGATCAATAATGTGATCATGTTATAGGTGGCCACCTGACAAAAAATTAAAATCTAGTCTAAAGAAACGATTCCAGCGGATATCTAACGGAGTACAACAACAGGGATATTCAAAACTTCTCAATGAAATCTACACAGAGCTTTACATCACTGAGGGAGGAAGTGGAGAAGTGAATAATGAACATGAGGTGAGGCAGATTGAGACAGCATCAAGGATTCACCAGATAATAGATGACAAGCCAATCAAATGCAACGACATCTTCAAACCCTTACAAGGACAAGATAGAGTCATAAGGACTGTGCTAACAAAGGGAGTTGCTGGCATCGGAAAAACAATCTCTGTACAGAAATTCATTTTGGACTGGGCAGAAAACATAGCGAATCAAAATGTCCATTTTATATTCCCACTTCCCTTTAGGGAGCTTAACTTGCTGAAGGACCAGCGCTTCAGTCTGGAGGATCTGCTTCACCATTTCTTTCCACAGCTAAAAGAAATAACCTTTACGAATGTTACCACAAAAAACATGGTGTTCATTTTTGATGGTCTGGATGAACATCGTTTATCCTTAGATTTTAAAAACAGTATGGTTGTTAGTGAGGTAAATATCACTACCTCAGTTGATGTTTTGCTGACAAACCTCATCAAGGGGAATCTTCTTCCTTCTGCACTCATTTGGATAACCTCCAGACCAGCAGCAGCTAGTCAAATTCCTCATGAATGGATAAGTCAGGTCACTGAGATCCGAGGATTTAATGACCCTCAGAAGGACGAATACTTAAGGAAAAGCATCAGCGACGAAAGCCTGGCCAATGATGTCATCAAACATCTGAAGTCGTCAAGGAGCCTCTATATCATGTGCCACATACCGGTCTTTTGTTGGATTTCAGCAACTGTTCTGGAGAAGATGTTAAAAGAAGCAGATGGCAAAGCAATTCCCAAGACTCTGACTCAAATGTACACACATTTTATCATAATTCAGACTCACATTAGAAAGGAAAAGTTTAATGAGGATGACAAAGAGATGATGATTAAATTAGGAGAGCTCGCCTTCAAACAGTTGCTAAAAGGCAATTTGATCTTCTATGAGGAAGACCTGGAAGAGTGTGGCATCAATGTCAATGAAGCGGTCGTGAACACAGGAGTTTGCACAAGAATCTTCAGAAAGGAGTTCGAGTGTCTCCATAATAAAGGAAGGGTCTTTTGCTTCGTACACTTAAGCATCCAAGAACATCTTGCAGCTTTGTATGTGTACATAGACTTC
The DNA here is from genome assembly GCA_033459395.1 of Hemibagrus guttatus. NCBI lineage: Eukaryota > Metazoa > Chordata > Actinopteri > Siluriformes > Bagridae > Hemibagrus > Hemibagrus guttatus. The sequence continues at coordinate 18,155,514 of JAUCMX010000011.1, forward strand.
AGCAGAGGGAACAAAACTGTGCTTCACCAATGGAATCCAGCAAAGTGCGCCATTAAATTTTCATGTTTGTCCCTCACTGAACTTCACAAGAGTGCTGTGGACAAAGCCTTACAAAGTAAAAGTGGGGAGTTTGACCTGTTTCTCCGCTTCCTGCTTGGCATCTCTCAGGAAAGCAACCAGGCTCTGCTGCAAATGCTGTTGCCACAGACATCAGAATACAGTTCCCCAAATGTTCAACAGACAACCGAATACATCAAAATTCGACTCAGGATGCGTCTCGATCCAGAGAAGTATATCAACCTGTTTCACTGCCTAAATGAACTCAATGACTTTTCTCTAGAGGAGGAGATACAAGAATTCCAGAGATCCAGAAGTCTTGCCAAGACCAAACTCTCACCTTCACAGTGGTCTGCTCTGGTGTTTGTGTTGCTGACCTCAGGAAATGAACTAGATGTCTTTGACCTGAGGAAATACAGCATGGAAAATTCAGATGAGTGCCTTCAAAGAATGTTGCCTGTTGTGAAGTTGTCTAGAACAGCTGAGTAAGTTTCCATTTCTGCAACACATGGAAGATGATTATTATAATTTTCAGAAGGCTTTTTTGTTCAAGCTTTGTCTCTTGATTTGTCTTCCAGAGTCAGACAATGTAACCTCTTAGACAAAGGCATTCAAGCTCTGACCTCGGCCATCAGCTCAAAGTCGTCAAGCCTCAAAGAGCTGAAACTCACTGGTAATACTTTGCATCAGTCTGGAATAAGAATTCTTTCAGAAGGTCTTCGAAGTCCACACTGTAAACTGGAAATGCTGGAGTAAGTTCATGTTTTGAACACAAATAAGCACACCACCTATACATTTCAGTTTAATATTACAAGTGCTGGTCTAAGATGAACAATTCGATCATTACAGTGTGCTGTATACTCTTAGAAAAAGAGTCTATTTGTTTTTCTGAAAGCAAACCCCTTTGTTGTGATGTTCAGAATAGGATTTTACAGGTTCCCCCATACTATAACTACATAAAATGGTTCTAGAGTATGCTCGTTGTCTATATTCTTAATTCTATTTGTTTTCCTGCAGATTGTCTGAATGTGGTATTCAAGCAGAAGATTGCAGTCACCTTTTCTCAGCTCTTAACTCAAACCCTTCACACCTGAGAGTGCTTGACCTGAGCTTCAATCCCCTGTGTCCATCAGAAACTTCAGAAACATCAGGAATAATCTTCCTCTCTGATACTCTGAATAATCCACTCTGTAGGCTGGAAAAATTAAAGTGAGTGCTAGATCATACTTTTAAACAATCACTTTAATGTCATTTATCTTAGACAATATTATTGTTTTAATATTTTATTGAAAGTTAAACTTACAATTTGTCACCAGGCTTTATAACTGTCAGCTGAACAGCAAAAGCTGCCCATACCTGGCTACGGCGCTGAAAAATAACTCCAGTTTGACTGAGTTGGATTTGAGTAAAAATGCTCTTAATTCTGATGGAGTACGACATCTCTCCAAAGGCCTGGAGAATCCATCCTGTAAACTGAATGTTCTAAAGTAGGAGAATTATCTAAAACATTTTATACCACCTTAAGTGTCAGAACATACAGTGATCAGGCATAACATTATGACAGGTGAAGTGAATAACACTGATTATCTCCTCATCATGGCACCTGTTAGTGGTTGGGATATATTAGGCACCAAGTGAAAATTTTATCCTCAAGTTGATGTGTTAGAAGCAGGAAAAATGGGCAAGTGTAAGGATTTGAGCGAGTTTGACAAGGACCAAATTGTGATGGCTAGACCACTGGATCAGAGCATCTCCAAAACTGCAGCTCTTGTGGGGTGTTCCCGGTCTGCAGTGGTCAGTATCTATCAAAAGTGGTCCAAGGAAGAATCATCAGTGGCAACAGGGTCATGGGCGGCCAAGGCTCATTGATGCACTTGGGGAGCGAAGGCTGGCCCGTGTGGTCCAATCCAACAGACGAGCTACTGTTGCTCAAATTGCTGAAGAAGTTAATGCTGGTGCTGATAGAAAGGTGTCAGCATACACAATGCATCACAGTTTGTTGTGTATGGGACTGCATAGCTGCAGACCAGTCAGGGTGCCCATGCTGACCCCTGTGCACCGCCAAAAGAGCCAACAATGGGCACGAGCATTAGAACTGGACCACGGAGCAATGAAAGAAGGTGGCCTGGTGTGATGAATCACATTTTCTTTTACATCACGTGGATAGCCGGGTGCGTGTGTGTCGCTTACCTGGGGAACACATGGCACCAGGATGCTCTGTGAGAAGAAGGCAAGCCGCCGGAGGCAGTGTCATGCTTTGGGCAATGTTCTGCTGGAAAACCTTGGGTCCTGCTATCCATGTGGATGTTACTTTGAAACATACCACCTACCTAAGCAATGTTGCAGACCATGTACACCCTTTCATGGAAACGATATTCCCTGATGGCTGTGGCCTCTCTCATTAGGATAATGCATCGTGCCACAAAGCAAAAATGGTTCAGGAATGGTTTGATGAGCACAACAACGAGTTTGAGGTGTTGACTTGGCCTCCAGTTTCCCCAGATCTCAATCCAGTGGAGCATCTGTGGGATGTGCTGTACAAACAAGTCTGATCCATGGAGGCCCCACCTCACAACTTACAGGACTTAAAGGATCTGGTGCTAACATATTGGTGCCAGATACCACAGTACAACTTCAGGGATCTAGTGGAGTCCATGCCTCAATGGGTCAGGGCTGTTTTGGCAGCAAAAAGGGGGACCAACCCAATATTAGGCAGGTGGTCATAATGTTATGCCTGATTGGTGTATGTTGACAACGTTTTCTTGTGTTTGTGTGAGAAATGCATTACATACGTAAAAAGACACTGATCACTCTTGTGTTAAGTGTTTCTCGAGTTAAGTGTTTGATCATCTCAGAAGGATATTCTGACATATCGTGTATCTGCTTTTTTCCACGTACAGCCTATCAGACTGTGGCATCACCGGTGACGACTGCCTCATACTGTGTGAAGCTTTAAATTCAAACCCGTCTCACCTGAGTGAGCTGTGTCTGAACAGGAATAGACTTGGGGACATTGGAGTAAAGCACATCTCAGATTTTCTAAGCAAGCCCTGCTGTAAGCTGGAGAAGATAAGGTGAACATTAATTCATTTTAATTCTATAGGTTTTAAACAAATATCTTTAAATAAATGAATATTAGGAGAATAATAAACAAATGCATCAAAAAAAATGGTTCCACATGCCTCAAATCTAGCAGCCTGTGCACCTTTTCTGTCTATATTTAGCTTCTTCGGTATTGCAGTGATAACATGATTAACATTTAAAACAGGCTTTTAACTAGAAAAAATCTTGTATTTAAAATGCTAAATATATAATCAAGCAATTCCAGTTTCACTTTTAGTGATGTATTTTTGTAATGATTTAGATAACTTTTTTTTTCATGTAATGTCACAAACTGGAAATGCTAGAGATTAGCATTTTTTAAGTTATGTTAGCATCATGGAGTTAGCATGATGTTAACTGATGGTAAAAAGCCATTAACCTTGTATCTCCAACAAAAGTACAGTGAAGCAAAATTGGGAAAACATGCTAAAAATCCAGAAAATACATAGTATACCTTTCAATGTAGACATTTTTCACACAAGACTTTATACCGTAGCTGTTTACACGTTTTGGAGAAATGCCAAGTGACATTTAATGTGTATTTTTTCTAGTTTGTCATACTGTTCTGTCACTGAAAGCGGTTGCGCTGATCTGGCCTCGGCTCTCACACTCAACCCATTACACCTCAGAGAGCTGGAACTAACTGGGAACCAACTACGGATCTCTGGACGGGAAAAACTTTCAGTTCTACAACAGCATAAAGACTACAAACTGGAAAAACTAAAGTGAGTTGTCCCCTTTTTATTCACAGATAAAATAGCTCTGATAATCTGTAATATCTGTAATAATCCCAGCTGCAGGAGCCTAACGTGTAGATCCAGAAGATTTTCTGTTCATGGACCTTTTAATTACCTCATGATTATATACTTTTCTGCAAGCCAGCAAATACCTGGGCATGAAACTTGCCATACTTAATCAATATTCATCCAACTAACATATCTATCCTCTTAACATTTTTAATATTATTGCAAGTGCAACATGACACACTTGTTACATAGCATCATTTCTACAGCTTCTCCAGTGAGGTGAGAGCACAAAATATGAACCGATTCTGTAACTTTGAGTAGGAAATGACCCTCCAGATTAACTACACATTAATTAGCTCACTTTTTGCAACTAATAAGCAATCAAGCATATAAAATTCGCATACACACCATGACTCCCATAGGTTCTTTTTTAATCACAGTTAATTCGTGGTTGTTACCAGAAGAACTTTTTAAGTTTAAGTAACATTTTAGGATTTATGATAAATAATGTTTTCTTTCTTCTTATATTATTGTAGGTTATAGAACACTAATGCACTTCTGTACAGGACAAAACTATATGTATTCTTCCATGTCCTTCTGCCATGAGTGAATGGATTGCACAGAACAAAAACTCAAATAATGCTTGAAGTGTGGAAGGAGGAACGACTGCTTACACTGAGCATGGTGGTCTACCCTGATCTTTATCTTTCAACCGAGGAAATACTTTGCAGTGACACGTGTCTTCTGAGATGCTGTTGTGATAGCATCAGCAACAGCTGAGCATGTTTGTGTCTGCTCTTTCTTGCCCTCTCTTTGGTCTTATTCTCTTCTCCCATATCTTTGCCTGTGTCAAGAATACGTTTACATGAACTAGTATTTTATAAGGTAGGCTTTGTATTTTCATACTAGTGTGGGTGTTTTGTTATAATTTTCACTATATACTATAATATTATATGAGGTAGCACAGAGTTATCAAGCCAGATACTATAATAACTGAAGATTGCATTTTAGTTAATATTGTTAGTTTTGTGAATTATTCATTTCATTCCTTTTAATTTTTCATGCAATCAAATTCTCTTCCAAATCCATTGCAAAATCTTACATCTTAGATGGAAAATCTATTTTGGCACCAGTTCCGTTAAAACAGGGGGGGGGGGGGGGGGCAGTGGCCCTAGAACAGAGCCTTGTGGAACACCAAACTTCAATTTTGTATCTATAAAAAGCATTTAGACATTAGCATTTACAACTAGGGCTGCAGCTATCAATTATTTTAGTAATCGAGTATTCTACCGATTATTCCATCGATTAATCGAGTAATCGGATAAGAAGTACTTTTTCTTTATTAAAGAGGAGTACTAAATATGTACGAGAGGCTAGCCAGGCTGTGATGAAACTAGCTAATTTTAAAAAGATTGTTTCTTCTAGCTAAAAGGTAAAATTCGACCATTTAAGAATTCTAATGCTTACATGACATGTCCTTTATTACATTTAACCTGTTGTGAACACATTTCTTGAACAAATTCATATAAAACAAATCAGATAAAAATGGTTGTGACATATATGTCACAACAGCCCTTTAACCTTAAAACTGTCACAGAAAAACTAACGTGACATATATGCCACGTTAGTTTTTTTTTAAATTTAGGATTATAAACTGCTCCGTTAATTTAGCTGATTCAGTGATATTTAGTTAATATATTTCATTATTGTTAAATTCAAAGCATATTTAAATATGAGCCATTTTCTTAATGTAATTTAATAGTATGGATAACAAGAAGTGATACATGGTTCAGGATGTACTGGCAATCATCCTGGAAGATGACAGTGAGTTTGAGGGATGTGACGGTAGCTCAGATGAAGACGCTGAAGACCCTGAAGACCCTGATTACACTCCCAGTAACAAAGACATGGAGGATGATGAGTCATATGATTCTGTTGATTCAGACTGTAGTGAATCAGGTGATTTAGATCAAGTCCTTCAGGCAGAGACGAACCATGGGCAGCAAAATACAACTGCCAAACGAAACAAAGTGTTTTCTTGGAGAAAGAAACCTTTTGAACCCCCTGAGTGCACATTCAAAGGGCCGAGTGTCACCCCACCAGACAATCTTCATACTCCCCTGGGGTATTTCAGGAAGTTCATGAAGTATTTCAGGAAGTATCACAGCAGAAATGCTTGAGTTACTAAAGGAGCAAACAAATTTGTATAGTGTACAAAAATCTGCACATCACAGCAATGTTGACACCACTGTTAAGGAGCTAGAAATATTAATTGGCCTCTACCTGCGCATGGGTCTGTGCCAACTGCCAGGAAATCGTGCTTACTGGGAAAATGACACAAGGTGTGCCATGGTGGCTGATAACATGTCACGTAACCGTTTTCAGACCCTGCTGGCATCTCTACACTTCACTGATAACACTGATTTGTCAAACAGGCAAGAAGGGGATGGAAGTGCTGGAAGATCCATCCATAGCTTGATATGTTTCGCAAACAATGCCTAGAGATTACCCCAGAGGAGTACAACTCTATTGATGAGCAAATGGTGTCTTTAACAGGGACTCACAGCCCAATAAGGCAGTATGTTAAGGGTAAGCTCCACCCACAGGGATTGAAAATTTGGGGCCGCTGCACTTCCTCTGGAATTCTCTGTGATTTTGCAATCTATGAAGGTGGCACTGGGAAAAAAACCTTGCTTGGCATAGGAGGTGACATTGTGGTCAAGCTGTGCGAAACTCTCCCATCAAACCAAAACTACAAAGTATTTGCAGACAACTTTTTTTCTTCAGTACCACTGGTGCTTGAGCTTCTTCAGCGACAGATCTACTTTGTAGGAACACTCCGCAGCAATTGCTTGGCTGGATGTCAGCTTGAAGATGAGAAAAGTCTTGCCAAGAGAGGTAGAGGATCTGTTGATGCCAGGGTGGAGAAAGAGGAACGCATGACCATTGTCAAGTGGTACGACAACAGATCCGTTACCCTGATATCATCCTACTGTGCAGTTGAACCTCAAGACAAAGCTCGACGCTGGAGCAAATTAGAGCAAGCATTTGTGGAAGTTAACAGGCCACATATTGTGAAGGAGTACAACACATTCATGGGGGGGTTGACCTCCATGATGCATGCGTTGCAAGGACCTCAAGTACCACATGAGGTCACGGAGGTGGTACCTCTACCTGTTCTGGCAAACCATAATGCTCGCCCTTGTCAATGCATGGCTGATCTATCACCATTACTGTAAACTACTTGGTATCCACAAGCCACTGAAACAAAGGAGCTTCTAGGCCGAGGTTGCAACTAGCCTTATTCTCCTGCATTCACAAAGGGGCCGCCCATCACTCAACACCACAACTCCACCACCTCCTCCCAACAGAGTTCGTGTTGGAGTTCCAGATGATGTTCTTGCGGACCAGGTTGCACACTGGCCTATGAAATGTGACAAGCATGGTCATTGCAAATTCTGCAAAATCAATGCAACCACTACCCTCTGTGAGAAATGCAATGTGCGTTTTTGTTTCACCGAGGAAAGAAATTGCTTCAAATGTTCATTTTGGCCTAGGTTATTGCCACATAAACAAGTTTCGTTCCTACACTCTTCTGAGATATGTGTTCTATCAAGTTTACTACATAAGTCTGTTGGTCACTTTTCTACAGCTACAGTAACTTGTTGAAAATCCCTCCAATATGAGGCAGTTTTATTTATTTTTATTCAGTTAGCACATTTTTGTTTTGTAAAACAAATCTGAGAAAATTATTTTGTTGTTAAACCTCAGAGGTAAACTTAGTAATGATTTTGTTACTAAAAAGGCAAATCTTTGTTACCAAAGGGAAAAAAAAAAACACTGTCAGGCTGATTTATTTTCATATGAGGAATAAATTTACCATTACCACCCAGTGTTCAATGTTGACAGTAGGGGGTGGTATTTAGAAAAAAAAGTTCAGAAATGTGTTATTTGGCATCAATTTAGTCTGTATTATGTCCCCCATAATTTTCTTTGAAGGAGAAAGGGGTCTTGGGTTCTTATGGGTTAAATGACATATTGCATTCAAAATGCAAATACAAATATATAAATTTAAAAAACTTAATTACTTAAACTTAAAAACGTAAACAGTACAACCTAAAACAAAATAATAATAATAATAATAATAATAATAATAATAATAATAATAATAATAATAATACCTAAACATTGCATTTATGTTGTGCAACTTAACTTTCAAGTTTCAGTCTAACTACAGCTCAAGCAGGACATAAGCCTTTACTGTCTTCCTGAAAGACTTTGTGGCTTTTGTAAGAGGCAAAAATTAGTGGACAAGAAGGTAACTTGGAACAAGAACAAGAGTCTATACACATAAAATTTCTTAACACATTTTTCTGTAACATGAAATTAGAGTTGTTTGGGTGAAAAAACTCCTCTTAAATGTCTCTCTACATACTGGTGTGTGTGTGTGTGTGTGAGTGTGAGAGAGAGCGTGAGGCTATCAACATGAATGATGCTTAGGCTTTCACAAAACTTGGCTAAATTAGGGACATCATAACTAGCCCCCATATTGATTTACGGTCTTAAATAGTCACTACATGTAGCCACAATCCACATTCATTTTTCCGGGCCTTTATTTTAACTAGCAATCATATTGATTTAAGCTAAGTGTAAATGCTAACGTTAGCTTGTGTCGACTCCGTGGACTGTGTGTTTAAGAATGAGATATAAGTATTGAACTTGCACTGTTGTGGTAAACCAGGTCAATCTTACAGTAATCACACTATACAGAGTTTTGTTTCTGTTTTAGTTTGAAATGATCCCAAACTTTGAATACTTTCTGCCATTTTCTTTGGCCTGAATCTTTTCTCCCTGAGTTTAGCGGGTTGTGCATCAGTAATAATGGTCCGTGGGAAACGCAGCACTCTGTGTGTAGTTACAGTAAATGGACTAAACGAAGCTTCAAGGCAACTAATTTTCCTCGATGATTTTTTTGTATTCGAGTTACTCGTTTCAGCCCTATTTACAACTGATAATAGCCAGTCTCCAGTTTTAAAAATGCACAATATTTTAATCAGGATACCTCAGATTATTCTTACTGCATCATTCCATTAAAAGAATGCTGCTATTGTAAGTATCATATTCATGCAGTGTCATATTCATATAGGTAAAGCATGCTGGTGCCTAGCATCATGTTTTTGATTTTTTTTTTTTTATCCAAACAATGATAATACTTATCCAGAGCTTTGTTACTGACTTGGATCTGAGCTCCTGGATCTGCATGATGCTGCTGTTAGAGTATGTTCTCTAACAAAATCTGGTGATGTGCATTTTTATAGGTTTATTTCTGAAATCATGGCATAAAAGATTTATGGCAATTTATTATTTAAGATAGATCATTTTAATAGTTGAAATGTTACTTTTATGGGTTCTTCACAAGGATTTTTTGGTCCAGCTCTTCTGATTGCAAAATGACTTTTCTCTAACAGTATGTTCTTACCATTATTTCGTTAGTCCTATGTATGTGAAATGCTGAAAGAATAATTTCGTTTGTACTATCTCTCTAGGGTTTGTCTAACGTGTGGGTTTTTTTTGTTTTATTTTTGCCTATTTTAGTTATATTTATAAAAATAAAAGAATGGGGTAAATAAAAATTCTGTTCTTTTATTCCATATTGTATGATTTTACTTCCTTTAAAATACAACTAGTTTTTAATAACAGTTTTATGTTATTGCCTAGATACACTTATTCCTTTATCTGAAACAATAATAAAAGGCCAGCTGCATTTGAGACACAGCAGGTCGTTGCTCCTGGACAGTTGAGAGGAAGAAATACAACCGACTCTTAATTCCCAACGGAGCTGAAGTAATCCACTAGACTCCAAAAGAAGAAAGAAAGGAATGCTGTGTGAAAACCTCTCGAGACTCGGAACAGCACCTGCATTGATGCCTGCAAGGGCTCTTCAGTGAATGGTTTAAAGGAAAAATCAAATATTCAAACTGTCCAGTTATTTTGAAAGCACTCAATACTTTTATAGGGGGGCACGGTGGCTTAGTGGTTAGCACGTTTGCCTCACACCTCCAGGGTTGGGGGTTTGATTCCCACCTCCGCCATGTGTGTGTGTGGAGTTTGCATGTTCTCCCCGTGCCTCGGGGGTTTCCTCCGGGTGCTCCAGTTTCCTCCCCCAGTCCAAAGACATGCATGGTAGGTTGATTGGCATCTCTAAATTGTCCGTAGTGTGTGATTGCGTGAGTGAATGAGAGTGTGTGTGCCCTGCGATGGGTTGGCACTCTGTCCAGGGTGTATCCTGCCTTGATGCCCTATGACGCCTGAGATAGGCACAGGCTCCCCGTGACCCGAGTGTAGTTCGGATAAGCGAACATGCTTCTTTCTGCTGACCAGCTTTTTGAAGATGCTGATTTCATTTTCCAGCAGGATTTGGCACCTGCCCACACTGCCAAAAGCACCAAAAGTTGGTTAAATCACCATGGTGTTGGTGTGCTTGACTGGTCAGCAAACTCACCAGACCTGAACCCCATAGAGAATCTAAGGGGTATTGTCAAGAGGAAAATGAGAAACAAGAGACCAAAAAATGCAGATGATCTGAAGGCCACTGTCAAAGAAACCTGGGCTTCCATACCACCTCAGCAGTGCCACAAACTGATCACCTCCATGCTACGCCGAATTGAGGCAGTAATTAAAGCAAAAGGAGCCCTACCAAGTATTGAGTACATGTACAGTAAATTAACATACTTTCCAGAAGGCCAACAATTCACTAAAAATGTTTTTTTTTATTGGTATTATGAAGTATTCTAATTTGTTGAGATAATGAATTGGTGGGTTTTTGTTAAATGTGAGCCAAAATCATCACAATTAAAAGAACCAAAGACTTAAACTACTTCAGTCTGTGTGCATTGAATTTATTTAATACACGAGTTTCACAATTTGAGTTGAATTACTGAAATAAATGAACTTTTCCACGACATTCTAATTTATTGAGATGAACCTGTAGTTACTCTGTCTGTTCAGATTCAGTGATAAAATAAAACGCCAGATTCTGAAGAAGCTGCAGGTAAAGTGACAGCAAACAGAATACTTCCTGTCTTTATAGCCTGTTGCTCATCTGTACTAAAAATCTCAGTTTGATGGAGAACATGAACTTCCTGTGTGGTTTGTGTTGAATTTTATTTGCAGTAGATAATGACACTGTCTTTTTAATAAACTCAGAGCATATCTTAAAAACTAACTGTAGAAAATTTCTGATGTTGCAATCATTACAGCCATCTGTGCTTGAACTCCAAAAATAAAACAGTGCATTAGCCAATTGCGTATTACAAATCACAACAGTAGTTTAGCTCATGTTAGCGACTGAAAAGCTAGTGTTTTTTGCATTTAATTAACTTACACAATATGATAGTTGACCCATAAAGATGAGTTGACCCAATGTTAGCTTGACAATTGGTTTTATACCCAATACAACAGCTTGTGTAATGTTAGCTAGGTGACTACTGAATTTTGAGCTACTTCTAGAGATAACGTTTAAGTTAGCTAGTTAAATGGATACCTAGTAGTCATTACATGTACTTACACGTACTACTGATACTACTGTTTTATGGTAAACACTATGGCCTGTGCCAGCAGTTATATCAGGTTAACTGCCTAATTAATATACACATAACATTCTACACATGCTGTATCTGCATCACACAGTTGACTATACGTAAATGCAGAAAAGACATTGTTCATATCACACTCTCAGCTGTCACCCAAATGAGGATGGATTCCCTTTTGAGTCTGTTTTCTCTCAAGGTTTCTTCCTCATACCATCTAAGGGAGTTTTTCCTTGCCACAGTCGCCTCAGGCTGGCTCACTAGGGATTACTTTGTCTAACATCGAGGACTGTTTGCATGTTTTTGATTCTTATGTTCTGTAAAGCTGCTTTGAGCTTTGTTAAAAGTGCTATACAAATAAAATAGAATAGAATTGAATTGAATTGAAGTTATTACATTTGCAAGTCCGTCAGCAAGTGTCACCATGACAAACAATTAACACACGGCTTCAGGAAGGCTATGTTGTGAAACAAAATTATCCCAATTTGTTTATCCAGTATACTAGGCTTGAACATTTGAATATAGAGCAGTTCTGAGACCACCACACACAAACAAAGCCACATACACACGGCAGGTACGTAATTGTGACAGTATGACACGACTGATGGAAGACGCTGTTTGGGTGGCAGCGGTCATTCCACTCTGTGGATTCTTCTCAAATTAGACTAAAGAATTTTAATGGACTGGCTAGTGAACTGTGATTAGATAGGCAGAGTAGGGCATGAAACACTAAGCACACACAGTGTGTGTGTGTGTGTGTGTGTTTGTGTGTAAGTCTCATACTTCCCAGACTACAGTGATGTGGTCAGATTAAACTTAGCAGAATCACTTAAAATCACTCACTGAGTCACTACACTATCCCACAATCACTGTCTCATCATTGTTATGATCTACTGTATGCATGGTTACCGGTAGAGTAGCCATGACCTTTATAACCTAGACACATTTAATCACATTATTCACCTTCCACATATTCACCTTCAAGGTATAATTCAACCAAATTATAATGTACATAATTTCTTCTTTATGCTGCATCTAGTCAATCAGTCATGACTTGCATGAGCAAATAAAATTAGAACCATATTATCTTCCTAATCACACACACACAACTCTACCCCCAGGCTTCGGGCCATGCCTCCTATCTGAGTCTGATGCTTGTTTGGAACACCAAATTATCTGCTGCAGTGAAAAAGTGATTCATTTTTAAGATCAGGCTTCTACTATTTTTTTAATTTCTACTATGCACTTTTGATCATCGGTGTATTACAAGGTCAGCAACCACATAAATAAATCTGTCTCATATACTGAACAAGTTTTGTGATGACTTCCAGTTTGCTCAACTGTATGGTGGCGATATGCTCAAATGCAGCATTTAAGTATTAAACATTTTGGATGATATTTTACGTTGCAAAATGGAAACAGGAAACAGGAAATGTGTACATTTTTGTCTGTATTAATCTTTTTAAGATAAAAAGCAGTGATGTCAGAATATATGTGCATGTTTGTTAGTCTTCTTCTTCTTCTTTCAGGGTTCTCCCTTCAGGGGTCGCCACAGAGAATCATCTCTCTCCACCTATCCCTATCTTCTGCATCCTCAACACTTGCACCCACTAGCTTCATATCCTCATTAATTCCATCCATATACCTCCTCTTTGGCCTTCCTCTTTGCCTCCTGCCTGGCAGCTTTTATGTCCAACATTCTCCTACCAATATACTCACTCTCCCTCCTCTGAACATGTCCAAACCATCTTAATCTGTCCTCCCTAACTTTGTCCCCCAAACGTCCAACATGAGCTGTCCCTCTGATGAACTCGTTCCTAATCCTGTCCAATCTTGTCGCTCCCAAAGAGAACCTCAACATCTTCAGCTCTGCTACCTCTAGCTCTGACTCCTGTCTCTTCCTCAGTGACACTGTCTCTAAAACATACAGCATGGCCGCTCTCACCACTGTCCTGTACACCTTCCCCTTGATTCTCGCTGATATTTTCCCATCACACAGAACTCCCGACACCTTTCTCCACCCATTCCAACCTGCCTGCACTCGCTTCTTTACCTCTTTCCCACACTCTCCATTACTCTGGACTGTTGACCCCAAGTACTTAAACTCCTGTACCTTCTTCACCTCTTCACCCTGTAACCTTACTGTTCCACTTCCCTCCCTTTCATTCACACACATGTACTCAGACTTACTACGACTGACCTTCATTCCTCTTCTCTCCAGCGCAAACCTCCACCTCTCCAGGTTTTCCTCCACCTGCTCCCTGCTCTCACTACAGATCACAATGTCATCTGCAAACATCATTGTCCAAGGAGACTCCTGTCTGACCTCCTCTGACAACTGGTCCATCACTATAGCAAACAGGAAGGGGCTCAGAGCCGATCCCTGATGCAGTCCCACCTCCACATTGAACTCCTCTGTCTGACCTACAGCACACCTCACCACTGTCCTGCTCCTCTCATACATGTCCTGCACCACTCTGACATACTTCTCTGCTACTCCTGACTTCCTCATACAGTACCACAGCTCTTCTCTTGGCACCCTGTCATACGCTTTCTCCAAGTCTACAAACACACAGTGCAACTCCCTCTGACCATCCCTATACTTCTCCATCAAAATTCTCAGAGCAAAAATTGCATCTGTTGTGCTCTTTCTGGGCAGTGCATGTTTGTTAGTCTAACTTCAAATATATCATTGCTCAGGAAATAAAGTAGGCTGCTTCACTGTATTTTATGTATATAACATGTAAATGATGTACATTTTAAGAGATTTTCCGAACACAATCGAGCAGTAATTGCCTTTTAGAGTAAACCTTTGTGCTGCTCTACATGCACAACTTGAGGTCAAAGACATTATGGGGAGATTAAAAAGGGAGAGAGACAGAGAGCAAAGGAACAAGATACAGATGAAAAAGAAAAGATAAAGATGAGATGAAACGGTTAGCAAGAAATAGAAAAGAAATGGAAAAGGCAACTACATGTGGGGGGTAGCGTAATACATCCAGGGTATGTTAGAAAGAACGACAGAGAAAGAAGGTGGGAGAAAGTGGGATAGATGATTGACAGCTCCTGTTAGCAGGACCATCTGGCTGTGTTGGAGAGACCAGGTGTGAGGTAGAGATCAATAGCAGAAACATTCCTGCCTATGTGGGTCAATAAGACTGTGATTAAACTCTCTGAATGGATGACGCATGCTGCAGCTGAACCCTGACACAAGTACTGAGATTATCACCCATCACCCAGTGCTGCTCATTACACAGTTTACATTCCCAGCCTGGTTATCTTATTTCCTCCTCCCTCTCTCTCTCTCTCTCTCTCTCTCTCCCCTTCTTTCTCTCTCTCTCTCACACACACACACAGACACACAGACACACTCTCTCTGTATGTATGCTTGTGTGTGTGTGTGATCTGCTGTCTCTTTGAACCTTTTATATAGGAAATCACTTTATTTCACAAATTTATTTAATGCTACTGTATTATTATTATTATTATTATTATTATTATTATTATTATTACAGGGTAAAATAAAGCACACAAAAGATACTGACCGCTAGAGGGAGACATTACCTCATTTATGTACATCAATGGGTCTAGTACTCAAAGATTTAAATATACTGTATATCAGTAGGTTAATAATAATAATGATAATAATAATAATAATAATAATAATAATAATAATAATAATAATAATAATAAATAAATACATTTTCACAACAATGCCTAGCTCTCCTCTCTCTGTCTTGTTCCTTTCTTCCTATATCTCTATTCTTCATCATTCACTGTCATTCTCTCTGCCTCTCCCTCCATAGTTTACATAAAATTAATTAAGCTAGAAGCATGTAGCAAGGCTTAGATATATATTGAGTTATTTTCATGTCTGGTAAGTGAGTTAGTGTACACACTCATAGGCACAAACATAATGCTAATGATGATGTCTGTCTGCTTTTCCCTGTAAATAACATTTTACACAATAAATGACATGTTATAGTGTTGCGTGTGGGAATGTATCTCAGCTTTTAGGTATGAGTGAAAAAGTCAAGCGTTTTATAACTCTTGAATTCATAAATTAATATTCTAACGATGTAATATACGTTACATAATGTTACAAAAATGTTATGTTTATGAGGAAATTTTATTTTATGTAAAATAATGTTTAAAAAAATTAAAAACAAGACAGTTTTAAATACTAGTTAAATAAATAAATACACAAATGAACACATTGAAGAAAGTTTTGTTAATGCAATATAAATACATTTACAAAGTTCCAAGATTCAAGTAGACACAAGATACAATTCAGAAAGATCAAACAAACAAACAAACAAACAAACAAACAAACAAACAAACAAAAAAAAAAATATTTTAGGCTTTTCTTTTTGTTCACCAATCTGAAGGTGAGTCTATATTTTTTTAAAAGAAAAAAAATGAGGATAATGGCTAAATTAACCAAAGTTAACGATCTCACTTTGATTGACATCCTGCGTCACCGGGCATAACCACGCCCCCTTCAGCGCACGGAGCGTAGCTGTGTGTCCGCGCGTACTCAGCTCAGTGCAGTGTTTCCACAGGGGTAGAAGCGATAACACGGATTCGGATTAAACACACACACACACGCACACACACACAGATACAGAGAGAGTGTGTCAGAGATACACACAGTCACAAAAGAAACATACACAGAGAGTGAGACCAAAAGAGACAAACTGGAGCGAAAACAGAAAAGAAGAGTGTTGCACATGGCCGGGATTATTTACACACTCGCTTCACTTTTATTTGGGATTTCCGCCGGTATCAGCAGCCTGCAACGGACTTATCCTCTAAACGAAGGTAAACAAGTCAATCTTACACAGAGAAATGGACAGTTTATCTAAATTACACCTGCAGTTAGAAGTTTGCATCCTCGGAGGATCTAATAATAATAATAATAATAATAATAATAATAATAATAATAATAATAATACACTAATAATAAAACACTCCTAAGATCTTAAAACTGTATCTGTCTAATAAATTAATTTACCCTTATATTTATTAGTGTAGAATTTCTGACATTCTTGCTTTGTAGGGACTGTAATAGTGTGTTAAAGTTAAAAACTATATCCTAGAGCTTTCATCAACCCTGCAATAAACATGTACAAACCATTAACATTTCATTATGTCATAATATTGTAAATAAATGCCGTTATTTGTCTATTTTATAATATAAATTTTTTGCAGGAATGCTGAACTGGGTAATGCCATATCTGCTGTTGGCACCTAATAAATTGTCCAAAATGGTCTTAATAAAAACGCACTGTTTCAATCCCCCCACCATTTAATAGAAAACAGTGGCAGACTAGATGATATAATCTGTAGTCTTTTCTTGTGGAAGATTTTCTTTGTAAATGATTTTTTTCTTGTTTCTTATATTAACAAAATTGCCATTTTGTTAATTGACACATCAAAATAGTGGCACTAAAAATAAAGACAGTTGTTTTCTGTTTATTTTGGATAGATTTGATGGTAGTGTTACAAGCATGCTTGTCAGTAAGTATCCAAGAATTCACTGACTGAGAGCTGCAGAAAAGTTTGAAAAACATGACAGACATGATCCATCCTAATCCTAATCACAGGATTATTAATTACTGCTTATTATATAATAAACATGTCATACCATATACAAACTGTCTTTCAGAAATGTTATTATTTTGTTTTAAATTTGGACCTCGCCAAAATCCCCAGCACCATGGTCTCAGTTTTCCGGTACACATGAAACAGATCAGTTCTGGGGTTTTCTTTCTGTACCCTCAGGCTTCTCTCTGTAATGCAGAGTTGTTCAGAACAAATTCACAGGTAGATTTCTTTCTGTATTCTCCTGTATAAAAGTGCTTTTTTTTCATATCTCAGTTACATTGCTGGATTCAAGATCCGTGCAGGGAGAACTGGCATGGGTGGCGAGTCCGACGGAAGGAGGGGTGAGTACTAAAGAACCAGTTCTCTCTCTTCCCCTCTTTTTCTCTCTCTCACTCTCTCTTTCCCTCTCTCGCTCTCTTTGTCTGATGGGAATTCAGATAGCTAGGTTACTGCGACAAGCATCAGGTTTCCTAAATAGTGCAAGGAGACAGAAATGGCCTTTGTTGGGAAACTTTATCCCTCAACTTCCAAAAAGGGGGAGACTTGGCAACACTGAAACTGTGAGCGGTTCCGTGTGTGTCTGTGAAAGAACGGGGCTTCAGATCTAGGAGGTCACTGGGTTCTGTCTGATAGAGTATGCTCCCTCAGTCTTGCTGCTTTCATGCCCACTATTCATGCATACCTTCCTCCTGAGCCTTCAGAATCGATGGTGACAGAAATGGTTGGCATCTATGCCAAATATTCTCTTGAGAAATAGCCTTTCTCTAAGCAAGGGAGATCAGACTCAAGGTTAAAATAAACCACAATAAGTTAACCTCTATTGCCATTAATACCAGCTAGCCATGGACATGTGATCCAGTCTTATGGAAATGCTTCATTGGCTCTGCTCTGTGATCACCTGTGTGACTGACAGCTCCTTGGCAGCGATGGTGGGAGGGCATTCAGTTCTAAATATGGCCAATTAGCTTCTTTCTCCTCCTGGACTGCTATCTGTGGACAGGGGCACTTATCAGTAACTCGCTCCATTGGCCCTCAGTGCACACAGGACAGGAGAGGGCTCCACACATTGAATTACTCTCTCACACTAGAGACCGGATTGGTTTCACGGCTATTGTCTCTTCATTGCTCAATTTGCAATGTGATTTTGTGAATAATTGGTGGAGATTTTTTATTTATTGTAGTACAGTTTCAGACTGGACACATGAGTGCTGGTAGTTTCAGGAGTTTTATCTGTAGAAAATCAGAGTGTAAAGCAGTGACCTCCACAGTGCTCAACAATGCCAAATAACCTACGATGAATAAACCAGTGAAATAACCAAACAAGCAACATCCAAACTTTTAATCAATTCACCAGCCAATAAGCAAAATAACTAGTCAGCCAAGCAAGGAACAAAATAACAAATCAACCAACCCACAAAATACTCAATCAACCAACTCAAAACTCTATAAACCATTTGATAATCCAACAAATAAAGTACTTAAGCAATGAGAAACAAAACAACCAGACAACAAACCAAGCCACAAAATAATCACTCAACCAACCAGCAAATAAACTTACCAGTCTGCCACCTGTCCAACAAATAAAAGAACCATTTGACTAACAAACAAATTAATTAATTTCTCAACCAACTGTGAAACAAAATAATCAACCGACAAAATAATCAGTGACCGAAGCAACACATAAAATAACTAGTCTTCCACACATCCAACAAATAAGACAACACTTTGATGAACCAACAAATTAACTACCACCTGAGGAAGAAAATAACCAAATTAGTCAGCCAGCCTAAAAAAAACTCTAAATAACCAGTCAGCCAATAGACCAACAAAATATCTATACAACCAACCAACAAAGAAAACAATCATCTACCTAACTAAGTAACAAAGTAATCAATCAATAAAATATCCACAAAAATGGAGCAAAAAATGGATCATCTCAACCTACAAAACAGATCAGTCAACCAGCCAAACAAATTATAATAATAATAATAACCTACAGCCCAATACACAAAAGTGTGTGTACACAACAAACATTTAATTATTATATTAAGGGTAAACTAGGTAAATCTCACCTGGAGAATTAGAGGCCTGCACGATTAAAACTATAATTAGGCTTGTGATTGTTTTCAGAGTTATCATGATTGTAAATATAATTTGTTGGTAACAGTGATTATGGTAATGCATATGAGCTCACTGTGGAAAAGCCTGATTGATCAGACTGCATGAACACCTGCGACCTGCCAGAATGCTCACAGCATGCCCGCTTCACTTCCAGAGCTGTATGAAACAAGCCTGGCTTTATGATGAAGCAGTAACATATCAATGCACGTAGCTCATATTTCCTCTTTTTAAAACTGCCTTATGTTGAGGAGGTCGGGTGAGGCGCTTGAAATGTTTGTAAACCCTGTCTTGCATTTCAAATTTGTCGTCCTGTCCATGTCTGTATTTGTTTTCTATAACTGTGATGATCTGAAGGATTTTTATTATGAATTGAGTTAAATGACATAATTAAAAAAAACAAAACATTGTATCTCCCAATAGGCCACAGTGTTGCTCTGAGGCCTGTTTCACTTACGACTGTGCAAAACATTCATGAAGTGCCGTAGAAAACCTTGTATAACAGCTATAAAGATAGAGATATAAAGATATCTCCTTTCAAAATTCTAGATAAACACTGCATTGTGTATAGCATAGCTGAAAGTTGTAGAATCTCCATATTAGAAGAAAAGCAGCCATCACCGATCATTTCTACTTTCGAAAAGCTCAAGCATTGTTTTGTAAAAAATCCTGTTAAAAAAAAGGATAATAGCATAATGGACTAACTTTCCATCACCTACTTTCTGTTATATGATTGTGTCACCCTCTCCTGTTGGTTACAGGATCTCTGTATTGAGTCTAAAACATAAAAATTCATCTGTGAGACTTTTCTATCTATCCAAATCTATCCAAACTGCCCGAAATCTAGTGCTCAGTGATTTTCTATAATATACAGATCATACAAAATCACTACCATATTAAAACAATATTTAAAGAAATGTACCGACTTTTTAGGTCTTACAGGTTGTAAATGAAACATCAGTATTTTATCAGGATCTCGTACAGACTAGAGCTTGATAGCAGCTGTGTCCTGACTTGTTTGCGTGTACAAATCCTTGCTTTGGTGGAGATTATTTATGATTATACCTATCCCTTAATGATAGGATTTTCTGTACACTTTTCTGAACTTACCATGCCAAATCTCTCATGGTGCTGAAAAAAATATGTCACTACTACTACTGTTTTGAAGTAATTCTAGTAGGCAGTTATAAAAAGCTGAGGGAGGGGTGGTTGAAACACAAAGAAGTTGTGGCTACAAACTGTCACATCTACACACAAAGAAATAATCATCTGAAAAGCCATAAAATTAGCCATAAAATAAATAAAGGCATGTGTGACTAATGATGAGCAAATGTTATGAAATATAGGTTAGATGTGAAGTAGCAGGCTTGACTACATATTTCCAATTCATACAAAATGTAATTTGTAATTCGATATAATTACCTAAGTCAATTAAATTACTTAATTAGCTCCAAAAAAAATTTTCAACTTGTTTTTGGTGTTCCTCACTATTACAATTCTCTCACTTCTCTCCTAAATATTTAGTTTTTATTTTAGTCATTGAGCAATGTTAATGTCACTTTCTCTTAAATATTCTCTGTGTGATCCACAGTGGGAGGAGGTGAGCATCATGGACGAGAAGAATGTCCCAATCCGGACATACCAGGTTTGTAACGTGTTGGAGTCGAGTCAGAACAACTGGTTACGCACGCACTGGATTGAGCGTGGCCCGGCGCAGCGCGTCTATATAGAGATCAAGTTCACTTTACGTGACTGCAACAGCTTACCTGGCGTCACGGGTGCTTGCAAGGAGACCTTCAACCTCTACTACCTGGAGTCGGACTCGGGTGGAGAGCACGGTGTACCAGAGCGCCGCTTCGCTAAGATCGACACGGTGGCTGCCGATGAGAGTTTCACACAGGTGGACGTAGGGGACCGTGTCATGAAGCTCAACACTGAAGTGCGCACCGTGGGCGCGCTCAGCCACAGGGGCTTCTATCTGGCCTTCCAGGATGTGGGTGCATGCGTGGCTCTTGTCTCCGTGCGAGTGTTCTATAAGAGATGTCCGCTGGTCGTCAGGAACCTGGCGAGTTTCCCTGATACGGTAGCAGGTGCAGATGCTTCGGCGCTGGTGGAGGTGCGTGGTGCCTGTGTAGAACACTCAGAGGAGCGCCAAGAGCCCAAAATGTACTGTGGCGCCGACGGGGAATGGCTGGTGCCTATCGGGACATGTCTGTGTCAGCCTGGTTATGAGGAGCGCAGTGGAAAGTGCCAAGGTAAGACGATTCGATTTTAAAGCTCTCTTCTGGTTCTAGATATTCAACACCTCTCTTTCACTCGATATTCATTCTTCTTCCTATTTCTAGATATTCATCCATCTTCTGTCTAAAGACTTCCAGCCTTTTTCTGACTCCGCATAATTCACCCATAATTTTCTCTAGGTATTTGTCTTGTCTCTAGATTTCCTTCCTTGTTCTCCTCCCAGATATACCTTTCCTCTTTCCTTCCCTTTTTTTCTAGACGTTCATCCTGTCCATTGATTTCGATCTCTCCTTTTTATATTCATTGTTATATTTTCTTCATATACCCCATTTTTTCGAGAGCTTCAGCACGTTCATAGATATGCAAATATTCTAGACATCAAAATAATAATTCATCTCCTGTTTCTAGAATATCTCTCTCTCTCACTCTCTCTCTCACTACTGTGTCTAGATATTCTTTATTTATCTAAATAGTAATCCCTTTAGATATTGTTTTCTATTTTCTCTCTTCCGATTCGTCCTGTCTCTAGATATCATCTCTCTCTTTTCTTTTATCCACATTCATCTCTTTTCTGTCTTGACTGTAGATATTCGGCACTCTCCTGTCTCTTGCTATCGAGCCTCATTTATTCTTTAGATTCTTCTTCTCCCTTTAGATCTTCATCCTTTTTCTGTCACTGTATGTTCAGCAGACCATCGGTTTTTTTTTACTCTCCATCGTTTCCGTCCATTTATCCTTGCAAACATCCACCTCTTGATCTATCTATCCATCTATCCTTTTTTATTGCCTTAACGCACCCATCTGTTCAGCTCATATCACTGAGGCAGCACAGTTTGCTGATGAATCTCTTGTCGTGGAGATTGCAGCATCGGCCTGCACTAAATGCGTCATTAAAAGCTGCAGTTATTTTATTTCATTTAGCTGTCAGGTTCGGTTTGTATTGATCTGAAATATTTGTGGTCGCTTATTAACCGAACACTTTTGAGTGTGCTGCGTCCTGCAGTGTATCACACCGTCACACAAGCCGAGTGGAAAAGTGCGTGCTACCGTGCGTTGAAGTGGGACTAAGAACGAGTAAAGCTTGTTTAGTAGTTGTTTGGGTTCTCATACCCTTTGTGGTGATTAGTTATCTGTGGCATCATCTGCAGTCAGCTCATTGAGAGAGCGCTCTGCGAGATGTGCTGACAAGAAGCACTGAACAGAGACGCAATGAAACGTGGAAAGGGAGCGAGAATGTAGAGAGCAGTGAGACATGATTCAAGAGACAAGGAACGATCAGCTTGAGTGGTCTTTATTTTTTTTTTTAGTTCTGCTGTAAAATTTTCACTCACAGTCTGACAATCCCTGAGGCCCACAGCCAGGTTTAACAAAAAAAAAAGGGCATTAAAAAATCTCAGATGTAGTCTTTAAACAAAATATAATATAAAATCATTAAATAAAGTAATGAGTTAAATCTGACTAGTCTATCAATGCTGTTACCATTTAGAAATAATAATAATAATAAGAAGAAGAAGAAGAAGAATGGGGAATTAAGATTGTTTTCCCACAGTAGCATGTCTCACAGTGTTTTATTCCTCTCATACCACAGCATTTGCAATTATTTATTAACAAACCACGTAATACTTTTATCCATATGTAGTTACAGTTAATGCTTTGGAACATCAGCAAAGCATGTTAGTTCCTGTTATCACATTTGTTGGTAAGACAAAAAAAAATGCAGCTTGTCTTGTTACAGGAAAATCACCAAGATCTCTGTTTCAGAAAACTTAAAGGAACAGGAAATGCCGGGACTGAAATCTTTGTGAACACAGTGTCAACAAATCCATATATAATTTTACTCCATTTATGTGGAGCAATGACCATACAAGTCCTTGTTTAAGTGTAGAACATGACAATGTACTAAAATGAACACTTTATCATAACAGGATTACGATTTTATTAAATAAATGGAATGCACTTTCCAACTGATCAGATTCAAGAATTCAACAACACTGTGATCTATATATTATAACATGCAATACTATACTATAATCACATATAAATATCATAAAATGTAATGCAAATGACACTATATACTTCCTTGACCTCTTATGTTGAAGTATAATTATATTACATGGTTATATTATTTAAGAACAGCACGGTCTGAGGAGCTTAAATCTTTATAGCTTTTAATTAATAAATAAATAAATAATTGTAATAAATTCCTTCCAAACATTAACTTCACAATTATATTTGTTTTAGAAGAAAAAAGGATCAAAATGGTTTTAGGATCATAAAAAGCCTTAAACTATTTGTATAAACTTACCATGTAAATACTGATACAATATAGTGAACTTTATTTTATGTCTACAAAAGAGATTGGCTTTCAAAAAGTAGATAACTAGACTCATGGTGAAACACACACACACACACACACACACACACACACACACACACACACTTTCTCCAGGCTCCAGGGTTTCCATGGCTGTTATTAGGGTTACGGTAGCAACCCGTGACATTTGATCTTAGGGGTCAAAGGCTAAAGGTTGCATTCCCTCTCAGCTCTCAAGTGTAGTTGTCCTGACCTGTTTGATGTTCTTTGGTGTGTTTGTGCATGTTGGTATGTGTGTGTTTGAAGACTGTATGTCCATCACAATGACCAAAATGGTCATTTCAGTGATCTCAGGAGAGTTGTAATTTCACAAATGGAGATTGTGGTTTAAACCTGCAGTGCCAAACCTAAACTTGGATTCGGACCATGCCAGTCCTCTAATCCTTTGCTGGCTGATGATATGGGGTGTGTGGGGTGTGTGTGTGTGTGTGTGTGTGTGTGTTGGGGCAAACTCGGCTCTGAGCCAGTTTGGAGGCTCAGGTTTGGGGTGATGTTGGTGTTTGCTGGGAGATGGAGGGGGTTTGGGGTGTGAAAGGGGTAGAGTGTAAGGTTGAAGGTCACCAGCTCCTCCATCCATCTCCGACTTCTTAGCTGACAGCGAAGGAGGAGAAATTTATTAAGACATCAAAACTCTGACAGCTGGGGTTTGACATGACACCATAGAGACTCTCTCGTGGGAAAGATAAAGACAGCGAGAGGGGAGGGACTGGAATATTTCAGTTTTAGGTTGCATAGTGCTGGGCTTTAGCAACTTTTTAAAAATTCTTTACACCTTTGTTACTTCCTTCATCTTGAAGGTCCTCCAGTTGGTTTGATGCAGGATACTGTGAAATTCTTATTCATCTCAAATCCATAGCTCTACTTCTGTCAATCTGTGATTATGACCTTAGTTTCTTAAATATAGTACTCGGTATAATAATAACCATGGATCTTAATGTCACTTCTAATTGTTCTAATTTTGATTTCAAATCACAATTAATGCACTTACACCTTTCCTGGTACTTTTATGAATTACTGGTTAGGCCGCTTGCCGGCACGATGACTCAGCAGGAAGCTTTGAGCTTGCTACCTCACAGTTCCAGGTACACTACAGAGATTGGGTTACTGTCCATGTAGAGTATTGTGTGTTCTGCCTGTTTCTCAATGGGTTTCCCTCAGGGTGTCATCTTTCCTCCCAAGCCATGCCAGTTGCCATTGGCCAAACATACCCTAAGGTGTGAATGACCGGTGTCCCATCTGAGGTGTATTTCCACTTCATACCCGATCAGGATAAAGCAATTATAAAGCAAGATGTGTGAATCAGTGTTTGCACTATTAAAGCACTCAGTCGCAACATGAGCTCATGAGCACACTATCATAACATGAGCTCATTAATAGAACATTAATTCACTTCACGAGTGAGGACAGTTGGAGAGGATTGAGGGAGTGGAAATAATTTCCTACAGGTTGCAGCTACAGAGTTTTAAAGCGCCGCATAAAATGGTACACATATAAAGTGTGACGTAAGGAACAAGCATAAATACGTAAAGTGCACTTAATCTGAAGCAGTCACTGGCAAAAAATTTCCTTCAGGATTAATAATGTGCTTTCTTTTCTTATCTTATCTTATCTCATCTTATAAAACACTTGCCAACTTCACTGTTAGTCAGGAGAATGTAGATGCTCTTTAAAATACTTTATTTTTCCAAAATTATTTCCAAATAATAATTGAGCAGAAAGTTTACCAAATAAAATAAATAAATATTGTACCACAGCTCCACAATAAATATCATGGAATGGTCTTTTTTTATACACCACTTTTCACCTATTTAGCTCCTCTTTTCCTTTATCCAGCAGGTAACCTGGTTGTGTGTGTAGGATGGAGGAGGGGGGAGTGTGTGGAAGTGTGAGTTTGTGCTTGTGTGTGTGTGTGGTTGGTAAAAGCTAGCAACTGAAGTCTGTTCTGTGTAATTGCTAACTTGTGCACCACCCACAGGCCCACATCCAGGCTTAAGGGACTTTTTATTTTTGACAGGAGGGTTTTCCTGGAAGCTTTATTACCATCAGTCAAAAGATTTTTGTTCAGCCATAAAGCCTGGGCCTGATGTTTCTTGCCTGAGTGATTTAGAAACACAGCAGACATACACACACACACACACATGCACACACACACACACACACACACACACACACACACACACACGCACACACGTTTTGTAACTTTTCAGACAATATGATTATGCATGTACTTTATATAATGTATATGTAACCGAATAAGCATATTACGTTTGTTTACAACTTTCCAGCTGTTAGATCTGAAAAATATCATTGATACTGTAGTTTCACTGCAGCTGCATTGTTAGGGATTAGTTCTCTGATCTCAGATACAGTCTCTCTGACTTTCTCTGGGTATCAGCAGCCAATCAGAACCAGCCTGAGACCAGAAACAATAAGGCTTCCTGCACCTCCAGTTAAATAATAACAGCCTGGTCGGGCTGAAATGAAGTGAACTTGGTTCGATTATTTTTTATTTTTAAGTAATATTTAATATATTTCATATAAAGTGCAAGTACTCACCAGAACCTAAATGAAAGCAATACTGAATATCACCAAAACACCAGTCAGAATAACAATGTTTTATTATTTTCGGTTGAAAAAAAAGAAAGAAATGGAAATGGAAAACATTTAAGTCAAATGTTTTGTTTGGCAGGACACAGTCTAGGTGTAATTGGGAATTGCCAAGATACCTTGTAAAAAAGTTAATGCAGTGTTTTTTTTTTGGTAAAACTAGACTTAAATAATTAGAACTTAAATATTTATCAATAATAATATTTATTTATCTATCTATCTATCTATCTATCTATCTATCTATCTATCTATCTATCTATCTATCTATCTATCTATTTATTTATTTATTATAATAATTGTTAATAATTAATAATTATATATTTCTTTTTTTTTTAATTGCATTTATTTAGTTAAATGTGTAAAGACCACAAATAAAATAAATATAGTTAATAAAAAGTCAAAGCGTCTTCCATTATAGCCTTAAAATGACTCCAAGCTGCAATCCTGCCTCATTTTGTATCACAAAAATAAATAAAAATAAATAAATAAATAAAACCCATAAATACAAGAACAAAATTTCTTTGTGCGAATTAAGGCTACAAGCTTCATTTGTGTCATTTGTGTGTGTGTGTGTGTGTGTGTGTGTGTGTTATTGAGACACCATTAACCAAGTGCTGAGTGTACTGGAGCTCAAAAGCACCCTGCTTTCGATCATCTCTCACCGGCAGCTGTCATTACTGGTGGATCTCAGCCTAAACGTCGACGTGACGTTGCTCTAACACTCGGCTAACGTTTCTGTACAGAGAAATCATTTCTTCACTGTCAGCACTCATTAACAGTCTATGGAGAGTTATAACAGCAGACACATTTGAAAGCTCGACATACAGAAAGCATACGGCTCAGCTGCCCCCTCCTCATCCCTCTCTCACTCTTTTTTCTGTGTGTGTGTGTGTGTGTGTGTGTGTGTGTGTGTGCGTGCGCGTGTGTGAAGTGGGAGACGATGGACGGCTGAAAAGCGGGAGACTGAGTGGATTAGCATGTCAAAAGCTCCTGAATTAATAGCCTCTTTCTCTCTCTCTTGCTTTGGTCTTTCTTTGCCTCTCTCCATCTTTATTTCATACAGAGAGGAAAAAGAGAGTGGGAACGTCATAGGCAGACAGAGGGGGAGAGATAAATAAAACAGAAATGGGGAGAGAAAATAAAAGGACGAGACAAAAAAGAGACAGGTGGATGGAGTGAAGCTGTAAGAGAAATAACACACTTGTCTGCTTGGGGGGAAAAAATCTATCTATATATACGTCATGTTGTTGTATAAGTCACACTAGGTACTTTCAGTTACATAAGGGCTGTACTGGTATCTAATACAGCACTGTACTGACTACTTGGTTTAGTCTGATTAATGCGTAGTGTATTGTTTCCTGATTTGTGCCAGGCCTGGATAATATCTGCATGTAAAAACATCTTTCTTTATCTAATCATTGCGTTAGTAAAGTCAGTAAAGTCTTCATTTTCCCCATATTTGACTCAACTCATGAGTCATTTGCTGAAAATACAGTATGTGTATGCCCCATGAGATGCTTTTTAGGGGAAAAGAGCAGAGGTGAGCAATATCGGTTCTTCACAAAGCTGAGCTCCTTTCAGGATCTATTCCAATACTAATTTATCAATTTTAAAGCAATATTTGTAAATTCTGCAGTATCTTTAAAATATTATCGATCTAAAAAGACAACTCGCATCTTTGAAGTGATTTGTTGAAGACTTTTGTCTATGTTTTAATGTAAGTTTCCACCCTAGGATTTCTGAAAGAATTTTTAAGCCATATTCCTACGTACTCGTTCATATCTTGTAAATTTCTTTGCGTGCAATCATAAAATTATGCCGTATAAAATTTCCGCATCTGTGACGGCGAATAATGCGTACCGCAGCCTTACATCACATTTGGCTCCAGAGTTTTACACGCTTTCCTGTCTCCTGTCTCCTCGTTCCGTCATTCCTCTGAGCAAAATGAAGGAATTTCTCTATCATTGATGACGGTTGACTTGATGACTTGTTTCCAGTCATGCACCAAAGTATGTCGGATTAGTCACTAGAGTACTGAAAAGCATTCACCAGCAAACTACTGCAAATCCTGGAATAGGATGCTTAGCAAAAAACAGTCTTAATTTATTTATACTTAATAATCTATTGTTTCAGTTCATTGTTTAACTCAAGACATCAGAAAGAGGGAGATAAAAGGAGAAAGCAGCTCACAGTCTGGAAAATACGTAATACGTTTGTCACAACAGTGGTCTAGTCAGAGCGAAAGAACAAATGAGAGAAGGAGAGGGAAGACGGGGGGAGAGGTTCGAAAGTCTTTCTCGACTTTTCACCAACTCGCTCGCCGCCTTTGATCTGACAGACAGCATTAATGTGTGCATTACATCGCTTTCTGCTTCTCTGTTGCTGAACAATAGGCTCTGATGACTGTCTATCTCTTAGATGTCTATCTTAAAGTTTTTAAACTGAGGACGTAGGTGGTCTTTTATTCCGTCTTTTTTTCCCCCGGTCCGTAATGCATCGAGGGATCAGTGAACTACAAAAGGGTGGAATTCTCAACATGTCTGTTCTCTGTGTCTTACACACTGACAAAACACAGCTGGATTTGGTATTTGACTCGACATGTGCTGGCCTTAAACCTTTCATATCATGATAATTGCCTTGCTGTTTAAGAGGGCTTGGGTGATAATTTGAAATGGTTACTGGCAGGATTTTATTCGAAGGATTTCGATTTTAGAAACAGCGATTTTCAAAAGAATTTCAGCATTTTACAAACATCACCACTTCGTTTTTCTACTTGACGTTGGAGAATCAATCTTTAACACGACAACTATAGTTAAAACATTTTTGACAGGAAAACAACCTGCAGATTTAGTGCCGTGTCACAGGATTGTCACCGCATGCCACTCCTACAACAAACCAACAATGCGAAACACAGCAGGAAAAGCAGCACAGCTGGACTAAGAATGAGACATGAACTGTTTTTAGTGCTAAAGAACAACATGACGTCTGTGTTTGAGTGGAAACAACGGCTCATTAAAAGTCTTTTTTTTTTGTGATCAGACCCGTGGATTAAGACTTTGCTTGCTGTGTAGGTCTTCTATCTTAGACAGGAAAATAGTAAGAAACTGGACAGTGTTACACAGTGGCTTGTATATTCTGTATTTTCTATTTTTGTCTCTGGCGTCAGTCAATATCAATCCAGGAAGCCAACCAAAGTGCTTGCAATCTGCGATAGATAAATATTTTTCCTTCTTATTGCTTGCACATAATGTCGAGAGTAGCACCTATTTTATGGCTGTTGAATGGTTCACTCTTTAATATGCCATAAAACACGGTTATATGTGAAAGACACAAATGAACTAGTCTTAACAGAGAGTAGCAGTTGTCTGATGCCAAGCGAATATAGTTCACATGTCATAGAGATATGAGGTGTGTGTGTATATGTGTGTGTGGTTGCTATATGCTGCCTTCTTCTAAATTTGACTCTATCAACCCACAGATCACATTACACACACATAAATACAAGCGAACACACAGACATGCCCCGAATGCTCTCTGGTTAACGCTCGTTCTCTGTAACACACAAGTATGTCATTGATATTTTTATTGCACACAACACACGCGCACACACACACACACTCACACACACACACATATACACACACACTATAGGGATAGTGAAAATATATCATTGAATAGATGAGCCACTGCAATGCTCACTAAGTCAAAAGGATTGCAGAGGAAATCTATTTAAAAAATGAATTTTTTTTTTTTTTTGTCAAAGAAACACTGAAGGTTAATGTTGTAAAAGTACTCATGACACTTATAATAGTCTCAGAAATAAATATTGTGATGTCATTTATTATTATCTTGGCAAAGTCCCACCTTAACACACACACAGTAGTGTATTTAGTAACATACAGTAGTAATATATAGTAATACGTGGCATTGATGACTGGTGTGTGTGTGTGTGTGTGTGTTGTCATTCCAGTGAGGATGTGTGTTATTGTATGTCTGTCCCGATTTCTTTTCTTTATTCAGGTTTCTATTATCGTAACAATTTTGTTGCTAAATTTTGTGACTATATTTCTATGTCTATATTATAAAGCCATGTTTTTCTCACGTGATGAAGAGGATCGTGGGATTGACTTCTCCAAGGACACGCACTGCTCCCGCAATTTTTCCATATCTGAAATACGGAGCTGTAGATGACAGCTGTGCTTATGCTGAATGAGATAGACTTTATCTCAGAGGCACACAACACTGCACAAACATGTTGCATATTGAGCTTTCTCACAAATGGAACAAATATGCAAAAAAAAAACATTTACACGATAAGAATATTGGTGAATATTGCGATATATTGTGAAACCCATTATTGAACCTTGCCTTGTATTGTGTTATATGAATTACAAGATAATATATGAAATAATTAGAGATTTTATGGTAAAGTTTAAAAGGACAAGCATGTTCACATGGTACTGTATATACTGCACACACACACACACACACACACACACACACATCAATCAGCTAGGCAGACAGACAGACTCTTCACACAGAGACGGCAATCAAACCCCTATGTATATATATATATATATATATATATACAGTGGTGTGAAAAAGTGTTGGCCCCCCTTCCTGATTTCTTATTCTTTTGCATGTTTGTCACACTTTAATGTTTCAGATAATCAAACACATTTAAATATTAGTCAAAGATAACACAAGTAAACACATCATGCAGTTTTTAAATGAAGGTTTTTATTGTTAAGGGAAAACTAAATCCAAAACTACATGGCCCTGTGTGAAAAAGTATTTGCCCCCCTGTTAAAACATAACTTAACTGCGGTTTATCACACCTGAGTTCAATTTCTCAAGCCACACCCACGCCTGATTACTGCCACACCTGTTCGCAATCAAGAACTCACTTAAATAGGACCTGCCTGACAAAGTGAAGTAGACCAAAAGATCCTCAAAAGCTAGACATCATGCCGAGACCCAAAGAAATTCAAAAACAAATGAGAAAGAAAGTAATTGAGGTCTATCAGTCTGGAAAAGGTTATAAAGCCATTTCTAAAGCTTTGGGACTGCCGCGAACCACAGTGAGAGCCATTATCTACAAATGGCAAAAACATGGAACAGTGGAGAACTTTCCCAGGAGTGGCCGGCCGACCAAAATTACCCCAAGAGCGCAGCGACAACTCATCCAGGAGGTCACAAAAGACCCCACAACAACATCCAAAGAACTGCAGGCCTCACTTGCCTCAGTTAAGGTGAGTGTTCATGACTCCACCATAAGAAAGAGACTGGGCAAAAAGCTGAAGCGTACTTGGGTTCTGCAGCAGGACAATGATCCAAAACACATCAGCAAGTCCACCTCTGAATGCCTGAAGAAAAACAAAATGAAGACTTTGGAGTGGCCTGGTCAAAGTCCTGACCTCAATCCGACTGAGATGCTGTGGCATGACCTTAAAAAGGTGGTTCATGCTCGAAAACCCTCCAATGTGGCTGAATGACAACAATTCTGCAAAGATGAGCGGGCCAAAATTCCTCCACAGCGCTGTAACAGACTCATTGCAAGTTATGGAAAACGCTTGATTGCAGTTGTTGCTGCTAAGGGTGGAGCAACCAGTTATTAGGCTTAGGGGGCAAACACTTTTTCACACAGGGCCATGAAAGTTTTGGATTTTGTTTTCCCTTAATAATAAAAACCTTCATTCAAAAACTGCATGATGTGTTTACTTGTGTTATCTTTGACTAAAATTTAAATGTGTTTGATTATCTGAAACATGAAAGTGTGACAAACATGCAAAAAAAAATAAATCAGGAAGGGGGCCAAAAAAATATATATATATATAATTTTATATATATAATTATTATGAGAGAGTGGATGTTTTTATAACATAAAACAATGGGTGTGGGCGTGGATTAAAGTGGTTTTTTTTTTTTTTTCCATCTTTCTTTACCAGTACACCCTTACTTCCCAGAGTCTATCATCCACGCATTTCCTGTAGATTACCTAAACAAACAGTCTAAATATAACCATTTCATACTATGACAGCCTCCTTCAATGATCTAATATTTTACTCTTCTGGCAGATAGAACAGAAAACAGACACCCAAAAACACACACACACACACACACACACACACACACACACACACACACACACACACATTGAGATACTTGTTTACATATTGTATAATACGGTAAAAATGACATTTTGTACTAATTAACATTATTTTAACAGACCATGAGCTTCAGCATTAATACATTATGCATTAAATGTTAACCTAATAATGAACACATGCCTTAAATCATGTGTATTTTATCGAGGACTGACAATAGATCCAAAATGATCAGCACTGCCAGTGAACCACTTGGAATAAATAATAATAAGGTTCATATTGGTCATTATAGGACTATTTCAGACTCTACAATAGAATTAGCAGTGCATTAACACACTTGTGCAGATGTTAATTAAGCTGTTAACATCAATAAGGAAGTATATATGTTAAAGTTTATGGTTTGTTATTGTACTAATACAGTAATTTATTGTAGTAAAGACACCCTGATGTAAGTGATACCACAGTGATTTGGAGAAATCAATCTTAAGTGTATTTTGGTCATATGCAAATATATAAGTTCACCTTTTATCTTGTTTTAAAGCCATCGGTTGGTCTGTCATGTTTTTCAAGCCTTTATGCAATCATTTGTCCAAAATAAGGAAGCTTAGAACTTCTCTCCAAAAATACTGTCTAACTTAGTAGTCTTCATATCATATATTACATTATATAAAATAGAATTCTGAAGTGTCCATGATACAGAATGAGTGATGCTTAATGGATATTTATTGCCTTGTCTTCTGAGGTCATAAAACTGATTGGTGGAAGTGTTACTCCCCGAGTCAGCGTTAACATATAAATTATAACAAAATATGATATTCCATTTTATCAGCTGTAGACTTTTGTCCTTGGGAGCTAGGGAGTATATCTGTGTATGTGTACATGTGTGTGTGTGTGTGTGTGTGTGTGTGTACAAAATCAGAAGCCCATTAATAGTTTGTATTTTGTCACATGCTTCCTGTTACAAAAGAACAGTAGCCTGGATATTTCTCTTTTAACAGTGAAAGCATATCCTGCCAGATACACACCCAACCTGGCACAAACAAAAGCTGCCACACACACACACACACACACACCAAATGTCCTGGCTATCCAAATAGGGAACTTCAATATGTACTTACCAAGAGACCGCCAAATTGTCCCCGCAAAATGGCCACCAAAGCAGGGTGTATGAAAATGTACTAAAATGTACTAGAGAAAATGGTCACCATCAAAATGTCAAAAATCTATCTTAAAATTGGACGTTCAACCAGTCTCCAAAAAAACTGATAAAATAAGAGCAACCATCAAAGCGTCTCCAAAAAGTCTACCTTAAACAGGGACCATAAAAATGTTCAGTCAGTCTCAAGAAGGACACAATGTCACAACAAAATGTCTCTTTAAAGCAACAATGAAAATGTCCAACAAAGTGTCTCCAGAGACAGACAATCACAGAAAACATTAGAATGTGGTTATAAAAAGACCAGTGAAACAGGGCCTGGCATAATCTACGCAGAATCTTTTGAAATCTATGAGCACAATTCTTTCCCGCAAAGGAAGCAAACTACATACACACACACCTCTCTAGTGCTTCAATCACTTCATTCTTCTTGTATCTGGCAACACATATGGAAACGTTTATCTGATATGATGCCCCTTCCAGGGTGTAGTAGATTCTGCATGGGATAAGCTCATTGTATCTTTATGGCCGGGAAATGGGCCTACGTGTTGAAAAGAAAATGAAGTGTGTTTAATTTCAGGAAGTCTTTTAACAATGTTTCAATTGGTTATGTAAAGAGCTACTTGATAAAATAATGGCAAAACAACACCAATAATACCGGTGCATACAGTATCGGTTAATGAATAAAGCCATCACACTTATTTGAACTCTCTTGAGGAAGAAGGTTGATGTTTTTTGGTGGTGTGTGCTGATAAAAGTCAGCCTCGGGTGAAAAGAAAAAAGCCACAGGAATGAGTATTACAGAGAAGTCCCAATAAATAGTAATATAAAATGTTTGTAATTTGAAGAACTGCCAAAATGGGGATCTTTAAAATGGCCTGACAAAGACATCATGAAAATGGGGGGATTTCGTATTACCTATACATATCGTATTACCTACACATAATTCATAGTATTCTGTATATCATGTCCATAGCACATATGCGTATCTGCATATGATGTTGATAATACTGTATATACACTGTATACAACTGTAACTTATCTCCATAGTACTGCATCTGTACATATGTACGTATCTGCACATGTTAGTTTATCTACACTTCAGTATATTTATCTACACTTCTGTATATTTATCTACACTTCTGTATATTTATCTACACTTCTGTATATATAGCACTTGCTGCTCATCGCACTTCTGGTTAGATGCTAAACTGCATTTCGTTGCCTTGTACTTGTACATGTGTAATGACAATAAAGTTGAATCTAATCTAATCAAAATGTTGGTACAAAGAGACCATCCAAACAGGGACCATCACCATGTCTCTAGAAAGAGACCATAAAACCTGAAACATGTCCATAAAAAAAAATCATAAAAATGGAGACTATCAAATATCCCTAAAAAAGGCCATAAAACGGAGACAATTAAAATGTTCATATGAAGAGACCATGAAACATGTAGACTATCAAAATGTCCCTACAAAGAAATAAAAAACTGGGGCCCCCAAAATGTCCCTACTAAGAGGCAGTAACACTAGGTTAAATTTAGTACATTTTTTCAACTTCAGTAACCTTACTCGAGTCTGAGACCTCACTTATGCTGCTTACTTTTCACTTAGCCTCGTTGTGTATATGTGTGTTTTGCATATAAACGACCGTTAGAAGACTTTGGTCTCATCTCGCTAGTTTGAGTCGATGCACGCAGCGTTGATGCTTAACTAGCTTTCATGATTTAGTTAGTGGTGCAGCCTGTAGATGGGGGTCAAGGTTAACACGAGGTCTGAGAGACTCATCAATCAGGGCGATGGGACTCGCTGGCCGCATGTTCCTCATCCATCACACTCATGCACTCACTTCCCTTGAGCCTGCGCTAATCGTTAATCAGATGCTAAAGCCTGGTAGAACAGCTGTCATGCACAGGAAGCTGCTCGATGTCTCATTTAAACTGGGTGTGTGAAGTAAGCTTTTTTGCACCAGGATAAGTTCGAAGCCTTTTCACCCAAGCAACCTGGAAGCAGTATTTTCTCCTGGCATGTGTTTATCACTTAGACTTTTGTCTGAATAACACGATTATGGGCTTTATATCTCTGGAAAGGATATGCATTGCACCTTTCAGAAAGGGCTCAAAATGAAGAAACCTAGATGACGAATGTCTTTATATTGCCTTTGCAATATGTTTTTTTCTTTTGTAAGTTATATACAGCAACACAACAGGTGGAGACATTCAGAGCAGCCCTACAAAGAGATCCTTTAAGCAAAATGTGGGAACTTAGAAGAGCTTTTTCTGCTTTCCTGGTGAAATGCTCTGTATCCAGAGTTGTGTGTGTTGAATTTCACAGTATACTGCATATCCAATTATCAACACATGTCTTGTGTGAATTGCTGGAAATCGTGTATCATGTAGGTTTTTTCGCTAGAAATGAAGGGAGAGAGAAAGAGATTATAGGTTATTTGAGGGTAAATGCTAGTGATCTTCCTTGCCCTGAGGAGAGGAAACTGATATGCGTGTTTTTGTCTAAAGACAGCAAAGCAGTGTCTTGCTCGCATTAACGCACTCTAGGATCTATACAGCGCACAAGCGTCTGAATGTCTGTGTTTCAATAAAGAGAAACCGCTCGGTGACAGAAGGCAAAAAGAAAGAAAGGAGGATAAAAGAACAACAAGATGTCTCAGAATGGTATCACTTGCATCTTGAGTGCCATTGTATTTTGATAAATCACATCTGAATGAATGTGTTTCTGCTTTCGGCCTGCTTGTCCCGTGCTTGCTTTGGGTGTTTGTTGGTATTTCTGCTAAAGCTACTTCAATTCACTATGTTGTTATACACTTTTGTGAATCAGTGCTGTGTAAGGACTAAATCTGGAGTACCAGACTCAGAGACCACGCTTCTTTTACTGACACTCAAAATGAGGCCACACCTCCATCAGCGGGACTGAATTGTGTTATCTTTGGAGCACAGAAATTTATCTCTGGATCACGGAAATGCGACCCTACGTTATACTTCTCACGAATGAAACATGAACGAGGAAGTGGGAATATTAGTGTGTCCATGATAACAGTGCAAGCCTTTTTTAAAGCAGAGATGGAGAAAGAGAGC
Organism: Hemibagrus guttatus; assembly: GCA_033459395.1. Classification (NCBI taxonomy): domain Eukaryota; kingdom Metazoa; phylum Chordata; class Actinopteri; order Siluriformes; family Bagridae; genus Hemibagrus; species Hemibagrus guttatus. The sequence goes on from JAUCMX010000011.1 coordinate 18,192,312, forward strand.
AGAGGAAAGGGAGAGAGGCTTTAGCATTGGAGATTAAAGGCGTGAAAGGCTGGATGAGTGGATGGAGTGAACTGGGTGCCAGCATGAGAGCATCTCCAGTTAAAGACACACTGCAGGAGGACAGAAACCAGACAGGACGCCTTTGTCTGCTAGAGGGCCACTATAGTGAACATTTGATAAGCTTTTGAAAGTGCTGTGTGTGTGTTTGTGTGTGTGTGTGTGTGTGTGTGTGTGTGTGTGTGTGTGTGTGTGTGTGTGAGAGAGAGAGAGAGAGAGAGAGAGAGAGAGAGAGAGAGAGAAAAATGGCAGGAATTTGAGAGGAGGGGCATGAAGCAGAGCAATGTTAAATAGACAAAAAGTAGAGGATCTGGCATTTGTTACATTCCTCAAACATCAAATGTACACACACACACACACACACACACACACACACACATACACACACAGTGAGTGACCTACACTGACACTACAGAGATTAAGCAGGTTAAATGTTTAATTCTCCTCTGAATATTTACACAGTTAAGTAATAAATCCTACACATGTGGTCATGTGGAGTAAATGGGAGCATTTATATGTTTGTGTGTGTGTTTTATACTCCTCTACAACATGCTGTGAAAACACCCAGGATTCCTTAGGCATCACCTGCACCCATACCCCCCACTTCATCCTCATCCCTCCAGCTTATCTCCTCCATCTGGCTGGCCTTTTGTCTTACGTACAGCAGTGTCAGTAGAGCATGGGGGCTGGGGACAGTCAAAGTTGGTCCAGCTATAGTTCTTACATTTTAAAAAGTTTTGACAGTGTATAGAAGTGTACGTTTCACTCAAGTGAAAAATAGATTCTGAGCATGTTGTGATGGTTATTTTGAAATGCTGGTATGGAAGAAAATGTCACAGCAAATCAGTACAGCGTTTCCCAAAAAACACTGAAGCAGAAATGTGCAAGTGGTGTGAAGATGTTGATTTTCTAAAAAATATTTCTTTGATATGTAATGTTAACCCTCTCTCCCTCTCTCTCTCTCTCTCTCAGTGTGTAAAGTGGGATATTACCGGTCTTTGGCTACAGATGGATCCTGCACTAAGTGTCCTCCACACAGCTACTCCATGAGGGAGGGAGCCACTGCATGTGAGTGTGACAAAGGCTACTACAGGGCAGAGACTGACTCGCCAGCCATGGCCTGCACACGTAAGTGATACACACACACACACACACACACACACACACACACACACATACGCACGCACACACACTACATAGTGCTATTAAATAGAGACAGGTGGATGCCTGATTTCAAAGGCTCTTAATGACTCCATATTTCATTCTGGTTTATTGTTTTAGCTGAGTGCGTCAATTAGTGAGTCAGTAAGTGAGTTCATTTGACTTCGAGAGAGTGATAGAGTCAGTGAGTCAGCAAGTGAGTGTCTGAGTCTGTAAGAGACTGATTGAGTCAGTGAGTCAGCATGTGAGTTTCTGGGCGAGTTTGTGAGTGAAAGATTGAGTCAGGGAGTCAGATTATGAGTTACTGAGTGAGTCTTTGAGCAACAGATTGAGTCAGGGAGTCAGATTATGAGTTACTGAGTGAGTCTGTGAGCAGCAGATTGAGTCAGGGAGTCAGATTGAGTTACTGAGTGAGTCTGTGAGCAGCAGATTGAGTTAGGGAGTCAGATTATGAGTTACTGAGTGAGTCTGTGAGCAGCAGATTGAGTTAGGGAGTCAGATTATGAGTTACTGAGTGAGTCTGTGAGCAGCAGATTGAGTTAGGGAGTCAGATTATGAGTTACTGAGTGAGTCTGTGAGCAGCAGATTGAGTCAGGGAGTCAGATTATGAGTTACTGAGTGAGTCTGTGAGCAACAGATTGAGTCAGGGAGTCAGCATCCAGAGTTTTTAATTGAGTCTTTAAACGAGTGAATGAGTCAGTGAGTCAGCTTGTGAGTTTATGTGTGAGTGAGTGAATGAGTCAGTGAGTCAGATTGTGAGTTTCTGAGTGAGTCCCTGAGCAACAGATTGAATCAGTGAGTCAGCTTGTGAGTTTATGTCTGAGTGAGTGGATGAGTCAGTTTCTGAGTGTCTTTGAGCAACAGATTGAGTCAGTGAGTCAACATCTTGAGTTGTTGATTGAGTCTTTAAGCAAGTGATTGAATCAGTGAGTCAACATGTGAGTTTCTGAGTGAGTGAATGAGTCAGTAAGTCAGCTTGTGAGTTTATGTGTGAGTAAGTGATTGAGTCAGTTTCTGAGTGAGTCTTTGAGCAACAGATTGAGTCAGTGAGTCAACACCCTGAGTTTTTGATTGAGTCTGTGAACAAGTGATCAGCATATGAGTTTCTGAGAAAGTGTGTGAATTTGTGGGGATTTGGGAGCTCAGTGGTTAAGGTGTTGGGCTACTGATTGGAAGGTTGTCAGTTCAAATCCCAGGCCCACCAATCTGCCTCTGCTGGGCTCCTGAGCAAGGCCCTTAATGCTCAGTTGTATAAGTTGTAAGTTGCTCTGGATAAGGCCTTCTGCCAAATGCCAGAAATGTAAATGAGCGAATGAGTCAGCATGTGAGATTTTGAGTGAGTCTGAGAACAACTGATTGAGTCAGTGAGTCATCACATGATTATATTCAGAGCTCCTGTTACAGAATATAGATTAAAGAGATTCTTCCATGTCTTAGAGTGGTGTTCATTAAATTTTGTCCTGTATTCGGGTTATTTATGTATGCTGTTTGTAAAAACGTGCCACTCGTACACATAATTATGCTTTAAATATAACACTGACTTAGTAAAAAACCTGCTTCTGCACATTTAATACCTGCCCTTTGGTTGTGATCATTTGAACCTACAACTGTTGTTCCTCAAGTGATTTTCAGCTTTACAAGTCACACTGAATGTGCTGAATTAATCAACTTGCATAAGCACTGTCCTGTACTTTCTACCTTTATGTAGAAATGCCACAAAGTGCATGTGCATTATGGCAAGTATGCAATACATCCATAAATCACAAATACCCAGGTCTCTGTAGACCCTGTTAGTAAATCACTGTATATGTTGCAGTGGGTGTTAGAAAGTTTGCATGTGTTTTTTACACACATTATATTTTAGTAAGTCTAGGCGCCAGTGTATAGTCTACGGTATAATTTATACCCTTTGGGAACTTCAACTGGTACAAATGGCTGTAGCTCAGTGGGAGGGTGTTAATTCAGTATGTGGAATTCAGCCCAAGACAGGTGTGTGTGTGTGTGTGTGTGTGTGTGTGTGTGTGTGTGTGTGTGTGTGTGTGTGTGTTTCAATAAGACTATGGAATTTCTCCTTATTAAATTGCTCTGTTGTAAACTCAGTAGGTATCAACCTCAGTGTCGCATAAAAATGAAGCCTGGTGTGGCAGTGGAATGTATGTGCATGTATATGTGTGTGTGTGTGTGTGTGTGTGTGTGTGTGTGTGTGTGTGTGTGTGTCTGCATGTCTGTGTGTGCTGTATTTATTTAGAGCTTTATAAAACAGACGACTTGGATCATATAGTCACATAAAATCTCTTTTACGCGTAGACCTCGGCTCATATAGAAATAAGGATGTAGTGTGTGTGTGTGTGTGTGTGTGTGTGTGTGTGTTTAGTTTATATATAACTGCTTATCTGTTTGAAGGATTCCAGGAGTCACTCTCTCTCTCTCTCTCTCTCTCTCTCTCTCTCTCTCTCTCTCTCTCTCTCTCACACACACACACACACACACACACACACACACACACACACACAGACAAACAAAAAAATGCACCTAACCCTGGTCTCTGTGTCTCAGGTCCCCCGTCAGCTCCTCAGCATCTGATCTCCAGTGTGAACGAGACATCAGTGTTGCTGGAATGGAGTCCTCCGCTGTCCACCGGCGGCCGTCGTGACCTCACTTACAGCGTGGTATGTGAGCGGTGCACGTGGACGTCGGCACGGTGCGTGCCATGTGGTGATGGTGTGCGCTACTTACCCCAGCGACTCAACCTGAACGGCACTCGGGTGTCTGTGCATCAGCTGCAGGCTCACACCAACTACACCTTCCACATCTGGGCCATGAACGGAGTATCCAAACACAACCCGAAACCAGAGCAGGCTGCCTCCATCTCTCTAACCACCAACCAGGCTGGTGAGACACAGTGTGTGTGTGTGTGCGTGTGTGTGTGTGTGTGTGCAATGTTTAACAGTCCCAGAACCACAAACATCTTTTATTTCAAAAGTTATAGAAAACCAATGCAGGGCTATATTTCATCTTCTGTAACTATTTTGTCCTGGTCAGGGTGCGCTGTGGTTCGAAATAAGCTGTTCAAATTTCTGGAAACAGAATCAATAAGTTAGAAAATATTCCATGTAGGTAGAAAAAGTGGCCATGGGCAGGAGAACCGCTTCATACCTCAATTTCCAGCAAAGGATTGGCTGTGACATGACGTGTCAGGGTTTGATCCCCGACAGTTAAAATCAGACAAACACGTGTCCAGTCTATGTACAAAAAAACAACATTCATTCATTCATTCATTGTCTGCCGCTTATCCGAACTACACTCGGGTCACGGGGAGCCTGTGCCTATCTCAGGCGTCATAGGGCATCAAGGCAGGATACACCCTGGACGGAGTGTCAACCCGTCACAGGGCACACACACACTCTCATTCATTCACGCAATCACACACTACGGACAATTTAGAGATGCCAATCAACCTACCATGCATGTCTTTGGACTGGGGGAGGAAACCGGAACACCAGGAGGAAACCCCCGAGGCACGGGGAGAACATGCAAACTCCACACACACATGGCGGAGGCGGGAATCGAACCCCCAACCCTGGATGTGTGAGGCAAACGTGCTAACCACTAAGCCACCGTGCCCAAAAAAACAACAAAAAAACAACAAAAAAAACAACAAAAAAATCTTAAATCCCAATGATGCACGTAAGTTCAAATTCTTGTCTTAAACCAGATTTCAGAATGCACTGGTGAACTCTTCGTATAATCTAAGAATAATAATAAACAGATTAAAATTTGTAAGGCTTTCTTTACAGAGAGAGATTTATGGAAGGAGTCTCTAGTGTCAGCATTTTGTAAAGCCACTAAAGTTTTCTGCCAGGGGAAAATCTTCAAAACAGAAGACTGTGCTTCTCTGGTTTCTCTCTAATATTACATTTTTTATTAATTTTTTAGCATAACAAAAAGCAGGCAGGTGAGAAAAGATCTGAACTTGTTTCTCTGGGGTTTTACAACAGATGTGAGAATTTAAACAGATAAAGAAAATATTTCATTTTTTAATTAATAGAAATAGTTATCTTTGGGGAATTACTGTGGCATAAGAGAAACAAAACGCTTCTAAATAAAAGAATCAGTGAATTGTCATGATATCAGCCAGAACGTAAACCCTCACCATTTTTACTCCTTACTTTACACACTTTATTGGCTTAAATTAGTGAAAACCTTGTTTGAGAAATGTGATATAATGTATTAGGATTCAGTAAATCACAGCACAAGTAGTGGACTCTGGTTTAGACCCAACTGTGTGAGTGGTTGTGTTTCTTTTACTTACACTTATGTTTGAAGAAGATCAGTTTCACCTGTAGAGAGCTTTTGAATGATGTCTTTGCTCCATTAACACACACACACACACACACACACACACACACACACACACACACATGCTTGCAAGCACAGTATCTCAAATGTTGTGCCAGATACCCTTCATTTTTGATTTACTACAGCCTTTTGTGTGTGTGTGTGTGTGTTTAAATTCAGTACATCGTGTGTTTGAGTGTGTGTCAGTCTGCGCACTTGATGCCGTCTTGGGTTTCTAGCCGAAGCAGAGTGCGAGACGGAAATCCGGAACTCTCTGTGACAATCAACGCTCATAAATCACCCTCAGGCCTAACAGTGATGGTTTATGGTATAAGGTGTTAGGTTTTAAGTTGTGGCTTTCCCATATCAGCTTCACTAAGCTTCAGCTCAAGCAGCTAAACGTCCATAAAAGACCTTTCAAGACATGAATTTGTGAGCATGAGTGTGTGTGTGTGCGTGTGTGTGTGTCTGCCTCAGTCTCCTCCATGAAGGAGAAAGAGAATATTAAAAGACTGGCATGCTCCATGGATGAGGTTCAAAGAATGAACAAAAGACACAAGTCGTGTAGTGTGGGAGTCGGCAAGTAGGTGGGCTGCACTGCTGCTTATTCATGAAGGAGATTTGAATATTCATGACTCCTGTTCTGCATATGCTTTGTACATTTTCCTGCCTGCCATCTCTAGAGATTGGAAAGAAAATATGTGGCAGCTGTGTGAGACATCCAGCCTACACGCACTCAATTTTATTTACACAGCTTGATTATTCTCAACAGGTGGGATTGTGCGCTGTGTGTGTTTGCATATGCATATTCTGGATTTTCTGGATTTTTTCCTCCCTAGTTTTTACAATGAAAAAATGTATACATTTAAAGATTTGCATCAACCTAAATCTGAAACGACAATTTGTTTGTGTTTTTACAGTAGACATGCCGTCTTAGTAGTTATGGTAGTCTGATAATCCAAATTAACACTATCTACTCATGTTGCTAGCGTATGCCTTGCCCCAAAAGGCACACTTGCGGTCTTATGGTTCTTGTTTGCCCATGCTAATGAGGTTCATGAGGTTGTAGCGTGTCTTGCTTCTCAATGCTACAGCCTTGTGGAACTCATGGGCATAGACAAACAAAAACCTGCAATTTTTTTGCGATTATCAATAGCGTCAACCAATCACAGTGGATGTGTTAATAGCAGAGAGAAACAAGGTGAGAGAGAGAAACAACAGAATAACAGAGGGTTGCATCAGGGAGGGCATCCGGCATAAAACCTGTGCCAAAATCAAAACATGCAGATTGAATGATCTACTGTGGCGACCACAAACAGGGAGCAGCTGAAGGACGACAACAACCTTGTTATTATTTGTAGATATGGAAGGTTCCACTATGAAATAGATAAGTAACCATGGAGGTGTCCATGCACAAATAAATTAAATAAATTAAAATAGTGTGTCCATTATTTTTAGTAAAATTGTTAAATAATAATTTTAATGGATAGATACTTTACTAAATGACAAACTTGCCTATTTCAGCATGCATTTATTTATGTATTTAACTATTTATTCCATGCTGAGGCCTTGGTACATGGCATGAAACAATTAAATCTGTTGACATAATCCATCAAAACCAGCAGGCTAAACCTAACTTCCAGACTAACATCCAGACTGTGTCTGCTGGAACACAGTTACGGCTAATCGATAACAAGCTTCTGGAGGCGGACGAGTGTCAGTAATACTGGCTCAAGCAGTTTTCGCCATTAAAGCTTGATTTGATTTTAGCCTGATGTGTGCTTTCATCTGAACAGGAAACCAGACTTCAGTCACTCTCTGAAACTGGAGCATCCAAAAATGTTTGCTCACCTCTGCACTTATTGGTCTTTAGAGACGTGATGAATGGTGGGGCACAGAAAACCTCTCCCCAACTCCTGTGACAAGCTCTCAGTATAATGTTATCAGACTGGCTAATATTTAATATGACATGGATACATGTGAGCTTGGTTTTTTACCAAGGAAGAGAATTACTTCAGACAAAATCTGCGATGTCAGAGTGGAACAAATTATCACAGTTTTCCGAGCTAAATATTAAACTAAACCCCACCAACCTTAACACCACCAATACTTTTACAGTAGTAACTAATTAAATTAATATGTAGTTTTTGTAGATTTGTCAAAGTTTGGCGTTTACTGTGCAGAAAATACTGCATGCGTGTTATTCTCTTGTCTTCTCTCTAGGTTACTCAACCAAACCCAGAATCACTCATCTTTACTTTCACATTAGCTCCCTACACACACACACACACACACACACACACACACACACACACACACACACACACACACAAACTCGATTACAGAGACATATCTGTGAAAGCTGGCTGAATGATGGATGTGGATTACAGGAATGTGTGTGTTGGGGGTTGAGGAGGGCGTTGACCCCCGGGTTTTGAGCCGGTAGGGGTTCATCTGAGTCCCAGTGGGGAGACGCCAAAGTCGTGTTTAGTCTGTCGGCCTCGACAGAGGAAGATGGATGTGCTTAGCTGAAAAATAGCCGCCACACTGCTGTCACTACTGGGAGCCAGGGGCTGAGTGTTCAATACACACAACACTTAAGACTGAAAAGAAGGAGCTGTTTTAACCACACACAGTCTCAAACACACAGACCCTGAGGCCCAGACAAAACATGAATAGCTGGAAGAGAAATACAGTTTGTGGTTGAAACACTTGAGTCCATGGGAATAATTGGATGGAAGCTGTGCTACCTGAAGCACTTGTTTGAATTGTAATTGAAAATGGCATTTGATAGAAATGGCAAAAATAACAAAAGAAAATGAATAAGTAACGGAAACAAAAAACGTAAAAGGCGTTGTAGGATCCGGAGGTCTGCGTTACACTCACAGAGAACCTCGTAACACATCCACAGCAAATATCACTCTATAAACACTTGTAAACACTCTATATTTACTACCTCTAGATTTATTTCCTATACACTTTGATATTGTGTTATTACAATCTTACACCTCTGATTATTTATACACATATTTACAGGAAGAAATGTACATAATACATTTTAAGGAAGAAATAAATTCGAATTCGTTACGCGTAACAGAACACATTACATCCAGAAACAACAAAATAACAGTCAGAAAAACAATAAATTAATTTATATTTTATATTTGAAGAATTTCATTTATTATTTTAGTTATTTCATTAGTATTTGATTTATTTATTCAGTCATTTTTACCCAGAAATATCAGACTTCCTTATTATCCTAATATAATTTAATTAACTATTTTAGTTATTTTATTATTATTTGATTTATTCATTCGGCTTTTTTTTTTTACCCAGAAATATTGGACTTCATTAGCATATACTTGACAGACAGAGGAAGTGTTTTGTCGTGCACATTTATAACTCGCTTGTATTTGATGTGTTGTCCTCTATCCTCTGTGTTGTGTTGCAGTCTAAAGCTCAGACTGTTCTCCCTCCCTCAGTCCCCTGTTTGACTTTCTCACCCAGAACAAAACAGGGTTTAGCACAACAACAAAAGTGGGTTTAGCATTTGAATTCAGAGTTAAGCAGACGGAGATGTAAGAGCTTGTCTTTTCTGACTGTTCCGACAGAAAGCAGTAACATGTGTCTTTCTATCTCTCCATGCAGCTCCATCAACAGTGATGTCTGTGCAGAATAAGGATGTCACCCGTGACACTCTTGTACTCTTCTGGCAGGAGCCTGATAAACCCAATGGAGTCATACTGGAGTATGAGGTCAAATACTACGAAAAGGTTAGTGGACTAATGGGAGATTGCTTCACAGTAGCAAAAATGCAGAACCTTTTGCTTAGCTGCTATATGTTTCAATTGCTAAGCATGCTCTTAAAATACATCCACCGACAATAGTAATTAAGCTGTCTAGCTAAAGTTTCCTCAGGTGCTAAATAATAACTGTCTAATTTAGGTCATTTACCTCGTACAAACAAAGGACGTACACAGAGAGTGCGACAGTTGTTGTGTATTTGCCTTTAGTGTTTAGATTTTAGTTACATTCACTGACAATGAAGATTTAGCTAACAAATGGCTCCTGCTAGCTATCTAAAATCTAGCATAAATACTATCAGGTTAGGTTAGTACATTTAGCTGTAAAAAAGAAAAAAGCTTCTAAGAGAGGTTAAGGTGTACTTGTGGAATTTCTTGCTAACTTGACAATGTAGCTAACCTTGTAGCCTTGCTGGCTATCTCAGTTCTAGTGTAGGTGCTATCATTAATTTGATTGAATTTAGCTGTATATAAATTAGATAAAAGTTGCTGAATTAACAGACTACCTAACATTACCTGAGGAAGTTCTTGCTAACTAGACAACGTAGCTAACCAGAACTACCCTGTTGCCTTGCTGGCTATCTCAGTTTTCGTCTACGTACTGTCAAGTTATTTTGTTGAATTTAGCTGTATAAAAATTAGATAAAAATCGCTAAATTAACAGACTACCTAACATTACCTGAGGGGGTTATTGCTAACTAGATAACTAGATGCGATTATAAACAAATTTAACATTGTTTGTTCTGAAATCATTTGAAAAAAGTATTATATGTTTCTCATCTCATTTTTAATGAGTTCTCTAGTAATTGTAATGTACACAATCCAATAACTTGCTAGCGAGTACATACAAGAGAAGTTAAAGATAAAGATACGTATTAAGAAACACTCCTTGTCCCCTGAGGATACACATATGGCATATACAGGAAATGAGTGTTGACAAGCCTGGAAATAGCCATCAGATTTCCTAACTTGTGAACTTGTAACCTTCCTCTTTCCTTCCTTTATCCGTTTTTCCCTCTCAGGAGCAGAATGAGAGGAGTTATCGTATTGTGAAGACCACATCTCGGAGTGTTAACATTAAGGACCTGACACCATTGACCTCATATGTGTTTCATGTGCGCGCTCGCACCGCCGCCGGTTACGGAGATTTTAGCGCTCCACTGGAAGTCATGACCAACTCAGGTTAGTGTGAAACCTACCTTAAACTGATTTTATTACTAACCTTCAAAGACTGATTTATACAACAGGGCATTGTCCTGTAGAAATCAGAATGATTAATGACTTTTAAAGTGCTGGTGAAATCCAACCACCAATCAGAGACATCTATGTAACTCTGTAACCGTGGAAATGGAACAAAACAGCGATCAAACAATTTTTAACAAGTTAACTAGCTAGCTATAAACACTATTGTGAATTAAATGCGTCAAAGTGACAGAATAAAATAAGAAAAACATAACTAATATAAATTTTTATTAAAATGTGTTACAAAAAAAGCCTACCATAATAGAATAATTAGAAACACTGAAATATTTACGAAAATACTAATATTCAGTAGTAACCTTGAGTGTTTTTTTTCTCAGTCATGCAATTTTATTTCATTTTTAAATGATATTTTGCTTTATAATTCATAATAGACGAACTCATAGTCCATAAGTATATTGATTTTAAACTCTGTATTTAGTAACAGATTTTCTGAAATGACTAAAATGAGAGTCAACTGGAACAAAGTCCTTGTGGAAGCTTACTGATTTTTACTACTTTTAATTGTGATGCTCTAATATTGGTGCAGTTTAAAAGCTGTCACTCTGTCTCTGTCTCCTGTACCCATAGTTTTATCTGTAAATCTTTAGTATAATAGTATCTTTGAGCATTCTCTTCTAACTGTATTAACTATAACTCCAGGTAAGACTAAGGTAGACTGCTATAGCAGCATAAATATTAAAATGATATTTGAAGGACCGTGATGAAATAAAAATGTCTCTCTCTCTGTCAGTTCCATCTCCTGTGGTGGGAGAAGGCATGAACCCTACCATCCTTCTGCTGTGTGCTTGTGGCAGCGTCGTTCTGCTCCTCATCCTCGCCTGTGCCTTCCTCATCAGAAAGAGGTGTGTGCCTGTAATCCTACTGTGTGTCCTCTGTGTGCATGTCCTTTGTGTGTATTGTGTGTATTGTGTGCAGCAGCCGTTAAATTATCTGTTTATTTTCAGGAGGGCCAAATACAGCAAAGCCAAGCAAGATGAAGAGAAGCACCAAGCAGGTACAAATCATTGCATTTGAACGCAAAATACAAATCATTGCATCATTTCTGCAACTTCAGGACAGACAAAAGCTTCACTTGAGTGCTCCCATAGCTGGAATTTATCAAGTACTAGACTTTATTTGGTTCATTGGTTCATCTAATTCTAGTCTTTGTTTGGTTACCTGCACCACCTGGTTCTTTGTATTATTTATTTAGGTTATGTTTAACTTTACTCTCATTGTCTGTATGAGTACAGAGACATTGAAATGCAGATAGCATCTAACCGCCAGCACAAATAACAAATAAATGAAATGAAATAAATAAGGTTATGATGAAATATGTCAAGATAACAGTGTACAGGTAAAGGTAAACAGAATGATGCATATCTGTAATGCAGAGTGCAATTAAATGAAATGAAATGAATAAGAATTATGGCACAATAAGGTTAAATAAACAGTATACACAAGTAAAGGTAAACAGCGTGATGCATGCAATATGATACCTTAGATATCTCCAGTGATTACAATAAATGTAGGTGTGCAAATTGCAATAATGTAAATAATTGTATTAATGATTGATAATTGGAGTAAAGTGTAAGTACTTGGCAAATGCAGAAAAGTAGCAGTAATGTATACACAGGAACACAGTAATGTACAGTACAGGTGGAAGCTAGCAGGTAGCACTTGCTGAGTTTAGCATTAGTACTTCCAAAGGGAACAAGACTTTCTAGCTTTTGTTTATGTGTCTTATCTAAAAAAGGTCAGTAAGTCATTCTAGACATTCTTTTCCAGATTCAGGTTTTAGACTTTTCTTTTGTTATTTGGTGGTAGAGTTGATTTGATTAGAATTGTTTGTGTCTGGATTTATCTGGTTCTGTGCCTCATTAGGTTCTGAGTTTTATTTGGATTGATGTTTTATCTGCTTCATGTTTTGTTTTGTTTTTTCAGTTTTTCTTGCTTTGTTTGTTTCTTGGGTTCTTGATTTGACTGATTCTGTGCCTCGTCAGTTTGTGTGCTTAATTTGGTTTGTGTTTTATCAGGTCCCGGGTTTTAAGTGGGTCTGTGTTTATCTGGTTCTGTGTATTATCAAGTCCTGGGTTTATCTTGTGCTAGGGCATGACTGTGTATTTGTATCTTAAACAGTTTCATGTTATTCAAGGTTTAAATGGCAAAATGTTTTGGAACAAACAACCTCTTTTATTTTGTGCTGAATACAGTGTGATTGTATTTCTGTCTTGATTGAGGCTTGACTCTGATTTTGTTATTCCTGATGCTTTATTCTTAAATGAGAACATGTTTACATTATTACTAGGGGAGATATGTTTAGCTAATTCCAGTACAGATCAAACACATTTTCCTAAACCTGATCATGACCTGCTGAGAGGTGTATCAGCTTAAATGGGGCATCATCAATTTTTCCTGAGCATACAGGACCACTGATGCGTTCCTCTCATGTAAAATGGCAGCGTGACCATTAAACTCAGCACTGTAACACAGACACTTAGTAGTCAAATAGCTAATATAAGAGTGGAAGTTAATCTGATCACAGGAGTGAATAGAAGGATTTAGCATTTGTTTAGGCAAATTTAACAAGCTCCACTGGCAGGAAATGAAGGTACAATATGTGTGTGCATTGATGTGTGATTGGATGTTTGTTTGTGTGATGTAGGAGTGAGGGTGTACGTGGATCCGTTTACATACGAGGACCCGAACCAAGCCATCCGAGAGTTTGCTAAGGAGATTGACACCTCCTGCATAAAGATTGAGAAAGTCATCGGTGTCGGTAAGAGCTAGTCATCATTCATCGGCTTTTAATGGTGACACAGCAAGAGTGCCTGTGTGTGTGTCAGTGTGTTAGAGCCATCAATTACTAAAATGTTCAACTCATAGAAGTAAAAGGAATGAGAAGGTTATATTTTTAATATTGTAAAAATTTCTACTGAGAAGTTAAATACATACCTTATATGCTGCACAATGTCAGTGATGTTATTTGCCAACAGTGATGCCAGTAACTGTATAATCTCAGATAAAAAAAAAACAGATCAAACTCTAACAGATTCTGTATTCGCTAAATCTGCTCACTGTATACAAGTGACTCTCCTAAGTGCTAGAAATTGTTAAGTTTTCTTGCAACATTTACAGAATCATGTGGATGTGTCTTAAATACATAAATATATGAAATAGTTTTCATAAAATATATTCTGACCCAAGTATGTATGTGTAGGTGAGTATGGTGAGGTTTGCTGTGGTCGTCTGAAGTTCCCCACAAAGCGAGAGGTGTGTGTGGCCATTAAAACACTAAAAGCCGGATTTACCGAGCAGCAGAGACGCGACTTCCTGAGTGAGGCGAGCATCATGGGCCAGTTTGATCATCCCAACATCATCCATCTGGAGGGCGTGGTCACCATGTGTAAGTCTCCGCCTCCTTTTCCATACTCTTAAATATTTGTTGTTTTACATATTTACATTTTCATACATTTTAAAAGGAGTAAAATGTCGCAATATCTATGTAATGTATTGTAAACTATAATGTTTCAGATTTTTCTTATTTATTTCCCCACATTACTGTTATTTTTACAAAACAGGCCAAAAAGCAGAAGGCTTCTTATAGACTAAATAAACTCACTACATGTTACACAAGATGTGACACAAAAATGTTTTAAAAGCTTTGTCTCGCCTCCGATTAAGTAAATAAGTCATTTATTTATTCTGAATAAGTAGATTTTTTTTTTGTGTGTGTGTGTGTGTGTGTGTGTTACACCATAAGACACTGACAAATTCATTACTCTTACTTTCTCTCCAACTCAGACATACATACACATACATTCTCTCTCTCTCTCTCTCTCTCTCTCTCTCTCTCTCTCTCTCACACACACACACACACACACACACACACACACACACACACATACGCATACATAGCATGTGTTAGTGACAGATGCTGTAGGTGTTGTAAAAAGCCCATAAGATCCGGTAGCATTTCAGAGCCATTAATCAAAGTGTCACATCTAAATGTGTTTGACTGTCACCCTATAGTTTTTCCCTATAGCCTACAACACTGTGAGTGTGTGTGTGTGTGTGTGTGGGTGTGTGAATGGGAGAGAGGGCAACAAGTGGAATGACTCTTAATGTGTTGGGGTGGGGGGGTGTTTGAGGCATTGAGTGTCACTCTATATGTGTGTCTCTAAATCTTTCAGCTCTGCCGTGTGTGTGTGCATGTGTGTGTGTGTGTGTGTGTGTGTGTGTGTGTAAGAGTGGCTCTTAATGTGTTTAGGGTTTGGGGTCAGTGTGTTACTTAATATCCACCACTTAACACCCCACACCTCTATGTCCATCTCATACCGAGCCACACAGCCGCTATGTGAACTCATTAACACACTTGCATTGCTTTCACACTTAAAGGCGTTTCACTACAGTGTAATATATCGTCTCATGCCTTATTGTTACATTTATGTATTTACGTATTTATATGTTAGAAACAATAATACTTTTTCCTGTCAGTATTGTTGTTCGGCATGTCGGATTTTTAGATTGGGTTTCGGTATTTGAACACTTCTGCCACAAAAACCTGCTACAAACTAGTTCAGAATAGATTATAGAAAACTGTAAATGGATTTTTAATCATTTAGAATTTAGTGTTAAATTATCAGTAGAGGAATCGTTTTCACATTTCTTTTTTTCAGGCTGTTATGACAAGTTTTTCACCATGTTTCTCACTTGAAACCTGGTGAATAAAAGAAAAACATTTGTTTGGAAAACATCTGATATGAAAATCTGATCATTAAAGCTGTAGAGTTTTCAAAAAGTGCCTGGACATGACTAGTACTTACAGACAAGGCTCAGATTGAGGGGCGGATACCAGGCCATGGTCTCTCCGGTGTGAAAACTGCTGAGACTGGAGTAAAGACTTAATTGAACTTCTGAACTGTTAGAACTTGTAAGACTAAACAATATAACACAAGCCACATTGCGCCTATACTGAATATTGATATTCAAACTGGCAGGAGATTTCGAGTCCAAAATTTCTTTTATACGACAGCTGTATAAACAAGAAATTAATATCGAGTAAATGACGATTCATACACAATATGGCCAAATGGTCTTCTTTAGTTTTGCTCTGCTAGCAGTAATAGATCCAAGGAAGACACACTAACTTTCCCAGTGCTTCCAGTAATATTGGCGTCCATTCTTCCTTTTTATCTTCATCTGAAGAATTTTAATATTTTAAGTAAGAAGTTATATTCCTTAAATGTTTCATTTTCCATGCCACTGATGACGTCGCTAGTAGTTTTGAATTAGGAAGTGGAATTTTGAATGTTGAACACAGATGTGAAGCAAAACATCCCAGTCTGCTTGTAGGAAATATAGTCACTCTTGGACCAGGCAGATTAGTCTAGAAGAACTAACTGTTGTAAAAGATGGCTATAAGGAAGACTTTGCTCTTCACTTCATGATTCCACTTTTGACTTTAAGAGGAGCATACATTTCTCTTTCCAGTCATCTTTAAGATGTCTACTGCGAGAGATCTACAACAGAGGATCTACTTCAGAACCACAGTTATTTATGTTAGAAAACCTATAAGCAGTTTTGAGATTGGTTCTGCTGCAGTATTTTTCTACTTCATGGTTTTATTCCAAGGGGACACGGTGGCTTAGTGGTTAGCACGTTTGCCTCACACCTCCAGGGTTGGGGTTCGATTCCCGCCTCCGCCGTGTGTGTGGAGTTTGCATGTTCTCCCCGTGCCTCGGGGGTTTCCACCGGTTTCCTCCCCCAGTCCAAAGACATGCATTGTAGGTTGATTGGCATCTCTAAATTGTCCATAGTGTGTGTGATTGCGTGAGTGAATGAGAGTGTGTGTGTGCCCTGCGATGGGTTGGCACTCTGTCCAGGGTGTATCCTGCCTTGATGCCCAATGACGCCTGAGATAGGCACAGGCTCCCCGTGACCCGAGAATAGTTCGGATAAGCGGTTGACAATGAATGAATGGTTTTATTCCTTGAAATACATCGCTGGATCTACATTTGGACCAGCTGATGACCCTTGATGTAGAGGGACAAAAGGAAATTTGTTAGCATGCTAAACAGCAAAATGTTTTGTGTGCAAGTTTTATCAGGGTAAGATAAGATAATCCTTTATTTGTCCCACAACGGGCAATTTGCATTGATACAGCAGCATAGGGACAGCACCAAGGTGACTTGAAATTATAAAAGATATTATAGAGAGACATAAAAAGACTTACAAAGACATAAAAAGAAACTATGAAGGTAGAGAAATATAAAATATTGCCCCTGCATTATTGCACAATTCCCATATGAGATGAGATGAGGAGGATTTCCAAAGATGTATTGTCCAGTTTGTGGTGGGGTCGACTGAGAGCAGTCTGCTGCTATTAGCTAGCTATTAGTGTGTGTTTTCAAAACTCTTATTTATATAGACATGTTATTTATATACAGTATTAAACTTACAGTTATGTTCTCTGTCAGCTGTTATATATTGATAGTTTAATGGTGTTAGTAATTTCTCTGCAAGAAGAACAGACAACAGAATGATCTTTTTAATTTGTAAATATAATCTGTAATCTCTGGCGTCCTAAAAGATACTGGTCCCATTTTGATAAAAGTGCTGATATTTTATTTATAAGTTATTTGTAACACTGAACATTTGGTAAAAAGTTAAAATGCGCAGATTTGTGCTTCAATTTTCCTCTCCTTTCTTGCCCCTTAGAAACCCTAAACACCTCCCGTAAGTCTGCTGCTCTATGTGGCAGGAGTAACGAATCTGAATACTTAATTTGCATAATGTAAATGCCTGCAAATGAAATCATAACATGCAGATGAGACCACAGCAGGAGCTCAGCCCACACTTCTGCTCCTTTGCGCCTTCTTACGTTTTTGTTGGTGTTTTCTTTTATATATTGTCTTAGTGTCTCTAATTCTCAAAGCTTATTTATGCTTCGTTAACAACGAGATCACTGTGGAGTTCATGGCCAAATCCAGGCACTCAGGCACACACCACACATGGCAGATATTGAATTTGTCTTTTAATGTAGGGGATAAAAGGAGGTGTGTCTGGGAAATCCAGGCAGGGAGGAGACGGCAGGTTCAAAGGTTAGCCGTTCCCCTGGCCCTCTCGAAGAGCTGTCAATCAAATCTGCCTGGAGGTCACATGAGAGGCCAACAGCAACAAAGATGGCTGACAACGTGTCTGTCTGGGCCTCCTTAGCTACACTTCCTCCTCACGGACACACCATTAAGCAGCTGTCAGTCAGAGAGGCCGCACAAAGTGTGTGTTTTTGTATGAGCGTGTGTATCTGGTGTCGTTTTGCCCTCAAATAACAAAAAGGAATTTGTTGATATGTGTGAGTTTGGATAATTCTCAGTTGAGGATGAGGTAGGGGCTGTCATTTAGCTACTGAATCATCTACTAGGTGTTTCTGTATATGCAGCTCAAAGCAGGGTTTTCATAGATTCGTAGATTTTCTCAAAAATCTGTGTTTGTTTGAATAAGTATAGTCTTTACCAGTTCCACCAGCAGAATCCAGTCAACTTATCTGACATTTTCAACCAAAATAAACAAATTGTTTTATCACCACAAGTCTGATATTAAATTAGTCAGGACACTTTCAGTGTGGCTTTCAGTGTGAGACCTTTTAACCTTACTCTGATCATTCCAATCACCTTACACAGAATCTGGGGCATCTCAAATGCAGAAACAGGTTTGATGTCACCATTTATTGTGAAGATCCATTTGAATCATTTGTGTGGAAAAAAAACTTTAAAAAATAACATAAAAAGTTTAAAAAACTAAAAAACATTTTAACAATTTGTTTTTGGAGCTTTTATAGTAATATATTGCTCCTAGTAGGCTAGGTAAAAAAAAACAACGTCTGAAACCCCTTAGTGTCTTCTTTGATACAAGCCATTAATCACCACTGTGGAGTGTGAAATGACAAAGAAATTCAACGCTGAACATGGACACAGCAAAACCAGGAGGAAATTCCTTTTATTTTTTTTTTACTTTTGTAAAAAAAATTAAACATCTACATTTTTAATCATCATAAGCACAACTGTATATATCTGCTATGTTAGAAATCTTCTGAAAAAAATCTGCAAATGGTTGAGTTTAATTAATGACCTGAAAAATATTTGCGAACGATTGTTCAATTGTGTTTCTTGCATCCCACAGGCAAGCCGATTATGATCATCACCGAATACATGGAGAACGGCTCTCTGGACGTGTTTCTCAGAGTAAGTGTGACGTCGGATCGGTATTAAATGTTCTTTTATATATATCTTGAAATGAACGTGTGTGATGGCTCACACAACACATGACACTGAACAGAGAACAGATTTTCATTTAAAACCTTAGCATTATAACGTATATAGTGAAGATTCTGGAATTTTCACTTTAAATAATAATTAATGAGCAATTAGTCATTAATATAGTAGTTCTGTATTATTTACTGAACACAACAAAGATAAATAAACACATAAAGCACACTTTCTTGCAATTAATTTTCCAACTAGTTACTCAGAGGAGGATAAGGAAAGTAGGATGATGTAGCAATGTGACTTGAGCCATTGTGGTAAGTTTTCTTTAATTAGGAAAGTAAATAATCTTTCAATTCCATGTTATTAATTGTATGGGAATTAGCTGGCACTTGGGAATAACTCCACTTTTTATTACTTAATTAAAATTTTTAAGCAAGTACCATATAAAGTGTTACCCAGAGCTCTTATATTGTATGCCAGGGGTCTCCAACCCTTTATTTATTTATTTATTTATTTATTTATTTATTTATTTATTTATTTATTTATTGTTACAAAATTAAGATGGCCAAGAGCTACTCGTGTTATATTTTGTTAGTAACATTTATTTACATATATTATTGCCATAAAACAAATGAGCTGAATGAGCTATTTTTGTGTGAACTTTTTTAAATTTATTTTAAAAAGGCAATATCGAACAGCCATATTTTTCAATAAATCAATTAAAATTCACATAAGCAGAATGTTAATTGTTGAGTCAAGTTAATTGATTGAACACAACGGGTTTGCTGACTTTATCAGTTATTATTGTCAGATTCCATTCATTCACATGGATTCTGTTATTTATCAGCAGATTGTTACTTGCAAGTCCAATGGCACATACCCTGTGGCCTCAGCAAGACTGAAAAAGACTCTTTTTGTAAAAAAAAGGAACACTTTTGATATTGAAAGTCAATATTATTTAACTGACATTGTACTGGACTTAAGGGGCACAGTGGCTTGGTGGTTAGCACGTTTGCCTCACACCTTCAGTGTTGGGGGTTCGGCCTCCGCCGTGTGTGGAATTTGCATGTTCTCCCTGTGCCTCGGGGGTTTCCTCCGGGTACTCCGGTTTCCTCCCCCGGTCCAAAGACATGCATTGTAGGTTGATTGGCATCTCTAAATTGTCCGTAGTGTGTGAATGAGAGTGTGTGTGTGCCCTGCGATGGGTTGGCACTCCGTCCAGGGTGTATCCTGCCTTGATGCCCAATGACACCTGAGATAGGCGCAGGCTCCCCATGACCCGAGTATAGATTGGATAAGCGGTAGACAATGAATGTGCTGGACTTTATGTGATTAAATGCTATTATGCTAAATAGTCAAGTCAAGCAGCTTTTACTGTCATTTCAAACAATTTGTAACTGATGCAGTACATAGAGAAATCAAACAACGTTTCTCAAAGACCATGGTGCTACATAAAACAACACAGAGCTAAGGATATAATGTAAGTTGTCCTAGTCATATAAAGTGCATCATGTGCAACGTAGTGCAAACAGTACAGGACAGATACACAAAATAGCACCGATCAGTGTGCATTCTGTAGTTGTGTTTTTGTGCAAAATATGGGGATTGTAAACAATAAGACGGTTCTTGTAAACATATATACACTTATATAATAGCAGTATTTGGTGGCAGCATTGAATTGCGGTGTGTAAAAACAGCATGTAAACAGTGTTTATACGAGTGGTACTGTAAACACAGATGTATAATGAGTGTTTGAGCATGTGTGTGTGTGTATGTGTCAGTTCGGTACAGTTCAGTTCTGGGTGTTGAAGAGTCTGATGGTTCGAGGAAAGAAACTGTTCCACAGTCTGGTGGTGAGGCCTAAATGCTTCGGGACCTTTTTCCAGATGGCAGGAGGGTGAAGAGTGTGTGTGAGGGACGAGTGGGGTCATCCACAATGCTGTTGGTTTTGCAGATACAGCGTGTGGTATATATGTCTGTTATAGAGGGAAGAGAGACTACAATGATCTTCTCAGCTGTCCTCACTGTCCGCTGTAGGGTCTTGCAGTCCAAGACGGTGCAATTCCCAAACCAGACGGTGATGCAGCTGCTCAGAATGCTCTCGATGGTCCCTCTGTAGAATGTAGTCAAACATTGGAGAGTAGGATGGACAGGAGAGCCGGCCTAGGGTTTGTTTTAGCATGCACGCCCGACCTCTTGCTGCGCTTTCGCTTCCTTGCGCACCATTTCTGACACCCCCTCTGCCAGCCACCAGCATCAGGCAATGCCGAGGACTGGAGGCCTGGACTTCTCCTGCACATCATCATGCAGGTTGGCTGTGATTTCTGTACTGTGTTACTGTCTGGCTGTCGTATACATGAACACCGCTTCCTCTGGTGTCCATGTACCATGAAAAGTCAGCTAAAAAATGTAATCTTGGATCAAAGACAGGAGGTGCTGTGCTGTTACCACCTCCTAAGACATGGACCTGGGTTTGGATTTTAGGAGGCAAAAACTTGAGAAAAACCCCCTAAAACATCAACTGAATACAACAAAACATCCTCCCATGTTTCCCCAGTTTAATTCCCTAGCTACTACTAGCTAACTCGCCCCACTCACAAGTGTAAACTAGCCTGAACACACTCACAGGAAAGCGTTATCTACAGTCTTCTGTAGAAATAAAAGCTAACAGACACCATTGTCTCTTTGATTGATGAGGAGAGACAGTAATGCTGTCATTTCCACTCAACCTTTTATTTCTTTTCTTTTTAGTTTTTGGTTTGTTCTTTTGGATTTTTGGTCCTTTCATTGGGGTGATGTCCTTATTCTTCAGCTGAGCATTCTGATCTCTCCTGGAAGTTCAGTCACAATCAGATGGAATATTAATGAATTAATACGAGTGAACTGTTAGTCTGAAATTAATAAATGTGTGCAATTGTTTTGACTAGTGGTTTGTTCCAGTAGCTTGACCCAAACACTTTCGTACCGAAAAAGAAACAATTTCTGCATTGATGTAAGCAATATAACTAAACGCAGTTTAAAGAACCCCGTTCTTGATTCAAAGCAGCACCGTGGACTAGTTCTGTAGAAGATTAGTGTACAGTATTACTGATTCTGTAGAGTCCAGTGATCTTTTCAGATCTTTCGGGAATGGAGGAAACCCAAACACTAAATAAAAATCTGATCAAATATTATGAGGTGGCTGTAAAGCAGAGATCTCTGATCTGGAGTGGACGTTCTTGGTCAGAAAGACAGGTCACTTGTTCTCGTCATATTAGATAAAAACATTGGCAAGAAATGGTTGTGGATTAGGGGGGCACGGTGGCTTAGTGGTTAGCACGTTTGCCTCACACCTCCAGGGTTGGGGGTTCGATTCCCGCCTCTGCCGTGTGTGTGTGTGGAGTTTGCATGTTCTCCCCGTGCCTCGGGGGTTTCCTCCGGGT
This sequence comes from Hemibagrus guttatus, assembly GCA_033459395.1. Lineage (NCBI taxonomy): Eukaryota > Metazoa > Chordata > Actinopteri > Siluriformes > Bagridae > Hemibagrus > Hemibagrus guttatus. The sequence goes on from JAUCMX010000011.1 coordinate 18,214,602, forward strand.
ACTCCGGTTTCCTCCCCCAGTCCAAAGACATGCGTGGTAGGTTGATTGGCATTTCTAAATTGTCTGTAGTGTGTGATTGTGTGAGTGAATGAGAGTGTGTGTGTGTGCCCTGCGATGGGTTGGCACTCCGTCCAGGGTGTATCCTGCCTTGATGCCCAATGACGCCTGAGATAGGCACAGGCTCCCCGAGAGTAGATTGGATAAGCGGTAGACAATGAATGAATGGTTGTGGATTTCAAAATGAACGTTTAAAATTTCCAACATTACGCATTTACTCATCTGGCCACATACAAAACAACATCAGTTGTAGCTTCATGTAAAAATTTAGAAAAGACTACAGCAGTGTTGCTGCTTCTGGAGGACTGTTTTTAGTGTACAGGTCTTTACCAAAAACTTTTGGCCATACGAATGTAAAATTGTTATTAAGGTTTTTCTCACTTACTCTCAGTTTTTCTTCACAAATCCTTTTGTTCTCTTGGACTTGTCTTTCCAGATTCTGCAGAGAGTCTTGAAGAGTTTTTACCCGGTCCTTCAGGACAGCATTCTCATGCTCCATAATTTTCTGAGTGCAGGAAATTGATCAGGGACAAAGATATTCAGATGGCACAAATGACCAACATTAGAACTTTGTTCTTTAATTCATTACATTCTCAGTGGGATTCAAGTCAGTACAAGTCTTCTTCAGTTATTTTAGCTGTATGGTTGGTGTTATTGACTTGATGAAACCAACTCCTCCCACATTCAGTTAGTCGGATGATGACATTGAATTCTCCTCTAATGCGTCCCGACACATCGCTCCATTCATGTTTACATTACAGGAGAAAAGTACAGATTAACGCAAGGCTTTTCTCACTTACCTTCAATAACTTGACATGTGTTCTGTCAGCACTCCAGCTTCTCCATTGAGCCCTGCAGTGTTTTTACCTGCTCCATCAGAATGTGCTCTCATACTTCAGCTTTGCTTTGGACCCATTTCTATTATCCTTCTGTAAATTATCATGAATGAAAAACAAGCTAATCATAGCATAATGATTCTGAAAACAGGTGATATAAACAAGCTATCATTGCTGCTCCTAAAACACAGACTCCTAATTGGACTCATGATCCTGAAAGTTCATCATCCACAATGTTGTAGGCTTTGTTTACTTTTTACATACAGTTTCAGACACTTTTGACAACCGCTAAAACATTTAGGGATATGTACAATGGACAAAGTTTTGTTAAACAAACATGAAGAAACACATATGTACAGATAAACTGCAAGCACGAACACTTTGCGTGACCAATTCATCAAGCATACAAACAGCCTGAAATTACCTGAGGACAGGTGTATAGGACAACATCTATCCACTGAGTGTCTTAACAATAACTAACACAAAAAAACTCCTGCAAGCTTACAGAGTCATCGCAGAACAACGTCACAAGATTATTATTTAGCATAACATAGCAAAAAGATTTCCTTCCAAATTCTGCTAAAAGCCGAACTCTAAAAAGCATTTGTAACCTATTCTATCTATAGAGAATAAAGTTGATGAGAGGAAATGAGTTCTGATTTTAATGATCAGCATCATGCACATCAGTGTATGTCTCAGCACCTGAGCTAGAAGTCTCTCTGTTTTGTACTGGCAACACAAATGCACATGTATTTGAAATACACAGTGATGATAGCTGTCATGGCTTTATGATGATAGCTGTCATGGCTTTATAAAAAAAGCTTATCCTAAGTAACTCCTATCCTTCTCTCCACTCCTTATTTTTACGCTTACAAGCATAATAAGCTTGAACACCAATTACTACAGCTCCAGCTGAACACACTGCAAATCCTACAACACTCTTAATAGGAAGCATTATATCTCCTTCAAATTAACACAAGCGATAAACAGCTTGTAAAGACGATGTTTAGTGAAAGAATGAGCCTCTGTTGGGTTTTTTTATTGGGGGGGATCTGACAGAAACATTGACTGTGACATCACAACGACTCTTCTGTAGGCGCTCAAGGTGGCACGTGGAAACCATCAAAACACGTCAAATTTTCAGTGCGCTAATAAATTCTGTCCAAACACACTGTGCGACACTGAACATGGACATCAGACCACTGTGCGGTCTTATTGATAGACAGATATAGACTTTACTGGTGTTGATGAACTAGACAAGATTATACATAAATTATTAAACATATTAATAAATCACAGCAGATTAGCAACGAATTAAAGTGACACAACAACAGCAATAATGCTTTATTAATGAATTTACATCCGAAATAAAATACATTTTGAACGGGAATACACCAGCCAACTCATCTTTTTAGTTTTATTATTATTATTATTATTATTATTATTATTATTATTATTTTTATACAAAACCTCTGTGTTTTGGAGAAGTGCCTCTCGTGCGTTTTGGAGATGTTGACTCACATTCGCACCTTTTTTGTCCTGAATCCTGGTTCACTAAAAACTCTCATCTATTCATCTGCTTTACCCTTGCAGCCAGAAAATATTCACTCAACTTCGGTCCAGTTTGTAATAAATCCTGTTATTTGGTGAGCTTTGCGCTTTTGTGCTCCAATCTCACACTTTATTCACGGCTTTAACAGTTTGTTGGCTCTAAACCAGGGCTCTCCAACACGACCCACTTCTGAGTAGCTCTTCTAAAGTTTCATAGAATATGTACACAACTGATAAAAATCAAATTAATAAACATGTTTAAATATTATCCAAATCAAACTCATACCGAAATCTGAACAGATCACGCTTTAACGCACATCAGTTTTTACACACAGCTAGCACCAAGACCGTACATGGAAACGTTATATGAACTTGAATCTACAAGCACAATGTTAAATGATAAAGAATACACATGGCAGGTCCTTTTAACTTGGAAGTTGATGCAAATTCGACAGCGTTAGGAATAAAGCTAAGATGCTGCCAAAGTAAAACAGATAAATGAATCTATCCTGCTGCACGAAGATCTAAAGTATTGCTTAATATTTCCCATTGCACATGCATATAAATGCCATAAAATACTATTATTTAGCCCTCTTGTTATTCTCAAATTTACAAACATGCTTTGCCCTTGCACAGCAATTTAAACCTCCAGAATATAATTTTTACACATTTTGTTGTCAGATAATTTATGTTTCTTTGTTGATTACCTAAATAGCTTTTTAAATAAAACATAACTCCAACTCACCCCACCACCCCATTCTCCTGAACACCAAGAATTTCTATTGCATGACTACAGAAAAATTTACAAATCACCATAGAATCTCACTGAGTGACCTCACATTGGACAAAAATATATATATATTTTTTTGGTTTTAATGTTTTTATTTTATTTCTAAGTACAGATTTTTGCTATTTATAATATTTGGAAAATAGTACACTTTCTGTTATCAAGGATAGTAACATGTCTTTTCCTCTGGATCTCTAAGAAATTATGTTATCGTGTAAACTCTCAGTAGTCCTTGCAATACCACAGGCATGTTTATGTTAGGTTAGGGCCCTAACATAGAGGGATGTTGTTGAAGATGATAAAATTCGATTGTTATAGTGACCTCAATATTATCCAAGTCAACCAAAGCAGATGAAGGTATTTTTATGTGTTTTATACAGCCTGGGGTCAAACTGACCCCTATGAACACTGATGCCAGAAAATGTGTACAGGACACTGAAAACATATTATCATGATCATTTTATGTTTACCTGGTTGTCCCCATAAAATTTGGAAAAGTTATTATTATTTAAAAAAGATATTTAGAGATATTAAACATTGTAGGATGTGGGATAAAGTCCAATACAATTTCAGGTCTCTGTTTTCAAAATTAATATTACCTTCAATATTAAAGATGTTCCCTTTTTTATGAAACGAGTCTTTTTCAGTCTTGCTGAGGCCATCATTTTGTATATATTCTATGAAACTACTCAGAAGTGGAGCCCCTGTTGTATGAATAATACTAGGAAGATAAAATAATGAGATTGATGCCTTCCTACTACCATCCACCTAATTTCTGAGATTAGTTGAGTTAGAAAATTATATAGAAACTATAGCAACAGTGCAAGGGTAAGCCCAACATCCATGTGGCATTTCCTATAATAAAAAAATGCAACTGCAAGAGGTTTCTATGTTCATGTGTCAATGCTTCTGTGATCCACTTGAAAACAAACTCAAAAACCAGGAACAGTTGTGATTAAAATGAGACATTCCTTTTTTAACATTTTGACTTCACATTTTTACTCTCAGGCCCAAATCACCCATATTATCCTATCAATATTATTTTAACCTACGATTCTTTTTATTTACACCGATCAGGCATAACATTCTGAGCAGTGACAGGTGAAGTGCGTAACACTGATGATCTCCTCATCATGGCACCTGTTAGTGGGTGGGATATATTAGGCAGCAAGTGAACATTTTGCCCTCAAAGTTGATGTGTTAGAAGCAGGAAAAATGGGCAAGCGTAAGGATTTGAGTGAGTTTGGCCAAATTGTGATGGTTAGACCACTGGATCAGAGCACCTCCAAAACTGCAGCTCTTGTGGGGTGTTCCCGGTCTGCAGTGGTCAGTATCTATCAAAAGTGGTCCAAGAAAGGAACAGTGGTGAACCGGTTACAGGGTCATGGATGGCCAAGGCTCATTGATGCACGTGGGGAGTGAAGCTACTGTTGCTCAAATTGCTGAAGAAGTTAATGCTGGTTCTGACAGAAAGGTGTCAGAATACACAGTGCATTATGGGTCAGGGCTGTTTTGGCAGCAAAAGGTTGACCAACACAATATCAGGCGTGTGGTCATAATGTTATGCCTGGTCAATGTATTTATTTATTTTATTCTACAATTTGGTATGATATGGCTCTATTAAATGATCTGGATGGATGAATTAGTTTTATGTTCTTTCTTATTTTTCACCTTTTACAGAAGAACGATGGGCGTTTCACAGTCATTCAGCTGGTTGGTATCCTGCGTGGCATCGCTTCAGGGATGAAGTATCTATCAGATATGAGTTACGTCCACAGAGACCTGGCAGCACGAAATATCCTGGTCAACAGTAACCTAGTGTGTAAAGTTTCTGATTTCGGCATGTCCAGAGTGCTGGAGGACAAACCTGAGGGAGCTTATACAACACGGGTAAGAGAGAGAGAGAGAGAGAGAGAGAGAGAGAGAGAGAGAGATCTGTCTCTGTTTCATTTGTCAAAAAATTTTTACTGTTCAGATATATGCATTAATAAAACGTGGAAAAAAAATGTTTAGCTGGTTTAGTTTTCATATATACACTGGCCTCATAACTCTAGCACAAAGCTAAACTTCAGTCATGAAACCTGTCTAAGTTGATTGAATACATTCGAGTTCAGGGGGGAATTGTTTACCATTTTTAACAATTATGACCTGATGTTGATTAATGACTGAATGATGTAATCTTGTTGGGAAAAATATTGAACTTTACAAAATTGTATTAGCCTTTGTTAATTTCTTGGCAGTGAACTCAGACGACTGGATCCTAGAGTCTTTTTCACTTGTTGGCCTTTTGTTCTTTTTTATAAGCTAATGCTAATTTGTCAATACCATAACCTGTGAGTGGGAGAGACAGAGAGAGAAAGAGAGATAGAGAGAGAGGGTGAGAGAAACAGACAGAGAGAGAGAGCAAGGGAGAGAGTGAGAGACAGACAGACAAAGGGGGGGTGACACACAGAGAGAGAGATAGAGAGAGACAGCAATGGAGAGAGAGAGACAGAGAGGGAGAGAGCAGGAGACAGACAGATGGAAAGAGAGACAGACAGAGAAGGAGAGAGAGATCATGTCTGTGTGTAGGAGGCAGAAATAGAGTATGCATTTCACATCACACATTTCACAGATCTTCATGTATATGTAGATGCTCAGTATCAGTAAAATGGTTTGAACATATCTGTAAATCACAGGGAGGAAAGATTCCAATTCGCTGGACAGCCCCAGAAGCCATCGCATACAGGAAGTTCACTTCAGCCAGTGATGTGTGGAGCTACGGCATCGTCATGTGGGAGGTGATGTCATACGGAGAGCGGCCGTACTGGGACATGAGTAACCAGGATGTAAGTAAAAAAGCCTGCTGTAAAACTATTAATGGATATACTGTAAATTCAACATGCATTTAAATTGTGAGTCTGCTATATATGTACTTTTTTACTTTAATATCCATCTGCTTTATAAATGTTTGGTGCATATGGAACACTGTAAAATTCTCTGTATATTATTTAAAAAGCTCAAGTAATATTTTTGATATATTATTAATATAAATGAATTAATTGATGTGTCTTATAGTTTGGTTTAACACATCACTTTATTTCACTTTATCTCTTTATTTAAAGACAAAATGAAATGGAAATTCGAACATATTTTTATCCACAGTGTGAAGTATTTCATGTATTTCATGGGAATAATGTAAGACAGGACTTTGGTTTCCATTCATCTTACTTTGATTGGAGTCAGATTTAGATTCTAGGCTGCAATCAATCAAGAGGGACTGCTCGCCTCTTGCAACACGACTGGTAACTCACATTTATGCGAGTGCACGGCAAAAATCAGAGGCTGTTTAGAGGCTGGCGAAAGTCTCTGCACGTTAGTGGAAGATTACAGACGAATTTAAAGAAGAATTTTGAGAAGAGTTTGATTGATACAATGAATCGTGACATACGTTAATGAATCGTAACATACGTTAAAAAAATCGTTAAGGATTTTGTGTTTAAAATAGGAAACACGATCAGTGTCGTTAAAAAACATGGACAGCCAATGTTTGTCTCTTACGATGAATGCAGTAATGCTTTATTTTTTATCATTACTGCAGATTGTCTGCACCACACTGACTTCTGCTTCCTGTTTCCTAGGTTATAAAGGCAATAGAGGAAGGATACAGATTACCAGCACCGATGGAGTGTCCTGTAGCCCTGCACCAGCTCATGTTAGAGTGCTGGCAGAGAGAGCGCAGTGAGCGGCCCAAGTTCAGCCAGATCGTCAACATGCTGGACAAACTGATCCGCAACCCGAACACACTCAAGAGGATGGGAGGAGAGACAAGCAGATCACACAAACAAAAGTACATCACTACTTCTTTTAAATACATACAATCATTGAGTGTGGTAAAGCCTGTATGTTAGAAAATTCTAATGGCTCAAGAAAATGCAAATTGTTCGTCCATGAACTACTATTAACTTTAAAAAGCTGAACAAATGCAGTAAAATAACACCAATACAGCTTCAGCCAAGCACACCCATTCATGGGAAGTTACTACTTCTACACAGGATGTTAATGTAATTTAACACCAGAGGTTACCGTATCTCTCAGAGATCATCCTTTTGAGTAATTCTAACTTCTGACAGCTCATTTTAGTCATCACATCATGTTGATGCTTCTCATCATGGCATTTCCTTTAAATGTTCAGTTTGTGATTGATGTTAAATAAAACTGCAGCATAATTTTACATGTCCAGCATCTTTTCTTAGTATTTACTAACAATTCTGAGTGACATGCTGCTAGTCAAAATTGTCACCACTATTACCATGCCTTTACATTGTCTGTATGAAATGCAAGCTAGCTAGTTCAATCTTTATCCTCGATCATTAGCTACTTTAGCTAGAGACCTAATTTTTGTTATATATAAATATAAAAGACGTCGACTGATAATTTAGGCTTATACTTGTATTTGTGCCATCTCATATTTGCATAAATGCTGGGAAACCCTTGACTTGCTTTCTGATATAAACACAATACTGGTTTGTTTATCCTCAGGTCCCACCCATCAGCACTAAACCACACCCCTTCCATTGAGCCATCCCCTTCATTCAGTTCAGCAGAGGAGTGGCTGAAAGTTATCGGTCTGGAGAAGTACAGAGAAAACTTCACTAAGGCCGGACACAGCAGCCTGGAAAGCATTATACACATGAATCAAGAGTAAGTATTTGTACACATACTGTAAGTACACTTGTGCACACATATTAAACACTATTAGTGACAGATTTTTGGATCAGTTGAACATTCAAACACATCTCATGATGCATGCTGAAATGTGCGATCAAATGTAACTCCTGCCATCTTCACCTCGAGCTCACAGGATTGATTATTTTATTTTATTTTATTTTATTTTATTTTATTTTATTTTATTTCATTTTATTTTATTTTATTTTTTAGCCTAGCACAGATAACCAAATTCCAAACAGTTCCCTATTTATTATACAGGCTCAGTGAGTAGTGCACTAAATGCCATTGGATACACTAAAAACAGCGACAGTTTCCTGTTGTATATTGTCAATTACTATCTAATATTTTTAAGACATGTCTTTTATATTTCAGTAGATAATGTATCAAGATTATTGATGCATTTTACAAATATCTAAAAAAAAAAAAATAAATAATAATAAATGGAATGCAGTTATTCAGGACGCTTTTTCTACATCAGGAAAAGATTAATTTAGTCACAGATTAGCAAAGATTAGGATGAACAGATGAGATGTTAGACACTTTTTCCATTAAATGTAAGTGGGAAATATTTATTCGGATTTATCTACTATTCACATATTGAAATTGTAACATTATTTATCCCTAATCATTTCCTTACACTTCATAGGGATTTGGCCAAAATTGGAATCTCCTCAAGTGCACATCAGAAGAAAATCCTGAACAGTCTCCAGGAGCTCCTGTCTGGAATACAACAAATAGAAGAGATAAAGCTTCCTGTCTGATCTGTGATCTGTCAGCGCAATTTAAACCAACATGAGTGACAATATGGAAAACATGATGGATATAATATTTTAACTACTCATGCACTTTAATTGGATACGGACCGTAGCAGACAGTGGAATAGCTGCACTTTTGATGGACTAGCCTGCATCTCATGGTCTTCCTGACTGAGGATTTCTGAGGGAGAACAAGAAAAACTGTCGACCCTCTGCAAAATAATACTGATATAGATTCAGGATTTCGTATCGGAGTCCACTTTTGAACAGACTGTGACAGTGACACTTCACTGAGCAGTGAGAATATTTTTGCTGTTTTGTTTTGTTTTTTTCTTGTGACTGAAGGGAAGCAACATCATCCCCTTCAGGTCATCTTCTGAACAGCGCTCTTGTTGATGGATACAAGTTACTTCTTCATTCATTTCTTGGTCCTCTTAAATACAGATTTTTGTTTTTATTTTTTATTTTTGCTCGAGTGTGTATTTCAGGAACTATTCCAATCAAGTCGCCTGGTGACTTTTGATATTTTGGGGAAAAAAGAAAAGAAAAGAAAACATTGCTATCCATAGGGAATGACATCCACAATTCAGACACTGAGAACTAGGAGCAGATATGCAGTGTACACAGAACCTGTGAACCCAGGTATGATATGGCTTTAGGCTACTTCAATTTGGAGTTCCTTGAGAAGTCTGCAAAACACAACATATTTTCCAGACTGTACTTTATCATTTTAATATCCGCATCACCTTCATTATCACTGTCATCAATATAAACAGCATTAAAATGTGAAACTTCTAACATATACTTTGCTTCTCTATACCTGCAAATAAAGCATTTTTGAATGTCCTCAAATCATTTGCTTTAAATACTTTTCCCTGATTTAACCTAGTCCTGTACTGTATATCTTTTCTTAGTCTATGACCAAGTCCATGTTTTGGTGGACATTTTACAGATTAATGTAGCTTCCCTAAATGATCTAAACAATCAGTTTTCTATTGTACATAAAGCAATACTGTAATAAATATCAATTGTGAAGTGCCAGTGTAAAATCTGTCAAAATATATGCCAAGCTGAGAGGTGAACTGAATGTATTATAAACATGGTGCATTTTCTAATAAAATGGACAACACCTAACCAGCGTCTCTTTTTCTTCAATTCTTTCCATGCAGCATCATATCTTTAATGAGGATTCCTTCTGCCTGAATATACAGAGACTGCAGCGAGACATCCTGAAAAACCGGGCACTGTGTTATAAAGCAGTATGTCTCATGATTTGCTAAACACATATGAAAGTCACATGTTAAATGAGGAATGATGGTTAAAAAATTGGGGCTGTTTTGGGACATTTTACCTGTTTGCTGTGGCGCTTTGTTAGTGTTCCTCTAGAAGCTATTGGCATTATACACAGCAGGGATTAAAACAAAGAAATATGTCAGGAAACATTGGAAGAAAGACCAGAAATGCCTGGGGAACACCGAGGATAGTAACTAAGAGGACCGGGGAACTAGATGAACGAAGGGAATTAGAACAAGAAACCCAAAAATTTATGGTGTGGTTTCTTTGTCGGAGTTACAATAATTACTATATGACAATTCTGGCGGCATTGGTGGCTCAGTGGTAGGTTTCTCGCCTATCATGTGGAAGGCCCGGGTTAGATTCCCAGCCAATGCCTCAACCCCAGCCACTGGATGCAGTGCCGGTCCCAAGCCCGGAAAAATGGGAGGGTTGCGTCAGGAAGGGCATCCGGCGTAAAACCTGTGCCAAGTTGTTGTGCAGACCAGTCGGTCCGCTGTGGCGACCCCGAACAGGGAGCAGCCGAAAGCAACTATATGACAATTCCAAGATTCTGTTCATTTTTCACACTTGGAATTTGGCTGCTGTAAGGAAAAGCAGAATATGGATCCAATGATGCTTACAATAGCTAGAAGTCAGCTTAACCATATTGTTGCTTTAAGATATGTTCCCGTTGTTTATTATGTAAGGACTAAAACACAACAAGCTATTAATGGAAAATAATCAATGATAGGGTAGAGTGATCCATTACCAGTCTGAAATAAATCATTTCCTGTAACAGCATGTCCCAAACTATTTTAATAATGCTGTCCTGAAGACTTATTTGTGGTTTAAAACTCACTGGCGCTGATGTCTGATACTCCAGACACCTGAGACTCCTTTCATAAATGTTATCTCATTACAGAAGTCTTCACCGTATTAAATGCTTACATATTGTGCTTTGGGGGGGACAGTGGTTTAGTGGTTAGCCGCGTACTTTCAGGGACGAGGCTTTGATTCCCATCTCCACCCTGTGTGCGGAGCTTGCATGTTCTCTGAGTGCTTCGGGGATTTCCCTGTGGTTCTCCGGTTTCCTCTCACCGTCCAAAGACATGCATTGTAGGCTGAATGGCATCTCAAAATTGTCCCTAGTGTGTGAATGGGTGTGTCAAAGTGTGTGTGTGTGAGTGTGCCCTATGATGGGTTGGCACTCTGTCCAGGGTGTCCCCTGCCTTGTGCTCCAAATCCCTCCTGGTTCCATGTGACCCTGTGCAGGATAAGTGGTACAGAAAATAAATAGATGGATGGATGGAGGTTCTTTGTTAAATAACAAAATGTCTTCTTCATTTATTAGATTAATGAGCTGCTACTCTAAAATTGATAACATATGCATTGATATAAACCTGGAATTATTATCAGAGGTGATCTAATAGAAAATTAATCAACACTCTTTGACCAATCAGATTGAAGAATTCAACAAAGCTGTGTTCTGACATTAACAGAAAACAGTAATGAAAGTTTGCTAGACATTACACTTCTATCTCTAACAGTGGAAGATATTGGCATTTTGGCATTAGACACTGTCTGAGATTTCTGAAAATTTATTTTTCTGCTGTAAAAAAGATATGAATAAATTTTAGGATACGACACGATATGTCTACACAGTTACATTACACTGAACTACTGGATGCCACATTATTCCTTAATGTCAAGGCTGTGGCCTTAATATGTTTGGAAAATTGTCCCTGATCATGTCATGATCATCTCACCAAGCATTAATGTATTAAAAATATCTGTTCCTCCGACCAAACCTCAGACTCCTAGACATGGACTGTTCTTTTTTATCTGTCGTTCCTTTATCTCTGTCCAAGAAGCCAGCTCATGTTTTGGGGATATTTCTTAGATTAATGTGTTTCCAGACACACTAAATCATTTACACAGTCCATTTTTTTATATGTACATAAATCATTGTTGTTTTGCTCTGATATGAACATAACTGATGAAATCTGTTTAAAACATATGCAAATAATAAAATAAATACGGTATCTGAATGTATTACATGATGTATTAGACTTACATTTTGTATTAGACTCTTACAATATGTGATTTGTTCATCCAGCTTGAAATATTTCTTCCTTTCTGTATTTTGATTAATTTAGACACGTAACTTATGAGTTAAATTTATGGTATTTTGTATGTAGTTTGTAAAATAAATAGGAAAATAAAGAGCCTGTGTGCTTCCTTGAGAACAAATACATCTCTATTTCTCATTTAATGTTTAAATGTGTAAGGACTGGCATGAAGATGATTACCCAATTCAGCATTTGGATTGTTACAGAATTGGATATAAACTGACATAGTTGCATAGTTAAATAACTAACACTTGATAGAAATAGTTATACTGAAGTGCATTTTCATCTAAATAATCAAATCAGATCACAGAAACATAGCTTATTTATGTCCATATTACTAGCAGATTAAAGTGTTTTGGTTTGTTGCTCTGGTTAAGTCAGTAATTAAAAAAATAATTCAATTAATAGTCATAATTCCACGATTAATTTTTTACCTCGCTCTGCCTGCTTCCACTGAATGGAAAATTAGATAGTCATAATTTAAATAAATAAAAGAATTGAATAAATATGAATAATACATAAACATTTAATTTAATAATTAAATAATTTCTATAATTAATAAAAACACATCGAAAAATAATTAATTAAAATGAATACATTTAATTTGAATTAAATAAAAAAAAAATGCGAAATAAAATGTATTTAATTAAAATAATTCTAATTACAAATTAGGAAAAGCTAATTGTGCTATTCCTTTATATGTGCTGCACTGCAGAATACATTTATAATCTTTCCCCATCTAATCATTGCATCATTGTTGGATTTAACCAGCAAAAAGTTGACACCTTTTGGTTCTCATTAACTGAAAACAAACATAAAAGAGTTGAACGTAATTCGAAATAGTTTCCACATGACAGATAGTTACAGGATTGTGTAGTGCACCAAATGACAATCCTCTCATATGTCAAATGGTATGAGGTGAGCAATAAATACTGTTGCAGTCAGTGTATAGTATATACACATGCCATTTCAAACACATTGTCATGTTTGAATGTTTGACAATATCAAGACTTTGTTTCTTTACATCATACTTTCTGTATTTTGGTTTTGTATCAGGTTTGATGGTATTTGAAATTTCCTTTCATTCCTGGAAAAAAAATGAGGAGTTTTGTTTACATCTTTTCCATTGTTTAATATGCATCATGTCCTGGCTCTGACCTCGTGAGTTGTTTCATGATAATCCTAAACAAGACAAATGACCACCTTTAGCTGTAACACTACCGTTATTCATGCTGCAGCGAAGAAAAACTGCACATGCTTAACCCCTTTGTGACCACATTTCTCCCCTCAGTGATCCACTTAAATAGATTTAACCTGCAGTTCTTCTACATATACATTACAAAGAAAACTTGATTTCAGTACTTGCAAAAAATCCTCAGTATCTTGTGAGCAAATAGCACTTAATGATAATTTTGCTATACAGGGGACATGAAGATATTAATTTGCTTGACTGGTCCCACCATCTCTCAGGGTAAGAGGTAGGTATACATCAAACTGATGAAGACCATCTTCCTGAAACACTTAAACTAGTTCTTATTTTCCCGGTTTGTTTTATGTATTAAAAAAAGTGTTATATTTCCTCCCAACACCATCAGTTTTTAGGCTGATGGTATTCTAAGTCTCTGACCTATTAAACCAGTGTAATGTATTCATTGACAGAGTCTTCAAAGCACCTTTGTACGTCGCTCTGGATAAGGCAGTCTGCCAAATGGCAGAAATGTAAATGTAAATGTAATTTAATATGGTAGATTGTGATAACTTATGAAAGGCTTATTTATTATTGACGAACATTTGCTAGAAAGCAGTATGAAAGGACAAGTATACAAATGTACAACAAAAATAAACACATTCAGATCAAGATAATGACAAATATAACATTATAAACATATGGGTTAATGTTATCAAAATTCATATCATAAAAACAATCCCTGAACAGTGAGCAAACTACCTGCTGTTAAAATAGCTTTTTTATTTTAAAAAATAAATTAAAATAAAAGCTTAAAATGGGGACACGCTGGCTTGGTGGTTAGCACGTTTGCCTCACACCTCCAGGGTTGGGGGTTCGATTCCCGCCTCTGCCGTGTGTGTGGAGTTTGCATGTTCTCCCCGTGCCTTGGGGGTTCCCTCCGGGTACTCTGGTTTCCTCCCCCAGTCCAAAGACATGCATTGTAGGTTGATTGGCATCTCTAAATTGTCCGTAGTGTATGAATGAGAGTGTGTGTGTGCCCTGTGATGGGTTGGCACTCCGTCCAGGGTGTATCCTGCCTTAATGCCCTATGACGCACAGGCTCCCCGTGACCTGAGAATTGATTGGATAAGTGGTAGACAATGAATGAATGTTTAAAATTTCATTTAATGTAAAAAATAATGCTTTTCAGTATGAACATACAGAATTAAGGAACCTGTATTTGAAAATTTGCCATAAATCAATAATAAAAATATTAATCAAACACAATTGTTTGATTTTTTTTTAATTCTATGGAGACAAAATCAGACTATAAATATAAATAAATATTAATCTAAATAAATACGATAAATATCTCTATCAATTCAATTGAGGGATGTATTATAATTTCCTTTGTTTGTTTTTTCTATATATTTTCACTTTAAATAAATGAGCTATATTCCCTAAATACTGTTAGATTTGTATGAAAAATCTTCTTTCCTTCAATCTAGCAATGATTCTCATTTACCATCAAAATCAAAACACATTTTAAAATGACACAATGCAATATTTTCAATCAGAACTACTCATAAATTTTAATGCTCAGACCAACCCAAAGTTCTTTGAGTTTGATATTCTCTATCCTGCGATCTCTGGTATTCAAAGGTCTTATATATAACTCTGGTAAAGTGGTAAAGCATTGACATGACTGTTCCAGAGATTCTTTTTTTCTCATGGCAGAAAAATCCGCAAGGCTCTCAACAATCCAGTGTTATGAAGTCTGACATAATAATTACATACCAACTTGTAACTCCAATGTTAAAACGTCTGTAGCAATTAAAGTTAAAGGGACTTTCACTCTTACACGTTACATATCCAGCTCTGTGACCAAATTAAGACAGAAATGGGATGGTTCAGCTAGAATTAAAATACACAACATGTTTCCCTTAGCCAAATTGTAGTCAATTAGCCAGGAAATGTTTTATTAAGTTGTACACTGGAACAGCAAAGAAAACATTGCTGATATGTTCTTGATTATATTCATTTTGATTCTATTTACACAAAGATTTTTAAAATGCTAGGTTTTCATCCAAAATATTAACCTGTGTTATCTGCAGTAAAAGTGTTCAATAATACTCTTTAGTGAAGAACATAATTCACAAGTCAAAGAGTACTGTAGATCTCATTTATATCTATGTATAGATTCCCAAAATAAGATCTTGAGTGAATATCTGTAGATTAATTAGACCAAAAAGGAAGTAGGCACAAACTTTTCGAACCTGCCTTATGATGGTAGCGTACTGAGTGCTGGAGTTTCACTCGACCACTCACAGTAAGAAATATCCTTTCTCTCCATGTTCAACTGTGTATGCAGTGTTTGTGTCTGTTTGTGTTCATGCTTGCATGTGCACAACAGATGTGCTGCGTATAAAAAAGAAAAAAAATGAAATAGAGACTGAAAAAGGTGTCAGAAAGCTGAAGAAAAGCTCAGCCGAAGATTTCCAAGGAAAAGATAGACTTTTTGACATATTGCCAGTTTATTCCAAGTGACCATTTACTGACAAGGTCATCTGTTGCTTTACACATTTATTAACCCCCATCTATAATGTCTATCAATGTACATGCTGAATTCTCAGAACCAAAGTGAAAAGAAAGAAAGAAAGAAAGAAAGAAAGAGAAGAGAGAGAGAGAGAGAGAGAGAGAGAGAGAGAGAAAGAAAGAAAGAAAGAAAGAAAGAAAGAAAGAAAGAAAGAAAGAAAGAAAGAGAAAGAAAGAGAGAGAGAGAGAGAGAGAGAGAGAGAGAGAGAGAAAGAAAGAAAGAAAGAAAGAAAGAAAGAAAGAAAGAAAGAAAGAAAGAAAGAAAGAAAGAAAGAAAGGTTGTGAGTTTGAAGGTTGTGAGTTTGAATCCTAGAACCACCAAGCTGCTACTGCTGGGCCCCTGAGCAAGGCCCTCATCTATCAGTTGTACAAATACAATAAATATAAGTTCCTCTAGATAAGGGTGTCTACCAAATACTTGAAATGCTGTAAATAATTTTGGGCTGTACGTGTGGAGTTAGGAGGCAGTGGTTAAGGTCTTGGGCTAGTAAAGGAAAGGTTATGAGTTTCAATCCCAGTATCACCAAGCTGCCACTCCTGGGCCCCTGAGCAAGGCCCTTAACCCTTAAAGCCAAATGCTGTAAATGTAGTTTTGCATGTTCTTTCAATGTCTTCTTAAGTTTCCTTGACATTTTCCTGTTTCTTTTTACCTACCAAAAATCAGGTGGATTGGCTTCACTAAATTTCTGTGTGAATGTGAGCACATGTTTCTGGGTGTATTCCGGCCTCGTGCCCAGTGTTGCTGGTTCCACTGTGAGCCTGTATGACCCTGACCTGGATAAAAATGGTTATTGAAGATGACTGAATGAACCAGTTTCAATGGAAAAGTTCCATATTTTAGTTTTATTGCTTAAAAAAAATCAAAAGCAAAAATATTGAACTCTTACTGAAATCATTTACAAATTACAGTTGGAGTCAAGAAGAGTCTGTAAGTCCACAAAGACACTATTTTGCAATCACCATCGCAGTCCACATGTCATGGAGCACACAGGGTTTATTAAACAAAAGTATCAGAGAAGTAAGCAATACTTAGAAACATGAGTCAAGCAAAATGATCAACAAGCAGAAATAAATTAGACGTGATGTGAAGTACAGTACATGAAGCAAGAAATGGTCAAAACACTAATCAAAACAGGCAGAGAACAAAGGCTTGGATTTATTACAAGCACAATGCTGGAGCAAGACTTTACAAAGTAACCCTGACAGTCCGGATTATTTAAAAGGAATAATGTGGAGTGGGAATAGGACCTTGACTGGAGGTCAGGTGATGAGGCTGAGGTCTGAGGATCATGGGAGTTGCAATGTGTGACCTTTAGAGTTTCATCTTTTCTGGGTTAATCCCTGGTTTGTGTGCCTGGACAGTCAAAACATTATGACTGGAACTGTTTTATGAGAGCAGGGTCTAAAACATACTTTGGAGGGACCCAGTGAGGTACCGAAGTTACCCCGGTCAAGAATGGTCCTTACAGGATATGCTAGTGTTCCTTCAATGTCTAGGAATGGCGAGGTTATTTAGAGTGGCATCATCCAGGGTAAAAGAAGTGGTTGGTCCCGGTATACACTGCAACAGAAAGAGAGTCTGGGCATAAACTCATAGCATAAAGTGAGAGGAATTGATAAAATTCTTAGTTGCCGGTTTCACTTGTCTGTTAGCTTGGGGAGAATAGGCAAAGGTCAAACAAACAGCTTCCTTAAACACCCTGCATCCTTGCAATGTAAAGGTAACCACTGGGGATGATATAAGCCCAGGTTTTCATGAAGTATCACCAAGATTGGAAGGGATATAAGTCTTACTTGGAGGAGGACATGGGTGACCCTGGAGAGCTTGGGCAAATTGGCAATTATTATCCAATCTTAAAGTACTGACAAACCTTAAAGTACTGAGTCTGCTGTATTTAGGGTGTGTTTGGGATCAGTTGGGTAATGCATGTAAAATCTTAGATGGGGATGGAGTGGTGGGTAGGCGTGGCATAGGGATAAGATTGCGCTGATCCCTTTTTCAGTGCTATGAACCTCTACTATGAATGTTAAAACTTGCATCAAAGAGTTTCAGCCCAAGGTGAAGACTTTATTTGTAGTGTTGTGAGTGATAGGTAATCTGTTTTGTTGTTCCAGAGTAGATTCTTTGATGCTTTGATAATCTTTGATAGAAATTTACAAAACCTAGAAACTTCTGTATCTATTTTGTGGTTTGGGGAATAGGTCACTACGCTGCTACTTTGTCTTACTTCGGACTTGAATCATTTGGATTTCTTAGCTTTATTTAAAGAGATAAGTCTTTTCAGCATCCTTTTCATGTGTTAGATGTCTTGGATTGGTGAGTTAAAGTAATGTCACCAACATAATTTATCAGTCATTTCTGACAATGTTGGAGTATATTGTTTATGAATGTTTGAAAGACAGAGGGGGAATTTAACCAGTCCATATAGCATTATCTGATATATGATGAACATGAGTTGTATTGAAGACTGTCTTCTATTTATCATTCTCTCTTATTTGACCTAGTTTGTAAGCCATTTGAAAGTCAATCCTGGTGCAGATGGTAGCTGTTTTAAGCTGTTTCAGAGGTTAAGGCACACAGTGGGTCACTATATCTCACTGTGATTTGGTCCAGGCCACAGTAATCTATGCATGAGTGAAGACCCCCTCTATCTTCTGCACAAAGAGGTAGCCTGCTGTGTCCAGGTTTTTTAGTGAAATCTTGTGCCATGAATTGGACAGACCGATGCAAGTGCAGCTTTCTGCTTTTATTAAACCAGTGCAGCAAGCAAATAGCTAAGCAAATGGCTAAGCAATCAGCAAACAGCAGCAACTAGACAAATCTAAATCATTATGTGAAGCATGCAATGAACAAAACACTAATTAAAACAGGCAGAGAACAAAGGTCACACAAAAATAAAACTGTCAGTCTGGATTATTTAAAGGGAGTAGTTGGATTACAAACAGGTGAATGTTATTAGCAATCAGGCGACTGTAAACTTGACCGAAGGTCATGTGATGAGCTTGAGGGCTGGAGATCATGGGAGCTGCAGTCTGCAACTTCAGGACTTGAGATTATTAAAGTAAATCAGTTGCTTGGACATGATTTATAAACACACAAGTATGTCTAGATAGAGTTCCACAGCTGACTGAGCACATTAATGCGAGACATTAGGTCATTTGCCGTTAGGTCAGATGAACTGTCTGCTGATTTTCAGGAGAGGATTGTGACAGAGCGCAGATCTGTGGAAAGGCACTAAAAAAATCCTGCAACTTTTTAGCTTCCAACATGTTTGTTTGTGTTTTTTTCATTCTGGATTTTTTTTTTCTTTTATTCTGAGTAAAAAGGTGAAAAAAAAAACTTTCTCTGTTTAACAAAATGTGAAAAAAAAAAAAATGTGCCTGAATTCTACCTGACTTGCACTTACAGAAAAAAAGAAAATGTAAGAATATGTGTATATGTGCATGTGTGGATGCGCAGTTATCACAGGAGTAAATTGTGCATGTGGATGAAATGATCATAACAGAAGAAAATGATATCAGAACATGAAATGATTTGAAATGAAATAAAGTGACTCACACCGTTCCTCTGACATGACTAAACCTCAGGTTCAAAAGTTTATATTGATATTGTGTATGTTATGTATGTGAGTGAATATAGTAAAATAAAGAAATTGGGAATAATATATTTAATGTATTGTTCATATCTCTCTCTCTCTCTCTCTCTCTCTCTCTCTCTCTCTCTATTTTTTCCAGATAACGTGTCAACACCTCATCACTATGCTCCATGGCACATTTTAGAAATTGAAAATCTTGGCCTGAACCTGTGTAAAAATCTTGTTTTCATGCGGCACCATGGAATCCCCACTGAAGCCAGTCAATCATTCAAAGACTAGACTCACAGCTGAAATTTCTTCTGATGCCTTCGCTTCCTTTTTCTTTCAAGACACATCTGAAATATAGCACCATATTAAAGACAAAAAAAAAAAACCCATCACGTTATATATCAGTATAACAATAAACAGGGGCAGTAGTAGCTCAGCATTTAAAGGAAATTCCATTGACAAGATATTCCTCTTACACCAAATCCAGTAAATCAGTTAAGACATATTTGGTTGCATATATCTGCAACGCTCATCTTTCCAGCCTTTCTGTTTGCCCCACAACATTCTTGTGTTCAGCCACACAGGGAAGGTTTTTTTCTTTTTTATAGATTAAATTGTGGCCTAAAACACATCATAGTGTCTGTGTTAGATCACTGAAGAATTGGATGCAGTTTGAGGTACAAAATTACAGCAAGATTTTTGGGTGAGACGGGCTTTCCGTACTTGTTAGCCTCATTGCTCCAGCAGAAAATGAACAAAGCAAATGTTGGACACCAAACATGTCTTGTCTTATCAACTGCTTTTACAGGAAGGGAAAAAAAATTAAAAATTGGATTTTTCACTAAACCGCTATTTTACGACTTTGCACTAGTGACCCGAAGGATGTGAGGTTTAATGCTCGGCTCTATGTACTCTGTCTCGCTTTAGATAAAAGCATCTGCCAGATGAATAAATGAAAGTGCATTAAACATATCCCGCCAAACAAATATATTTTATCAATAAATGCCCCAGTTATGTAGATTTATGCAAGCTTTTCCTGTGTGTTAGAGATCATCAGTCCTACCTCTCAGCCCACAGAAGTGTATGATGCATAATGCACTCTACTCATAAATACAACTGAGTGCATTAAAGCGGCTGCATTTTTGATGTGTCATTGGTGATCAGCATGTTGACACCAGGATGAGATCATTGTGACGATGCCGTAATTCTCACCGCCGTAAATATGGAGATGAGCTGCCTGTAGCAAAATGATCTACATCAATATGCAAATGAGGTTCTTACAAAGCGACAGTAAAATAAATATGTTGACTGTTGGAGGTGACAAGAGGTTGAGTGCTATAACTCACAAATTAGAGATAGTGGAGTGAGCAGGCCTGGAGCTGTAAATATTTTCTTGCGTAAATGTCAGTCTTTGGGTGTAAGACTTAACAACAAATGCAAAAAATAATAATAAAAAAAAAACTTTTAAAAATGGTCAGTTCCCGGATTTTGTCATTGGTTATTCTTGCTACTGCTAGTGAGACTACTAAACTCTAAACCAGAATTAAAGATTTTAAATAAAACATAACTGTAGCTTGATGTTGAAGCTTTTAGTCTACAACTAGGGAAAAACCATCTACAGGTTAGAAGTTCTGCTTAGAGATTTGATCCAATTAAGAAAATGTTAACATACATTATAAGGCCAAAACTGTGTGCACTCCTGACCATCACACCGATATGTGCTTGCTGAAGATCTCATTCCAAAACCATGGACATTTTACGGCATTTGGCAGATGCCCTTATATTTATCTAATTTAAACAGCTGAATAGTTGAGGGTTAAGGGCCTTGCTAAGAGGACCAGCAGTGGCAGCTTCGAAGGTCCAGGGATTTGAACTCTCAACCAGCAGTCCAACACCTTAACCACTGAGCTACCGATTCCTCAATTAATAGGATTGCTACTATAAACGCCTCTATGGATAATAACTTGCTCAAAATTTCAGGAGGGAATATAATTAGTTCCAGTTTATTCCAAAGGTTTTCAGTGGGGTTGAGGTCAGGACACTCCAAACCTGGGAAAGCATGTCTTCACAGACCTTGTGCTGTGCACAGGGGTATTGTTTTGCTGGAACAAGTTTGATCCTTTAAACCCAAGTGAAGGGAATCTTAACTACAAAAAGTCATTCTGGACTATTTAGATGCTTCTAACTTTGTGTCAACATTTTGAGGAAGACTAGCACGGGAGTGATGATCAATTTTAGCCGTATAACGTATATACACCAAAAGACCTATTTGTAACGCCAAATTTTATATTTCTAATTTTATATTTTGTAGCTTGTATATTTTTTTTTAATCTAACCAAGTTCATCCTATGAGTAATAATATACTGTGGGTTGTGATAAATATGTTTCACTTGTGCATGTATTTATGACTTGAACTTGTTTCAAAGTATTGCTCTAAACAAATGACTTGAGTGTACTCTGTACTCATTTTTTATACCCTGTTTGTTTAGCTTGTGAAGTCTGCCTTGTATATTCTAGCCCATTTATTGACATTTGCACTTCTATCCAAACTGCTGTTAGGACCTGATCAAGCAAAGACAAAGATAATATATTATTTGCACAAAGAAAGTCACAAATTTGGCATATAACTAGATAAATTATTTACTAGATAATAGCCACGTCAGATGCGCTAGCCTCTTGACCTAATTTTGTTTAAGGCTATGTCATTGTAAAAGTCCTCATGCTGTTGCACTGTACTTACTTTTATCATTAGTATTGTTGTATCGTTTGTAGGTTGCTACACTTACGGTATATAACATATATAACACGGTATATAACACGGTATATAACAGGTCTCATGGCTTAATGGGATTTCAGGAGCGTGTTAAATATATTCATACATTCACTCATTGTCTGCCGCTTATCCGATCTATTCTCGGGTCACGGGGAGCCTGTGCCTATCTCAGGCATCATAGGGCATCAAGGCAGGATACACCCTGGATGGAGTGCCAACCCACTGCAGGGCACACACACTCTCATTCACTCACACACTACGGACAATTTAGAGATGCCAATTAACCTACAATGCATGTCTTTGGAGAGGGGGAGGAAACCGGAGTACCCGGAGAAAACCCCCAAGGCACGGGGAGAACATGCAAACCACACACACACACACACACACACACACACACACAAACACACAGCGGAGGCGGGAATCGAACCCCCAACCCTGGAGGTGTCAAACTCCCTAACTAGTACAAAATAAACTAAATATGGATGCAGTGGATGTCCAAGACACTACAGCTCCAACCCAAATTATTCCACCTCAGTATTTGTAGCATTTCACATTTTCACTGGGACAAAGTTAGAGCAAAACGTATCAACACTAATTAGCATCTTAATCAGCGATCCAACAGTTTTTAAACTTGCCCCTCAGTGTTAGTCATAATCCTGTGCTGAAAAATTGAATTAAGCCATCGGAGCTAGATAACACGGCACAACATGACAGACCGAATTGGCTCACACACTTCCCGCACGTTCCTCAGCTCCTGACGTCATCGGCGCGTCCCGCCGATTCTCCCCCGCGGAAGTGTAATCCTGTTAGAGCCAAGCGAGCAGGCGGCCATGTTGAAGCAGAGCAGCAGCGCTGAGGGAGTTTTATTCTGCTCTGTTCTGGAAATTAAATTTGATATCTGCATAATCCATAAACGCAAATGCAAATTTTTACTCCAAATGGGAACTGCTAAAGCCGTCT
This sequence comes from Hemibagrus guttatus, assembly GCA_033459395.1. Taxonomy (NCBI): domain Eukaryota; kingdom Metazoa; phylum Chordata; class Actinopteri; order Siluriformes; family Bagridae; genus Hemibagrus; species Hemibagrus guttatus. The sequence continues at coordinate 18,237,782 of JAUCMX010000011.1, forward strand.
CTCTATTTATAATGGTTCGTGGGCATGACTGACATTGTAACCTTTTGCCAGATCTTCTCTCTCATTCTTTCACTTGCTCTGTAAATGATGATGGGAAAATCACAGTTCTGGTGCTGTGGGGACATTTTGACAGATCCCAAAAGGAAATCCACTTCCTTTTTCTTTTTTTTTTTTTTTTTACACAAAAAAGCCCAGAAGGTTTCTTTTTTGCTCTGTTTGGTTTGGAGTGTTTTGAGGTTAGCGTGAGGTTAAGCACTTTTGTATTTAACTGCGAAGCTGATTTTGGTGATCATCTAACCTTTTTTTATTTATTTGTATAATCGTATATGACAGTATGATACTGTTTGTAAAAACCTATTTTACTCAAATAATATCATTGATTAATATTTGGTAAGGGAGGGTGGGGCATGGTGGCTTAGTGGTTAGCACGTTTGCCTCACACCTCCAGGGTTGGGGGTTCGATTCCCGCCTCCGCCGTGTGTGTGGAGTTTGCATGTTCTCCCCGTGCCTTGGGGGTTTCCTCCCCCGGTCCAAAGACATGCATTGTAGGTTGATTGGCATCTCTAAATTGTCCGTAATGTGTGAGTGAATGCGTGTGTGCCCTGCGATGGGTTGGCACTCCGTCCAGGGTGTATCCTGCCTTGATGCCCAATGACGCCTGAGATAGGCACAGGCTCCCCATGACCCGAGTATAGATCGGATAAGCAGTAGACAATGAATATTTGGAAGCTAGCTATAACTTGTTAACTGATTAACTAATTTTTCTAACATTAATACTACCTTTCCAGCATCTGAACTATTTGAGCCTAGCTATTCAGTCCTTGTCAAGTTCTCTGTCTTATTAGCTTTAGTCAAGTAAGGGTAATATATATTGTGTAATTAAAACTTTGGTATTGACCCAACTTTTCTTGCAAGCTAGCTAATGTTATATAAGAATAGATGATATTTAACTAGTAAAAGAATAAATAAATAAATAAATAAATAAATAAATAAATAAATAAATAAATAAATAAATAGAACGACACCCATAGAGGCAGTAATACAAGTGAGTGTGTGTGTGTGTGTGAGTGTGTGTGAGTGTGTGTGTGTGTGTGTGTGTGTGTGTGTGTGTGTGTGTGTGTGTGTGAGAGAGAGAGAGAGACTGTGTTAGCCATATTTAGTCAGTTAGTTCTGCTTTGCATGTTTTCCTTAAAACAGATGTTAAGATGTCTCTCTTTGCTCTCACACTGACGATTAACTACAGTGTAGTGTTTGCTGGCATCATAACACATGTTGGCATTCATGTAAGACATCCAGATGTGGGTCTAAATCATGTCCAGTGGCCTTGTGTGCCTGTGTTTGTGAGTAAAAGCCATAAATCTTTTGTTAGATGTATTAACACAAATAGCAGAACATACACACTCAGCTCTATATCCTGTAGGCACATAGTCCATGGGACAAAATGTTCTTGTGACATCACAAATCTGTTGTCATAGTTATTTCCTAATCTCACTGTGCTTGGAGACATGACGGAGAAAAAAATTCTGAATACACACACACACACACACACACACACACACACACACACACATACACACATGCTCGCAAACACACGCATGAATGGGCAGCCTGTTTGTCGCCAGGATTCCCACAGTCTCTGTAGTCGCATACAGAATGTGTTGATTAGAACAAAAAGACACAAGCCAACAAACTACTGTGAAACACACACACACACACACACACACACACACACAAATTCAATGTACACTATCTGTTACTATATTATCTGTATTTCATATATATATTTGGATCAGATATCAACAGCCATCAGTAAGCAACTTTCCTTGATCTATCTATCTGCCTGTCCGTCAGTCCGACCATCTATCTATCTATCTATCTATCTATCTATCTATCTATCTATCTATCTATCTATCTATCTATCTATCTATCATACACACACTTATATATAATACAGTAATTTATGCAGGTATGCATTTAATCATATATAATAAATTATTCAGTAAATATAGTAAATATAAGTGTTCACTTGGTACAAACTCTCTCTCTCTCTCTCTCTCTCTCTCTCTCTCCCTTCATCTTCCTCTTTATCTAGAACTGTTGACATGGAAATCATCACAGAATCAACTAAAATGACCTTTGACCTGGAAGGAAAACCTAATACACCTTTACGAGTTTCCTGCACTGATGAGAACATCCTCAGTGTGTGTGTGTGTGTGTGTGTGTGTGTGTGTGTGTGTGTGTGTGTGTGTGTGTGTGTGTGTGTGTGTGTGTGGGGGGGTTTTTGCGCGCTGGTTCTAATTGAAGGAGTTCTTTCTCTGCATGCCTTCAAGCACTCTCTTTTAGAATGTAGTCTTTGAAAATGCAGATGACCTTTAGAGTGACTTCTCCCTTCCTGACCTTAAAGGTCACACAGCCATGGAACCCAAGGCAGGTGAGCACAGGTGGCTCAGTTCATCAAGAAAAAGGGTGTTGTTTTTTAATCATATGATTACCTGTAATCAAATAACTTAATTTAAAGAAAATACATACACGTGTGTGCATACTAGATCTTTATATATACAATCTTTTTCCTTTTTTTCCTTTTCCTTTTACTTAATTTGCAAGTGTTGCAGACAAGATGGAATTTATGTTTATATTTTATAGGTTTTTTTTTATTTGTATTTGTACATGTCATTGTCCTCCTCCTCCTTCTCCTCCTCCTCCTCCTACTACTACTAATAATAATAAAAAGAAGAAGAAGAATAGTTCAACTTTTTTTGTTTTGTTCTAACTTTAAATACTATAAATATAACTATGTTTAAATCTATACATAGTTATTAAATCTATAAATATAAAATTGCATATTATTTAACTTATGTTTAATTTTTAGAATTAATTGAACAGTCTTTTTAATATATTTTTTTAAATCTCAGTGAAGAGTAATTATTATTAGTAATTACAATCTCTATTGCACAATGTCCAATAGAATACTGGAAGAAAAAAAAAGCATATAACATGCTACCATTTCAAAAAATATCAGGCTGTGAAATGGAATAAACTCAATGCTGCTTCATTTCTTTTACTGGTTAGTATGAGAAGTGTGTTATTCTGAGTAACAAGCACTCTTTGAGCTTTATTAAAATACACTTGTGATGGTTTTAGTGTTTAATGGGGCTTTGATTTTGTCTCTGAGTTACAAAGAGCTAAATGAACTGCTTTAGGCATGGCAAATAAATCTGCAGCAGACTGCATCACTGATGATGCCAAAGAAAAAAGAAATGGAGCTGGTAAATGAGAGAATGTTAGAGACTGACATATGAACAGGCAGTCACATGGAAAAATGTGGAAAGACAGTGATGTTGGCGTGTTAGAGAAGAAAGCTCTATTACTGTCTAATCTTCCTTCTTTTATGATGAAGATACTGTCAAGTTGTAGAAAGCTGAAAAATGAAAGATGAAATATATTGATAGAAGGACAGCTCAGAGGGATTTGTGATGTTTGTTCAGGTAGTCAAGTCAAACATTTTATTATTTTTATCTCCTCCATATAAAGATATAGAGCATGATGAAATCTTGCGTCTTTATGACCTTGATCCAACATGCAAGACGAAACATAAAGGGAAATGTACATTTTAAATGCACTATATTTCCAAAAGTTTTGGGACGTCTGCCTTTACATGCACATGAATTTAATATGGAGTTGGCCCGCCCTTTGCAGCTATAACAGCTTTAACACTTCTGGGAAGGCTTTCCACAAGGTTTAGGAGTGTGTTTATGGGAATTTTTGACTTCCTCTAGAAGAGCATTTGTGAGGTCAGGTACTGATGTTGGACGAGAAGGCTTGGCTCGCAGTCTCCGCTTCAATTCATCCCAAAGGTGTTCTATCGGGTTGAGGTCAGGACTCTGTTCAGGCTAGTCAAGTTCCTCCACACAAAACCTGCTCATCCATGCCTATATGGACCTTGCTTTGTGCACTGGTGTTCAGTCATGTTGAAACAGGAAGGGGTCATCCCCAAATGTTCCCATAAAGTTGGGAGCATGAAATTGTCCAAAATTGTCTTTGGTATGCTGAAGCATTAAGAGTTCCTTTCACTGGAACTAAGGGGCCAAGCCCAACCCCTGAATTCAATGATTTGGAGGTGTGTCCCAAAACCTTTGGCAATATAGTGTAGTTGGAATGTCATCCATTGAATTTGCTTTGTGACAATGTGTATTGTTAAAAGCACTATATAAATAAAATTGAGCTGTACAAATTCAGTGTACAACATTATAAAACATGAAAAGTTTTATGCATAAAAATTTTGTTACTAAACATCAAAGGGTAGCTGTAAGTTATGTTTGAATTATGCAATCACATTAGGATCTCAAAGTGGTCACTATTAGCATCCAGACACTAGTGTTTGAACAACATTGACTAGAGTGCCCACAGAGTGAGTGCTGCATGATACTTCAATTTCTTCCCATAGTGCAGCCAGTGTAGGTGGTTCTTTAGTGATAGAAATCAAGGGGAAGTCAAATTTACAATACCACTTTAAAATGATCTTGCGTTGCTCGAAAGTCGAGCGTGCCTCCATTGTTTCCTTTGGCTCTCTTCTGAAGGTCACATCATAGCATCAATGATGGTGCAACTACTGACATCTTTAGAGGAAAAATTATACTACACATTGCTGCCATAATTCAATTCATGATTTTAAAAAGGGCATATTTAACAACTGTTGAAGTGAGTATACATTTTTGGGCCCCTCTGTACATGGTCAGACACATTTACAAAAAAACTGGTCATGGTTTGCTAAAGCTAGCTGGCTTGTGCTATTATGCTAAAAATCTGGTGGAATAAAATAGGGCTGACTTTGGTGTATGTTCACTAACATTAATCAGATTTTGATCTTTCATAAGAGAATCTGTTTTTTTTTATCACTTGATGTAAACAAGAACTGTCGCCTTTGTAAGGAAGACTCTGATATACTTTTAATATACTGTTTTTTTATGAACTTTTTGTTCAATCTAGTAAATATAACCAATTCTGGAAAGCTTGTTTCATTCCACTGAAATCTGGTGCATAGAAGTGAATATAGCCAATCACACTGCAACTTAAAAATTTTGAGTTTGGCTTGAAGACACAGAGAGTTACTATAGTGGCTAAGCCTAAATAGCTAATAACCCAAATGAACAATTAGCTTTATGTTGAGATATAGAAAGATAGAAAGTTAAGTGGCTAGCTTTACACCAGCAGGATGGCAAATATTCAATAGCTAATAAACATAAGAGAATTAGCTAGCTTGTTTGGTAGTCAACTATAACTACTCTACAAAATTAAGCATTAAAGCGAGTAACCTGAAATAACCCGATACCAAATTGTGTGATGATTGTGGTAAATGTAATCTAAACTGCTAGCTACCTCAGCATCTAACCCTCATGAAATTCTTACGGTTCCTTCTGTGAAGACGACTTTATGTTTACATCAAAAATTACATTGTTAATTTTTTAACCAAGCCATATTACATTTCTAAAGATAAAGATATTACAACTGTATTCATCATGTAGCTAGGTAAGCTTGCAAGTTCTGAGCTAGCTTATGTGAATGGCAGCTGTATTGCCATGCACATTCCATAATGATTACCTGACTAATTAAGTGAAATAAATTATTTCAATGTGTTCTATCACATTTTTACCACTATTTAACCATGATTGTTTCTGTCACTTAAAGACAAACACATGATTCAGTATGAATATGTTGTTGGTTGTTCAACCTACTGCTTTTAGCCAATAAGATAACATAAAAATGTGAGAAAATGCTTTTTGTTTGCAAAAAATTATAGCAAAAAAACGGTACTTGGACCTCATTTTATTAATTCTAATAAACACTCATTTCACATGCTTGTAAATTGTGTTTTTTTTCACAATCTATTCTTCAAAGATTTCTTCCTCTTTTTCTTCTCTTCCTGTTTCTTTTATTCATGTTTAATTATGTAAGTCATGTTCCCACAGCTGGGATGTAGTTGTTTTCTTTAGTTGGATATGCAATTCAAATGCATGATGTATTAAAGAAAACAAGTCCAAGCTTAACATAACAAATTCAGACATCTTAAGACATTCACACACATTCCCTGTCTTTTTGTCTTGTCCCACTGAAGTTGTTATTTCAAAGAACATTTCTTTTTGTCAATGACAAACCCAAACACTGCTTCCTTCTCCTTCTTCTTCAAAGATGAGGAGTAAAGCAGGAATAGCATTATGAGGTCACCTGAATTGCATTGCACCTGCAGAATCCAATCCAGACACCTAGCTGATAAAGGATCTGTCTATCAGGTAAGATCAGGTAAGATGCCATTTAGGTGTGCTTAATTGGTCTAATTGTGCCATAATTGGTTTAAAAGTCATATTTTGTAATTAATTAATTAAAATGATCATCATGCAGCATTAGGTACAACCATATACTATCAAAAAAGAAAAGAAAAATAATCGATTAAACTAAGTATGTCTTAGATCATTTCTTTTCTGATTTTGTCTCTGTAGAACATCCACTTTAATAATGGGACTAACAAAATGATTATGAATTTCAGTCATTTACAGCATTTGGCAGGCGGCCTTATCCAGAGAGATGTACAAAAGTGCTTTGAAGTCTCTATCAGTGAATACATTAACACTGGTTCATTGGTTTACAGACTTAGGATAGACTTAGGATCAGCCTAAAATCTGTGTTGAGAGGAATTATAGTGCTTTTTAAATAATTAGAAAAATTAGAAAAATTAGAGCTAGTTTAAGTGTTTCAGGAAGAGGTGGGTCTTCATCCGTCGTTTGAAGATGGTCAGTGACTCAGCTGTTCGGACATCTAGGGGAAGTCTATTCCACCACCTCTTATCCTGAGAGATGGTGGAATCTCTGACTGGACATTAAGTTTTCACTAGTCATAGCATTTCAACCATTTCGTACAGTCATATCCCATAGAAACAATCTACAATACAGGAGTGAGTGATTACTGTGAGTTTGTGATTCTTCATCGGTATCACTGAATGATGAGACATTGTGAAAGCACTGCTCTAACCACAAACGGGCAATGTGATGGACGTCTTGAGGACAAATGCTTGTGCTTACACACTCAGACCTTCAGTCATACACACATCATAGACAACAAAGTAAAGGACAGCATGACTTTAAGAGTTGTTCTAAAAGTAAACTCTAATCTGTCTAATGCAGTGTAAAATGAAGTCACAATATCTTTTTCTGTTCGTTTCTGTTGAGAAACAGTTTGTGTAACACCAGGGGGTGAATATTTACAAAAGTATTGACTCAATATGTTTTTACACTTGAGTGCAAATATGACTTCCTGCATGGTATCTGGGTGCAAAAAGGAAAAAAAGGTCTTTTATTTTACTATTCATATGCAAATAAAAAATAATAAATGATTCCAAGCAAAATGAACAGAAAAAAAAAAAAAAAAAAAAAAAACAAATAAGTTTTATTATTGTCCTCTGATTTGCAGACTGGACTTGGGGAAGCATTATACGACATCTGGTTAAATGATTGGAGACTTAGAGGATCAAAAAGCTGTTCTTAGTCATCCTTTGAACTGATATATTTTACGATTTCTTAGCATACATTATTTGAATAAAGAAACATCTGTGACATTTAAAACACTGAGTGTCTTTGTCTTCTTCAGCTCAAGTGTGATTAAGTGCTAGAGAGGGGTAGGTTTATAAATGCTGACCAAATGATTTATGAACAATGTGACAGTGAACTGATATGATAAAAAGTTCAATTTTTCCTTGGAAATGAATGTGTAACTATATATTGCTATTTTCTTTTTTTCTTTTTTTTTTAAACTAGAAGACGTAGATTCTCATACAACTTTTAAATGTATTTATAAGACTTGAACATGTAACGTATGACTCAGAGATCCACTGCTGTTAATAAATTAAATACTTTGAAGCCTAATAGCCTATTATTATAGTTATTTTCCAATCTACAAGTTATATATGTGCAAAATACTGAAGCCAGATTAGTATTAAAATGCTAGACCACACGCACACACTCACACACACACACACACACACACACACACACACACACACACACAGTGTCGACAGACATACCTTAGAGTCAGAACCTCTGCTGTTTCCTGTTGATAGCAGATCACAGGTGAGGGTTAAAGGTCATGTGTGTGCCCCTTTTTCCTCTCCACATGCTTACTCCTTAAATAATGGGCCTGAAATACATTTACTCTTTTGAAGTAAAGTTAGGAGGAAAGGAGTGATTACACCAGTGTGTTACATTTACCATAGGTAATGATGTATCTTTCTCATTACACCACCTTCCACTCCTCCAGATGAGATTTAGACACATGGACACAGTACTCATGGTTGTTAAATTTGCTTCAACATTTCCATTTATGGGAATTTGGGGGATTTCCTTTGAGAGACTAGGAAGAAAAACACTGGCAGAGACTTTTAATATTGAATGGAGTAACTGTGTGATAAACTCCTCAGCAGCTCCTCTTATCTTTCCTCAGAAATCATTGGAAGGATATAATCTATTCCAACTAACAGCTGAAGCTAACACGTCAACTGTAAATAACTATTCTGTCTGGGAAGGAACTTTCAGAGTAGGACTAGTTATAAGACACAGTGCTTTGTTTTAAATCTTACAGCACAGAAAACCTTCAGTGGCTCATTCAAAGTACCTGTAATTCACATACAGGCTAAAGCATAATATTCAGCTTCTTTCCTATGGATTCTAGTCATTTAACAGCTACATAGAGCAGCTTAAATCTTTGGAAAATCATATTTAGGGAAAACGTATTTTATACACGTTCAGAAATGTACAAAATCTTAAATACATTATTTGGGGTATTTTTTATTGTTGTCATTGATGGGAGGGGGTTTGGGTGACAGTAATTTTGAATGCATTAATATTTTTGATCAATTTATTTCCAAGCATTTTTTCCTATTATACCAAGCAACACATTACTGATAATATACTTTATGATTAAAAAAAACCCCATTGAATTTTCAGCAAGTTCCCAAAGTACATAGAACCATCTATCCCCCATTTTCCTTATAATACAGCTCAAGAGCATACTTAGGATAAATTCATTCATCTTCAGTAACTTGGTCAAGGTCATGGTGGAACTGGAGCTTATCCCAGGAACACTGGGTGCGAGGTGTAAGAATTCTCCCCTGATGGGACACTAGTCCATTGCATACAGGACATGGCCAAAGGTTTATGGACACCATAAAACCCATACATGGTTCTTTTACAAATTGTTGCCACAAAGTTGGAAGCCAACAAATGTTGGCTGTTGAAGGTTTTTGTATTCTGTAGTGTTATAATTTCCCTTCACAGGAGCTAATAGGCACAAATATGGTCCAGCATCACAATGTGCACAAAGCCCCATGAAGACATAGTTTATCAAGGTTGGAGTGGAAGAACTCGAGTGTTTTGCACAGAGCCCTGACCTCAACCCCATTGAACACCTTTGGGATAACCTGAAATGCCAGCAGCATACCAGGCCTCCTCGCCTGAAATCAGTACCTGACATCAATAATATTCTTGTAGCTGAATGATCACAAATCCTAACAGCCATGTTCTAAAATCTAGTGGACAGAATTTCCAGAAATGTGGAGCTTATTATAGCAGGAAAGGTGGGCGAAACCTGGAAAAGGATGCTCAGCATGCACATATAAGTGTGATGGTCAGGTGTCCACAAACCTTTGGCCATATAGTGTATTAACACCTAGGGTGGAACCCAGGACCCCAGAGCTGTGAGACAACAACAGTAAGATGATGAAAGAAAACTTCAATTAAAGGTACAAAGTTATGTACCAGTACATTGCTTTTACGGTGGTAGCTCAAGTGGTTAACGCGCCAGGTTGTTGATTGGAGGATCGGGGTTCAAGCCCCAGCGCTGCCATTGTTGAGACTTTTAGCAAGGCCCTCAACAAACACTGCCTGTGCCCTCCACACTCCAGGGGTGCTGCATCATGGCTGACCCTGTGCTCTGACCGCAACCCTCCTAGGATGGGATATGTGAAGAAAAGAGTTTCACGGTGAAGTAATGTGGGGGGCACGGTGGCTTGGTGGTTAGCATGTTTGCCTCATACCTCCAGGGTTGGGGGTTCGATTCCCGCCTCTGTCGTGTGTGTGGAGTTTGCATGTTCTCCCCGTGCCTCAGGGGTTTCCTCTGAGTACTCTGGTTTCCTCCCCCAGAAACCTAACCCTGGTACAAAAGTTACTTTTTATAATGGTTTTTCTTCAAGCAATCTAAATGCTTAGAAACTTAGAAACCTATAAAATGTCGTTGACATGATGAATGAACTGAAATAAAATTAAAATAAAATTATACTGGTTAAAAGTTTTTAAAAGCACTTCTCCCTGTCATATAAATCACCAGCAGTAGAACTCACCTACTGTATAATGGAGTTAAAGATGGATTTAGCATACCTTTTCTTATGAATTCCTACAAACCTGAACAGAATCCGATCACATCAGCCTCATTCAAGATGCTCATGAAATCAGATTGAAATCCCAGAAAGGTTTAAAAGACAATTCTGATTCCGTAGAAGAGTCTGATCCATTTAATAGCTTTGGTAACTTTTCATCTCCATTTCCAAATCAAGAGATACAATAAAGTCACACATCTCACATCTTCCACCGTATATACTATATCATTACTGAGCAGCAGGATTGAATTTCAGCACAAGCTATAGAAGAAGTGGTTTAGACGGAATGTGGGGATGTGGGAATAGGGACGGGTTGCTGTGCAATTTGTCTCCAATTGACCAAGTTCAGCTCACTACACACCCACACAAGTACATACAGAGGATCTGGATCGCATTGGACATGCAGATGATGTGCTGAGTGAAACCAGTGGGGGAGAGATGGAGATCAGAGAAAAAACAAGCGATCCATCCATTCCTCCTCCACCTTTTGCACATCTGCCAGGATTTGGTTCTTAAGAAAGCTATTGAAAGTAGGAGTGAAACACTATGCAAAACAACAAATTGTTCCAAGATTGTTCCACTTACAAAGACTTGCTCTCTTACTTGGGTTACATCCAGGTTGTTTTCGTGCAGACTGTCTGATGCGGTTTCAATGTTTACTTAATGTTCCAGTGACACACAGCGCAGCCATGCACTCACTCAACCGCTTTGCCCGTAAAAGCGACCACACTGGCCTTACGATGTCGCCTCTGTACGATCGACTAATGACCCCCTGCTATATCGACTCGGAATGCTCTGGAATCTATTAAGCGCTTGCCACAATCTAACGCTTCATTTATGTGAAAATGATTAATGACAGACAGAGTCAGCCATCAGAGAGAAAGAGGGAAAAGTAGGAAGCTTGGTTTAGGGGAATGCTAAAAACAGCTTTATGATAAGCTGGTCAAAGCCAAGGGTAATTTAGTAGACACTCATGAGTCTGGGATTTGTAACTATGCTAGAAACCACAGCTAGAAAAGTGACTCAATGTCTAATCAGATGTATTTTGTAGTTTCTGTCCCAAGAGCTATAATAAAGTCATGTATAGGAGGCTTACTCACCATGGATTAACAATAACAGTAATTTCCTGATTTTCCTTCCTGCTGTCAAATAGTGGACGCTGACACATTTTAAATGTCCAGAAATTCATTCTCAAAAAGTAAGTGTTACTCTAGCGCATAGGCTGTTCAGCTAACATGGCACAGGTCATGCTTACTGGACCTTAAATCAATTTACATTCACTGAAATAACAGAAGAAGAGAATTTCATTTCAGTCCATAGAATAAGTGGTTGAGGGAGAATGTGGGAATGTGTGAATAGGGATGGGGATGGGTTGCTGTGCAGTAGGGAAAAAAAACAATTATAACTCTGCATAAGGCATAAGAGCCAGAGGCGGGTAGTTATAATTGCCGAGTCTGTTTATTTAGGCTGTTCCACAAACCTTACGCAAGGCCCGTAATAAGGGTCAGATCCTAGACAGGCACACTAAACTAAGGCAAATCCATAAGGATAATCCAAAGAGAGGCAGAGTTCAAAAGCAGAATGTACTACAAATCCAGAACACAGAAAACAAGGAAAGGTAACAAGAAACTAGTATACACGAAGAATAGTAAACAATGAACCTATAGAACAGATGGATTGTAGGAATGTGGGAAAGAAGAAAAGAAAATAATAAAAGTATATCTCGGAAACAAAAAGTCAATGGGAACTGGAAACTTACAAAATAATTAATTATATAGAAATAAAACAAAAAAAGAAAAGTGAAAAATAAGGAAAATGGAAAATTAGGAAATAATAAAACTAGAAAACTAGTTAAGACAGAGACGAACTAGGAAACATGAAAGCTAAACAATAAGGTCAATAGAAAACATGGAAATAAGGAAAAATGTCAGAAATAATTAAGGTACATAGAAGAATAAGAGGTAGATGAGCAAATTACAAAACCAAACCTAGAAAACAAATTGTTGAAAAGAGTTGAAAACTTCAGCAGCACGAAGTTTACAGAACAGAAAACTGGAACCAAGAGCCTAGGAAATAAATACACTATTATAGGAGCTGAGTCAGTACACTGTATTTATTCATGGAGAGTTGGGATATATTTTTCCTAAAAAAACAAAACAGGAAATAAAACCCGTCGCCTTTTAAAACGTCTCTGTTTTAATATTGATCAATGTGATAAAGACTGCAGCAGCTCCCCTTATCTTCACAGAGATCAGGCAGTTGCAGATACAATCAGGACCCCACAGTATGAAGTCTATAGTCATATATCAATATGTGATCCCATATGTGATCGCTTTCCTATTTCGTTTTGGAAGACCACACTCCACAGTTTTGCAAGAATTTTCCCAATTACAGACGGGAGGTTACAGTAACCATGTTTTACGGTTTGTTTTCAAATGTAGTCTTTCACAATCTTAGAGGAAAGTCAGAAGGAATGGGTATTTCTGCATTTCAAAGACGTCCTCAGGGACTGCCTGATGAAGTCCAGGTGGTTACAGTAGGGCTGTGTCCATGACTTCAGTAAACATACACTGCTTCTTCTACTCTCTGCTGTTTTTCTTTTCCATCCTAACTGTCTTTCTTTCTGGCTCTTTCTCAGCTCTTCCTCAGCAGCTCAGCAGTAATCATCATCTATCGTGACCTCATCACGTCTCCCCTAACTGTTGGAACCACAAGCATTTCCTTAGTGTGTTTTTCAATTGTTTTTATTATTTATGACTGTTTTCAAGTCTGTTGTAGCTACATTCCTATGTTGCTGCGTTATCGTTTCCGCTAACTACCTAGCAGCGTTTTTTGGTCGTTTTGGATGCCCTGTTGGGACATGATGCTGTATATACTAGATTGCATTCCTGTTGGCTAGTGGAACCAAAACTTCATGTCAATAAAGAGATTTAGCTCAGCCAAGCAAGAAGAGACTAAGAATCAACAGAAACAATTCGTCTAAGTTTATGGAATCTCACCTTTTTATCAGATGGTCTATGACAAACTCTCAACTTTTCAGTAAGTATAAACTTTTATGTTAATTTAGGATCCTAGTAACCCAACCACTATTTAGGTAAGATGAAGATAAAGAGAAGTAGTGGACCTCTTTTCACTCAGAATCTTCTTGCAAGAACAAGCTGGACAATTATAAGATGTTAAACATGCATAAGATGCTAAATTGTTAACTAACTAAGAGAATAATATTTTTTTGATATTTTGGTAATTATAATCATTATGCCTTCTGGCTTAGTTCTGCTCCTGAAATGCATCATTATATTGACTCTCTGACCTCATTTAAACTTTACTGAAGCTAATAAAATAATAAAACCATCCCTAAGGGGAAATTGAAAGGGCAATGAAATTGCAAAATTCTGTCCAAAACAGCACTGGAACACAACTGCAAAAATGTATCAGAAAGAATCTGAAAAGAGAAAGAATAAGTGTGTGTGTGTGTGTGTGTGTGTGTGTGTGTGTGTGTGTGTGTGTGTGTGTGTGTGTGTGTGTGTGTTTGTGTGTGTGTGTGTGTGTGTGTGTGTGTGTGTGTGTGTGCGTGTGTGTGTGTGTGTGCATGTGATGCATTCATACCTACTAGGGACTTGAGATAGTGTTATAGTGGGGTTATATAATAACTTTTTACTCCTAGGGTATTAAAAAACAAATCCAATATAAATTGCAATTTTAACAAATTAAAATGAATACAAAATGTGCTGTTAATATAACATTAAGGTTCTGTAAAGTGCAGCTCAATAATTATATTTTCTCAGATTAAGAATTATCGAAACATTCATTATCAAATGTAAAATAAACAAATAAATTATTGGATTCTCAACTCCAGTCTTAGTGAGTCATTGCCTTTCCAAGATTTAGCTTTCAACAGGTTTAATTATTAAATATGAATTAAAATTAAACTTGTATTAAGTTTGTATTCTCATACCTAAAGCATTTATGCAAGAATTATTACTTAATTGATAATTAATTATACATTATGCTTTAATTAGTATTAACTGCATATCACTTGCTTATAATTGGTTTATTACCAAATCTTATGAAAATGTTGTCAAAGTTTGAATCAATATTTTAGCACACCTTTGGGGTTCTGTGGGTAGAGTGCATACCTAATAAATAAATAAGTAAGTAGGTAAATAAAAATTCTTTTTTTATCCTAACATTTGTCCTGCACACAATGGCAGGGTCCGCTGTTTTTAGCGGATTTGGCACAGGTTTTATGCCGGATGCCCTTCCTGTCGCAACCCTCCCATTTTTATCTGGGTTTGGGACCAGCACTGAGAGTTAACTCTTCAGTGGCTGGGTTGGCGCCCTGCGTGGGAATCGAACCCAGGCCAAGGCAATGAGAGCACAGGATCCTGCCGCTGAACCACCAGGAGGCCAAATAAATAAATAAATAAATAAATACACACATAAATAAATTATTATTGTTTGTAGTTTGTTTATAATCATAAAATATTTTATATATTTATCAATATTGCATTATATGATTTTTTTTTAGTATTCCTTTCTTTCATCTCTACCATCTCAATGGAAAACAAAGTCCTAAAGTGCAAAAACAAACATCAAGGAGTCCATTGTTGTTCAATAGTATTTGAGATATATTATTTATTCAAGATAAATAAATAAAGCTGTAGGATAGTAGCAATTAAAAAAAAATAATTGAAATCAGCATAGGCCTTTGACACAGAGGTTGATCTATCAAGGGCTACAAATTAAAAATGAAAGAACGGTGTTGTGATTGATTGCTTGAGGCAAAGAGATGTGCCATATAGTCAGACTATAATGAATCATTCAATGTGATGTTTCATCTATAAAATCCTGCTCTTGCTTTTCTTTTTCTACAGCATTATGGAAAGACTCATATATACTGGTGTTTACAATTACAGCACTTCGCAGACATCATTATTTAAAGCAACTTACATTTTATTTCATACAAATTGATGGTTAAGGGCCTTGCTCAAGGGCCCAGCAGTGGCAGCTTAGTGGACCTGGGATTCGAACTCACAGCCTTCCAATCAGTAGAGCAACCACTTTAACCACTAAGCTACCACACCCACAAGGGTTTATTCATACCTTCACATTAGCACAAGTAAGCATCACATAGCTTTAACTGGAATAGGAGCAAAGAACCTGTGTCTGGACCAACACTTTTAACTGTAAATCTGTAAAAAATTAACTCACTCTACCATCTGGAGCCTGCATCGTTCTAATTTTGAATTTTTTTATGTTCATTAATGTAGATGAAGCAGTTTCTTTCCATCCATTATAGTGAAGTGCAGGTTAGGGTCTAAGATTGGACTGTACAGGCACACTTGGAATTATTACAATGTGGTTATGTTTGGGTGGGGTTCAGCACTCATTGAGATTTCCAGTTGCAGTTGGCACACACACTTCAAAACACACACAAATGCACACGCACACACACAAAAGTTGGCAAACATGTTCAAGGTCATTATGGATGAAATAACAGTGCAACTAACAGACACAGCAGTTTGGGCTACTAAAACCTTGCCATGCTGTCAGAGGCAATCAAAAGATTCATATTTAATTAGGTGTCAAACAAAGTCTTTATTTTATTTCTGACGTGCCACACACACACACACACATTGCAAAGTGATGTTAGAGCTCTCAGAAAGCTTTCTGGCAGACACAGCGGGTCAATTTGTTTAAGTCACTGCCACAACCCGCACAGCCCATCACTCTCTCTCTAGTTCTTTCTGTCTCATTCTCCCTGCGTCTTTGAGAAATGGGAGAGAGTGAGCTCATCCTTTTTTTCCCCTTTCATCCATCAATCCATCTGTACACAACCTCAGCCTAAGAGCTCTTGCCTTGTTCTTTAGCCAACTTTGAAAATCAACAAACCTTTGAAACCACGGCAGCCGACTGCAGGATCACGCCATGAACAATTTTTTTATAATAGTCATGGAGAGATTGAGACTTTTTGCCTTTTCTTCTATCACACAGTACTGGGTATTCATTTTACCCAGCTGCTGCTGGATAGAAGGTATGTGAGGGATGAAAAGAAAGTGAGAGGGGGGATGAACAGGTGGGTGTGTTTGAGCACATGATGAAGCAATTGGGCTATCAGTGTGTGTACGTGTGTGTGTGTGTGTGTGTGTGTGTGTGTGTGTGTGTGTGTGTGTGTGTGTGTGTGTGTGTGAATGACTGGCTTCAGGAAATGAGTGGGAGAGATCAATGTGATCGTGCGATTACGTGATTATCCACCCATGAAACCACTATGAATATCACAAAACCCATCAGAGAGTTGTAAAACACTGTTGTCTATGTCTGATCCGATCATATATAACATTTTCTGGAGTGTTCTGAAGTTGCATGGTACACACAGACAGGAAAGGGGGTGTGAAGAGAAAAATGTAACTGCAAAAACAAAACGGAATTGCAATGAAATGCTTCACAGCATGCAGTACCTTTAAGGCCAAAAGCTCATACTTTCATATTAACCCCAAATCCTTCAAACACATTAGACACAGTGCTGTAATATTTTAAGATATAAATCTGCTCCTAACATCCACACAAATTGCTCTTGCATTTACAAACATTGCTCTCACATTTATAATAAATATGTTCATAAATTGCTACTGCATTTCGACAAAAGCATCTCACATGGACACAATTTGCTGTTGCGTTTAAGAAACATGATTTGTAAAGTTACTTCACATTTACACAAAGTATTGCCACATTTATAAATGCTCTCAAATTTACCCAAAATGTTCTCACATTTACACAAAATGTTCTTGCATTTATAGAGTTCTCTCACATTCACAAATTGCTCTTGTTCTCATATTTAAACCAAATTCTGTTATGTAAAATGCTTTCACATTTGCACAAAATGTTTGCATGTTTATGAAATACTGCAACACTTAAACAAACTGCTCTCATAGGTTAATGACAGAATACACATCATTTTTAGATGTTTACATAAAATGCTCTCATAGTTTTTGTCATCCTTACCAAAAAATGCTCTCACATTTACACAAAATGCTCTCAGATTAAACAACGAGATCCAAGATTTTCTCACATTTACAAAGTTTACTCATATTTACGTGAACTGCTTTCATGTTTACGTAAATTGTTCACATTCAGAGCGCTCTCACCTTTAGATTATTTTAATGGCTTCATACACAATACTGATAAAAATTCATATAAAAGTTAAATAAAAAAATGCTTTATATACATTTTACAAAATGCATAAAGTTTTATCCTGAACTGAAGGCCACCTGAGATGGATGTGTTGGGCTATAAATGCATTCAAAACATTACTAAATATCATTTACAGGCAATATTAAATGCCATGAATAGATTTTATTGTTTGCATGCACAGAAACCCTGAAGAGACGGCAATGACGGTCCCTTGACATCAAGTATTAAGTTTTATTTAGCATGTTTGTCCTATGTAGAAAAAAATGTGATCTACACTTACTGAGCTCCAGGACCTCTTAGGCCTAACTAAAATGCTGATAGGATTTTATTACCTAAATTCTTACAGTCGGATTAAGCTAAAATAAAAAATTAAATAAAATAAAATAAAATAAAATAAAATAAAATAAACTCCTACATTTTTCCACCATTTTTTTCTGCTGCTGTGAGCACAAGATACTATTTTGTATTAATGTTATTATGTCTTGGCTGGCAGTCAGCCGTTGAGAGCGAAACCTATATTATTTAATTAAGTTCTCGATGTAATAATCTGTTTATCATGTAATATTGGCCCAAATATTGATGTAAGCTTTAAATTTAATTCTCCAACCCTGGATCCAGTTTTCTTAAACACAAAATGCTCTTTTCAGTATTCATCAGGATTCTCTTCTTTCTGAGCTTTTTTTAATCTCTTCTCCAGACATGATCCTCTCCATATCTGCATATGTGAAATAATGAAGTGGGGATCTCTCTAATCAATCAATCCATCCCTCTCTTCCTCTTTTTAACCCCCACAACTGTTGTTGATTTTAGGAGGGCATATGGGTGTTAGATCAAGTTTCTTATCCAGCTTCTGCAGAGCACAAAGCTGCCCTACGTCTCAGTCTGGGGTCATACAATCGATAACCTCCTCACACCACATACCACACTACACCACACAGACACACACACATATACACACCCCACACAATTGTGTCCCTTGTGGCTTTCTCTCCAAAGGGAAGCTTATTTATGATCATATGGTGAGGGCTTATTGAATTTTAATCAGTGTGGTCACCTAATGGGAATTTCATTAATACACTGCTTCTCGATGAACCAAATGTTGTGTGGTGTGTGAGTGTGTTTGTGGATTGGTGCAAATGTGTGACATTGCATATGAAATCTATGTATATTGCTCAAACTCTAATGTAGCAAGAATGAATCAATGCTGCTATGTGGTCCAATGTTGTGCCAATAGTTAGACTTGATTAGATAATTTAATTAATTTTTATATGACTGATCATTTGAATTAAGGAAAACCAATGCTAATCTATTTTACCAGTAGCATAAAAGAAAAGATATTGAAAGAATGGTCTAGTGTGTAGAATGGCAATAAATTATGTATATTACATAGTTTTTTTTTAGATTAGATTAGATTAGATTAGATTAGATTAGATTATTAGTTTATATCGTTATGTTGTTATAATAATATAATGCTCTATTTAGACAGTGTTAGATTTTCTTTGGTCTTTGACTTTGACTTTTTGGTCTTTGACTCTTGCCTCTGATAGGCACCTGTCAAAAACAAAGCATATATAAGAATGATACACTTTTAAGACTCTTCTAGATGTAGCTATTTAGATAGACAAATAAATGCAGCATGTAAAAGCAGTCGATTTTATCTATATCCTGTTATAAGATAAGAATATAGCAAATATGTGATTATATGATTATTAAACTTATTTCTGGACTAGATTATTTATTTATTTGTTTGTTTCTTTGTTTATTTAATACCCAATTAAAACTCCCTGCACATATTATCTATGTATTGTCTTTAATAAATGGTGAACTACTATTACCATTTTAGTTCACCAAGTGTGATGTAAACATCTAGGTTCAAATGAAACTCAATAGGTTAATGTATAGCCACCAGGATGCATGAAGTTTATCATGCAGGAGATGTGGAAATAATACCTAGGGGGGGAAAAGCCATTAAAATGAAGCAAAGATGAATCTATATAGTAATTCAGGAGAAAAAAAGCAAAAAAAAATCACTTTTTTGAAAACAAAAAGTGACATCTGGTGGTAAAATCATTGAGATGTCTATTGGAACAAAAAAAAATGTAGGTACCACTGAGTTGGACAACACAGTATTTTGTCATTTTTTTTAGATGTGGAAGAAGAAAAACACTAACACTGTTGATCTGGGTGGAAATAAATTCCCAGAATACAGCACCTCTAAAGAATTAAATTACCCACGAGTACCATGTACAGCTAATGCTGTCCTAATATGCTCATAATTCAGTTTTAAGAGATGGTTTTATAGTCTACTTGACGTCAGATTTTTTAAAAATATTTCTCATAGATCTTTTATTATGAACATAATTATGTGTGAAACCTTAGAAGACATACAATTAAATTCCTTTAATCAAACAAGTAGTCACATGTATTTTCCTCCCTTGGTTATATGCCTTCCCTCAGCTTAATAGCAGCATTCCACCGGTGTCCTGAGATACCTGCTGTCAATGTCCACTGACTGAGTGTAGTGTTCAGCTAGGTGACTATTTCACTGTCTCATCTACTGTTCCGAATAATTCCACAAGTTTATTGTATTTTTTATTGAATTGTTTATAGACCCATTGTATCATCTCTTTTGACACACGGACAAGTTTTTCAATTTCCTTAGACGGTCATTTATTGCATTATGACACTTCTTCTGTCCAAACTCTCTCTGTTAGTACTGCTCTTCACATTTTCTCCACACAGTTGGATTGTACAAAAAGACAGTGCTTTTGACAGGTGAGACAAATTTTTCTTCAGCAAACTTGGAACAATAGTGCAATTGAAGAAGAGTTCGCACTTGTTCAAAATACTCGAACACATTATGAATGATTCTGGCCTCATTTGCAGGGAGGGTTTGTGTTCCTATAGAAGCATTTCTCCCAAACCATGACTCAACTCCATATGTCACTTTTGTGCACATGTTTTTGCTGGGTTCTTTTGTTAGTTTCCTGTGCTACCATCACTCAAGAGGTGAAAAGCTGAGCTTCTTGGATAAATGGCATGTCACTGTTCAGAAATACTTGGAAACAAAGAGCTGATTTGGTTTTAAAAGTTTTTAGCTGCGCAGGCCAGCATAAAATGTACATTTTACATGATGCTCTTAGTGCAAGCAATCACACTACAAAGGTGAGCAAATTACAGTGCTGAAAAAAGTCAGACGAAAATCTGTTTTTATATAATCAGTAACCATAACAACTCATCCCTCAGCATCCCGAAAGTAGAAACGGTACGTAATGTGACAAAATGCACCAATCATGTTGCTTGGCATGCAGCATGGAGTGCGTATAGCTTCCACACCTGAAATTAACTCCAGATTACTGTTTTCAAAGGTGACCAGAGATCAGATATCTAGATAGCACCTGGGCTTCAAAAGTGCATTCATACTTCACCGATTGTACCAAACTCGAGGCTCAGATGACTCATGATTGTCAAATGATCTAAGTCAATCGTTCTTTTATTCAGGCTGGTAAAACGTCCTCTTGAAGCCCATATCGAGTTGTGTCACATTCATGTCAGTGAGTCCCCTTTAGAAGACCAGACAGTATAATCTCCAGGTCCAAAACAGATATGATGTGCTCAGTCATCGCAAGACCTAAGTATTCAAAGAACTACTTTTACCAGAAAAGGGAAAGTGTTGATATAAAAATTGATTGGCTCCTGGAGTCAGAGGGAGGAGGTGGCTGAAATGTCAGACGCTAGTATAAAGAGGTTCCTGCTTTGGGGGATGGATTGGTGTCAGAGTGCTAAGGCTGAGAAAATGTTTGCATTCCTTGGCTGATACCAACTACTTTTGGGGTTTGTCTTGTTTTTCTAAACTCCTTTCCAGCTGTTCTTTTATATTTTTCCAATTTAATACATTCCATGAATCATTTATTTTCAAGCATCATAAAAAACTGTTCATGTCAGTTTTTTAAGCAGCCTTTTTTGCCTCCATGGACTCATTTTGTTTTGGAATTTCATACATTTTCAAGTTATTATACTGTTTCTAGGGGAATTCCTAAAGAACCATGCCACAGAGGTTTCTTTTGCTTTTAGAAACTATTTAGGAAGCTAAAACCCTTAACTATCCAAATAACCCTAATAGAAGTAACACAGTTCAGACGTTTATCAAAAATCCTTAACAACTACACAAATTATAGTGATATTAAAGCCAGTAATAAAATCATGTCAACCAAGTAGTCAGTTTGCTAACACAGTAATAGATCAGGCTGGTTGTTGTATAATGATACAAACGTGCACACACGTATATTCCGCTTTTTTCACATGGCTGCCTCTTTAGTGTCACAGCATTGAGCTACATTGTAAAGTTTTGTTTGTGTTTATAGGCTACGATAAACCACACTGGTGTCTGTATGACATTACCATTTAACTGGATGTGGTTAGAGGCAGATATTTTAGAGAAAAGATTTGGGATGAGATAAACATCCTTTACTTATTAGCTGAAGTCACAGCTCCAGCACTGAAATCAAGAAGCAAACATATCTCGAGTACATTTGGGTTAGGCGTGTAAATTAGACTTTTCACCAAACTATATCTGTACCAGTGAGAGTATGACGATAAAGAATGTCTCTTTTGATAATCACTAGCAGACTCTGTTTAATGACTTTCTAACATATTGATAATTATCCCACATTTTTCATCCGCAGAATTTTGCGTGCGTGTCAGTGTAAGTTTGCATCAGAGGATTTCAGGCAGTGCCATGAATGTCCTTCCACAACTGAAATTCCCTGTTCCTCCTGCTGATCAAATACAGGTGTTTACGGTTAAACAAATATGAGAGAATATAAATAAGAAAGAAGAGAGAGAGAGAAAGAGAGTGAGAGAGAGAAATCACATGGCTGGTAACCTGCTCTGAAGCCTGAGGCCTGTGATTGGCTGTCAATCTCTCAGTCACTCATGCATACAATCATTGGGCTATTCTCATAAGTAAAAACATTTCAACTATACCTGATCACCGCTAAGCAATTATTCCTCCCTTGTA
This sequence comes from Hemibagrus guttatus, assembly GCA_033459395.1. Classification (NCBI taxonomy): domain Eukaryota; kingdom Metazoa; phylum Chordata; class Actinopteri; order Siluriformes; family Bagridae; genus Hemibagrus; species Hemibagrus guttatus. Next base: position 18,260,410 of record JAUCMX010000011.1, read on the forward strand.
GTTTAGGACCACACACACACACACACAAGCACACACACACACAGGCACACAAAACACTTCCAGAAAAGGAAAGAGAACAATCCAAGAGTTTCAAAGCCACATCTCCAGACTGCATTTTCTCAGAGTGTACTGTTTCACCTCTTCCTCATGTCCCTCTCGGTCTCGGAACTTACTTGTTTGTTCACTATGTAGTACTGTTGTGTCTAATCGTTTAAATTTATATTTTAGTTTTATATTTTATTAGTATATTTATATTTCAAATTTGCAATCAATCCTCAAAATATCCATATAAATAAGATATTTAATGTATTCATTTAATTGTTTTTTGAAAAAACACTATTAAAATTTCAGACTGTCATTGTCAAACATTTTTACAATAACAGTACATGAATAATCGTGCATTAATAGTAATATAATTTTAAGCTGTTTTTATATTCATCCTCACCAGAGTGTCTCTTTTTCTTGTTATTAAGAAAGCAAACAAAAAAACATAAGAAGGAAAGAAAGAAAGAAAGAAAGAAAGAAAGAAAGAAAGAAAGAAAGAAAGAAAGAAAGAAAGAAAGAAAGAAAGAAAGAAAGAAAGAAAAAGAAAGTAAGTAAGAAAGATTTATTTATTTATTTATCTATTTATTTATTTATTTATTTATTTTATTTTTTATTTTTTTTTATTTTTTTTTTATTTTAATAACACACAGTATGTTATATTACCAAAAACAGGCCAGGGCAAATTCCTCTTTTCTAAAAGATTTCGATGGTAGAAAACTTTACAGAGTGCTATCTGTTACCATTTCAATGATTATAGCTTTTTCTTTCACTGTTAAATTATGAGGTGCATCTACCATACAATTATTCATGTTAAATAGTAGCATATTTATTGTTGTTCCACTTACAGTGTTGCTTATTTTGGGATCTTATAATTATAAACCAGCTATGATTATATACAGTCACAAAGTGTAAGCGCTATTCAGATATCCAGAGTTTTTTCTATTGTACAATATACTTGCTGTTGTGTGATTGTCTGTTGTGTTTTGTCATTTTGAGGGAGTCTTCCTGGCTCGTATATACATTGTCTCCGAACATACTGATCTTTTAGGCATGCCGCATTCTTCTTATTTATAGCCTCAGTGATGGATGCATGCACAGGCGGACAAACACACACACACACACACACACACACACACACACACACACACACACACACACACACACACACACAGACTCCTACGGGAAAGTGGACTTGTCACATTTTTCCAACTTACATCGCACTAATGGTGAGCTATGGAGCCACTTGAGAAGACACACACCCTCACACACATCATGCATCAATAATGGCCTCTTTGTTTCATGGCATTTGGATATATGACAAAACTAAAACCGGGGTCCACAGGGGAGGTGTAGATCCTTCAGCATTCACCGCAACAACACACTCCTCTGTCTGGCCATCTAATCTCTCTGTCTCTCTCTTTCTCAGACACACACCTATAAAACATCCAGCCATTTAATTTACATCACCTCCAACAAATCCTGATGTTCATTAACCTGGTAGTGCAGCAATCGATTTTCAAAACAAGACAGGACAGAACACTATGAGGAAAGAAAATGAGGGCGGGGAAAGTAACATTTTAAGAAAAACAGAAATTACAAGCTTGTGTTCACCATTAGGGGTGGAAGGATATATCTGTGTGACTATTTGCTATGGTAAGGAAATGTGGATTAGCTATACTGTTAAGTGATATGGTATACATGATCATTTTTAATAATATATTATACAAAAACATACATGAACTGATTTTCATGAACTTTTCATTCATTATTTAACCGCTAGGTACCTGCTAATAACACTTTTTCCGGTAACACTTTACTTAAAGAAGTAATACATGAATTACAAGCTAATAACATGATATCAAACTGAACTAATCTGAAAAATAACATCTTTATTTGCTAGGTTGTTACTCAGTAATAAGCGTGCGATTAAAGCAGTTACAAGTCAGTAATAAAACAGTAATAATGACTAATTATTGCGCAACAAATGGGGAATTAACTTATAGTGTATAGCTAATAACATTTAGGATCTAGGACTGTTTGTTTGTATGTTTATTGTTTCCTATGTTCTGTAAAGCTGCTTTGAGACAATGCTCTTTGTTAAAAGCGCTATACAAATAAAATTGAATTGAATTGAATTGAATAATAACATAGTGCTACTTTAATATGTACTTTAATATTGTAATTATGAAGTTATGAACACTTTGATTTATGTAGTAATGGAAAAATATACCATTATATTTACGATTATATTGCTTTTACAGCACTTAAAGACTTATTTTTTTTAATAACAACAAATATAAATGCAAAACAATTTCATTTTCTACTTATTACTTATATTTAATTTGACATTGGATAAGACTAGATTCATCCATAAAGGCATTCATAAGCCTGTATTTGATCTATGTTTAGTTTATACTTTCACCCAATAATAGATCAAGGTTTTAATATTCATAAGCAGGCAATATTTATTTTAACAAACATGTTTTTAGCAGTTAGACCACAGCAAGTTTGCATATAAATCATCTCCTAGTGGTAGATTTGATTGCATTGAAGAAATACACTAAAACATTAACTAAAAGATGAGTAAGAGTTTCTCATAAGCAAAACAACAGCAATTTGGTTTGAAAACTTGGCCAAAATACATCCTGTTACGTAATATTGTTTGTTCCACATAAACCCAAAATATACAATATTTCCACGATTATTTACGTCATTATTTACACTTATAGAATCTTTAAGGGAGAAGAGAAGAGAAGAGAAGAGAAGAGAAGAGAAGAGAAGAGAAGAGAAGTGAAGAGAAGAGAAGAGAAGAGAAGAGAAGAGAAGAGAAGAGAAGAGAAGAGAAGAGAAGTGATTAAAAACAGAAAAGCAAAAGATAAAAAGAAGTAAGAAATGAGAACTGACTAGAAAAAAATGGAAGAGAAAAGAAAAAGACAAAGAGAAATCATTAAGAGAGAAGAAGACCAACACTTTTGGGAGTGCTACATTTTTTTTCTCCCTCACTGTCCACTCCTCCTTGAACCTGATATCTTTCTTCATCTCATCACAGTCTATCCTTCGTTCTGCTTCTCGGTCCGTCTGACAGATTTAGTACAGTGTGAGAAGTTTTATATTCTCCACACTCTGTTCGATCATCCACAAACACGCACACACATACACACACACACACACACACACACACACACACACACAGCTGTACTGTCATAGTTCCGGTTGGTAAATGTCCTGTGGTTGATTGTGATTTATGATAAATATTTATTTATTTGACAGATGCTTTTATCCAAAGTGACTTATAACTGAAGCAGAATTTAATCTAAGCCCAGAACAGAACAGGCTGATGGTTAATACCAAACACTGTCTATTTGGCAGCCTCACAACATTCTAGTCACTAGCACAAAATTTAATAGGCAACTTTTTCCTTTTATTCACTTACTGAACAAAAATGCTCTAAAACATGTTATTCTGGGGCTGCAGCCAGAGACAAACCCACAAATGCCAACTCTCTCTCTCTCTCTCTTTTTTTAATTGGTCACCCGATGGTCAAGTCAATAAACAAATTAAAAGTCTTGAGAGTGTGTTTTCATTCTGTGCTGTAACATTAGCCAGCAAGTTTATCAGCTGTCAGACTCTCAAGCCGAGTCCTGAGTAGATTAAAGCACTTGTTCATTTTCTGTGTGGATATTTTCCTCTCTGTTCGGTGTGAGTCATTCAGGACACCTGGACACTAGAGTCTAGGACACAAGCAGTCTGGCAATTGTTCAATTACAGAGCCAGATTGTAGATCCAAGAAAGATATTTCTTGGAAGTTGGGAAAATACAAGATATAGGGTACATCTTCTAGTGTTTCGGCACATTTTGGTTAAAAACATATGGTTTTTATGGTCATGTGACCAATTTCACAAATTTGGAATAAGTATACTGTAACGTGTTTTTTGGGCTTGAAAATGGCTTAATTTTCCCCTATTCCTTTAAATAATAAATGATAGCAAAGTAGTTGATGTTGTAAGAAATCTAGCTAGCTAATATTAACCAACAATTTTACTGATACTTTTTTCTCTTTCTCCTGAGACAGTCATACTGATGTGGGCTTCCATATATGGAAATGGGAGTGGCTGTCCCTGAGCTGGCCTTGTAAGTTATTGTTATTCATATATGCATATGTACATGTACTGACCTGACATGATTTATGAAAGTGCTTCATCATATTCATCATTTTCATTCTCACACTAGCAAGGTGAACAACATATGCTAACCTGATTATATGCCTGAAAAAGTTCTCTGGCTCTGTGCATGTGAACTTACAGTATTTGTGATTTCTTTTATTTATCACTAGGTTGTTCAAGATATATCCATATTTAAATGCACCAAATAAAGCATTTTTAGAATTCCCAGCTGGTAAAAAATCATACCATGGTCAAAAACTGTAGACCGAAAAAAACAAATGTCCATGTTATTAAAACACTTTTTAAAATCCCCGTTACACCACTAGAACTAACAAATGACTCAACGATGAAATAATAACTCAAGTTCTGTCACCATGTTTCACCCTGTACAACAACAAAACTGGACTTTGCTATTAATACTAAACACACACACACACGCACACACACACACACACATACACACACACAGACATATATATGTAAAAGATTTCACCCTGAGTTTGGCAGGCAAGTTGGATTTAAGTTGAGAGTTTGCTAACCAACAGGTCATTTGGGATCTTTGTAAGGCAGTTTTAGCAACTTTGCTACAAATCAACACACACAGAAACACACAAAGACAAATGAGAATGATGGCCAAAACCTGAATGTCATGCTGTTAAGAGCACTGGAGTAAGACACACGCGCTCAGTGTGTGTTTGTGTTGGCCTGCATGTCCGTTCGGACCGTGCCGGTGTTATTGCAGAGTGATGGGACGGAGGGAGGATTTGTTCAGCCTCGGGGGTTCTGGACACTCTGGCTTCGCTCCTTTCACTCCATCTGCTTCTGTAAGGGATCAGCATGGACCAGAAATATCTCACACAGGCACAAATACACACACACACACACACACACACACACACACACACACACACACACATTATCCCTTTCTTACAAGCATTATACTCATACCTTTAATTCTTGGAAGTATGTTACAAATTGATAGTTTGCAAGACACCCAAAAAGTTATTGAATATATTAATAAATATATGTATTACCAGTTTTGCATTTCCAAAGTATTTACCATTTACTCTGATTTTAGATATGTATACCTTTGTATTTTAGCTAACATATGGTGTACCGTCATATGTTAGCTATATTTTGGTACTGCTTTGCATAATTTGTCAATTGCCGTGAGAGTTCTTTGGTTGTCCCTCTAAAAAAACCCTTAAAAGTTCTATGTGGAGCTCTATAACATACTGTTTCTCTATCAGAAAGAGTTAGAACCCTTTTGTGGAAGCCAATAACCCTTAATATTCTAATAAAAATATATTAATTATTTAATAAATAACATTTTTATAACATTCCAGGGACAATTTTAAATGAGAATACTATAAGTTGTCACATGTTTGTTTTGTGTAATCACTGTGTTTATCACTTGAACACAGTTTACTTCATGTTTCTGCTACAATTAGAGCTAAACTGTGGCATCAAGGAGCTAATGTAGTAATCAATACACACACTCTCAGATTAATTAGGCTGGCTGTGTGAGTCAGACAGAAAGAGAAGCCAGGCCTAATTTGTGTTTAAACAGAGATGGATGTCTTCTGGTCAAGTACAAAAGTCCTGTCTAGTCTTATTCCAGAGTAAGCATGTAATTGAATATGAATACATGAATAGATAATGTGTTGTAAACCAAAACTAATAGAGATATGGATAGAGGGTTCTTTGTTGTTTTGTTTTTTTAGAAGAAGAAAAAATATGAGTAGGCAGGATTTAAGTATTCAGATATGAAGCTTGCAAGACAAAGAAAGCCCACATGCATAAACTCGAACTTTGATGATTAATAACATTCATTCGTTTTTGTCCGTTCATCCTTAATAACTGACTGGATAGAAGAAAGTTGCTGAAATTAGGCTACTAGTTTGATTATATTTTCATAAATTGAACCATTAGAAAAAAATATGATAATATACTAAACATAACAAAATTAATAAAAAAAAAAAAAAAAAGAAAGAAAAGAAAGAAAGAAAAGAAAAAACTTTGTGCTTTGGGACATTTCAGGTTTAAATCTAAATACAGGTACAGATACAAATATTATTGATCAGATACAAAAACAGATAATCCTATTGCATCACACCCCTAAGCCTGCTGTGATGCACAATTTATATTTTATTATTTATATAAAAAGACAAAATGTCATAAAATGAAACGTCTATAAGAGATTTCCCTAGATTTCACAACTATTGGCAATGTTTTCATTTATGTGTGCAATTTTCACCTGAAAATCAGCATGTGATTACAAAACAGGTGGCTGAGGAACATACCACTGACCATACAAAGGTCCATGTGTGCAGACTAAACCATTTCTCCTACCAAACAAATCCTGCAAAGTAAAACTCACCTATGTGTACAGTGACTTATGTGTGGAGCACACCATATTGTGTGTACATTGATTAGCATGCTGAATTTTCATAATGAGAAGAAAGCATGTGCTCCACACTGGCACGCATTAAATAAACATCAGTGCTTGAGTTGTCAGTGTGTGTGTGTGTGTGTGTGTGTGTGTGTGTGTTGTGTGTGTGGGTTGTGCAAAGCGTGTGTGTAATGTTAATGAGATTTATGACTGTATACACATCTGTCTGGTGAAGTCTCTGTGTAAAGAATGCAGTCAGGCTGAATGCATTAATGCTGAATGAGCACACTTACTCATTTTATTCATATATTCTTTGCAGATTGATTGCATGACAACATAAAAAATTAAAAAGTAAATGAAAATATTTCCACTTTGTTTGGTGAAATATATCAGCACTTTACAAGGATGCCCACGGGTTGTCTCCAGTTAGAGCTGTATGAAGCACTGGATGAAGACTCTGGGCCAGAACCAAGATCTGTGGTGGAGATTATATCTCACAGCTGGCTTGGGAAAGACTGGATTTCTCTAAAGAGGAGCTGGAATATGTAGTTGGGGATATAGAAACTACATGCTGCTAGATCAGCCAAGCTGTCATCTGTCCTCATCATCCTTGACCTTTCCTCAGCATTTTATACAGACAACCACAAGACTCTCTTGTCCACCCTTAGGAGTCTTGGAATACATTGAGCAGTATGGGAATGGTTTGCTTCCTACATGCAAGGTCACTCATATCAGGTAACATGGAGGGGATCAACATCTGCTTCTCGCAGACTTTCCACTGGTGTCCCACAAGGCTCAGTACTTGTTCCATTCCTTTTCCCCTCTATACTCACTCTCTTGGTGAAGTTATACCCTCACATGGGTTTTCATAACACTGCTTTGTTGATGACACTCAAATTATCTTCTCCTTCCCTCCCTCAGATACCTTGGCTTCTGCTCGGGTCTCAGCATGTCATGAGCGTGGCTCATCAGCTGAAACTCAAGCAAAACTGAACTGCTGGTCATCCCAGGTGATTCATCCCCAGGTCATGATCTTGCGATATCCCTGGACAGCTCTCTAAGCTTCCCTTTGGCCACTGCTCGCAATCTTGGGGTAAAAAATGGACAATCACCTTTGTGGTGGAATGAACTTCCCCTATATGTCTGAACAGCTGAGTCACTGATTGTCTTCAAAGGATGATCTATATGTCCTCCCAAGAGAATTTTTAGACTGATGGTTTTTTTAGTCTGTGTCCCAGTGAATCAGAACGTATTCAATGATGGAGACTTCAAAGCACTTTTGTACACATAAAAGGGCGTCCGCCAAATGCCGTAAATGTAAATGTAAATGTAAATGTAAATGTAAATGTAAATATAGAAGTCTGGACTGACCTTCTGTCGTTGCCAATGTGATTCCACTAGGAAAAGTAAAAAAAAAAAAAAGGAAATGATTTATGAGTCACTAATCAGAAGAGGATGCAAATGCAGCTGGTTTTATTTATTTAATGGGCTGAGACATTATCAGAAAACGGTGTCAAGAAACGGGGTAAGGTCACTCGGTTAGCAAACAATATAAATGGACTAGGCACAATTAGAAAATGGGAAAACAGGAACTAGTACAAGAACTAAGCTGGCAAACAGTAGACAAAGGGCTTGACATAAACTAGTACACAATGCCACAGAGTGTATACTTTGTAATGATTGTGTAGAACCTTTTAAACTGTGAATATGATGTGATTGTGATGGAGTCCAGGTGTGTGTAATGTTATCTGGTGAGTGGGAGAGAGCCTTAAGAGAGCCTTGAGCTGCATCTGAATAGTCTTACCACCTTACTGTACAGAATGCACAAAGCAGTACGCCAAAGGAATAGTATACCTGAATTATCAGTATTCATTATTTACTAGGTGAGAAATCCCTGGATGAACTACTGCTTCTGCAGAGATTCTACAGTATGGAACCCATCGGCACTGTGCTATCCTATAAGACAATGAGACTGGTGCAAAAGAGCTGAGTATAAGCTATTCCTTGTGGTTAAACCATAATGTTTAACAACCTCTGAGTAAAATGCTAAGTTGTTGAAGGTTTAAACAAGAAAAGCAGTTGCGTTTTTGAAATACAAAGTGGTTATACTGATGCCGTAGGTGACGTAACAGCACCAACATGACAGATGTAGTATATGCAGATTGTATTCATACTACACACATATACTGATCTGTGACTTATGTGAAACTGCTTGTAGGGTTGGTGAAGTCTCTGTGTAAAGAATGCAGTCAGGCTGAATGCATTAATGCTGAATGAGCATACTCATTTTATCCATATATTCTTTGCAGATAGATAGCATGGCAACATTAAAGATTAAAAATTAAATCAATATTTCCAAGTTGTTTGAAGAAATATATCAGCACCTTACAAGGATGCCCACTGGTTGTCTCCAGTTAGAGCTGTATGAAGCACTGTATGAAGACTCTGGGCCAGAACCAAGATCTGTGGTGGAGATTATATCTCACAGCTGGCTTGGAAATAAACTGGAATTCTCTAAAGAGGAGCTGGAATATGTGGTTGGGGATATAGAAACTACATGCTGTTAGATCAGCCAAGCTGTCATCTGTCCTCATCCTCCTTAACCTTATGTCAGCATTTTACACAGACAACCACAAGACTCTCTTGTCCACCCTTGAGAGTCTTGGAATACATTGAGCAGTATGGGAATGGTTTGCTTCCTACCTGGAAGGTCGCTCATATCAGGTAACATGAAGGGGATCGACATCGGCTCCTCAGAGACTCTCTACTGGTGACCCACAAGGCTCAGTACTTGGTCCATTGCTGCGCTCCCTCCACTAGCTTCCATTAGCTGCATGCATGCAGGGTACTCATCTAGACTCTTCACTTTTTTAGCACCTAGGTGGTGGAATGAACTTCCCCTAGATGTCTGAACAGCTGAGTCACTGACCGTCTTCAAACAACGATCTATATGTCCTCCCAAGAGAGTTTTTAGACTGATGGTTTCCTTAGTCTGTGTCCTAATGAATCAGAACGTATTCATTGATGGAGACTTCAAAGCACTTTTGTACGCATAAAAGGGCGTCTGCCAAATGCCATAAATGTAAATGTAAATGTAAACGTAAATATAGGAGTCTGGACTGACCTTCTGTCTGTTGCCAATATGATTCTCCTATGAAAAGTAAAAAAAAGGAAATGATTTATGAGTCACTAATCAGAGGAGGATGTATATGCAGCTGGTTTTATTTAATTTATCAGAAAACAGTGTCAAAGTGTAGGGTCAGTCGGTCAGCAAACAATATAAATGGACTAGGCAGAAATTAAACAAGAAAAGGCAGTTGTGTTTTTGAAAAAAGTGGTTATTCTGACACCACAGGTTACACCATATCCTCTGAAACCATATCCTGATCTGTGACTTGTGTGAAACTGCTTGTAGGATATTCTGAATTCTGGGAAGTGCTTCTGATTCTGCAGCTGACATGTTAAAATAAAAGTTACTGACTGTGGCAGAACACTCCCTGTGATGATATGAGGAAGAAACCTTGAGAGGAACCAGGCTCAGTATGGAACCCATCCATCATTTGGGTGACACTGAACAGTAAATAATGTAAATGTAACTAAATGATGTCCTATCTACAACAGCAACCAAGGGCCCATGAGGAACTATTAGGTCAATGTAGTTTCTGAGTTCATTATAGACACTAATTCCTTATGTCAGAAGCTGGCAGATGTAATGGCAGATCTGTGACAGTGTGAAAGTCCCCAAGTGGCTCTGTCCATGGCTGTCTCCTGGTCGCAGTGTGTCCACACAGATCCATCCACAGCATCAGTGAGCACCACCAAGCGACGAGACTCCGACCAGGGGTAGAACCAGTGGTCACACTGGAAAGTCAGAACACTGGGATCTTGGGAGTGGGACGTGTAGCTTGACAGAGAAAGACAGACAGAGAGAGAGAAAGATATTAAGTATGCTTGTGATCATGTGATATTTAAAGACAATATAGATTATGTATAAAGTGCAGGCAAGGACTCCAGCAAGACTAGCTATGACAGCGTAAATAAAAGGGAGAGCCAGATGGTGACGGACATGAAGGCTTCCCGGAACATAAAGCGTCCAACCACTTCACAGTCAGCAAACCTGAGCGACTTGCGAAGGTGGTAAGGCGACAGCATCCAAACATCCCAATACACCAAACACTTTATGCCTAAAATATGTGATGCAGTGCCCTACAGCAATGCAAGAAAAATGTGCAGTGCTTTAATGGGTGCCATTTCAGAGAACATGCGATGCAGTGCCCTATAGTCTCCCTTACATAAAGAAGAAACATGATGAAGTGCCCTAATTGGTGCCTTTCCAGTAGAGATTATGCGATGCAGTGCTCTATAGGCTCCCCTACATGCATGAAAATATGCTCAAGTGCCTTAATGGGTGCCATTCCAGTGGAAAAGATGAGATGTAGTGCCCTCTAGGCTCCACTACATGAGGAGAAAGAGGAGGAAATGCCTTAATGGGTTCCTTTCCAGTGGAGGAAATGAGATGTAGTGCCCTCCAGGCCCCCTACATGAAAAAAAAACCCATAAGAGTACAGGATGCCGTGTCCTATAAGTTCCCTTACCTGCAAGGACATGAGATGACATACCTAGAGTGTCAGGCTTTTGGTATCTAGTGCTCTTTTAGTGCTCCTTATAGGGCTCCTCAGATCCAGATCATCATCGGAGGGATGAAAATACAATGAAAAGGACAAAACATAAAGGGAAGCTCGAAAGGGAAACTCGGAACTCGGAACTCGAAAGGGAAACTCGGGAGGGAAACTTGGGACTCGAAACAAAAACAAAGAGAAGGAGAGACTCCCGAGGAGAAGAAGGCAGATCCCGAAGCCCGAGCACAAAACAGAGACAGCACCAAAGGCCCACCCGAAAAGCCGGCCACATAACCTCTAACGCCGACTACAGACAATTAAAGACCCCAACCCCGAAACCGAGAAACCAAGAGACTTAAATACCCACACCCGAACGAGACACATGTGAAAGCAATACACTAATTGCACAGGTGCAGGAGCTTCACGAGGACCTCTAGCGTCCAAAAACAAAACAGCCCAGAACCTGACATAGAGGGGTTTGACCTGCCTTATTTTATTTATTTATTTTCTTGCCTCAGACCTTCAGATAGCCTATATCCGCCCTGACGCCTTAGAACATGGCATGTTAGTTGTTCTGAAGTGAGTTTGTTATGACCTGGCACACTGTTAGACAGTGTCTTTTTGTGTATCTGTAATTGACAGTAATAAGTGGTGGACGACATTCTCATTACATCCCACCTCCAATTCCTTTTTGATGGTGGTGAGAGTGGATTTGTTTTTTTTACTTTATGCAAATGAGAAGGCAGCAGCCAATCAGCCTGAATTATGTGGCATTGGTCTTGTCATGTGTCACACCTACAGAGATAACTGTACAATGCAATACAAGACAGAAGAGACAGACATGACTGTGTTAGTAACTGTCCACTGAAAACATCATTACAGAAGCTACTGAAAGACAGTCCCCTCCAAAATAGGGGGAAAAATGATAACAATGATTCATTTATTAAATACTCAAGCACAAATTGATACATTGGGGTAAAAAAGTGGGTGAGCATTAAGTGAGACATACAGTAAGTGCATTTGGAAATTAATTATGTTTTAAAAACACCATCAATTATATCTAAAAGCTTTGGTATAGCCAACATGTTTTAACCTCCATTTCACTGGGGCTACAATCTACAATCCCTGGACAGCTAAACTTGATATTTTTTAGTGACTAGCCCAACTGCTAGTGAAGGAAGTGCTTTGCTTTGCTGCAGTATAAATGTTCCATAAAATAAAAAAATAAAAAAATAAAAAAAAGATGAACGGAAGATCATGTAAACAGTCCTGGTTAGAGCCGGTCACAGTCCAAAATATTTGCTTTTTTTCACTGTTAGGAAGTCAAAAGCTTTGTATATTCAGTACACACACACACACACACACACACACACACACACACACACACACACACACACACACACACACACACACGGCCAACCGGCTGAGTTGATGAACTGTGTGTGACGTGTGCAGGTCAGGTTTTCTGCAACACTTCAGCATCACTCACCAAGAACACTTCTCTCTCTCTCTCTCTCTCTCCCTCTCTTTTTCTCTCTCTCTCCTTCTGTCCTTCCCTGTGCACTCCTAAGGTGCTGAAAGCCAGGAAAGGTTAATGCAAACACAGCTGGGGTGAAGGGGAGGCTGGTTGAGAAATAGATGGAGAGAGAATAGAAGAGACAGAATAAAAAGAAGAAACAGAAAGTGAAAGAGGAAGAGAGCAAAAGATGAGGGGACAGAAAGATGGAAAGAGGTATAGGGGAAGATTGAGAGAAGAAGTGAGGGAAATTGAGAATGGAATGGGGGTCTACAGGAGCGGAGAGTAAGGAGGAGAAAGAATAAGAAGAAAAAAGGATGAAAGAGGGACAAAATGAAAGATGAAGACAGAGATGTAAATAAACACTGGGACAGTGGAATACTGGATATAGAAAGGGACAACTGAAAGTGAAAAAGAGATGAGAGAGAAATGATGGATAGATGGAATAATGGATAAAGTGAAAAAGATAGAGGAAAGAACAAGATGAAAACATGAATGGAAATAGGAAACAGAAGAACTGAGAAAGATTAAGGAATAGAGGAGAAACTGGGAGAAAATGATGGCGAGAGAAAAATAAGGAATAAGAAATAATAAGAAAAGTGTGTGTGTGTGTGTGTGTGTGTGTGGAGAGAGAGAGAGAGAGAGAGAGAGGAGAGAGAGAGAGAGAGAGAGAGAGAGAGAGAGAGAGCAGAAACAAAGCATGGAAAAGATAAACAGAAAAAAGAGTGAAAAAAGACAGTGAAAAAGAAGTGTGTGTGTGTGTGTGTGTGTGTGTGTATAATGTAGTGTAGTGTAGTGTAAGACAGCATGAAGAGTTTGGATCTGTACACACTGCAGTAATGCGAAAGTTTTGACAGAAAACTCTCATACACACACAACCACACAACCACACACACACACACACACACACACACATCAGAGAGGTAACCAGACAGAAATTTCAGCAGATGACATCATTATTTTGAAATATGGATGAAGCATGGACGTGAGCTCTCTACAAGAGGACACCCACTCAAACCCACACACACACACACACACACACACACTCACACACACACACACACACACACACACACACTATTTCCATGACTTGAATGCTGCACCTTAACAAAAATCTGACCCAACACTGAACTTTCACACACTTAGCACAAGCAGCTGATATGACATCTCTATGGAAATGAGAAACTGGAGAAAAACGTGCAGATTTCTAAAGCCTCGGCCCTGGCAGGGCAACTGGTGTATTTGTCTTTGATGTATAAGTTCTTGCAAAGGCCTGTACATGCAAGCCTATGAATTCCTTCAGGCTGTTTTTTTTTTTTCTCTTGGTTTAATTTGCTTTCTGAATGCAAAGCACAAAACCTGGAAGTGTGCTTCAGCATCAAGTGTCACGTAAAAATCCTTCAAATACGTTTAACATCAATCAAAGTTCAGCATCAAGCAATGGGCAATATTGTGCAGGTCAGCATTTTCTTTTGTGAAAGAGTGAATGAACCAATGAATAAAAGAGTGAATTTACTTAATGGTAAGCGTATGTATAGCAATTCCTAGTAACCATTACACGTTCACTGACTCGTGATTAATTCATTCACTGAATTGAGTGAAGCTTCATTTCCCAGCTTTCTCACCAAGAGTAAGTAAATCTATCTGCACTGTCAAATTATTAGCAACATCTATTACCACTTTATTTGAACAAATTAGGTTTATTAGCTTATTTAGTTTAGCGTGCACAAAGTTGCTTTCTCCGCATTGGTCTTGAAAGACGGATTGATTAAAGCAGAACGATTTAATGCTGCAAAGAGCTTTTAACTTTTGGTACAGCAAAACATTTCCTCACATTTAAACACATACAGATGGCGTAAGATGAGAGAGAACACACAGGCATACAGAACAGCCCAAGATTTGTTAAGGTTGCGTTTTTTTGTCAGAAGAATAAGCACAACTTGATCTGCACCAAAGAATGAAAGACATCTTGTCTGTGAAAATGACCAAAACGTACACTTTTTTACATGTAGCTTTTAAAACATATAAAAAATAATAAATAATAACATGAATGGTCTTTCTGTGCATTAACAACACAGGCAATATTCAGGGTTAAAGTTTTTACTTCACTATAATACATACGCATATAAATACATATAAACATCTTAAATATAGTAAAAATGATCTAGTATTTCCTTTTATAAGATTCCAAGACACCAAATCTAAGATTATTAAACCTATTTCTAGACATTTCTACTCATTTTAAGCTTGTAATATTTTTGTTCTATTAGTAGATTATTTCAAGTACTTGTTTCTAGAATGAAGCAAAATGATCGGCCAAAATATTAAGAAATTTTAAACTTAAAAATATTAAAATATGTCTAGAAATAGGCTTATATTTAATTTATTGTAATTATAGGAAATAGTTGATCAATCTTGATTGTGATAGGAAAATATCAGCGAGAATCAAGGGGAAGGTGTACAGGACAGTGGTGAGACTGGCCATGCTGTATGTTTTAGAGACAGTGTCACTGAGGAAGAGACAGGAGTCAGAGCTAGAGGTAGCAGAGCTGAAGATGTTGAGGTTCTCTTTGGGAGTGACAAGACTGGACAGGATTAGGAATGAGTACATCAGAGGGACAGCTCATGTTGGACGTTTGGGGGACAAAGTTAGGGAGGCCAGATTAAGATGGTTTGGACATGTTCAGAGGAGGGAGAGTGAGTATATTGGTAGGAGAATGTTGGACATGGATCTGCCAGGCAGGAGGCAAAGAGGAAGGCCAAAGAGGAGGTATATGGATGTAATTAATGAGGATATGAAGCTAGTGGGTGCAAGTGTTGAGGATGCAGAAGATAGGGATAGGTGGAGAGAGATGATTTACTGTGGCGACCCCTGAAGGGAAAAGCCGAAAGAAGAAGAAGAAGTTGATCAATCTTGATCATATTCATTATAATTTGTATATCATTACAATTGACTGACATCTTGTCACAATGCACACAGTTCTATTAATTCCTGTTGTATAAGTAAGCGATAGCACACAATGGAGTGTGCTGTTTTACAAAAATAAACCATGCCTGAAATGCAATATTTGCATAAAGCAGCGAAGTTTGAAATCCAGAAAGAGCAAACTCTGTGTTCTGTCCTGAAGATATTCCCATGCTAGGAAACTTTCGAAAGCATATGACTGATACAAAGCACCAAAAAATGAGACTCCAAACTAGTGGAGGATTACTGGATTCCAAACTATTGTTTTGTTTTTTTTCTTTGTGAAACATCAGTTTGTAAATATCAGTTTATTTTCAGTTTTTGTGTATGAGCTGCTACTGTAGAAAAAAATCAACGTATTTGAACTAACACATTAACATAAACCATTAACATAAAAATAAACTACTGTCCGAACCATGCTGTTATACAAAAATTAGGCACCCTATTGGACCAATCAGATTTGAGGATTCAGCTGCTGTGGTATAATATGATACATAATATAAGGTCCCAAGTAACCTTAGATAACAGCTGTCCTTGTACTGGGACAAACTTCATCTCAGGAGTGCAAACACTGCCCAGAAATGCTGCCTATCTAGACAGAGCATGTATCGTACACACACACACACACACACACACACAAACACACAGTATGAGAGCAGAAGGAGAATTGGCTATAAAAGCTTATACATTCTGCCACACAGCATGACACCGACACTGCCGTTACTTAATCCAGTTTTTCATTGGTCTACATTTCATTAATCCCATCCATCTTTTCCTATCTCATTCTCTCCCCTTTCCATCCCTCTATTTCTCTTTCTCTACATGCTGGAGGACATTATTACAGAGTCTGAGTGGTGAATCAGACAGAGAGAGAGAGAGAGAGAGAGTGAGAGAGAGAGAGAGAGAGAGAGAGAGAGAGAGAGTGTGTATGTGTGTGTGTGTGTGTGTGTGTGTGTGTGTGTCAGTTAAGCGAGAATGAGGATGCCCTTCACGGTGCATCATTTGTTAAAGAAATGGTTCTTCACACAGCCCCCCCCCCGTCCTAAACATAGTCACTCAGACAAAACATGTTTGGTGTCTGACATTTGCATTCTTAGTTTGCACAACAGATAAGAGACTAACATAGCTAATAAGTGACGAAAGTCTGTGAATAGAAAATCACTGCCAAATCTTCATGTAGTGCTTTCTTCAAACAAAATAGTAGTCAGACTCTGTAATCTGACTTTAAATACATTTTGACAAAAGAGATAATCCGTTTTAACAGCTTCAGTTTATAGAGCTTTGCTTTAAAAAAAATCCACCTTCCATTAAGGAGTAGGTTGTTAAAAAATGCCAACTGCCCCTTTAACTGTCCCCATGCACATTCTTTTATTGCAGCATTTACCAACTGGGTGTTTTATAAGGAATAAATCTTGTTATAGGAAAATAATTAACAACAGGGTGGTGTGATACAGTCTGGTGAAAATCCCAATGTTTGGTTTCTTTTTTCTTTGTGAACAATTTCTGAACAATTACATGTCTTAAATAATTATTAAAATAATTAATCTTACTTTTTATCAATTTTTAGTAACATTTGCTGTTACTGACAAGTAAGATATCACTTGTCATCAGGTTATAGCAGCTATAAACTGCGACATCATCAGCTTTTTTTTTTCTCTGCTAAAAAATGTAGATTGTCATATTACCAACAGATGATAAAGCTCAAATTCCTCAATCCTGAAGTCTCCCCTGTGATGGAAAACTTAGATAGGAATACTGGATGGAAAATGGAAAACTTAACTAAGATCTTGGTACGTCTCAATCAGCTCCTTAGTTCACTTGTCAGGGCACTGATCAGGTTGTCAGCTATTTTACGGGCTGTCTCTCTCAATTGCAAAATCCTTGCAGGGCACTAAATGTTTACTACCTTCAAATTCCCACAATGCACTGCAAAAACTTGGGAGCATCAGTGTTTACTATGTTCCCTTCCTGGAAATGACACCATATTTTCTGAAGACTCTAAGCTTAGAAAAAGATGGCAGACAAACTCTCAGCCAACTTTGTTTACAAATGTAAATAGCTCGTTATCGTAGTTGTAGCTCTCAAATGATTCACAAATCTGAATTTTATTTGATATTCTATATAAAGTTTGTTTGTGTATTATGACCTTTAAGTGTTTAATGATTTTAAAGGTCCCACTAGCTAGCCTCTATTGACAGAAACACGTGTATTTACGTGACATATAAAACTTGAGCATCCACCATACCAATCTCTGTGTAAATTATTATTATAAAAGCAAGAACGTATTAAAATGAGCACATTATCTTCAGAGCTGCTGTTATAGAAAATGACTGAGCACCTTCTGACCAATGAGAATGCAACACCACTGCTTTAATAAGTAACAAAGTTTGTTAAACTTTATTTAGATTGTCCAGAGAAATGCGTCTGCAGTCAAAAAAAACATCTATAGAACACGACTTTGTCAGATGAACGTCATCAACCAAACTATCGACTGATTTTAAACAATACAGTATGTCTTAAAGTTATGGTTGATGATGTATAGTAAATATTTTATACATTCATTATCAACCATTACCTTTTTACTTTATTTAGATTTAGCCCAGATTCTAACTCTATTTATTTATTATAATATTTAGTATGTACACCAATCAGGCATAACACTTATGAACACTGACAGGTGAAGTGAGTAACACTGATTATCTCCTCATCATGGCACCTTTTAGTGGGTGGGATACATTAGGTATCATGTGAACATTTTGTCCTCAAAGTTGATGTGTTAGATGCAGGGAAAATGGGCAGGCGTAAGGATTTGAGCGAGTTTGACAAGGACCAAATTGTGATTGCTAGACCACTGGATCAGAGCATCTCCAAAACTGCAGCTCTTGTGGGGTGTTCCCGGTCTGCAGTGGTCAGTATCTATTAAAACTGGTCCAAGGAAGGAATAGTGGTGAACCGGTGACAGGATCATGGATGGCCAAGGCTCACTGATGCACCTGGGGAGCGAAGGCTGGTCCGTGTGATCCGATCCAACAGATGAGCTACTGTTGCTCAGATTACTGAAGAAGTTAACGCTGGTTCTGATAGAAAGGTGTCAGAATACACAGTGCATGACGGGTCAGGGCTGTCTTGGCAGCAAAAGGGGGACCAACACAATATTAGGCATAATGTTATGCCTGGTCAGTGTATATTATCAATAACATTTCAAATTCAGTTCATGTGGAATCTATTATTTTTTTAAACTGTTTGTCGAAATGTCTGAGAATCAGCTCATCAGCTGCTTCATGATAGTTTATACATGCTTTGTAGAGATTCTACATTGTACCATTCAAATAAAGTTTTATTTTTAGTCTTAGTGTTTGTATGGCTTGTTCTCGAAACAGATTGTTAGAATTTTTTTTATACGAAATTTACATAAAAATGTACTCAATGCTACTCAAACTCACTGTGCAGCATCCTCTGAAACAGCAAAACCTGCTTACAATTGTATTAATGGTCTACAAATAAAAGGAAGTGGTGCATACATTTGAGTGTCAGAGAGTAAAACAGTAGATTGATGTCATGTTGAATTATTAAATATTAAATGTTGCAAAAGAGAAATGTTTCTGTCACAGAAATATGAACTTTTATGCCAAGACTCTGTGACTTACTCATAGCAGCCAGTAGAATAAGTAATTTGTTCAAAAAATGTAAATAAAATGTATTCAGCACACTGCATAGTATTAATATTAGTAACTAGGAATGTACCTTTTATGAGAGAGTTCAATTGAAAATATTCCCAAAACACACTCAGGGCCAGGTGTATATGAGGAGACACAGTGCATAACACGACTTGTGAGGGGTTTTTATGCATTCGCAATCTTTCACACACACACACTCACACACACTCACACACACTCATGAGTGTGTCAGAATGAGTGTGGGGCTGCTGTTTAAAGGAGTTGTGTCGCCCCTATTTTTTTCATCCCTGTGAGGTAAGATTGGTGTATGAACAGTTCCCACACTGCCCCTATGAGAGATGGACACACACACACACACACACACACACAAATAAACAAACACAAACAGACAATCTGAGGCTACATGCTTTTAATAAAAGGAGCTACAGGGACCCACCAGCAGCCTGACAGGACTTCGGGAAATGACGTGAATGTTACATTTGGTGTGTTTATGTGAGTGTGAGTCATTGTCACTCACACACATCGCTACAAAACCATGGATGGTCTTTAAGTTGCTGCTCGTCATCATAAACTCTTTGTTCTATCCGTGTCTTGTCTCGCCTTTTTTGCCTTTTTCTGCAGAACTGTGGCTCTCCCCAGAGACAGACGCCTGACCCATTTAAACAGAAAGAGAGAAAGAGAGAACTAGAGAGTAACACGCACACACACACACACACACACACACACACACACAGTATACACACACACACACACGTTAATGATTAAAACTGAATTCCATCTGCTCCATCTTTGTATTTGGAAAAGACTGAAAAATGACCAGTGTGCACATCATTTGTTGAAAACACACACACATACACACTCACACACTCAGACAATATAAATGCTTTAATCATCCTCTATAGTGCACTCACACTCACACACACTTTAATGAAGATCGATTCCTGTGTCTGACTCACTAAATGAATGATCTTTTCTTTGGCTCTTAAGCAAGGTTCATTAAAATCGTCTTATGCTGAGTGCTGGCCCTCTAGCTCTTTCACTCTTTCTCTCTCTCTCAACGCCTATCTAAACACGCACACACACACACACACTCACAAAGGCTCCTGACACACATTTGGCCATCGTCAGCTTAAAATCTGCAGTGATGTAGATCACACACACTCTCCTGATTTTAGGTTATCCTAAGAAAAAGATTCCCATTGGAGAAGAACACTGTGTGTGTGTGTGTGTGTGTGTGTGTGTGTGTCTAATATGTGCTTTGACAAGGACCCTGGTTGAAATCTGCTGACTCCTGCCATGACTTTTTATATGAGTGCAGCATTGCTGCCATCTTGTGTCATGATTCTCAATGTACGGTCCAGCATGTACAAACAACTGGTCTGTGGTATTATTATTCATTCATTCATTGTCTACTGCTTATCCAATCTACTCTCGGGTCACGGGGAGCCTGTGCCTATCTCAGGAGTCATTGGGCATCAAGGCAGGATACACCCTGGATGGAGTGCCAACCTATCACAGGGCGCACACACACACACTCTCATTCACACACTCTCATTCACACACTACGGACAATTTAGAGATGCCAATCAACCTACAATGCATGTCTTTGGACCAGGGGAGGAAACCGGAGCACCCGGAGGAAACCCCCGAGGCACGTGGAGAACATGCAAACTCCACACACACATGGCGGAGGCGAGGAATCAAACCCCCAACCCTGGAGGTGTGAGGCAAACGTGCTAACCACTAAGCCACCGTGCCCCGGTGGTATTATTATTATTATTATTATTATTATTATTATTATTATTATTATTATTATTATCACTATCATTATTATTATTATTATTATTATTATTATTATTATTATTATTATTACTATCATTATCATCACTATTATTATTATTATTATTATTATTATTATTATTATTATTATTATTACTATCATTATCACTATCATTATTATTATTATTATTATTATTATTATTACTATCATTATCATCACTATTATTATTATTATTATTATTATTATTATTATTGTTGTTGTTGTTGTTGTTGTTGTTATATCAGGTACATTATTGTACTGGACTATCCAATTGTTCTATCTATTTGGGTATTATAATAAGAATCCCAAATGACCGATGACTTAAAACAGAAAGCTCAGTAACTTGTATCTGGTATAAATCATGTGATACAAAATGTTTTAAATGTATATGTATACAATTGCCAGAGTTTTGGTTCCTCAGATTCCAGCATTTATTTAGCAGCGTTATCTGTATTAATCAAAACAAACAGTTCAGTAGAACTTATTATTGTACCTAATAGCCCTGCTGAATTCTCAGTTCTGATTGGTCAGAATGTGTTAATTAATTTTTCAATTACAGATGATTTCCAGCTGCAGGACAAATGACAGGTTTATAGGAATGGGCTTGTTCTAATACATTATCGTGTTTATAGTGACAACTACATCATAGGGACTTCTATAAACAGATTCAGAAGTATGATTGTTAATAAACTGTTTTACTGTGAAGTTTTTCTAAAAGATTCTCCAGTCTCAGTGTTTATTATCACAGTCAGAAAAGAAAGCTGACTCTGAAAGAGTTGAAGCTGAAGGAAAGCTTTGTGATTTTTTTTTTTTATCTAGTGAAGCTAATAGGAAAGCTGACATAATGTTAGTTCCTGGTATTAGTTACTCATTTCACAGATGTTCAACATTAAATGTAACTATAAATAGATTAAAAAGTATGAAAAGTTTAAAATGTCAAATGAAAACATATGAAAAAACTTCATGACACGAAGGTTTTGGAATATAATCAACTTCAGTGTAGCTCCTCTTCATGCTAGGCTGCATCACAGCACCTAGTTATTGATTATATTCCCATAACAACATGTCTCCAATGTTTATTCCTTATACATGCTCCATTTTGGTTGATTGTGCATTAATATTTTTGTCAAGAAATCACAACACCTGAAAAACACAAAATCCACTCGGAATGTGACTTTATTGTAAAATGTGCTTTGATATCAAGGAATGTGCTAGAACACGATAAGATTAATCATAAAATTAGCAATCACCATACAAAACCCGTCAACATTCCCTACACCGGACTTTAAATGCTCCTGTTTTTCTCCATTAAAAAGCAGATATGTCATCGTTCCATGTTAAAGGTATGAAAATAATCCTGCAATTAGTCAAACACAAGTCTATAACCGTACATTGCAGTGTACCTAAACATCTCGCTCACTGCAGGAAGATGGGAATAAAGTGGCTGTGTGCGCCAAAATCTCCAAACTTTACAAAACTTTTAAAAACCGTACGTCGTACAAAAACAAGTCTGCAGACATAACATGATAAACGCTTATCATCAAAATCCTTCTTATGTATGAATCAGTGTGATTGTTCTCAGGACTGTGCTGGTAATCAGTGCTTGATTTGCAAGTGTTGTTGAAATGCTTTTAAATGAAAGCTGACAGGCTGCATATCAAACCTCATTGTGTTCTTTCAAACTCAGACGCACGGTCAATCAAAGTGCTAGTGTCCAGTCCTTTCTCAGTTCACTGTCTCATATACACTCAAAGATTGTTCAGCCCTGGCTTTATTATTTTACTCACACAAGAGTAAAAATTTTTTTACGTAAGTCAGTTAAATCCAAGGTAGCGTTGGAAAACATCCTGACTAACCCTAATTATACGTTTGGGGTGATCTATTGCTTCACTGCATCTGTGCTAACTTCCACTCGCTCAGATGCTTTGTTTAAGATTTGTTTCAGAAGTTGTTTTGGTCAGATTAACTGCAGATATGTGGATTCAAAGAACAGGAATAAAATAATGGGCAACAGTGGAAAGGCTTGATGCGTGTTCCATGTCAGTGCTTTAAGACAGAATGAGAGCATCAGTATCATTTAAATAAATTAAACAGCAGTACAAGTGACCCGAATATAAATAGAGATTTCCGTGGTTTAGACTGAGCAGGTTGCCTTTATATCCAAAGAACAAACCTGATTTGGTGTTTAAACCCAAGGATGCAAATGTTTCTTTTAATGCAGTTTGTCCTTGATGGATATGTGCAAGTAAGAAATTATACAATATGGTGATATGCTGCGCACACAATATTGCTAATATTCAGGACAAAGCTGTCCAGGTTTCAAACACATTTCCTTGTCTGAAAATCTCAGAATCACTTAATTATTTTTACTTATTAAGTCAGTTGAAGAAATAAACTAAAGAGAACCATCACTCCTTTTATGGAAATCAAGTAAAAAACAGTATTATAGTATTGATAATATCCTTCTTATCATATTGTCAAAAATCCTACTTATTCTATTGTTCCTTCTATGTATGCTACAGCCTATAGTACCTGTCTATGTTAGTCGATGAATGTAAACCAAAGGATCATAGTAAAGGCCCATTCACAATGAACACACAATGACTAAATATCACAAAAATGTGAAATATGCACCAGTTTCACCACTTTCACAACCAACCTGTTGTGTATTTTCGCTATCATCTGGAAAGGTCTAACTGGTTGTGTAGATGCTTTCACGTTTTATGCTCTGACAGAAGAGGTGACCAATCCACAGCTGTCATTTTCATTTCAACCAGGTTGGTTAGGTTTTGTGGTGTCAAAAAAATAAAAAAAAATTAAAAAGTGTCTGGAAAAAAGTGACGCACCACTGGAGTACACCAACATCGACCTCAATGTGCTGATAGGCTCTTGTTGAAATCTTTTCAGAAAGGACCCTATTGTGTTCGTTAAAAACCTCATGTTTGGTGTGTAAGACTTTTTGCTGAGAGGAACTGTTGAAGATATGACACAGTATACAGCATCAGTATCTCTACAGAACACAAATGTGCAATTCACATGGATACCCAAGTCACTGTGCATCACTTCACATACAAGTGAACTTGTAAGACCAATTTAAAATGCTCTAGAAGATATGTTTAGTACAGCATTAACTGTTCGAGTTATTCCAAAGAAAACACTATCAAACTACTTAATACAGAAACCACTAACAGATAATAAAACCCAAAAAATATATTCAGTTATTTCTATCTGTCTTACTCCCTGTTCATCTGTCACCCTATTAAGTTTTGATGGCAGGCTTGATGGTAGCTGGTGGCGTTAACAATACTAAACATGTCTCTTCTTACAAAGGACAAGAAATTACCCAGAGGGCACAATGGCTGAGTGAAGTGGCGGTCATGGTCACGGCAGAAAGCAGTTTCAAAGGTCAAGTCCTCTCCATTATAGAGCACACGCACGTAAGCATTTGCCACACCTCCTTGTGTCCCCTTCCTCTTTGCATCCGGACTCTTCCACAGCTCAAACACCAAGCGAGCAGCGAAACGTGGAAACCCTGCCCCCTCCAGGCCAAGGGCACTTAGCACTGGTGCCATGGTGATGTCATGGGCAGAGGCCAGTGCAAAAACGGGCTCGGTGTTGCCTCGGGCAGCCTTCTCCATGCGTAACGCTGTCCGGTTCAGAAAAGGATGTGCTGCAAGCACGGCAAAACGCCGGTAAATCCCCGCCTCCTTACGCTCCCGCTCGTCATCTCTCTGCTGTTCGCGAATCACAGCAAAGTGCTGCAATGTTAGACATGCCCCATTTTCGGATGCAGGATACGGATGTGGACTGGCACAAGGAAACGGCAGGCCGTGACAAAGATGGCACAGCAGCGCGTCTATCGGATTGGCTGCCCGCATTGTACGCGTGGCCACGCCCAGCGCCTTTGCCATGGCAACATAAGTGCGCTCGAGCTCGGCATTAGAGGTACGAAGACGGTATTGACGACGCTGCTCCTCATCCAGGAAGAGGTTCCGTGCTGGACACTCACACCACGAGCCACAGAACATTGTGCTCCTCTGCTGCCGCACCATCACTTTTGACCAATCGAAATTGGGCAGGAAACCATACAGCAGCGCCAGGCCACTCTGCAGGGTGCGGCTCTTAGCGGTACTTTCCACCCACAGATGCTGTGATGACCAATCATGAGGAAGCAGCTTATGGTGCTTGATGTAAGCCTGCCGCAGGAGCTCGCCATTTTTTAAATGCTGAACCACACCTGAGATGGACAGAGGAGATATATGAAAAGAAGATAAAAACAACAACATGAGACACAATAGATGAGGGGGGTGTTGATGATAATGTCTTATATGACATTTCACCTATAATGTTTCAGCTATTTTGTAATACTGTTAGAACTCTTTACTGAAAATCTAACATGTTGCACTCAGAAAAAAAAGATTAAATCCAGAATCCTTAATTATGCTTCGGTTTGTCTCTCTGGTTTCAGTCAGGTTTCAGGCCCCGACACTCTCCAGTGTCACCCAAATGAGGATGGGTTCCCCTTTGAGTCTGGTTCCTCTCAACGTTTCTTCCTCATACCATCCAAGGGAGTTTTTCCTTGCCACAGTCGCCTCAGACACCTCAGGCTTGCTCAATTGGGATAATTCTGTCTAACATCTAGAATTGTCTGTTTGCTGTTTCTTATGTTCTGCAAAGCTGCTTTGAGACAATGCTTTTTGTTAAAAGCACTATACAAATAAAACTGAATTGAATTGAATTTCACATTTAGGAAAATTAGCAATCTTTAACTATCCAAAGAAAACCTGAGAACCTTTTTTCCTAAGAGTGTACATACACTACACTATAAAAATGTAAATCCTGTGCAAGTGTAAGCATCTCTAAAAAAGTTAGTGTGTTTAGTGCTTCCCACAGTTAGAGTGTGTGTGTTTCTGGTATAGAAATCGTACCACTGCATAACGAGAATCACAGTGTGTTGACATCTGCTGGCAAACATTTCAAGTGGATACACATCATAAATAAAGTGGACACATATGTCTTTTCGTGAAATACACATGACTTCCATTGAACGGGAAGATTGACAATTATAAATTATTCACATTGGATGTTTTAAAGTGCATATGCCTGTGTGTGTGTGTGTGTGTGTGTGTGTGTGTGTGTGTGTGTGTGTGTGTGTGTAGGTTGTGTTGTGATTGGCTACCTGTCTGGGTGAGCTCGCCTAGCTCACAGGTGTGGTGATTGGGTACTCTGGCCAGTGAGCTCAATGATGTATCCCAGTGGCCATGCACACCCTGGGCCATGTGACTGATGAAGGAAGCCAGTAGTGGGTGAGAGGGCTTTCTGTGGGGGAAAAAACTAGTGTAACGATGCAAATCAGAGGAAAAAATCAAGGTGTAATAGGTTTCCTTTACCACTAGGAGTCATTAAAGCAACACACTACACATGATGAAGCCTAAGTGGCACTGGATCAATAAAGTTCAAGTGTGTGGGTGTTTAAAGAAAGCTTGATAGGGATGGAGAAAGCAAAGGCAAATAAAAAGGGTTAAAGACAGAGAGAGAGTGAGAGAGAGTGAGAGAGAGAGAGAGAGAGAGAGAGAGAGTGAGAAAGATTGTAAAGATTAAATAAAATGATCATTATAAAGAATAGAATAAATCTGTACCAAAATGTGTATAGTATGGGATTAAATTAATAATTATTCATAGTCCATCTGGCTTCAGAGAACCGTGATTGGTCAGGACACTGGAGCGAAACCATGGAAACAAACACTTTCAGATCAAAGAGAATG
The DNA here is from genome assembly GCA_033459395.1 of Hemibagrus guttatus. Classification (NCBI taxonomy): domain Eukaryota; kingdom Metazoa; phylum Chordata; class Actinopteri; order Siluriformes; family Bagridae; genus Hemibagrus; species Hemibagrus guttatus. The sequence goes on from JAUCMX010000011.1 coordinate 18,287,371, forward strand.
TGTACAACAAAGCAGTGCGGAAGAGAGGAGAGAATATTTATCTTAGTGTGTCACACACACACACACACACACACACACACACACACACACACACACAGTTTGCTTGTCTGAGTTCTGCGGCCAATAGAAACACCCAGGCTTGCAGTGATTACTGTAGTATCATAATACATAAAACAAGTACAAAGGAATTTACTACAATTTGATTTTTTTTGTAATATTTACATATTCAAAGGCAACAAACTCTATATTTGAATAATGATTATTTCATACATCTTTTACTTAACATTTTTTAAATGCAACATCGATTTTCTGATTTTTATTAAAGACCAAAGTAATATTACACACAATTCCACTCATTTAATTTAACAGGTATTTACTGGGGTCTCACGTTTTCTGTAGCTGAATCTCATGCTGGCATATTCAACATATCGTGCAGTAGCAGTGTTTTCAATGCCATTATGTTAAATCCGGTGTAGGTTTATATACAGTGCAGTAAACAGAAAGCTATTTGTGATCTGGCCTGACTGAGCTACAGCAAGGCTGAAACATATTCCAATATAAAAGAGGAGTTGAATATGAAAGAAACATGTCAGGGAAAAGAAATCATGAATAAAAACTTATAAAAGGTTTGTGATCAAACTCTGACTGACGTTAGTTTTGGGGATAAATGACAAGCAAATCTTCTTCTTCTTCTTCTTTCAGCTTTTCCCTTCAGGGGTCGCCACAGTAAATCATCTCTCTCCACCTATCCCTATCTTCTGCATCCTCAACACTTGCACCCACTAGCTTCATATCCTCATTAATTCCATCCATATACCTCCTCTTTGGCCTTCCTCTTTGCATCCTGCCTGGCAGCTCCATGTCCAACATTCTCCTACCAATATACTCACTCTCCCTCCTCTGAACATGTCCAAACCATCTTAATCTGGTCTCCCTAACTTTGTCCCCCAAACGTCCAACATGAGCTGTCCCTCTGATGTACTCCTTCCTAATCCTGTACAATCTTGTCACTCCCAAAGAGAACCTCAACATCTTCAGCTCTGCTACCTCTAGCTCTGACTCCTGTCTCTTCCTCAGTGACACTGTCTCTAAACCATACAGCATGGCCGGTCTCACCACTGTCCTGTACACCTTCCCCTTGATTCTCGCTGATATTTTCCTATCACACAGAACTCCCGACACCTTTCTCCATCCATTCCAACCTGCCTGCACTCGCTTCTTTACCTCTTTCCCACACTCTCCATTACTCTGGACTGTTGACCCCGAGTACTTAAACTCCTGTACCTTCTTCACCTCTTCACCCTGTAACCTTACTGTTCCACTTCCCTCTCTTTCATTCACACACATGTACTCAGTCTTACTACGACTGACTTTCATTCCTCTTCTCTCCAGCGCAAACCTCCACCTCTCCAGGTTTTCCTCCACCTGCTCCCTGCTCTCACTACAGATCACAATGTCATCTGCAAACATCATTGTCCAAGGGGACTCCTGTCTGACCTCCTCTGACAACTGGTCCATCACTATAGCAAACAGGAAGGGGCTCAGCAAGCAAATATGGTCATCATTTCATTTAAGTCCAAAATTTGTTTAAGGCGTCAACATCACCAGCTTATTAAAGAAACACACACACACACACACACACACACACACACACACAATAATCAAATCTGGTTATTCCTTCTAAAGCTTTGCAAACATTTTGTGCATACCCTTAAAGGAAGCAGATTTTCTCAAAGGCAGTTAGGGATTAAGCAATGTTTATCACTTAAATAATCAAGCTTAAGCTCAGTGGGGAAAAGAGAATAGATTGCGCACATAAAATGTTTTAAGTCTGCGGCTTCATGATATCTTGTCTATGCATGTTTATGTGTTTATTTTAAACATCCTACCAGCAAAAACCTTATTGCCTTATTGATTATTAAAGTCTAAACTGCAAGGTATTTTAACTTTTTATGAATTTTTAACAAGAATGTTTCTACAAACCAAGAGATTTTTTGTTGTTCTTTACATTTATTTTTAAATATTCTTCAGTGGTATGATGTGCAAACTATTTTTACTTTTTTACATATTACTGTAAGAACAGTAAATAGATGGATAAACAGACAGAATATTTCTCTAACAAATTTAGACTTGAAAAATGACTTAAAAACACACAACACAGCCTGCTGAGTCACTGACACATGTCTGCATCTGTAACTAAGCTTCATTGAGATTCCTTTCAGCCTCTTTAACTATCTGTGCTCTCTTTATTCACTGGAAGAATGTTAAAATGAGAGGCAGATGTCAGGAAAAGGAGAGGGCATTCTGCCATTTTGTGCTCATTTTATCATTACTCTAATAACTTTTTATCTACTAATAACACCAGAAACAGACAGGCAAGATATCGCCAAGACAACACACATCTGGACTGAAAAATTATTTCTTTGGCTGAAAAAATGATGAAAATCTTTTCCACATTCCTGCTAGTATGCTGGGATGATTTTCCAGTGGAACCAAGAGCCTTATATCTGTACAAACATGTAAGAATTAGAACTAGGAGTTTTCTTGTAACTGTCTTTCTCCTGACTGAAAACTTATAGTTTGTTGCAACACACAATTTTACAGTGTTTTTTTAATGTGATGTAGGCATGGCTAATCTTATCTATGAGTAGCTTGCCTGTGAGGTGACAGCGTGCAGTCGACGGCTGGTCTCTTGGTCTGAGGGATGGAGTAGAGCGGGTAACGGTCGCCATGGCGAATCATCACCTGTACAAAGAGCAGCTTGTAATCCGCCGGACTGTGACCTACGCACAACAAAACCCACACATGATAAACAAAGTGTGTCAGCATGTTAGCTCATCCTGTCTGAACTGACAATGGTGGGCTGAGGTGCAGTTTTGGATATATGGTGTATATATTTATTTGTGTGTGTAGGGGGCTGTGTACATCTCACCCTCGCGTGTGTGTTCTGTGTGATTAGGCAGGTTGCAGTATCGGTAAGCATCACTGATCGGGTCAAGCTCTGGTGGCTCTGTATGGACCACTGGGTTTACCCTCTTTCTGTTTTTGCCGAGCGTCCCAACTTCTGTCACCGGATTGGTTGGTATCGGTTGCACTGGTAAAGAGGGAGAGAGAGGGAGGGAGAGAGAGAGAGAGAGAGAGAGAGCGAGAGAGAGAGAAAGACAGAGAAAGAGAGAGAGAGAGAGAGAAAGACAGAGAGAGAGAGAAAGAGAGAGAGAGAGAGAGAGGGGAGAGAGAGAGAGAGAGAGAGAGAGAGACAGGGAGAGAGAGAGAAAGAAAGACAGAGAGAGAGAGAGAGAGAGAGAGAGAGAGAGAGCAAGGGACAGAGAGAGCAAGAGAGAGGAAGAAAGACAGAGAGAGAAAGAGCGAGAGAGAGCGAGAAAGACAGAGAGAGACAGAGAGGGGGAGAGAAAGAGAGTGAGAGAGCAGAGAGAGAGAGAGAGAGAGAGAGAGAGAGAGAGAGAGGAAGAGAGAGAGAGAGAGAGAGAGAGAGAGAGAGAGAGAGAGAGAGACGAGAGAGAGAAAAAGAGAAGAAAGAGAAGAAAGAGAGAGAGAAAGAGAAGAAAGAGAGAGAGATTCCTTTAAAAACTACAGCATCCAATATTAGCTCAGTGTCCTGAGCCAACATTGCAGCTTTGTGTGAAGAACACTTCAGCATGCCACTCACTTCTCACACACCCTTTATACTCTCATGCCTCTCATTTTATTTCTTTTTTTGTGGAAAAAGTAGAACCCTTTCTATCCAAGGCCATTCCCTGCCCTTTTTTCCCCAAAAAGAAAAGTTGGTTGCATCTTTGCATGTTGCATTTCCACTTAACATGGGTACATGTGTATTAAAGAGAAATGGCAGCGAGAGAGATGCACATATGTACGCTGCGTTTTATTCGGAACAGATCTTTAATCTGGATGACTTGTTTACAAAATGAACCTAATGACCGACCATTTATTTGCTTCTCAACACATTCCACCACACCCATTAACTTCCAAGCCAATTCAAACCCTGCAACTCTCTGTAGATAACAGAGCTAATTTTAGCTAATTTGAAATCTTTCCATTTTAAGCCATTGTTAAAATTACTCAGCACGGAACATTGCCATCAGGACTGACTGGTCACTTGCTGCTTTGTAGTTTTGTAACATAATCATACGCACTGATTATCATACTTTGCTTCGGAAAACTGGAAATATTACTTAGGAAAACTTAGGAAAGCTAGAACATCTTAAAACAATTATTAGGAAGGTCACACTTATCCTTCAATAGTTGATGAAACGTATATAGGAGCACCACTTTCTTTGATTCCTGATACCTTATTAATTATTGAAGTCTAAACTGTGTTGCATGCTATTTTAACAGTTTATGTATTTTTAACATAACTCAATTAATTAAAAATATTTTTTTATTGCTTGCATTTACTTTTAAGAGGCATTGGTGGCTCAGTGTAGGTTTCTCGCTATCATGCGAAAGGCCCGGGTTCGATTCCAGCCAATGCCTCAACCCCAGCCACTGGATGCAGTGCCGGTCCCAAGCCCGGAAAAATGGAGGGTTGCGGCAGGAAGGGCATCTGGCGTAAAACCTGTGCCAAGTTGTTGTGCGGACAATCGGTCCGCTGTGGCGACCCCGAACAGGGAGCAGCCGAAAGCAACTTCTTCTTCTTGCATTTACTTTTAACTATTTTAGTGGTGTTAATAATTTTGTGCACAATAAACACAGTGATGTGGGAGAAAAAATAAAATAAAAACAATTAAATTAAATTAAATTAAATTAAATTAAATTAAATTAAATTAAATTAATTAAATTAAATTAAATTAAATTAAATTAAATTAATTAAATTAATTATAAAATTAAGGCATACAATATTACTCTACCAAATGTAATACTTTGAAACATTACTGTTAGAAAGTATAAACTGAGAGAAAATGTATAAACTTTTAGCAGCATCCTATATGTTTTGGATTGGGAAAATGGTACTATTTTTAAAAAAAATTAATAAAATACAAGAAAGAAATCCTTAAGAAAATGATTTTTGGTGGAAATTGAAAATGAAAACAAATACTGTAAATAACTGTATTAATTAACATTAAATTAAATCATACTAAATTATACTAACTTATTAACTGTATTCTGTATCTCGCAGCCAAGAGTTCAACTGTCTTGCAAATATAGTTCACGTTTCTCATCAATGCAATTCATACCACGTACACCAGACAAAACAACACACAAATAACCCTAAATAGCAAAACTATCCAGCTACACATTGTCTCATGCAAGTGCTGAAACCACAGACACACACTAACACACCAATTTAACATCACATCAATTCAAACCTACCAGCAAACAGGAGAAGAACGAGATGTGTCTGGAAATAGGCCGGCATTTTGTAAGTTCGTTTCTCTCTGTGTGTGTGTGTGTGTGTGTGTGTGTGTGTGTGTGTTTTAGTGGCAACATCTGCAAAGCGTCTGAATGTGTTTCTGTGTGTGTGTGTGTGTGTGTGTGTGTGTGTGTGTGTGTGTGTGTGTGTGTCTTTCCACTTCTCACTGAAGTCTATTCAGAATCAAGCCTTTTCCCTTGTTCCCACCTGGTTACACACACTGACCAATCCTGTTACACACCCACAGCCCATAGCAGGTCCCCACATAGCCACAGCCAGACAAAGAGCTCTTTGTAGCCTGTAGCCTTACGGCACCCTTCAAGTAAGTATAGAGAAAAGGAAAGAGATGGAGAGAAGTCTCCCTCCGGCTAAAGGAAAGTTTTTATACCATGATTTTTGGTGTAAGCTCTTATATTACCCTGCAGCATAAACAAGTGATCTTTATTTAAGTCATTGCCTCATTTGAACTGAATGCTAATTCAAATAATATATATTTCAATTTTGGAAATATTTCAAATTTGTCAACTCAAACACACACACATACACACACAATGCAAACATAAAAAACAGCAACATTTAATGTATCTCAGCGGGATCTCATTTTGAACGTGAACTTGACAAATGTGTGAAAATGTCTATCTCTCAGGATTAAGCAGGATTAATTTAGGCGAGGATTGAAGTCATAGAGTTATGGTTTCTCTTTATTGTAATATATGTAATAGAGAATAAATTGAGTGTCTGACACTGAAAGCCCACTTGTGTTTACTTGTGACATGCAGCATGTTGGTTATTTTAATATAGCTGCAGTGCAGTAGAGGGATTTGTGGGATATGATACGGATCTGGTGTGTTTTCCAAATTCACATGCATGTTCAAGTGTTTAAAATAAAGTATTTTTTTTACTTTACTCATTATTTTCTTTCGTTCCATACTAAATATAATAGAGTAATAGTCATATATCATAGAGGAACTCATTTGATTTGTGAGGCATTGATTTATCATTAGTAGGATTGTTCTAGATTAACTAATTAAGTGTTTTTACTCATGTATGATCTGGTTTTGACCAGTCTTGCTGTTTCACTGATCTGGCAACCCTGCTCTCTACCCACTCATTACTGTGTAGTGGCACGTTTCAGCGAGCTGAAAGACCGAGCGACCGAATTTCAAATGAAATACATTCAGCCTGCTTTTAGCTCCTGTTTGTAAAGAATGAATAAGTAATGAGCTCACTGAGACAGAGAGAGAGACACAGAGAGAGACACAAGAGAGAGAGAGAGAGAGAGAGAGATGTGAGAACAAAGGTAACAAAGAGACTTAATAAAAATCATCAATCATGAAAAGTCTCAAGGATCAGCAAAGAGTGCCCTCTATACTCAAGGACAAACAAACCTGTGCTGTTAAATGTGCTTTTGTGTGCTACAACCTTCCCCTCATTTACTGCCTTCATACTGTTTCAACAGCGGTTAGAGCTCATTACTGGAGATCCAGTCAGTGAAAGAAGACGTGAAATCATCAAGTTCACTAACACACATATAAACAACCATCAAAACACCCATTATTCTGTGTTCTGCCATATTTCTTTAACTTAATCATCATCAGCTGCAAGAACAACCTGATTTGTCAAACCAAACACCATCATTTATTCCGCTGGAATGCTAGAACTGCTCTTCCTCTTCATCATTTAAGGAAATCTGTAAAGACTCCGCCTGTTCGCTACCTTAATCGTCACGTGTTTGCCACCACAACCATCTGAATGAAGGACTGACCGATCTTTCACTCACCAAAACACATCCTTATATCTAAATCTAGATAAAAAAAATAGCACTAGGAATAAAGTACAGTATGAGAATGTAAATAAATGTCGCGATATGACAAACTAGTAGTTAAAAGCAATTACAAGAAAAAACAATAAATAAATATATAACATTTATTTTAGATTTATTACAAAACAATGCAATAATTTTTTAATGTAGTCATGTTGCAAATATCTGGAGTTTCTTATGTTTTATTACAGTTTTATGCCATCTTATAATAAAGCGCTCATTTCTGATATATTACTGTTTCTATGGTAACAGCTGAATGACAGGGACCTAATCTAAGGCTACTAATATCTGAATAAAAAAAGTGTTGTTATTTCAACGAGAAAAATCTTTAATATGGTGACGCTTTCTATAATGAATGGTTTATATAAGATTTATTAACGATGTGCTGCTTTGTAACAGTCTTCCATGAAAAAGTCTTTAGGACAGAGGACTTCCCTTTAGCCAGACAAGCTGCATCTTTTGAAAAAGAGAAAAAAACAGAAAAAGGGATAAAGGGAAAGAGGATATATAGCTGATTTAACAGTATAAGTGGTAAGAGGAACTAAGTGGTTATGCAGATGTTCCACAACTATAAATAGTTAAAGACAGGAAATGTAAATGTGGGCAAACTGCAATGGTATAAAAAAAAAGTACAACACTTTGGGATTTGGTGTTAAAGAAGAATAATCCACTTCGGAGTAGGAACAGTAACTCTACTTCACAATGAAACGAATCATTATCGATTATTTTTTTTATTTCTTGCTCAATCACTATTATTGGTAATATACTGATGCAGTGGTGTCATATCACTTAAATAAACCTTTAATAATGAAGCAAATTATATTTCTACATATTATTATTACTATTGTTATTATCATTATTGTTATTATTATTTACATATTATATTATTTATTATTATATTTCTTTCCATTTGTTTGTTTTTACCAAAACACCAAGCTATAATTTTTTTTTTTGGACATATTCCAACATTATAATGTTAGAAATGATCTTAATATTGTGAAATGTTCCTTTTTTTCTATAAATATTCTTTTTCTTTCAACTGTATGGTGCTAAATAATTTCTTTATTATATATTAAATAAAAGTACCATGAAAATGACAACACTGCAGTTTTGCTGGCAGTTTTCTTGCAAATCTATAGACCGTGATCCATCGAGTATCGTGATATTTTTGTGGAATGAACAAAGTTTATGAGAAATGATTCCCACTGGACCCAACTCTCTCACACACACACTTACAGTACTGAATGCTGAAGCTTAGCACAGCTAGCACCACACCAACCACCAGCAGCAGGATGAAGCGGTTCCGTGCCAGCATTGTGTTGTGATTGGTCCAGACACCTGTCCATCAGCCATCCATGCACCACCCACTTTTTGCCACCTGAACACAAAAGACGGCTCGATTACATCAAATACAGCCTTTTAAACCTACCATGGACATTTAGTTTACCGTACTCACACACACACACACACATCCCAGACATACAATTATAGACAGAGGTCCTGTTAAAAAATTCTTTCTCTCTAACTCACACACATGCAACAACCGACCAGCCATTACCACCATCCCACAGTAGAAACATGTTATTATGCTTAAACAGAGACATGAGGATCAGAGGAATCACAGCTATAATTCAAACTCTTTGCTCATAGCCACGTACCAATGTTTTTTATGTTTCATGTTTCAGTGTTTTAAAAGAAACAGTTAATGTAGCTAGCATATGAGGGGGTTTACAAACACCAGTTTAGCATGAGGTCGAAAAAAATCTCACTTGCCTTAAAGCATTCTTTGATTTAAGTATTATTATTTGTATATGCATCGATTAAAATAGTAATGTATGTGTGCACGAGTTAAAATGATAGCAATCATAGTAAAATAAAATGAAATAAAAATAAACTATGGCAAAACCATGACTCCGCCTAGACACAAGCAATGAAAAGTAACCCTCAAGGAGTTGAACAAAGCCACAAGTCAGATGGCAGACGCTGTTCACAGGACGAACATAGCCTGTACACTCCAGAAAACTGCTGATTATGGCAGAGACATAAAATCCTGTTTGACGTTTGCCAAAACACTCTGCAAGCACATGGGAAATAGTTCTCTGATCTGATTCAATTCAATTCAATTCGATTTATTGTATAGCGCCTTTTACAATGGACATTGTCTCAAAGCAGCTTTACAAAAGTGGCTAGACCACTGGATCAGAGCATCTCCAAAACTGCAGCTCTTGTGGGGTGTTCCCGGTCTGCAATGCTCAGTATCTATCAAAAGTGGTCCAAGGATGGAACAGTGGTGAACTGGAGACACGGTCATGGGCGGCCAAGGCTCATTGATGCACGTGGAGAGTGAAGGCTGGCCCGTGTGATCCGATCCAACAGATGAGCTACTGTTGCTGAAATTGCTGAAGAAGTTAATGCTGGTTCTGATAGAAAGGCATCAGAATACACAGTGCATGATGGGTCAGGGCTGTTTTGGCAGCAAAAGGGGGACCAACACAATATTAGGCAGATGGTCATAATATTATGGCTGATCAGAGTACATATTTATTCATTCATTGTCTACCGCTTATCTGGTCCAGGGTGTATCCAGGATACACCCTGGACGGAGTGCCAACCCATTGCAGGGCACACACACACACACTCACACTCTCATTCACACAATTTAGAGATGCCAATCAACCTACAATGCATGTCTTTGGACCAGGGAAGGAAACCAGAGTACCCAGAGAAAACCCCCAAGGCACGGGGAGAACATGCAAACTCCACACACTCGGCAGAGGCAGGAATCGAACCCCCAACCCTGGAGGTGTGAGGCGAACGTGCTAACCACTAAGCCACCGTGTCCCCCTAGTACATATTTATATTAAAAACAAAAGTGTGGCCTCTGCCTTTTGCAAAGCACTTGTACATGATACACAACACTTTACCAAAGCTTTACAAAAATTTTGGTACACTGCAGGGTGCTGTAATATACACACACACACACACACACACACACACACACACACACACACACACACACACACACAACACGAGGTCTTCCCCAAACAGTGATGCACTAAACAACACACAGGCTCAGCAAATCTGCACATCTGCAACAGCTGCCTAGTTGTACGCACCACAGCACAAACATCTGCCTGAGTAAATGTCCACGTTTAAAGTCTCACAAATAACAAAAAAGACTGTTTCCAAAACACACAACAAGTCGAGTGCAGCAACACACACTGATATTACAATCAGCAGCCGAGAAATGAAAAAAATGCAGATCTACCTGTAGATAAACGCAATCAGCTGCAGACCGGGGAGAACATCTAACCGGAATTAACGCACAAAAGCACAAAATCTGGTTGCCAGATTGGTGAATATCACTACACATTCACTCTCTTTTCAGAATAAGGCAACGATGAGTGTTTCACCAGTGTCAGTGAAAGTGAATAACTCATTACGTAAGCAATCAAACAAACAAATAAGTAAATAAATAAATAAGTGTGTAAGTAGGTAAATAAATAAACTAAGTAATAAAGTAGTAAAATAGATAACCATTTAAGTAAGCAGGTATGTAAATGACTACATAAGTGCATTTAAATTTAGCATAACTATATTTTTATATAAATCATTATAAAAGTCTTTAAAATATATCTAATAAATAAATAAGCAATCCATGATAAATAAATACATACATACTACAAACATATATACATACAAACATACATAATAACCTACATCATAGATAGGAGAGAGAGAGAGAGAGAGAGAGAGAGAGAGAGAGAGAGAGAGAGAGACAGACAGACAGACAGACAGACAGACAGACAGACAGATAGATAGATAGATAGATAGATAGATAGATAGATAGATATGTTAGAATATTAGTATTATTAGATATGTTATTTCTTGATACATTTAATGTGTTTTATTACATTGTTTACCTTTAAGCCTTTGTTTTATTGTTTTTTATCTGTTTTTAATGAGGCTATGTTATTATAATCTACTAGGATAGATAAGTCATTTAACAAAAGCAGAAAAACAACTCGAATGATTCAGATTCAGATTCATTTTCACAAACCAGACTAAAGATACCACAGAGAAAAGGGAACTGATGCCCAAAAGCACAAGCCACAAATTTTACAAACAGTTTTACAAACCAGAAGCCACAACATTTGCAAACTAAAACACACAGAAAATTACAAAATACAACTGCAAAAAATAATGGATTGGGTTTGTTGTTCTAAAAACATGAGTGTGGACTATAAATAAAATCTTCTCTCATTGGTTGGTTTAGTAAGGAATTTAATTAGGTAGCTTTAACTTTTGAACTTACGTTGATCTTTTGAAACACTCTGCATTTGATTCTTCTACTTCTTATTTTTTCCATAATATTTTGGCATACTCTTATTTTGAAAAAACCGGCTGACCCGCATTGTCGTTATTTCACCCAATATGGCAACATCGCCTGGTTTCCATTTCTTCGTATGTTTCTTCGATTCGCGAATAATCAACGCTAGAATCTCTTACCGCCACCTAGTGGACAATTCAGTGAAACAGCTGAAATACAATTCATGTTTTTTTTGTTTTTGTTTTTGTTTTTGTTGTTTTTAAAGCATGTAGTATTATTAGCGTCTAGTTCAAATCATTTAGATAGACAAGATTTAAGTGAAAACATTCAATCATTTAATGATGTGTTGAATAAAAATTGCATGTTCAATCAAATTTGACAGTGGATTAGAAACATTTGAACAAGTTAAATAAACTGCTGGGTGTACACACACACACACACACACACACACACACACACACACACACACAGTATATCAGAGGTTTCAACAGCACCATAATAATGATATATAATAATATTATTATTATTTTTATATCCCTTCATTACAGTTGTTTGGGTTCAGTCAGGTTTGGTGTCATGCTTACTCTATATTTAGGTTCTATTTTAAGGTTTAGGTTTATTTTAGAGAAAAAAATGCATGATCAGCCAAAAAAATCTCCACCTGTGGCCCAGGCACTGTTTACTCTCAAGGTTCACCACAAAAACATTCATTCATTGTCTACCGCTTATCCGATCTACTCTCGGGTCACGGGGAGCCTGTGCCTTCAGTGTCCTAAATCTATTCATTTATCTGCTGATATTTTTTTTTATTCTTATTTAAAAATTTAATGCACATTATTCTTGCAGTAAAAATAATACATTTTTAGGGAACATCTAAATGTATAGTAGAAAGCAATATAATGTATTTATTTATTTATTTATTTATTTATTTATTTATTTATTTATTTATCTGTTTGTTTGTTTGTTTATTTGTTTGTTTGTTTGTTTGTTTTTGTTGATTATTTTTAATTTTTTTTTATTTTTTATTCATTTATTCATTTGTTTATTTATTTATTTTTTATTCATTTATTCATTCGTTCATTCAATCATTATTTATTTATTTATTTGTTTGTTTGTTTGTTTGTTTGTTTGTTTGTTTGTTTGTTTGTTTGTTTATCATTGGCCCATGTACACTCATCAGCAAGTTTATTACATACACCTTCCATATCCACTCATCATCCACGTTATTAGGAACACCTCTACACCTGCACCTTCATACCTTCATACTTTATTTTGTTTTTCTCATCCTCATTATCAATAACCATTTGTTATATCTTGAACACTAGAATCAGAATTTGTTATGGGTGTGTGTGTGTGTGTGTGTGTGTGTGTGTGTGTGTGTGAGAGAGAGAGAGAGAGAGAGAGAGAGAGAGAGAGAGAGAGAGAAAGAGAGAGAGAAACAATTCTGTTTTCCTCATTCTGTTCAGAAGCAGAGGTCAGTGTGTGAGGGAGTAAAGTGTGTGTTTAGCAGGTGGAGAGTTAGATGAAGTGTTAGGCCTGACTTTGGAATAAAGACATTAATCCAGACTGAAACACACACAGATAAACATGTCACTGCTGAGACTGAGCCACTTCACCATACCACTTACACACCAGAGCCACTCAGGGCTTGGAGAAGTAAGAAGTGATTATCACACGGAGCGTGTGGCTGTTGATGCAGAAACACTCAGCGTGTTTGTGTTTATGTCTCAGGCTGTACATCTAGGCATACACACAAACACATGGAGCTGGGCGTGTCCTCACCGCTTCGTAATTTGCTGTGTTAGTGTTTTAGTAATTCTACCTCACATACAGTTTGGCCTGCATTTTGTACCTGTAGGAAGAGAAAATCGAGCTGCCTCGAATGCAAATCATTTCTAATCACATCGTGAATTGGGAATTAAATGGGAATGGATTTCAAGACTTTTTAACCAGTGCACGACTGAGAGTTGTGGATTGAGATGCTACAATATGGTTTAGATGGTTGTGAGCATGTTTACCTAACACTTCCAGGTTGCAGGGCTCAATTCCTGCCTCTGCTGTGTGTCTTCATGTTCTTCCTGTGTCTCAGGGGTTTCCTTCATGTACTTTAGTTTCCTCATATATAGTGTATTCATGCCTGTATGCTGTAACGATTCATAATCCTGCTGTCTAATATCACTCAAAAGAGCTCCTTTTTTAGTTCTTCTCAAAGGTTTCATCTTCATGTGGTCTCAGGGAGTTTTTCCTTGTCACTGTATTACTGCAAAGCAGCTTTAGGACTGTTAAAAGCTCTATACAAATCAAATGGAGTCGAATTTTCAGGACAGTCTGTGAAAAAAACCATTTAACACTGAAGTTCTATCAGGAGCATATATGTAAGTGCTTATTATTGCTATGTATGAAGGGCTAAATCAGTTAAAAACGTTTCACCAAATGTTAAACATTTTTACCCCAAAAAAAATCATCAGGAATCATGGCAAGACAACTGCTTTGTGAATATTTGAAAAACCTAAATAACACATTTTCAAATATATTTACTCAATAATAACATTAATATTAATAATAATAATAATAATAATTACTTTTTTATTATTACCTTTTTATTGTTATTATTATTATTATTATTATTATTATTATTATTATTATTATATACTACATTTTTTTCTGTGAAATTGCTAGGATCACTATGTATCTCATATTTTTCCTTATGTCAAACTTCTTTTATTTTATTTTCTTTTTTCATTTCGGGTTAATTTATCTTTTCTTTTCTTTCTCAATTTATTTTCCTTATGTCAAACTCATACCTTTTCTTTTCTTTTCTTTTCTTTTCTTTTTAATTTCTTTTCCTTACGTCAAACTCATACCTTTTCTTTTCTTTTCTTTTCTTTTCTTTTTAATTTCTTTTCCTTACGTCAAACTCATACCTTTTCTTTTCTTTTCTTTTCTTTTTAATTTCTTTTCCTTACGTCAAACTCATACCTTTTCTTTTCTTTTCTTTTCATTTCTTTTTAATTTCTCTCTTTTCAGGGTTTATTATGCAAAATTTAAATGCAACGTTGACATAAAAACACATGGATGGAAAGCATACTGTTATCACTGGAGTTTTGTAAATACACTTTCAGGTTTGGAGTTTTCTGTGTCAAATGTCAAATTTAATGTATAAACAGCTGGAGGGGAGAAAATAAAACTAGTCCGTTTTGTTTTTTTTCCACCAGCCCTCAGGCTGAATAGCTTAGCATCCATTAAAACAGAAAATAGATGTGAATCTACTTTCCTCACAATCTCTGCTATACAAAATGAGCTTCATTGAGGAGACAGGATCAGAGAGTGTCTGATCCTCTGAGGAAATTAAGACAATAATAACAGAGGATTTTGGTTTTCAAAGATGTGAAAAGTAACTGTGGAAATCCATCCATTCATTCATTGTCTACCGCTTATCCAAACTATTCTCGGGTCACGGGGAGCCTGTGCCTATCTCAGGCGTCATTGGGCATCAAGGCAGGATACACCCTGGACGGAGTACCAACCCATCACAGGGTACACACACACACACTACGGACAATTTAGAGATGCCAATCAACCTACCGTGCATGTCTTTGGATTGGGGGAGGAAACCGGAGTACCTGGAGGAAACCCCTGAGGCACAGGGAGAACATGCAAACTCCACACACACATGGCGGAGGCAGGAATTGAACCCCCAACCCTGGAGGTGTGAGGCAAACGTGCTAACCACTAAGCCACCGTGGCCTGCCCATCCGCCCATCCGCCCATCCATCTATCTCGGGGCACAAGGCATGAGGACACCCTGGGTGGGGCACAGTGGCACAATTTCTGTATAGAGATTCCAACAGCACATGGTGTCTCAGGATGGCCGAAGAAATTCATGATTTTTGTCGTTCATTTCTGTTTGTCTTCTGTTGAGGCACACTAATGTTAATTGTCATATCAATGGGCTCATACCTCAATACTAGTGAATATCATTAATCTTAAGGAAAAGGAGGTGGATGTCAATTTTACAAAGTAGGAAGAACTATGTCTCTTTTTAACCCCAAGAATGGCATTCCCTATAATCCCCCTTACGACTGACCCCTGGTTATCAGGATATGCAAATATTGGCAAAGCAGTACACCATGCTGTTCAGGGCAGAGTAGGATAGATCGATAGGATAGAAAGTGCACCTCAGGTTACTGATCTGTCAGGACACTTCAGTGTGCAACACTATAATATAACGAATGCGCTGTTAAAGGAAATAAAAATCTGTACTGTGGCTTAACATTACGTCCCAATAACATCATGTCCGACAATGTTTTGTTCTTTTTATACCACAGCACTTTTTCAGTGCTTGCCAGTCTCATACCTCAAAATTATATGTACTTTTAAACCAGTTATAACTAGATGTAATGTTGTGGAACATTTTCAAATCAATACGTTTAAGTTATTGCTTATAGCTCTAAACAGTCGTCCCCTCACTAGCGTTTTTTTTTTTTATCTCTAAGGAAGACAAAAATGCAGTCTTACAAACTGCACTTCTTCAAAGCTGTCGTTATAGAAAATTAATCAACACCTTCTGACATTTAGAGCAAAGAATTTAATAGTCAGGACATGTCAGTATATCCTGATTCTGGATAGAATGTCCTGTGTTGTGATTTTGGAAAGAACGTCCTGGTGTGGCATGATTTTGGGTGGAACCTCCAGGCGTGGCATAAACTTGTTACTACCTGAAAGCTCACACTTAAAAAAAAAGTCCACAAACACACACACACACACACACACACACACACACACATTATTCAGTAGCACGTTGTAGATTATGTACAGAATAAATTGTTTAGGGATGTACTGTTCTAGGAAAAGTTATTAAAAGCAGGGTGTTGTGAGTTGTGAGCTGTTCCTCAAAAATTTATCATTTTCCAATAACAGCTTAATCAGAATGATTTTGTTTGTATTATAAGACAATTTTTCAATGCTCACAGTGTATATATATATATTTTTTTTAAATACATTATTGTTTCAAACCATTTATAGTTTGATTTAATCAACCAGGAGTCAAGCTTTAATTTAACGATTTGATCGAGAGTAGGATTTTTATCATTTAGATTAAAGCAACAATAAACAGGGACTTTTTTTTCCTTTCTTGAAGTTAATACAACAAACTTGCACCTTGTTTCACAATTACAATATTGTCAGTGCTATTGCTATAGAAAAATCAACTGCTTCTTACGAATCAGATTCAAGAATTTAAAAGCACATTAATACCATTTTAAATAATTGCACTACTCTGAGGATTTCATTAATCTAAGAATGCCTTTTATGACCTACTTTTGTAATCCATACATGGTATATTGGTGTTTGCTTCAAATCCCCTAAACAACGTCTCCTTTTTAGGTTTCAAACTGATTTTTTATTATATATTTACAATGCAGTGGGCAGCACTTGGTGCTGCATTGGTGGTTAGCATGT
This sequence comes from Hemibagrus guttatus, assembly GCA_033459395.1. NCBI lineage: Eukaryota > Metazoa > Chordata > Actinopteri > Siluriformes > Bagridae > Hemibagrus > Hemibagrus guttatus. Next base: position 18,304,351 of record JAUCMX010000011.1, read on the forward strand.
TTGCCTCACACCTCCAGGGTTGGGGGTTCGATTCACACCTCCAGGGTTGGGGGTTCGATTCCCACCTCAGCCGTGTGTGTGGAGTTTGCATGTTGTCCCTGTGCCTCGGGTGTTCCCTCTCCTGGCTCCAAGACATGCATTGTAGGTTGATTGGCATCTCTAAATTGTCCGTAGTGCATGATTGCGTGAGTGAATGAGAGTGTGTGTGTGCCCTGCGATGGGTTGGCACTCTGTCCAGGGTGTATCCTGCCTTGATGCCCGATGACACCTGAGAATAGATCGGATAAGTGGTACAGACAATGGAAAAAAAATATTTACGATGCCCATTTGTCTGGTTCCTCTCAAGGGTTCTTCATCTGCTATGGTCTTTACAGCACTCTAGCTCTAGCTACATCTGATTTCTGTCTTTCTGTGTGTGAAAATTCACATCGGTTAAATGCATTGTTCAAATAAAACTGAATTCAACAGAAGTGTATTCATGTTGGAGGTTGTTCTTGCTTATTTGTCCAAAAGTGAACTGTTTTATGAAATACATTTGTTACATTTGCTCGTTGAATTTTGTTGATTTGAGAATGCTACATGGAAACCTTAATGATTAGAGATTATAACTGTTTGTTGCTTCATGTAAAGCGAGTGATGACATGACGCCAGTAAAAGAAATGGGCTAAGCATAATAAGGGGATGTGGTAGCTTAAAGTTAGGTTAAGGTGTTGGACTACTGACCAGAATGTTGTGAGTTTGAATCCCAGGTCCACCAAGTTGCCACTGCTGGGCCCCTGAGCAAGGCCCTTAACCCTTAAATTTTGCAAAATGAGATAGAAATGTAAGTTGCTCTGTGTAAGGGTGTCTGCCAAATGCCAGAAATGTAAGTGTAGCATTTTGTAATGAGTGACTGTGAATTAAACATCATGTTGGGAAGCACTGAGACAACTTCACTGACAGAAAACTTTAGTCACTCTATACACTTTTGGACTGCTGATCCAATCTGTGTGTCCTGCTTTGTGTAGTCACGTCGTATTTATTCTATATTGATTTTTTCCGCGTTGAAGGGTCAAGAGAGATGTTATTTATAGCCCAGAACCAGTCATCGTTATCTAGGTTGTTTACAGCACTAATCAAGTTTGAGGTAAATTTGGGGTAAAGTTAACGTTTACACAGTTTAATGCTGGTTGTGTTTATCAGTGCTAAACACGCACTTCATTCAGTCATGTACAACACGTGAAAGAGACGTGCACAAACGCAGCAACCAATCAGAAGCTCTGTTTTTCTCTCCTCTGATTGGTCCATGAGAAACAACCACAGCAACGGCTGGATTTCATAATAGTTGTTGCTCCCTACATTCGTGCACTTGATAGCACAGATAGTAAACACAGTAAAAGCGACTCGTACACCCTCTCTAGGGTACCTCTATTTCGTTAATTTTAGCATGCGTCCTACTAATGAAGAGAGTGAGTTTGGGCAAAGTCTACGGTTTGGGGGAAGAGCTGGAAATATGGAAAGGAGGGTCTGAGTTTGTGTGCTCAGTATTTATTTGCTTTGCGCTTTCTAGCTGCAGATGGGACATGGATGCGATGTTCGTGTCGCGGAAAGAGAAAAACCAGAATATTTTTTACGTGAACATGTCTGTGGAGTAAGCACACTCGGCTAGTTAGCAAACTATGCTAGCGCGTTTCTATGTGGCGGTTCTCTTCTACGTGAGCTCCACGCGGCGCTGCTGAAGTTCAGCAAGAGTACCAAGGTCAGGCGACTTTACTCAGATTTAACACAATTCTGATCAACTCTTATCGGTTTTTACTGAACTGAAGTCCGGAATATGTGTGAGGATGAGTCGGAGAGACACCCTGGTTCATCTGTTTGCTGGAGGGTGAGTGACATTACATCAATATTGTAAACATCATGTAGTGTGTGTGTCTGTGTCTGTGTGTGTGTGTGTGTGTGTGTGTGTGTGTCTGTGTGTGTGTGTGTGTTGTCTGTGTGTGTGTGTGTGTGTGTGTGTGTGTGTGTCTGTCTGTGTGTGTGTCTGTCTGTGTGTGTGTCTGTCTGTGTGTGTGTCTGTCTGTGTGTGTGTCTGTCTGTGTGTGTGTCTGTCTGTGTGTGTGTGTCTGTCTGTGTGTGTGTGTGTGTCTGTGTGTATGTGTGTGTGTGTGTGTGAGAGAGAGAGAGTGAGGCTGTGTGTGTGTGTATGTGTGTGTGAGAGAGAGAGAGTGAGGCTGTGTGTGTGTGTGTGTGTGTGTGTGTGACAGTGTTGACTATGAAAAACAAAAATGTCTAAAATGTGATTAAGACTATTGACTATTTATCTGAAGATAAAGATTAAGACTAAATCAAAAATGTGTCAAAACTAACACTAGACTGTGTGTGTGAGAAAGAGAGTGTGTGTGTCTGTCTGTGTGTCTCTGTGTGTGTGTGTCTGTGTGTGTGTCTGTGTGTGTGTCTGTGTGTGTGTGTGTATGTGTATGTGTGTGTGAGAGAGAGAGAGTGAGGCTGTGTGTGTGTGTGTGTGTGACAGTGTTGACTATGAAAAACAAAAATGTCTAAAATGTGATTAAGACTATTAACTATTTTTATCTGAAGATAAAGATTAAGACTAAATCAAAAATGTGTCAAAACTAACACTAGACTGTGTGTGTGTGAGAGAGAGTGTGTGTGTTTGTGATAGAAACAGTCATACTTAAGGTTTGGTCTGTTATAAACCACTTAAAATATGAACAATGCACAAAATACAATGATACAATTTATAATATATAAATAAGCTATCTATCTATCTATCTATCTATGTGTCTAACATTTGTCAATTAAAACAAACACACACACATATATAATATAATTACATAATTACACACATACACACAAGGTGTAACTGTGTGTGTGTATATTTTGTCACCTATATACAGCATCCTTGCACTTTAACTGAGTTTGTGTAACTAAAATCTGTATTGTGCATTCAGTAAAAGCTTTCGTAACACACATTGTAAAAGATTTTTAGGTTTCACACACATTCAGTAACAAAAATAGTCAACGTTTCTAACTTCTCCCTGCAGTGATATTATTGAAACTCCTCCAGATTTACTCGACTGTTCTCGGTTTTGTGGTGTACTTTTTTTTGGGGGGGGTTTGTCGTCGTATTGCAGGAGCAGGATTGAGCAAAGTTCGTGTTTTTTTTTTCCAGCCAAGAAAAAATATATAGTCGTGGTACACATTTATTTTTTCATCCAGAATCCACAAATATTTGCACTGAACTGGAATCGAAAGTAATATACCTGCTCTCTAAATATCTTAGAATTTATTTATTTATTTCAATCATAGCCTAAGACGAGTAGCGCTGCAATTGAAAGGAAATGTAAATTCTAGCATATCATATATTCATTGTCTACCGCTTATCCGATCTACTCTTGGGTCACGGGGAGCCTGTGCCTATCTCAGGCATCATAGGGCATCAAGGCAGGATACACCCTGGACAGAGTGCCAACCCATCGCAGGGCACACACACACTCTCATTCACTCACGCAATCACACACTACGGACAATTTGGAGATGCCAATCAACCTACAATGCATGTCTTTGGACTGGAGGAGGAAACCGGAGTACCCGGAGGAAACCCCCGAGGCACGGGGAGAACATGCAAACTCCACACACACGGCGGAGGCGGGAATCGAACCCCCAACCCTGGAGGTGTGAGGCAAACGTGCACCAAGCCACCATGCCATCTTGGAGTAACAGTGATGTTTTATTTGAAAACGTAGATTTCGTTGGCAATGGAGGGGAAAAAAAGTGATGTATTTAGGGTCATTGACCCATTCAATTCAAAACAAACAAGATGGACGATGTCCTACTGCAGTTGTTGTGCCTGTTATCTAGTTAACACACGCACAAGTGTTTCTGGACATTTCAGTGTAGACAAGGAAAGTGCTGTTTTGGATAAAATCACTGTAGATAAAGAGCGCTTTAAAATGAAAATGTTTTCTGACCATGTTTTCTGGACTTAGCTTTCAGTAAAATGATCCTGTATACTTTGTAAAATCCTGTCGTGTACACCGGCAGCTCTTTTTAAGTAAAAACAATATCGATGTAACGTACTTCAGACTGTGCATGAATTAATCTGCTTGCGGTGTTGCATCATCTACGCGAGGTAGGAAGCGAACACAGAAAATAATTAAGATCTGGTTTCCCAAGTCAGTCCAGTCAGCATAACTATAACTATTGTGATGCTTTAACGCGCTCGATAAGCAGCATGTGATGGGACTATGAGGAACAGGATGCGTTTACTGGCAGATCTTGCGTGAATGACAGTACTTGGCTTTAAGGAGTCTGTGTTTGACAGAATAGGTTTGTTTTTTTTTTCTTCCTGAAACATCCGACAATCACTATTGGTAAAAACGTAGCATTGGCATCTTATAAGCTGTTATAAGAGATGATGGACGTTTCAGGGAAGGTTAATAAAAGCAATAGTGGAATAATGTTCAATATTTGACACTAAACAGTGTTTGATAGCACTTGGCGGATCATTCAGCTCCACATGAAACATTTAAACTTCATTTTCTAACATCCGTGTGAGGGAATGGGATTAAGGCATGTTTACCTAGCTAACTGTCTCCTCCTGTAATGCCATACAGTTGGCGAGCAACAAAATCACTGAATTATACCTGCAGATCACTACATGCACACACACGCACATGTACCCTGTGTTCATTTAGCACCTCCTATGAAATTTCACTGCGACACCGTGCTCCCAACTGTGTAAACAAACCAGTGCTGTATCTCAAATCGCATACTTCCAGCCTGAATTTCTCAAACCTCTTTAAACCCAGTCAAAGCTCTGTTCTGCGTCCTGCTCTTCTGAGTCCCAGTCTTCTGCATGTTGTAGCTTAATGGATCATTTTGAATGTACGTTGAAGCAAGCAAACCGCGCCGATGGCCGAAATCAGATCTCCGTCTGTTCAGCGTTGCTGTACAAGAACTTGCTAAACATTGCAAGTTGACTTGGAAGCCAGGTGGACAGATGTTTTGGCTCTGTACCATCTAGTGGACAGTGCTTTTGATCTTACAGGTGTACACAAGATGCACAACTGAGCATGTGAATGTTGTGGTCACGTAGCAGTTATATGCACCACATACACGTGGTGAGTATATTTACAGATTAAGCCACCATCAGAGTGAGTGAGTGAGTGTATTCATGAAAGTGTGTGTGAGTGTATGTATTCATGAGAGTGTGTGTGAGTGTATGTATTCATGAGAGTGTGTGTGAGTGTATGTATTCATGAGTGAGTGAGTGAGTGAGTGAGTGAGTGAGTGAGTGAGTGAGTGAGTGAGTGTATTCATGAGAGTGTGAGTGAGTGAGTGTATTCATGAGAGTGTGAGTGAGTGAGTGAGTGTATTCATGAGAGTGTGAGTGAGTGAGTGTATTCATGAGAGTGTGAGTGAGTGAGTGTATTCATGAGAGTGTGAGTGAGTGAGTGTATTCATGAGAGTGTGAGTGAGTGAGTGTATTCATGAGAGTGTGAGTGAGTGAGTGTATTCATGAGAGTGTGAGTGAGTGAGTGTATTCATGAGAGTGTGAGTGAGTGAGTGAGTGTATTCATGAGTGTGAGTGAGTGAGTGTATTCATGAGTGTGAGTGAGTGTATTCATGAGTGTGAGTGAGTGAGTGTATTCATGAGTGTGAGTGAGTGAGTGTATTCATGAGTGTGAGTGAGTGTATTCATGAGAGTGTGAGTGAGTGTATTCATGAGTGTATTCATGAGTGAGTGAGTGAGTGAGTGAGTGAGTGTATTCATGAGAGTGTGAGTGAGTGAGTGTATTCATGAGAGTGTGAGTGAGTGAGTGTATTCATGAGTGTGAGTGAGTGAGTGTATTCATGAGAGTGTGAGTGAGTGAGTGAGTGTATTCATGAGAGTGTGAGTGAGTGAGTGTATTCATGAGTGAGTGAGAGTGTGAGTGAGTGTATTCATGAGTGAGTGAGAGTGTGAGTGAGTGAGTGTATTCATGAGAGTGTGAGTGAGTGAGTGTATTCATGAGAGTGTGAGTGAGTGAGTGTATTCATGAGTGTGAGTGAGTGAGTGTATTCATGAGAGTGTGAGTGAGTGTATTCATGAGTGTGAGTGAGTGAGTGTATTCATGAGTGTGAGTGAGTGAGTGTATTCATGAGTGTGAGTGAGTGAGTGTATTCATGAGTGTGAGTGAGTGAGTGTATTCATGAGAGTGTGAGTGAGTGAGTGTATTCATGAGAGTGTGAGTGAGTGAGTGTATTCATGAGAGTGTGAGTGAGTGAGTGTATTCATGAGAGTGTGAGTGAGTGAGTGTATTCATGAGAGTGTGAGTGAGTGAGTGTATTCATGAGAGTGTGAGTGAGTGTATTCATGAGTGAGTGAGTGAGTGAGTGAGTGAGTGAGTGAGTGAGTGAGTGAGTGAGTGAGTGAGTGAGTGAGTGAGTGAGTGTATTCATGAGAGTGTGAGTGAGTGAGTGTATTCATGAGAGTGTGAGTGAGTGAGTGAGTGTATTCATGAGTGAGTGAGAGTGTGAGTGAGTGAGTGTATTCATGAGTGAGTGAGAGTGTGAGTGAGTGAGTGTATTCATGAGAGTGTGAGTGAGTGAGTGAGTGAGTGTATTCATGAGAGTGTGAGTGAGTGAGTGTATTCATGAGTGTGAGTGAGTGAGTGTATTCATGAGTGTGAGTGAGTGTATTCATGAGTGTGAGTGAGTGAGTGTATTCATGAGAGTGTGAGTGAGTGAGTGTATTCATGAGAGTGTGAGTGAGTGAGTGAGTGAGTGTATTCATGAGAGTGTGAGTGAGTGAGTGTATTCATGAGTGAGTGTATTCATGAGTGAGTGAGTGAGTGAGTGAGTGAGTGAGTGAGTGAGTGAGTGAGTGAGTGAGTGTATTCATGAGTGAGTGAGTGAGTGTATTCATGAGTGAGTGTATTCATGTGTGAGTGAGTGAGTGAGTGTATTCATGAGTGAGTGAGTGAGTGTATTCATGAGTGAGTGAGTGAGTGAGTGAGTGAGTGAGTGAGTGAGTGTATTCATGAGTGAGTGAGTGAGTGAGTGAGTGAGTGTATTCATGAGTGAGTGAGTGAGTGTATTCATGAGTGAGTGTATTCATGTGTGAGTGAGTGAGTGAGTGTATTCATGAGTGAGTGAGTGAGTGAGTGAGTGAGTGAGTGAGTGAGTGTATTCATGAGTGAGTGAGTGAGTGAGTGAGTGAGTGAGTGAGTGAGTGAGTGAGTGTATTCATGAGAGTGTGAGGGAGGGAGGGAGGGAGGGAAGCAACGCCCAGAAAACTATCTACAGCTATCAAGTATCTGGAGGAGGCTCATGTTTAGAGTTTCCCCTGCAAAAACTCCTCACACATATCTTTCAATCTATTAAGACATATTGTTTATTACCTTCTGAATATGTAAACAGTTGGAACTTCTGCTGGTTCTAAGGCTGTGCTGGTAGGTTAACTGTCTAAGCGCAATGACACACCCCTTGTTCTTACAGTGCATTTAAAATAAAACAAAATAAAGTATACACTATTCTTACACTTGAAGCGTAATTTACATCACAATCCTTTATGCAATTCCCAGCTCAAATGGAAAAGTCAAAACACAGTAAATAACATACGTGTTTGGTTTAGTGGCCTTGACATTTCATGTACATGATCAATTGGGTGCTTCAAAGTTATCTCTGGAAAATGACGCATTTCCTTTATGTATAAAATGTATTTCCTGTGTGCAATAATAGTGTGAAAATGAGATGCATGCAAATATCAATACAGCCAATCATGTTGAAGCAGATAGAAGTCAAGCGCTTCAGGTGATTCACATCAAACAATGAGGAATTTGAGGAAAAATACAATTGAGTACTTCACATTCTCCAGCACTCACTCAGTCCTCTTAACACCGTCTATTCACATTTAGGTATTAGAACAAAGAGTAAACCTCTCTACAGGTATTCATATACCTGTAGTATATGAATGTGGAATGTACAGTGCTGGTATTTAGCTTGGTCACAGAGCAAAACTGACACATGAATGAAAAACTTTCATTCAAATCACATGAGCAAAGCAGAGAATACACATCAACACTGCAAACGAACACTGAAATTCCGACGGGACATTGTTTTTATTGCTTTAAGGCACATACACACCAGCATGAGTGTGAGAATGCATGAGAAATTTCTCCGGAGACATTTGGGTGAAACCAGTTATGAAGTCACGTGTCAAGGCATTAATCCTTGTTAGCAGCAAGCGATTTTTACTTCCTCAGTTTTAGAGACTGAAACAACTTGTGTTGATGGATCTAAAACACTACTATAAACTCATGCAGTAACACCACAAACCAGGCAGCTTCTTTTCTCATGTTGATTTTATATTCATTTAAAGCTGTTATACACTATATTGGCAAAAGTTTTGGGACACCTCTCCAAATCGTTGCATTCAGGTCCCATTTTTCAGGGGTTGGGAAACAGTTTGTTGCAAAATGACCGCGTACCAGTGCACAAAGCAAGGTCCACAAAGATGGATGAGCGAGTTTGGTATGGAGGAACTTGACTGGACTGCACCTCAACCTGATAGAACACCTTTGGGATGAATTAGAGTGGAGACTGCAAGCCAGGACAAATCTTGGACGTCTGCCTTGACATGCACATGAATATAATATGGAGTTGTCCTGCACATTGCAGCTATAACAGCTTCAACTCTTCTGGGAAGGCTTTCCACAAGGTTTAGGAATGTGCTTATGGGAATTTTTGACCAGATGCTTCAACATCAGTGCCCGACCTCACAAATGTGCTTCTAAACTCTAATTTATCCCAAAGTTGTTCTATCAGGTTGAGGTCAGGACTCAACTTGACTTGTGCAGGCCAGTCAAGTTCCTCCTCACTCATCCCTGTCTTTATGGACCTTGCTTTGTGCATTGGTGTTTAGTCATGTTGGAACAGGAAGGGGACATCCCCAGACTGTTCCAACAAAGTTAGGAGCATGAAATTGTCCAAAATGTCTTGGTATGCTGAAGCATTAAGAGTTCCTCTCACTGGAACAAGCCCAACCACTGAATTTAATGATTTGGAGGGGTGTCCCAAAACTTTTGGCAATATAGTGTATAAACCATTATACTCAGTGCTTCACCCATCTTGGCTTTTCTGAAGACGTCGCACCGTGACATGTGGGTCTTCTATCGGTCACACATCTTCACGTGATACGTGAAGTCAGAGTCCGACAAACTTTTGGAACGCAGCAGAATGCGAAATTTCTTCATGCTGAGTTTGCTTTTCTGGTCTCCAGCATTCTCATGTGTATGAAAAGTCAACAGAGTGCAAAGTGTAGAGTGCCCACGCCTTTATTTGGACAAGATCATAAATACTTACTCACTCTGACACATCTGGATATCAGGTGTAAATCTCACACACAGACACATACACAACTTCAGGTCCGAATGATTCAAACACGTAAAAGCCATGGTTGTTACAACGGCTAGGTTTACTCTGCAAATATTTTGCAACCAAAGAAAGTACATGAAAGAACCTGCTGCTTGATTTATAGACAAATATTCCCTTTTTTAAGAGTTGCAAAATACACATGTTGTCCTTGGTCAAGCTGTTTTTTGTGTTTGCTTCCTTTTAATACAACTGCTCCTACCTTCAGGATTCACATATCCAAGTATATATAATATTGTAAGTAATTATACACTAACACTACCTAGAAAAGCACATATGCAGCAACATATAGTATAGATGGTCGCTTCAAGACATGGGGCTCATGTCGTATTTCGACTTGTGTATTTCGGATGGTCGTACGTGTCTGACTGTCCGACTGCCTGTGTGTCGCGGCCGTTCCGCTCTTCGCTCATAACGGAGCTGCTCACTGGGGACTGACCGCACGTCTGAAGCTGCTTATTTTACCGTTTTCGGTTTTTACGGAAAAATGTAGACAAACAGTGAATCAGCCGACTTTGTCATCTGTCTCACACGTGGGAGACACTTGCGCGTTACAGTGCAGTAATTTGCAGTCCAGTGTGAAAAAGATGAAAAAGGTAAATGATTCAGTGATGTGAAAGGAAGATGCTCATCATGCTCATACTAAATTATGCTCGTCTCCCTCATACAGAAACTGTTCTCTCACATACACTCACTCACTCTCTCAGACACACACACACACACACACACACCTCACTCAGTCTCACACACACCCCCTCACACACACCCCCCCTCACACACACGCACAGTCTCACACACCCCCTCACCCCCCCCCCACACCCCCTCACCCCCCCCCCCCCCACACACCCCCTCACCCCCCCCCCCACACCCCCTCACACACACACACCCTCACACTCACTCAGTCTCACACACACACACCCTCACACACAGTCTCACACACTCACTCAGTCTCACACTCTCACTCAGTCTCACACTCTCACTCAGTCTCACACTCTCACTCTCTCACACACTCACTTTGTCTCACACACTCACTCTGTCTCACACACACACCCTCACACACACACCCCCCACACTCACTCAGTCTCACATACTCACTCAGTCTCACACACACTCTCTCACACTCACACTCTCTCACACTCACTCTGTCTCACTCTCACTCAGTCTCACACTCTCACTCAGTCTCACACTCTCACTCTCTCACACACTCACTTTGTCTCACACACTCACTCTGTCTCACACACACACCCTCACACACACACACCCTCACACACACCCCCTCACACTCACTCAGTCTCACATACTCACTCAGTCTCACACACACTCTCTCACACTCACACTCTCTCACACTCACTCTGTCTCACTCTCACTCAGTCTCACACTCTCACTCAGTCTCACACTCTCACTCAGTCTCACACTCTCACTCAGTCTCACACTCACTCAGTCTCACACTCTCACTCAGTCTCACACTCACACTCTCACTCTCTCACTCAGTCTCACTCTCTCACTCAGTCTCACACTCTCACTCAGTCTCACTCTCTCACTCAGTCTCACACTCTCACTCAGTCTCACACTCTCACTCAGTCTCACACTCTCACTCAGTCTCACACTCTCACTCAGTCTCACACTCACTCAGTCTCACACTCACACTCTCACTCTCTCACTCAGTCTCACACTCTCACTCAGTCTCACACTCACTCAGTCTCACACTCTCACTCAGTCTCACACTCACTCTCACTCAGTCTCACACTCTCACTCTCTCACACACACTCACTCTCTCTCACACACTCACTCTCTCTCACACACTCACTCTGTCTCACACACTCACTCTGTCTCACACACACCCCCTCACACACACACCCCCTCACACTCACTCAGTCTCACACACTCACTCTGTCTCACATACTCACTCTGTCTCACACTCACTCTGTCTCACACTCACTCTGTCTCACACACTCACTCAGTCTCACACTCTCACCCTCACTCAGTCTCACACCCTCACTCAGTCTCACACTCTCACTCAGTCTCACACACTCACTCTCTCACACTCACTCTCTCACACTCTCACTCAGTCTCACACTCTCACTCAGTCTCACACTCTCACTCAGTCTCACTCTCACTCTCACACACTCACTCTGTCTCACACTCACTCTGTCTCACACACTCACTCTGTCTCACACACTCATTCTGTCTCACACACTCACTCTGTCTCACACTCTCACTCTCTCACCCCCCCCTCACACGCACAGTCTCACTCGCACAGTCTCACACACACCCCCTCACACACACACCCTCACACTCACACTCACTCAGTCTCACACACAGTCTCACACACACACACAGTCTCACACACACACACAGTCTCACACACACACACACACACACACACACACACATACACAAGCATTATAACAGCACAGTACGACCTTAAGGAAGTGAAAGACACCAATCAGAACAAGTTGAGACACATGTAAAATTTAACTGGAGATACTAGTCATAATGTGGGACAAAGGAACATGCAACACTTCTTAGGTTTGAAGGAATCTGCATTTGATTAGAGAGCTTTAGCTTTCTGCATGTGCAGCATTATTTGTCCTATAGGTGTAACCTGGCGGTAGCTGGGTATCCAGGGATGAGCTAATTTTTCTGTTCTGAAACTAGCTCACCACCAAAACCATACTAAGTTGTATTTTTTTCTCTCTGTGTAGATGTGGTGGTACAGTGGGAGCCATTTTGACGTGTCCTTTGGAGGTGGTAAAGACGAGGCTGCAGTCTTCCTCCATTACACTTTATATCTCCAGCGTTCAGCTCAGCACGGTGAACGGAGCCACCATGACCCGAGTGGCTACACCCGGCCCCTTACACTGCCTCAAGTGCGTACTCTATCACTTCCCTCTGTGTGTACACTTACTAACCAGAACCTGTTCTAATGCTGGGAAAAATAATACTGTTTGTTGTAGATTTGGTACACAATCAGTTTGCTTAGTAAATGATTTTGAATTCACTTCATGAAGTAGCAAAGAAAAATGAGAGGATGGTAAGGGAACAGCTGTTTCTAGTTGATATAAGAGGAGCACTTTTGGGCTTGCTGTTATTGGAAATGATCCAATTTCAGGGTTGTAACAGATACTGTGCATCACGTCACCCTGAAGTTGATTATTTTTCTTAGAACAACTTGTACCTCTAACATATATCGTGGAAAAAAAAAATTTATCCGGAAGTCTTATCACACATTGGACTTTCTCACCACACCAGGAGGTTGCACCCAAAACCACTCCACGTCAGGACGTTCTACCCAAAATGGCACCATGCCCAGATGTTCTACCTGAAATCACTCCACATCTGGACATTCTACTCAGTATCACACTACACACTGTCTTTCAGACAGTTCTGCAGTTTTTACAGCAGTCTGCCTGTGGCATTGAAAGGAAAGTGTGTTTGTAAAGCCTGCCAGGTTCACACTCACGCTTGCTGTGGTGGCTTTGAACCTGTTTGGCTCAATCTGAGAGATCTCACTACATGACTCTGGACAGGACATGAATCCAGAGATCCCGAGCAGGATTTTGAGTCAGCATAACTATGTTGTTGGCCTGCTCCTATGGTTGGTTATAAAATGTTCTTTACATCAACTCAGATTACACTTTGCTGTTTTTTTTGCATTCCGTATTTAATCCTACCACCTCACTCTGTCACTCTTTGTTTTGGTATGAAAGTCAGTTCTGTTCTCTGTCCCACTCATACACTCCCCCTGTTCCAGCCAATCGTGGCGCCCGTATTCTCAAGCCCTTCATTTTCAGCTCACCACAGGATCCCAGGAGTGCCAAAATGTTTGGCACATCACTTCTACCCTTTGATTTTTCATGCTTAATTCTGGCATTTAATTGCAGTGCCGTCAATTTTAGGGAACAATAAACAATACTGAGGATGGGTTATCATGTTTCAGCATTATACAAGACAGTTGAATGGAATTATGTGTACGGTGTAAGGTACGACTGGTAACACAGTCAACGTAACACTGTTTGTTGGTGAGTGTGTGTTGTGTTAAATTTTGTGTAGCACCCTGCACAAAAGTTTCACCCAAAAGCTCAAGGCCAAAACAGCCCTGTGTGTGTACTTAAAATGTCTAGAAAGGGTGTGAGCTTTCTTGCGTATTGCTGGTAATAAAAAAAATTATTATTATTTTTTTTTTTTCCTTTTGAGCAGCATTTATTAAATGGTACACAATCTCAAGCAAAGACTGCTATGTTTGAGTATTTATCCTTGTAATAAAAACAGATGATGCTGTGAAGTTCATGTGAGAATCCTGCAGGATATTCTCCTCTCATACAGAGGTGTAGTCCTGTAATGATGCACACAATTCAGCTTCGATACCATACCATACAGCGACGTCTTGACATGATGCACTTTTCATTTAGCAAATGTAAACACCGTGCCAATACGAGTCTTTCAGTTTGTTTAAATGTGATAAAATGCAAACAAATGAAGCAAACATAATTTTGGACACAAACAAAAGCTGTGCATAAGAATTTAATAACCTTAAACATAATTAAACATCAGCTTATCAGTTATTTTTTAAGCTAATATACTGTGTGTGTCTAGCGTTAGCATTGCTAGACTTGTTCTTTTTTTTATCATATAGGATACATGTAGTGTAAATGGTAATGGGAATGGTTGTCATGGAAGCCATTCGATGTTAAGAACTTGTTCAGGGAATTTTGTCCTGGCAGATGGAGTTCTCTGACATGAGTGCATGTGTGAAATCTAGTGTTATTTAATCTTACTCGATCACTTCCACGTTATCATTCTGTTATGGTTCTTTTGACCTTATCTAGGTTCTTGAGAATCTACTCTTTATTTAATCATGGGTTTTTCTAAATTTTTTATAATATAAGAGTGCAGTTTAATTAGATTTTTTAAATAACTAAAAACTTGCATCTTTCAGATGTTTCTTACATTGACCCCTCTCTCTCTCTCTCTCTCTCTCTCTCTGTCTGTCTCTCTCTCTGTCTCTGTCTCTCTGTCTCTGTCTCTCTCTCTCTCTCTCTCTCTCTCCTCCCCCAGGATGATTTTGGAGAAGGAAGGCCCTCGTTCTTTGTTCCGAGGTCTTGGCCCTAATCTAATAGGAGTTGCCCCGTCAAGGTAATTTTCCCACTGCTTGTCAACACAAGCACTCTTTTGCAGACTCTTTGACTCATAAGAATAAATTAGTCACAGTTTGACACAGCAACACATTTCATAGCACTTACATAAAACCTTTGGTTTAGCTGTGTCTCTCCTGATCATCTTACAACTATCTCACACTTGGTCAATAGATAGTCTAGTATCAGTGTCAGCTTCAAATATGAGCGTCTGCAAAATAATAAATGTCTTTTGCAGCAGTGGGTACCACTACAATGAAATACCCAGCCACTGAAGAGTTATCTCTCAGTGCCAGTCCCAAACCCAGACAAAATGGGAGGGTTGCGTCAGGAAGGGCATCCGGTGTAAAACCTGTGCCAAATCAAAACAGGCGGACCAAATGATCAGCTGTGGCGACCACGAACAGGCAGCAGCTGAAAGAACAAAAACGACGACAACATTTAAATAAAAGGAACAGAAACTCTTCGGTTAGAAAAGTGAATTAATGTGAATGTAAAGGATTTCAAAATAACCGAGTGTTAATCGAGGATTAATAGCATTTCACAGCAGAATACTACAGGGCATGAATACTGAGACTGATTTCATTCGGTGTGATGAATACATCAGTTCATGTGAGATGATTAAAGCTATGCTAAGATCATAAAATAATCCCAACTCTAAATGAATCCCAACATGCAGGTTTAGAGTATGAGCAATATCGACGTAAATACAGGCTTCTCAGATTGCTGGGGGTAGTAAGCCATTTATTTTTAATGTAAAAAGTTGTAAAATATTTTTTTTCCCCACAAAAAAGCAGGTTAGAGGCAGCTCATGTTTTGTTAATAGAGCGCAGACTGAACAGTAGTACACTGTCTTGTGCTGAACATCATACACAGCCAGTGTGTTTATGGCTGAAGATCACTGTGGTGCATTTAGAAACAGCCTATATTTATAACACACACACACACACACATACATTCATTAAAGCATGCCTCTTCAAAAATAGTCGAGACAAACACTCTGGTCTCAGGATAGACCGTTGCATGAAAAGGCTAAAGGTCCTCAGAGATAAAGCTGTGGTCATGGGTCGAGTGTTAAAGGTCAAGATTAGATCACCAAGGTAAATTTAGCTTGACATTTCAGAAGACTTTGTCTTTCATCTAAGCAATCAGCTAATTGTTGATGGTTTTTTGACCTGATCAGGTATGTTCAGGAGGAAGACTCCTCCCTCTTCAGAAGCTCCAGGTTTCAGCTTATGTGACTTTGAATGCATTATGGGGGTTCTGTACCCTTCAGGGCACGGGTTTGCAAACATTTTATAGGTCTCTTTATCTGTAACTAAATTGCATAAAGCATCAAAGTACAGATTTAGGCTATTTAATGAGCATGAGTATATAAATATGTAGCATTATAATTGTCTGTTTGATGGAGCCATAGAGCTTTTTATCCCTGAACTTTTCACCTAAAGAACACATTAGGTCCGTGTTCTCAGTTGTAGGTTTAATTTGTGTAATGAGTTTAATAGTAGATGATGCCACAGAGAAGCTTACACAAAATATAGATTTGGATTTCTAATGAGCAAACCAGAGGCAATCAATTCAAGTGACTTTTCAGATTAAATAGTGGGTAGTGATTCTTATCGCTGTAAATACATATAAAAGAAAATCCAAGCACCCACTTTTCAGAAAGTTTTTTTTATTTTAGACAGTAATCATCAGTAATGCGCTGTAGGGTTACATGAGTGCACTAGATATTCTTCACTCCGGTGCCTTTCGACTTGCCTACAAAATGCCAGTACACTTTGTCAGGTACTGAGAGTCACTGTTACACAGCAATTCCTTTCATTATCGTTCGTACAGTCTGTAAATGTCACATCATTTCTTGAAAATCCAGTTAGATCAGCTGACATTTTATTCTTGTTAAATGCTTCAGATTCATTTAGCAATATTCATAGCCTGGCATTTCAACAGCCATCCTGTATACCTTTTTATATTTTAAAGCAGCGCATTAGCTAACATTAGTAGAAGTTATGTTTAGACAGCAATTTTTAGTCTCCTAGAGTGTATTTTTGATGTATGTACATGAACTACATTTAAATACTCCATCTTTGCATATTACCTAAAAAATCTACTTGCAATTTTAATTCCAAGGGTTACTTTATCTAGAAGCCAAATAAGACAAATTGTTCTGTTCATGATTTAATCATCTGACCATTACCTGATCATTATCTAATCATGTACTAATTGATATCATTTACTGATAAATTCCTGATGATTATCTAATCATTTTCTAATCATTGACTGAGAAAACAGACATGTGACTTAGAGTGCATGGCGTCTCCAGGACAGGGACTGGGAGATGCTGGTTAAAATGGCCAGGTGCTTATTTGCTGACATGGTTTTTTTTTTTTGTTGTTGTTATTTTTCCCCTGGAAACTGACATGACAGTGTTTCTAAAGTGGTGCATTAAGAGTTATCAGGAAAGTACAGAGGGGACACTAACCATGCTTCACACTGAACCAGACACATGTGCATTGGAGGAGAACAAATCATGTGTGTGTGTGTGTGCTTTAATGAAGAAGCCTGTTCTCATCAGTGTCCTGTTAAATGATAGATAGGTGTTTGTTCATCATGGACACACACTTTCTTTCCAGCTGACTCATGACCTCGAGGAAGCAGAGAGGTGTTAAGATGGTGGCTATTAATGCACACGTGTCAGAAGAGTCAGTGTTAAGACATTAGCGTGTTTGTTTAGTGAAGCGATGTTAGGACTAAGTGCTGTGAAGGGTGATGACTCGGACATTGCACATGTACATCGTGTGTGTGTGTGTGTGCGCGTGTGTTTTTTGTCAGCTTATTATTGATCTCAGATAAGCCAAGCTCAGAATTCTGTTCTTACTGTATTTTTGTGTGTCCTTCTTTTTATATGTCCAGGGCTATTTACTTTGCTGCCTACTCCACTAGTAAGGAGCGAATGAACAGCATGCTGGAGCCCGACTCCATACAGGTCCACATGGTGTCTGCTAGCATGGCCGGTAAATCTCTCACCTTTCACCAGTCATCTCACACATTTACACACACTGCTCAGACCTCATCATTAACCGAAGCATCCAGTTTAGCAGTGTGGCTGCACTGCATTATTTATTATACCCGCCTCATTAAAGGACCTCGTTTGCCCCAGTAACAAGACTTAAAAGGAAAAATCCAATTTCATCGAAAATTTCATCCAGATCCATCTCATTAAAAACTAGAAGCTGTAAGAGGCTTCTTATGAGATGTTATCTGAGCTATCTTGGCACCAGACATGTTTTGGCTGATCCGCTGCATTTAGAGTAAGAGGAAGCGTCACTTGTTATTATAATTTTAAAGCAGGTTAAAATAGAAAGCGGAACACTTTCTTATATGGAAGATTAACAGTCTGCATTCTCGGCAGGGAAATTTTCTTGTGTTGTGTCTTGGAAGAGACAGAGATGAGTGCAACTTTACTTCCTTCCCTAATTCTACTGTATCTCGAGTTCGAAGGCGGGTGCATTACAAGCGTCAATCAGGAAGCAGTTATTAATTTGGTTGGAAAAGTGAAACATTTATATTTCATGAGGATATAATCCTTTGCATTTTTCTTTTTTTTATTTGAGCATTTTTCATTTTTGTCTCATTAAAATGTTTTTTTATTTAGTTAAATTATTGTTGTTGTTTTTTTATATTGAATAAATATACTATAACCTAATTCATTTAGAGCTCTGACGCTGTTCGAAGCATATAAATAAACTTTAATTACAGCCAAGAAATAAATGATTGCTTTTCAGAGTAGGGAAAAGAGGCGAGCTCAGATTGTCAGCTGCAAAATATCATATACGCCTCAAACATTCTTGTGATTAATGTTACATGATTGTCAGAAACGGATAAATTGTTATAATAAATTAAGGCTGTATAATAAATGAAAACACTGTTTAAAAATATTGTCTCAACATTTCATGGTTCTATGTCTATAATAAAACTTCCTTTGCTTTTGTACTTTATTTTTTCGCTCTAATTTTCGCTTGTTCTCCGATCTCGTTTTAATTCAGGATTCACAGCTATCACTGCAACCAACCCAATCTGGCTAATCAAGACCCGACTGCAACTGGACGCCAGGTAACTGGTATTTTATAATATGGAGTATGATCATGTGCTGCACATCTCTCATTATTCTAAACTTGAACATTGCACATACAATTACGTTTAAAGATGTCTGAATCTTCAGGTGCAATCGATGTGTTCTTAGACGATTTGTTTATTTTTCCTCATACTAGATAAACTGCACTTTTTTACTTTTTTTTAAGCATTGTTCTTACTAGAGAAAAAAAGTAATATTTGTATTGGTCTCTCTCCTCTCTCAGGAACCGTGGCGAGCGGCGGATGAGCGCGCTGCAGTGTGTGCAGCGTGTGTATCAGACAGATGGTCTGCGTGGGTTTTACCGCGGCATGTCTGCATCGTACGCCGGGATCTCGGAGACCGTCATCCACTTTGTGATCTACGAGAGCATCAAACGGCGCCTCCTGGAGACCAGAGCAGCTACTCGCATGAACCAAGAGAACGAGACTGCACGACACGCCTCCGACTTCATGTACATGATGATGGCTGCTGCCACCTCCAAAACCTGCGCCACCTGTATAGCTTACCCTCACGGTAAGGAGATATGTTCACACATACACACACACACACACACACACACACACACACAGATTTGACCGTGCATGTGTGTGATTGTAATGAAACTGGGTAACAGTGTACCTTGATGAGGTAGTCCAGAAAATCCTATTAGTACATATTGAATACAAAGGTGCACTATAATCCATTCAGATTGCATAGCTCAAATTAACTGTTGCAAAAAAAATATATAGACATAAAATAATAATATTGCAAAATAGTTTGATGGCCAAGACTGCTCATTTTACTTTACTTCTATATATTTTATATATTATTTATTTATACATTACAGCAACCAGATAAAGATCAAAATAATGACTGACCAAAGACTCAAACTGTTGCCCTGCCACTCCCACTGCCCCATTACACTAATGTTTCACACAGTCTCAGCGAAAAAAACGTGAACATTTTTAAATCTTATGTAACGCGGTGTTATGAGCTTGCCAAAGAAAGGAATGGTAATCAGAGGTGCCTACATTCATCATTTTTGATGCCTTGCCACAGGGATGCCGTGAGACACCAGCCATTTCCATTTAACTTGACTTGCTGTACTCAGGGTCGAGGAGATCGTCCTAAATTGCAGAGTAGGATGTCAGACTCGGGGATGTTTTCTTTGTTGTGGTGTTTAGATGTTTTTTTCTTTTTTCCTAGTTGGAAGTCGGAAATTCAATTTTTCTCGAATGTACTATAAGTAGCAGTAACACCAGACATTTGCCTTACAGTTTTCTTATTCTTGCTTGGAATGAATCTACTTGGGCTACTGATGTATGCTTATCGATTGTGTTAAAATTCTCTCTGCATACAGGGAATTTGAAGGCATCTCGCGGGTGTGTCATTTTGTCACTTAGTAGTGTGAACACAGAACACAGTGTTAGTGTGATGATATTAATTTAATTATTTGAGTTATTTGTAAGACTTCAAGCGTTGCAGATATTCAGTGTGTTTATTTAGGCTCATAAGGCACTAATGAAGCTGAAATGATTCTAAAGACCTTTCTTTTTTTAATTGCTAAGCTTTATTTTCGTTTCTCTCATGCAGAGGTTGTCCGAACCCGGCTGAGGGAGGAAGGCACCAAGTACCGCTCGTTCCTGCAGACAGTGAGTATGGTGTTCAGGGAGGAGGGGTACAAAGCACTATACCGTGGCCTCACCACCCACCTAGTGCGCCAGATCCCCAACACGGCCATCATGATGGCCACCTACGAGCTCGTCGTCTACCTTCTCGACCGCTAACCTCATCCCCATGTGAGGTCGGAAAAAGGCTCAGATTTGGAAAAGCTGCTGCTCATAGTGCCAATAGAAACTCCTACTCGATGACACAAATGTTAAGAGGAAATTTAAAATATTTTAGAGCGTGCATTAGGAAGAAGACCAAAAGAAAAAACACTTGGAGACTGCACCTTTGTTGTGGGAGTGACAAACAAATGACAACATTTTTTCTGGGAAGTGTTTCCTCTTTATTGCCAGGCGTATGCAAATCTGCTTCCAAAGGACCCTTGTGTGTAAGAATGAACACACTCAAAGATGCTTGAAGAAACACATGAGAACTGTTTTAACAGTGTTTATTTACCTTTAACAGAAATCAGCATGTTTATGGTGACTTGTTTTTGTTTGCATTGACACGAAAGCAAGATTAAAATAAGAGACTACAAAGTAGTGGATGGTCAAAAGTATGTGGCACAGTGCCAAACGACACATCCTGATTTTTGCCGGTGCTCAGACTCTGGGCTGTTTGGTCAAGCCGACATTAAAAAAAAGATGCACTTAGACGCCATACGGAAGCAGGACTTCTCCTGTCTCAGCCCTGCAGCGGTGTGGGGAGTTTAAACAGGGTTATATGTGTTAATATGGTGTGTATATATCTATATGTTTATATATTTTGTGTTTTTTTTTTTTTTTCTGACTAAATGGTTGCTTTTGCTTAATATATTATTAACACATGAATGTACATGCAAATGTAACCAAAGTAGGAACTTGGTCTTACTAAAGCCGCAACATTCTCAGGTGTCTCGTCACCTGTTTGAGTTTTATGTTGGCGGAAATATTTCAATGTTTTTTTCCCCAGTGTATGAGCAACAAACATTACATTTTGTGGATGCCAAATTCTGGACACCCCTGTACCCCAAATTCACTCAGTCATCCAAGATGCGTTGAGTCCCAGATGTTTTATATTTTGTATGAGTCCTACAAGGTTAATGTAACTAACAAGTAAGAGAAGATTATAGGCTCTAGTTTAGAGTTCCTGAGTCACACACTTTCTTCACAAGATAGTGTTCGGCTCAGTAATGCAATATGTACATAGTTTAATAATACAGTTCAATAAAATAACTATTGTAACTGAATCGGTTCTTATTTAGAATTAATCGTCCACCTGTGAGCCACATTTCCTACATAAACCTGATGCTTGTGTGTCCTAAGAATGATTGTGGTACTGGCTTCAGCACAGATCTACCACTCTGAGAGCTCTCAGAAACCATATAAGCATGCTGGTTTAACATTAGTTACAGCAACTTGGTTTAAACGGCTGTATTGTTGCCTTTAACATTGTAGCTATAGTGCAAAATTAAAGCAGAATGTTCTCAAAAAATTCCTGGCTGACCGACTAAACTTGGGGTACGCACTGTGGAGGATAGTGACATCCTGAATTTTTGGGAGAAGTAATTGTGACATTTTTTTTTTTTTCTTTTCTTTTTTTTTTTTTTTATTGCAATGCAATCCTATTTCATTTCTTGCTTTAATGTTGCTGTATTTTTATTTATGAATTCGTCATTTTTGTCACTTGCTCTAAATTTCCTCCCACCGGAGAGTCCAGCGTTCATCTCACTCAGTATTGTGTTTACATGTTCATATTCTTCATACTTCTATCACATATACTGATTGCTCCACAGCTGAGAAATGTTCACAAACCTTCATAATAAAGGCATATGCATTGGTTATTGTCTCTCAGTTGCTTTAGATGGGAGGGGTATCCTTGGTGTGTTTTAATATACTCTCACTGAACACTTGTACAACTACACTATATTGCCAAAAGTTTGGGGCATCTGCCTTTACATGCACAAGAATGTAATATGGAGTTGACCCGCCCTTTGCAGCTATAACAGCTCCAACTCTTCTGGGAAGGCTTTCTTTCTAGAAGCACATTTGTGAGGTCAGGCACTGATGTTGGACGAGATTGAGATCAGGACTCTGTGCAGGCCAGTCAAGTTCCTCCACACCAGACTCGTGTCAAACTATGTCTTTATGGACCTTGCTTTGTGCACTGGTGTGCCGTCATGTTGGAACAGGGAAGGGGTCATTCCCAAACTGTCCCCACAAAATTGGCAGCATGAAATTGTCCAAAATGTCTTTGGTATTCTGAAGCATTAAGAGTTCCTTTCACTGGACCTAAGGGGCTAAGCCTAACCCCTGAAAAACAACACCTGAATTCAGTGATTTGGAGGGGTGTCTCAAAACTTTTGACAATATAGTGTACTCATTCATTCAGCTATCTAATCAGCCAATCATGTGGCAGAGGTGCTACCCATATCAATTATCAGAATGAGGCGGAAAAATTGATCTCAGTGATTTTAATCATGGCATGGTGACAGACGGACTGGTTTGAGTATTTCTATAAATGTTGACCTGTTGATTTTCACACACAACAGTGTTGTCTAGAGTTGTATGACTAAACTTGTACGACATAGACATAAAACACCTGGCGTAAAGCGAAGCACACGAGGACGTAACAATAACATAACACTAAATGTTGAATCTGGTTGTGGGATAGCCAATTTCCAAGTAAAATCATACAGTATAATTCATGTAAGAGACATCATTATTTACTTTAACAATGCTTCCCTTAAAACATCTAAAAATGTTCCCTCAGTTCATGTCACCTACTGGGATAATAATTCCATCAAGGAATTTCTGAGGTTAGGGGGAGAGTTTTTGTGAGAATTTTAAGCCCAACAGTATGTAGTTATTTTTTCCTCTTCACCACTGGGTGGCACACCGCCAGAAACACACCCGTCTGTGTAACACAAATACAACACTGGCGCAGATGCATTCTGGGGAAACGAAACCTACTTCTGGTTCCAT
Source organism: Hemibagrus guttatus (assembly GCA_033459395.1). Taxonomy (NCBI): domain Eukaryota; kingdom Metazoa; phylum Chordata; class Actinopteri; order Siluriformes; family Bagridae; genus Hemibagrus; species Hemibagrus guttatus. The sequence goes on from JAUCMX010000011.1 coordinate 18,327,645, forward strand.
TTTCTCCCTTTCATTGTGCCTCAAGAAGGTAAGACTTGTTATGGCTAGTAATTATAAATATGACTAATTATAACTGTGATATGGAATATTAATGATGATTAATTTCTATGTATATGTGTAAATAACAGCTCCATCTCGCATTAGACAGTTTGATACACCTTTTTGTGTTCTACTTTCTGACAAAATCTAACCTTAAGTCTAAAGATTGTCATCCAGGTGTCGTTATCTGGAAGTTGAGTCACGTCAACTGGACTGCTTTCTAGTTGGACTGAAACATTTCACTACTCATCTGAGCAGCTTCTTCAGTTCTTAAGGTGATAATAATAATCAGGTATTCCTTAAATCTTTTGAGTTTGGTTCAAAATAACAAAAAAAAAAAAAACCTCAATTAAGACTTTTGTGTTTGTCCTTTATACTGATGTGTTATTTACAGAAAGCTTTACACTTTGGCTTTATTTAAGTAAAGTATAAACGGTGGCTTAGTGGTTAGCACGTTTGCCTCACACCTCCAGTGTTGGGGGTTTGATTCCCGCTTCTGCCGTTTGTGTGGAGTTTGCATGTTCTCCCCGTGCCTCTGGGGTTTCCTCCGGGTGCTCCGGTTTCCTCCCCCGGTCATCTCTAAACTGTACGTGATTGTGTGAGTGAATGAGAGAGTATGTGTGCCCTGCGATGGGTTGGCACTCCATCCAGGGTGTATCCTGCCTTGATGCCCAATGACGCCTGAGATAGGCACAGGCTCCCCGTGACCCGAGAATAGATCGGATAAGCGGTACAGACAATGTAATGGAAGGGAGTTTCATATAGTGCTTCTGTTTCTTTCAGTTTTATTCTGTTTTCTTTTCACCTCTCTATATCTCCCCTAGATACCGGATCATATTCATCGGGCTTTAGCTTAATAAGAAAAATATCTGAAAAAATCTTACTAGGAAGATCAGTTTAGCTGCTCTGTGTGTCTGGACATCCTGAAAGAACCAGTGACTATTCCTTGTGGACACAGTTACTGCATGAGGTGTATTAATAACTTCTGGTCTGGGTTGGATCAGAACTCCGTCTATAGCTGTCCTCAGTGCAGGGAGACGTTTTCTTCAAGGCCTGCCCTGAAGAAGAACACACTTTTAGCTGAAGTGATGGAGAAAATGAAGAACGCTTCAGATCAGGCCAGCACTTCTAATCAAATCAACTTGACGTGTGTGAAGTTGGAATGTGACTTCTGCATCGGAAACAAAAATAAAGCCGACAAGTTCTGTTTGCAGTGTTTAGCTGCCTTCTGTGAGCTTCACCTCCAGCCTCACTATGAATCTCCTGCATTTGCGAAGCACAAACTCGTCCCAGCATCTGCTCAGATGAAGAAGAACATCTGCTCTCATCATGGCAAGCTTCTGGATATTTACTGTTGTGACGATCAACAGTGTATCTGTTACCTTTGCATGGTGGAGAGTCATAATAAGCACAACACATTGTCTGTGGAATCTGTGAGGATCAAAAATCAGGTAAATTGACTTGATATCTCATATGAACTGTTCAACATATTGTATATTAGGTTTTCAGTCTCTGACGTCCCAAGCACTAAACGTCCCAAGCACTACACGTTTAAGGTTTCAGAACTCACATGATATTAAACTTGAGCTGTGTTTGAACCTGTTTCAAGGTTTCTGGTCCTTTTCTGTACCACTTTTTGTCTTTGGTGTAGTAACATCAACTGCATACTTTTTGTACCTTTAACATGTATCTTTGATATGGAAACTTGGATATATAGTAGTGTGTTATGTACATCTCCCACCTCTTTAAAAAACTGACAATACCCAATCCCACTTCCTCAACCCCCTACATAAACCCACCCACATTCCCACCTGCCCAGGCCAACTACCACCCACCATTAACATATGTTACTCCAGTAACATATGGCACCTAAGAAACACTTGAAAGAATTTTCACTTGTTTGCATAGATAAGGTCATAAACACCCATGATTAATTAGGTTGGATTGGCAGGGGAGAGATATAGTATTGCGATCCCTCCCACCCAAATTTGCTCCTTTGGCGCACTCGGGATTTTATTCTCAAAGATCCTTCATTGTTAGTGCCCTTGATGCTTCATGTAAGTGAATGTGGACTGACTTTTCCAGAATTCCTTGGAAAGGACAAAGATAAAGTGCCAACAGATGATTGATCAAAGAGAAGAAGGACTAACGGAGATAAACAGAGTTAAGATGTCTTTTATGGTGAGAACTGACTGATGTTGCTGACTACTACTACTGCTGCTTTCAATGTTTTGGGAACTATATTCTGCAAAGTTGTAAAAATACACAGCATGTATTAGGGAGAGACAGACAGATACACAGATATATATATACACTTTATCAATCCCATGACAGAAACCTTAAATATAGAATATAATAAGTTAAGAAAACATTGGAGATAGGTCTGAATTAATCTCCCCAAAAATATTTACCACCAACTTGGTTCATTATTACTAGTGTCATTTTACGCATAAAACTTCAAAATTTCATTTGATTGATATTGATACTAAGAGGGATCTGTACTACATCAGATCCTGTTCATCCTTTATGTACCAGAAGGACCCTATGCTCTGGAGACTGGGTCAAAGATGATAAAACCTTTACCGCTGTGACTCCTTTCTGTCTTTTTAGTGTTTTGCTCAGGCAGCAGAGGAGGACAGTGAGAGGATTTTCACCGAGCTGATCGATTCCATGAAGAGAAGATGTTCAGAGGTGAGAGAGCTGATCAGAGCTCAAACAAAGGCTGAGCTGAGTCGAGCTGAAGACCTTCGTCAGCATCTGGATCGTGAGCTCAAAGAACTGAGTGCAAGAATGGCTGAAATAGAACAGCTTTTAGCTACTAACGATCACGTCGATTTTATCAGGGTAACATTCTACACTGTTTGGCTACACAACCAAACTCTTGTCCATTTTTCTTTGTCTCTATACTTACCATCAGTTTATTCTACAGAAATGCAACTCTGTCAGTGCCTTGCCTACATTTAAAGCCCTGCCTTCCACAACATGCCAACTTGATGAGTCTTCTAAAAACATTTCCATGGCTGTGCTCAAGGAACACTTAGATGATGTCTGTCAACAAGAAGTAGCAAGAATAGCACGAGAAGGTTTGTAGTATTTTGAGTGCCAAATATCAGTGAATGTTAGATCTAATTAGGACACATTTTCGATAACAATGCACACACTCCTAAACAGGATCATGCTTGTTAAATACACCAAAACATCAACATCATCAAACATACTTATATTGCCAAAAGTTTTGGGACACCCCTCCAAATCATTGAATTCAGGGGTTTGGCTTGGCCCCTTAGTTCCAGTGAAAGGAACTCTTAATGCTTCAGCATACCAAGACATTTTGGACAATTTCATGCTCCTAACTTTATGGGAACAGTTTGGGGATGACCTCTTCCTGTTCCTGTGCACACCAGTGCACAAAGCAAGCTCCATAAAGACCTGGATGAGCGAGTTTGGTGTGGAGGAACTTGACTGCCCTGAACAGAGTCCTGACCTCAACCTGATAGAACACCTTTGGGATGAATTAGAGTGGAGACTGTGAGCCAGGCCTTCTCGTCCAACATCAGTGCCTGACCTCAGAAATGGGCTTCTAGAAGAATGGTCAGAAATTCCCATGAACACACTCCTACACCTTGTGGAAAGACTTCTCAGAAGAGTTATAGCTGCAAAGGGTGGGCCAACTCCATATTACATTCATTTGCATGTAAAAGCAGACATCCCAAAACATTTGGCAATATAGTGTGGCATTGCGATATCAGACAAGAATGGATAAGGTTGAGACAGAGAATGTTAGACCGCTTCATCTCACAACAACCACTCTCATAAAAAAGGGCACTAAGCAATAGCCTGCCTTGTCACTGAGGTGGTCCCCTTATTAGTTGGACCATTAATGTGTATCTTTCTTGTGGTATCGTGGAAATATTGTACCTTGCTTTAGGATAAATGGGATTTTTTTATGGTCTATTATTACATTTTATAAATTGGCCATTGTTTAATGAACACAATGGCAGACAGATCCAGATTATAAGGCAATATCCAAATATTAAAAACTCTTTTAAAGTGTGTGTGGTTGAATAAGTAGAAGCTCAGTGACCATGAGAGAGGCAGTGTGTTTGTGTTTTCTGTGTTGGGCATGTTTGTAGGCCGTGGTGCTTACTGGTAGTCTCTGGACTGCAGTGACCTGACGGCTATATTATTACAGTTTGTCATATAACCGAACAAACATACAAGCATAATGTAGGTGAATGGTTTAACAATGTTCTTATGTTGTTATTGTTTTTTTTTTTCTAGTTATGAACATCCATGCTATGGAACCTTCAGAGCCCAAAACCCGAAAGGATCTTTTGCGCTGTTAGTCAAAAGCAATGAAATAACAGCAATAAAAATGTTATCAACTTTTAGAGCATAAGAAGGCTATGTCTAACTATGTACTTTTGTTTTTGAATTTTCAATCAGATTTTTGTGATCTTCATCTGGATCCAAACACCGTGCACAGAAACCTTTATCTATCTGAAGGGGACAAAAAAGTGACCCGAGTTCTTGAAGCATATCCGTATCCTGATCATCCTGAAAGATTTGATGGCTTTCCATACGTCTTATGTAAAGAGGATCTTTATGGTTGTTGTTACTGGGAAGCTGATTGCAGGGGAAATGATTGGTCCATAGCAATGTCATACAAAGGCATCATGCGTAAAGGAGACCATGAGGAGTGTAGGTTTGGGTATAATGCTCTGTCCTGGAGATTGACTGTCAATCAGGTGAGGTGTTCTGTTAGACACAACAAAATCGCGATGCGTGCTCGTCAGGCTGACTCGACAATCATCGGTGTATATTTGGACCACTGTGCAGGAACTCTGTCCTTCTATAGTGTCTCTGACCAAATGATCCTCCTTTCTAAAGTCCAGACAACATTCACTGAGCCAGTCTATGCAGGGTTTAGACCTGGGCCAGGTTCAGTTATCAGAATTCTGCAAGTGAACAAAGAGTAAAAACACTGAAAAACATATGTTTTTGTTGAGATAAAATTATGTTGAGATAAAGTCATTCATTTGTTCATGGTTTTAAGTTAATGCTTTCTTCTGGTCAGGGTTACGTTGAATATGATGAACGAATACACCCTGAATGGCACCACACACACACACACACACACACACACACACACACACACACACACACACACACACACACACACACACACACACACACACACACACACACAGGCCATTTATAGTAGTCAATCCTCCTCCTGGCATGTTTTTTAGGAATTTGGAGGAACCCAGAGAACCAGGAGGAAACACACAAACATGGAGAGAACATGCACAGACACTCCACATAGACAGTAATCTCAGCTCAAGATCTCAGGATCAAACCAAGACTGTTGGAGATACTGCTGCGTAAGCATGATGCTTGGGATTCTTGTTTGGACCTGAATTATCAGATTGATTAAATCATTCCAATTACAATTTAGTACATTTTCTAGACCACGAACTTTACATATACTTTACATTATCTGTCACACGAAGCCGTGAGTGACATAAATTATGAGGTCATAATTTAAATGTAATATTTTGGTAGAAAATCTAATGTACACAAATTTCCCTTTACATCATATGAAATTAATCAGTGATTTTTTTGTATCGCTCTATGAGACTAATCTGCTAGACAAATAATTGATTAGTAATTAATAATCAATTTTTTGTAAATACATATCAATGCAAATTTGATATCTTAAAAATGTACTCTTGTTAAAAGCAGTTTGATAGAATATGTAATCATATTTTAATAAAAATGATTTTGCCAAAAACTATGTGGAGTCTATATTTATTCACATTTCCTCTGTTGGGGTGTTTAGCTAAGGTGGAGGGGAAAATACCAAATTGCAGCAAGTGATGGCAACTTTTGCCATATTACAGCATCACAATATTACAGCATGATGAAGTTTTGTTTACGTTTACTGATTACATGACGTCATACTAAACCACATCAAATCTGTGTGACATCAGTGAAGAGCTGGTATAGATATTTAGATAAATATGACAACTAGATGGCAGCATTACAGTAGCATCGATACAAGCTGAGCCAATTTAGTTGTGCTGAGACTTGGGGACATCTTGTGGTGGCATCTTGTAAGGGTTAATTAGGGTTGCCACTTGGCAGATAGGTTTAAAAGCTTCCACACAATCACTGCAGCTTATTCCCACTACCAGCCCTGGGCCAGGACGCCACTTAAGAAGGCTCTCCAAGTAAAAATGTAATTAAATTAAGCAAGATATTTCCTTTCTTTTTTTTTCGACTCAGTTGGTATAAACCCAAAAAATAATCTCCAAATTAATCCATATAGCAGCTGAAGTATGAGGACTGACACAAGCCACCATGGCTACTAAAAATGCTATTGGAAATATAGTAAATAAGTAAATTAATATAGCAGTAGCTGCACTCTCATTACAAACAGAAGCTAAGGAGTAAACAAAGGAAGCAAGGAGTTACAGTTAGATATAGGATGCACGCTCCCTCCTTGTTTCTTATTATTACTTCACATACTGTGTACAGGGGAATTGGTAGCTCAGTGGTAGGTTTCTCGCCTATCATGCGGAAGGCCCGGGTTCGATTCCCAGCCACTGGATGCAGTGCTGGTCCCAAGCCCGGAAAAATGGGAGGGTTGCGTCAGGAAGGGCATCTGGCGTAAAACATTTACCAAGTTGTTGTGCGGACCAGTCGGTCTGCTGTGGTGACCCCGAACAGGGAACAGCCGAAAGCAACTCACATACTGTGTACGGTGTGCTTGTGTACTATGAGAAATAATTATTCCAAGCTGTAAGTTTCCTTGTTGCTGGGTGGAACCATCAAGAGTACAGATACCTTTACTATGTATCTTTTACCTGGAAAAGTGCAGATGGTGTAGCTTGATTCAGCTTTTAAATTAAAGTGGTACATTTAGTGCCACTTAATGGTTTAATAAATAAAACAAGACAGGAAAGATGTACTCTTTATGGCACCACACCAGTCCTGAGGAAAAGTAGTTTTCTCAGAGCATAATCATGATTTGACTAGTTATTTCAACTGAATTGGTTTAATTCAAACCTCCATAACTCCAAAACATGTAGTCTGTAATCATCTCAACTCATCCAAGTGTGTTTTGTTGATGGTCTGTTGGTAGAAGGTTAGCAATAAAAAGGCCTATGTCTCCTTTAAAAAAAGGCCTAGTATTGAGCACATTTTTAGTAGCTGGATTATATTTCTATAAACAGACATCTGTACCACTCATGTGTTGTGTGTATTAACAACAGAGTAGATTGTATGGCAGTTATATGATAGTGTCACTATACACCGATCAGGCATAACATTATGAGCAGTGACAGGTGAAGTGAATAACACTGATTATCTCCTCATCATGGCACCTGTTAGTGGGTGGGATATATTAGGCAGCAAGTGAACATTTTGTCTTCAAAGTTGATGTGTTAGAAAATGGGCAAGTGTAAGGATTTGAGCGAGTTTGACAAGGACCAAATTGTGATGGCTAGATGAATGGATCAGAGCATCTCCAAAACTGCAGCTCTTGTGGGGTGTTCCCGGTCTGCAGTGGTCAGTATCTATCAAAAGTGGTCCAACAAAGGAACAGTAGTGAACCGATGACAGGTTCATGGACAGCCAAGGCTCATTAATGTATGTAAGGGGGGGGAAGGCTGGCCCGTGTGGTCCGATCCAACAGATGAACTACTGTTGCTCAAACTGCTGAAGAAGTTAATGCTGGTTCTGATAGAAAGGTGTCAGAATACACAGTGCATGACGGGTCAGGGCTGTTTTGGCAGCAAAAGGGGGACCAACACAATATTAGACAGGTGGTCATAATGTTATGCCTGATCGATGTATAGTGTACGCAGTATAGGAAAAGATAAATACAACAATAATTTCCTCCTTCAGTTGAATCAGAGCTCCTGAACATTTGAACATTATACAGGTAAATGGTCATGTGGCACACACGTGGAAGTTCAGTGGTGAAGACATTGGACTATTGCTCGAAGGTCGTGAGTTCAAATCCTACCACTGCCGAGCTGCCACGACTAGGCCCTTACCCATTACTGCAATTGTAGAAAGAAGATAAATCTCACTTGCTTTGGATAAAGGTGTCTGCTAAATGCTGTAAATATAATAGCTTTTGAACTGTGAGCTCATAAAAGTTAAGATTGACGGTTGTTACCCTTGACAAATGTAGTCTTGCAATATTTTTGGTGTGCAGTTTCTGCTGACCGTAAATTCCCATCGTTCTGAATATGCTACTACGAATAATCATGTACTGTATGTACAGTAAGGGTGAAAAAAACATTTTGGTGAATTACAGTAATTGTCTTCTATGAATAATTGTGTACTGTATGTACAGTAAGGGTGATATTGGCAAAAATTCACCTGTAGGAAGTCAGTCTTGTAACTACAAATGTACTACAACCTTTGGAACATGACTAACCCCATTTTGATGAATTTCTGTATTTTTTTTTCTTTAAAAATATTTGTGTATTGTACATACATTAGGGGAGGTATTGTCCAAGGTGAAATATTTGCTAAATATTTTCAGTCAGTTTGCCCACAAGCCATTTACTATGGCTTTGTAAACATTCATTCATTGTCTACTGCTTATCCGATCTATGCTCAGGTCACAGGGAGCCTGTGCCTATCTCAGGCATCATTGGGCATCAAGGCAGGATACACCCTGGACGTGTGTGTGTGCCATCGCAGGGCACACACTATGGACAATTTAGAGATGCCAATCAACCTCCAATGCATGTCTTTGGACCGGGGGAGTTAACCAGAGTACCCAGAGGAAACCCCGGCACGGGGAGAACATGCAAACTCCACACACACGGTGGAGGCGGGAATCAAACCCCCAACCCTGGAGGTGTGAGGCAAACGTGCTAACCACTAAGCCACTGTTACCACTTCGTAAACATAATTTGTATTAGTTATTGGACTTCGTTTTTTTTTCTGAGAGGTAAATTTGCAGACGGTTCCTATAGCAGCCTAGGAGATATATCTGGAGAATTGAACCTAAAACTAACTTTACTGCGCTTACTCACCCATGGTCTGTCCGCATAACAGTGACGCAACACGGAAGACGATAGTTTCTGGAAAAACTTACCTGTCATGTCTCAGACCAGGTAAGAGTCATTTTGTCTGTTTCTGTCACATTAATTTGAATAGTGTCTTTTATATTAGGATATTCAGGAATGTCCATTCAGGATGTTGTCGGTATTATAATTTCTATCGAAAACTGTTGTATGAATTTAGAAAAGAATAAAAAATAAAGAAATTTTCACTAGAACTCTCATTTGTTTGGAACCCACTGTGTGTGTATGCTTCTATTTTCCTCTTTCTTTTCCTCTTTCTTTCTTTCTTTCTTTCTTTCTTTCTTTCTTTCTTTCTTTCTTTCTTTCTTTCTTTCTTTCTTTCTTTCTTTCTCAAGCAAAATAGCATGTTTCTTTTGACAGCATGATCACTTTTCTAAGGATAGGATATAACCAATTGTTATGTTCTTTTACTATTGCTTCTTCCTTTTAGTTGGTGTCCTGATCCACAACTCCCGGTCCAATTGTTCAACTTTGCTCTGTGTGTCTGGACGTCCTGAAAGAACCAGTGACTATTCCTTGTGGACACAGTTACTGCATGAGGTGTATTAATAACTTCTGGTCTGGGTTGGATCAGAACGCTGTCTATAGCTGTCCTCAGTGCAGGGAGACGTTTTCTTCAAGGCCTGCCCTGAAGAAGAACACACTTTTAGCTGAAGTGATGGAGAAAATGAAGAACGCTTCAGATCAGGCCAACACTTCTAATCAGAACACTGCAGAGTCCATAAGATTGGAGTGTGACGTCTGTATAGGTGAAAAAAAAAAACAGCCAACAAGTTCTGTTTGCAGTGTTTGCCTCCTACTGTGAGCTTCACCTCCAGCCTCACTACGAATCACCTGTGTTCATGAAGCACAAACTAGTCTCAGCATCTTCACAGTTGCAGAAGAACATCTGCTTGCATCATGGCAAGCTGTGGATGTTTACTGTTGTGATGACCAACAGTGTATCTGTTACCTGTGCATTGTTGAGCGTCATAAAGGCCACAAATTGTCATCTGTGGAATCTGAGAGTGTCAAAAGTCAGGTAATTGCTTACTTTTCTGTATCACATTACTAATCTCTGTTACAGGGATCTCAAGCACTACACATAATAATCTTTAGCTAACAGATACTTTAACTAAAATACATAATAATATTGTTAAAATTTTGTTTTGATTCATTAAATGGAATGCAGCATGGTTTTATAAATGTCCCTTGCCTTACTAAAGCCTTACTAGAACATTCCAGCATGCCTTCAGTCTTTTCAAGTTCCCCACATCTCGTTCCACTGCTGCATTTCTTGTACTGACTTCCTAAAACATGGCCATATTAGAAATGGCCTGGCTTTGTCAAATGGTTGAATGACTTGATACTGGATGTCAAATAGTGGAATGAACTTCAGTGGTGGAATGAACTGAATGCTTTTGAGCTTCTTGGTATCTTTAGGCTCTTTAGATAATTTGCACTGGCACAGGAATCTGTTTTTCAAGTTGACAACAAAGCATTTCTGTACTGGACTGCACTGCTGTTACAATATTGTATCTGTCAAGCACTGAAACAGGTGCATCAGAGCAGGGATAATATAGACGAATGGATGCATTTTATTTAATTTTTGTAATTGAATGTAGGTTGACTTTTCCAGGATGCCTTGGAAAACAAAAAGATAGAATGTCTACAGATGATTGCTCAAAGAGAAGAAGGCCTAACCGAGCTGACTAAGGCTGTGATGGTGAGTATTGATCATAGTCACACTATTTCAACTGCGTTTTAATGGTTTGTCAGCTCAATTCTGTAGTAGTCTTAAGGTAGACAGCTGCTATCAGAGGAAAGTTGGAAGGTGATCATGACAGAAAGTTGAATAATTCATTAGATGAGACATGTCCTCCTCACACATGGCTTCCCACACAAAATCTGATTGCACTAAAACAGCTTATTTAACTCATGCACATAGATTTTTAAACAAAGAAGCCTTTATTTGTAACATATGCATTACAGCATTGCGAATTCCCCACCCCACATATTCAAGCTTGTAAGGATGTTGGGGTCAGAGTGCAAATTCAGCCATGACATGGCAGCACTGGAGCAGAGAGGGTCAAGGGCTTTGCTCAAGGGCTCAACAGCATCATCTCTGCTCTAGTAATGCTTCTAATATAAACTCTGATGCAGAAAGGGCTTTACCTCTTTGTCCCTGTCCTCTCAGAGTTTTGTACAGGCAGCACAAGAGGACAATGAGAGGATTTTCACTGAGCTGATGAACTCCATGAAGAGAAGATGCTCAGAGGTGAACGCACCGATCAGAGCTCAAGAGAAGGCTGAACTGAGACGAACTGAAAAACTTCGCCAGCAGCTGGATCGTGAGCTCAAAGAGCTGAGGGCAAGAATTCCAGAAATACAACAGGTTTTATCTACAAATGATCACGTCAATTTCATCAGGGTAACACACAACACTGTTCGACTAAACAAACAGACTCTTGTTCAATCTCTGCATCTCTAATACCTTTTTTTTTCTCTCTCTCTGTAGAAATACCCATCTTTCTGTGCCATGCCCATGTATAAAGACTTGCCTACTATAACCTGTGTGACTTGTGATACTTCTGGAATCCTCTCAATTTCTGGGGTCAAAAAACACCTTGAGGATATTTGTGCACAGGAAGTAGCAAGGATATCAAAACAAGGTTTGAATACAGTATTTCAGGAGCTTAACACTGGCTTCCTTACAGCTTTTACTTTAAAAGTAGAAAGAATTTTATAGTGTATATGATACATGAATGTATTTCATGTAAACAATGGAGGTACATTAGAAATCTGATAAAAAGATATATGTCTATAGTTGCTCTAAAATATATTTGGACACTTAAGCCACACTTACAATTGCATGAATAAAACTGCATTAAAAAAACGTCAAAGCATGAATATATAGTGGCTTTAGTGTGTTAGTTTTGTTATTTAGTCTCTCTGTTTTGTAGAATGTCTTAACAGTGTCTGTGTATGGAATCAACCACTTTCTGTAAACGTTGTGGTAGAAGATTCCTCCCAGTTTCAATCGCAAAACTATTAGTTTATTCACACTATCAACAATTTCTTCTTCGTTGCATCCCATAGATGCTTTGCAAGGCTTAGGTGAAGGCTTCTGAGACAATTCTGAGATCAGTATGCCATCAATGACCTCAAACTCACCAACACCACTGTATACAAACAGCCCCAGTCCCATCTGTGCTGTATAGTACCCTTAGTGCAGTTTGATTGGAATTCTTCCCCTGGTCTGAATACTTATGCAGGCCAAGTATGGTTTAAGTGTCCAAATACTTGCCACTGTAGGTGCATATGTGTTTGATGTGCTGTTTCTTTTCAGTTATGCACATCTATGTTGTGGAGCATTCAGAGCCGGAGACCAGAGAAAACTTTTTGCAATGTGAATCAAATGTAAACTTTAGTTTTAACATAACAACACAGAAATAACAGAAATAACTATGCTTATCATAACAAAACAAAAGCCCTGTAGGGTAAAGTAAAGTATTTGGCCGTCAGAACTATATTTTTCAGAGGATCTAACTGGCTTCTAGCATGTTACACAGGCTCTGACCAGCAGAGGGAGAATTTTTTATTTTTTTTGCCTCAACCTTCACAGAAGCTAGATACCTTATTACTCTTTAACTTGAATAGAAACAAAAAAAAAACCCCAAAATGAATAGAGCATAAGCGTGAAATACATAGAGCATATTTTAAAAATACTAAATACAAAATTTAGGCTATGCATTTTTACTTTCATTGGTTCCTGACTTTTCAGACACCCTGCAGATCAGGGGTCAGCTACTGGACCATTGTGGAAAAAATATTTACTCGAGAACATACTTTCATTATTTGTCACACTATCCTCCATGGCTTTTGTGTGATAATGAATTAATTGTAAGAGCAAATATCATGTGTTACTCATGTGTGTGTTTCTGTGATCTTCATGTGGATCCAAACACCATCAATGACAGCCTTTGTCTGTCTGAAGGAAAAAAACAACAGAAAAGTGTCCTAGACTCCTTCATCTGATCAATATGCTGATCATCCTGAGAGATTTGATTTCTTTGCAAATTTCTTATGTAAAGAGGGTGTTTATGGTCGTTGCTACTGGGAAGCTGATTGCAGTGGATCTAGTTGGTCCGTGGCAGTTTCATACAAAAGCATCATGCGTAAAGAAGCCACTGATGAGAGTAGATTTGGGTATAATGCTAAATCCTGGAGATTATCCCACTCTAACCAGCGATACTATTTCAGACATAACCACACTGAAGTCAATCTTCATCAGTTCAAGTTGAAAACTATTGGTGTGTACGTGAACCACAGCGCAGGAACTCTGTCCTTGTATAGTGTCTCTGACCAGATGATCCTCCTCCATAAAGTCCACACAACTTTTACTGAGCCACTCTATGCAGGGTTTGGAGTCGGACCTCACTCATATGTACGAATTCTGAAAGAAAATCTGAAAAAATGTGAAAATTCAGAAACTATAACATTGTACTAAAAATACAACTCACTAACTAGAAGAAGGCTAAGTGGAATTAATAGTAAAAATAATCAAATGAAACAAACAAAAAAGACTTATTTTTAATCCTAGTGCTTATTCAAAATCATTACATTTAGATTTTTATAAGTAAGAAGCAGTACCGTACCCTATACCCTAATATTCTAATTTTATTTTCAGTCACTGTATAAACCCAAACATAATTTTTATGTCACATGAATGTGTTCACGGGGGGCACGCTGGCTTGGTGGTTAGCACGTTTGCCTCACACCTCCAGGGTTGTGGGTTCGATTCTCGCCTCCGTCGTGTGTGGAGTTTGCATGTTCTCCCCGTGCCTCAGGGGTTTCCTCCGGGTACTCCGGTTTCCTCCCCCAGTCCAAAGACATGCATTGTAGGTTGATTGGCATCTCTAAATTGTCTGTTGTGTGTGTGTGTGTGTGTGTGTGTGTGTGTGTGTGTGTGTGTGTGTGTCATGTGATGAGTTGGCACTCCGTCCAGGGTGTATCCTGCCTTGATGCCCAATGATGCCTGAGATAGGCACAGGCTCCCCGTGACCCGAGAATAGTTCGGATAAGCGGTAGACAATGAATGAATGTATTCACTTAATCACACTAGTTTCTGTCAGGGTACTTCAAGTAGTAATTTAGTCTAGCTAGTGGATTTTTAAAAAAATTTCTCATTAGTCTCAAATAAGACATAAATAGAGCATCAAATAAATGTAAAATCGCTAATGTAATCATTTGAGAGCTACACCAAAGATAACAAGCTACTTATATTTGTAGACGAAGTCTGCTGAGGTTCGTCTGCCATTTTGTTCAAGGTGAAAGGCTTCAGAAAATATGACATCATTTTCAGTATGGCAACATGATGAAATTCAACTTTCCCTTTCGTTTTTTGTGGTGCATTGTGGGATTTTTATGGAGCACCTTTTTTCCAATGCACTGAAAAGATTTTGCAATTGAAACAGCCCTTAAAATGACTGACTCCCTGATCAGTGCCCTGACCCCTGACCTAGAGAGCTGATTGAGATGCTCCCAATGCTTTCATTAACGTAAATAATATATATATATATATGTTGAAGGTTCTTTTGTTATAAACTTTGGAATGTAATGCGTGTCTCAATTAAATAAACCTCAATTAAGATATTAATGTAATGACTGTAATTAATGTAAGTAGCTTTAAAAAAAAAAAAAAAAAAAAAATATATATATATATATATATATATATATATATATATATTTACATTTTTATATATTTTTTATATATATTTTTATATTTATTTATATATATATATATATATATATATATATATATTGTGCACAGCATGGCAGTTTAGAAGAAAATTTTAACTATCCATGCAGGCCACATTTAGGATGTGTATGTGTTAGTTTGTGTGGGACTAGTTATTTTCTTATTTTCTTATTTTGGACTAATCTAATTATGAACATGGTGCACAGAACATTTTGGCCCTATGGGTAGTTTAATTTGTTCACATTGGAGCACTACCCCATATCAGTAAATAATATTGAAATGCAAAATAATCTTTAAAGAATCCTATACTGTTGCATGTAAATGCGTTTGACTTTAATTAAGAAAATATGAATACACCATACATACAGTGTGCATTAATATGTTAGTAGAGAAGAAAATCTGTTACAGAGATTTTTAGTATTTCATCAGTGAACCTATGAGCCAATTAATTAATTGGCTTTTACTATTATGAATAGCACCCAAATTAGGTCACTCTTATAATTTACAGCAGTTATAAGGCTTTATAATTGTGGCCCCATGTTATAATACATGGCCACAAGTATGTGACACCTGAGCATCAGACACATGCGTTCTTTTTGAACATCCATTCCATCCTCTAGGAAGGCTTTCCACTAGGTCATTATTGATGTCAGTCGGTCAAGAAGCTTTTACTGTCATTTCGACCATATACAGCTGATGCATTAGTGAAATAATACAACGTTTCTCCAGGTCCGTGGTGCTACAAAGACACAGCACCACATAAGACAACTAAGAGTTAAAAAGTAAATTAACCTATCCACATCAGGTCAGGTCAGGTACCGATGTCAGGCATGGATAGCTGTCTTGGCAAGCCGTGTGTTCATGGGGTTTGCTTTGTGCACAGGGGCATTGTCATGTTGGATTTGGGCTCTAAGTGCCATTGGGAAAATCATAATATTACAGTTTACATAGTGAAACTTTGTATAAACTTTGCAACAGTTTTGGGAAAGTCTACATAATGGTATGATAGTCTAGTGCCCACAAACATTTGGTTATATAGTGTATCTAACAAGCTAGTGCAACTGAACACAAAGACTTTAATTTTCTCGAATAAAGACTGCATAACACCGGCTGGCTCGGAGAGCGGGTGTTCATGGGAAGTGTAGTTTTCCATCTGCGGCGAAACTACAATGCAATATGGAAAACACGAACTATTGTTTTGGAACCAGTCAGAAAATATCAGACACATAACTTATATTTTCTTGATATTATATAGAATCCGAAAGCATATAAAAACATAAATCGCTCAAACAAACAAAAGAATAACAACAACAATAATAAATGAACTGATTTAAAAAAAAAAAAAAAAAAAAAAAAAAACCCAGAAGAATCACTTCCGGCTCGGCAGTGACGTCACTGCCTAAGCCCTCTATAACAAAGCCGTATTCGCTGTTTCCCTTTCGGACGCTTTTAACGCGTAAAGCGATTATAAACAGCAGCTTATCGGCACTTCACAGACACTCTCAGCTTAAACAGGTAGTTATTATGTCGATACGAGTGATTAAAAGTTGTTTTGTGTCATTGGTTATTTCACCTGCGAGAGAAAAGTTGTAATCCCCGATTTATGAGTAGCTACAACGTGGCCAGTTTGTTTGTGTTTGTTGTTCCTTTGTAAAGAAATCTGTCGTGTTTCGCCTTTCTACAAGGTTTCTGATGCAAATTTAGATGTTTACTAACTTAATAGATGGCTGTCAGTTTGTTTGCTTTGGTGTTTAACTCAGAAACACTTGCAGTATCGATTAGAAAGGTTTATCTTACACCTCACTCTGTTACACTGATGTTTTTAAAGTAACACAGTTACAGGAAATGTGTTATTGTGTTAATTACATCGTCATAACATGCTTATAAAAATGTATTAGATGTATTAACTTTGAAGCTCATCCTATTCCTGAGTGTTTTTATTACCTTTTTACTTGGAAGCTCCAAAATGCACTCAAAAGAAAAGTAGAAAGTTCTTCTTTTCATATTTATAGCTTTCTTAAAATTAAATGTCATCATTTTATGAGCAAATCTTATCATTCTTCTTAAACATAATTATAAAGTCCTTTTTCTTGAAATCACAAAAGATTCATTTCCCTCACACACAAGGTTTAGGCTGTTACCCAAATTTCGACACGTCCTACCAAATCTCTGTCAACTACTGTATGCTTTTGTTGAACGTCACTGCAATGACAAAGGCATTTTAGTGAGAGATCTATCTGAATTTTTTTTTTTTTTCTGATTTTTTCTTTCTGTTATGACGGCACCTTTTTTGCCAAGTAGGAAGTGGCAGACTGTTGCGGTCAGAAATGAGCATTGTCTTATTTATTTGTTGTGTTTTGGTGTGAATGCTAAACAGGTATGAATTTCAGCCCTGGATTATTTGCTGATGCATCACTGCAGAACAAAGCTGGCAGTTTAGGAGAAAGTCTGAGGCATGTTTCATGTCTGCATGTTTTAACGAGCTGGGAAACACTTAAAGTTCTTAAGTTGTCTTTCATTACATTCATCTTTCATTTCTTATGTGTCCGAAAGCATATGGTCTCCCACCACACCAGTTATGATTAACTGGAAATCTTTTAGTGATGACCAAATGCCCATATCTGAGCTCTAGTTTTAATAAACGCTTCACATTGGCACTGGTGCACTGTAACTGGTCATCCTTTATCCTGGCATTTAATGTTAAGTGTGTTCACAGCCTTAAAATATCATCTGGTATGCAAATGTAAAATCTTATTTGATCTCAGTTCAGTGTGTTAGGCCAATATTTGTGTGGTGTATTCTTGAAAAATAATTTCTGCTCAGCTTTTCTTTGTTCGTGTGTGTAAATTGTCCTTAAATGACTCCACAGTTGGCTTTACATTAGGGGTTCACAATCTTTAGACCCAATTCCAAAAGCTCTCACAAAATTCTCACTATAATTCCCCCCAATAAAATAAAACCTTTACCAGGTCCAACAGCTTGCACAACAAACCTGACCTTATCAGTCTATATAGACAAACAGATTTTGACAATCGGAATACAGCCAGTTTTCTGACGGATTCACTTGTACACCAAAGTGACATGTATTTCTGTGTGAACAGAATTTATGGCATCTTAAATGATGTGCAACGGAGTCTGAGCAGTAGATCTGACCGATTAAACCAAGAGATCCGAGCTGATTAAACCAGCTGATGTTCTGCTTCCATTGACATATTTGCATTGATGAAATTTGCACTGATAAAAGGGACATTTCCTATGGAATGCTGAAAAGGCTGTCAGTAGGAAATATGAGGCCTTCTAGGGGGCGCTCGCTTGGCTAGAGGGTTTTTTTGGCTAGAAGGTGCTTGCTTGACTGCTTGACCAAGGGGCACTTGCTTGGCTACAGGCTTATTCCTCTAAATCCAGAGCTATCCTTACTCCGTTTGAGTATCCGTGTCTGCTTCCCACCCAACCAACGAGGAGCTTTTTTGTAAGTTTTGGGTACTTTCTTATACATGTGATCTAAAACTGAAACAGTGGCTAAAATGGAGGCGTTTTACAGTCATTTTTATTCATCTTAGTGTACGGACACAACTGACCAAACTGCTGTTTCAGATTCTTGTTTTGACACAAACCACTGAAGCTTGTTGTTCTGTAGAAATGTGCCATTGGACCAGCGTGACGACATCATTCTTGAACTTTATTTTTTTAAAGAGATCAGAACATTAGTGTTTTTTTTTATTAGTTATCTTCTTGTATTTAACCCACATTCACGTTCCAAGCTTATCTGCACAATTCAATTTATTTATTTTTTTCACGGATCTGCCCAGAATCATAACCGCAAATGAACCATATTTGTTTTTAATTAGAATGTACCCTGCTTTATTTTATTTTAATTTTTTTGGCCAGTTATCCTTACGGTCTCAGTATCAGTAGGTTCCTTGCCCTTTAACTTGAATCCATTGTTCTGATATCAAGTAAATAACTAAATTAAAGTTATTTTAAAATGAAATAATTAACTAAAGCTGTGTGAATTCCAGTCTGATTGTTGTCATTCATCTAGCATTATGCTCACATAAAAAAAAAAAAAAAGGCTCTGGTCCGAGTTGGAAAGATCATATTTCTGTGTACAGGTTTTCCTGAGGGATTCAATGAGCTTCATTTCGCTCAGTCAACTATGCGCGGTGTGTAAAATGCGATGCATCCTGTCCTTCCCTGACCCCTCTATGTGTTGTGTGTAACTCTTGCCGGTACTCTATGGACTCCCACTGGCACTGGCTGTTTGCATATGATCGTTATTTGTTGCAGTAGTGCCTTGTTTTGCCGTCTGTAATGCAAATGAGGGATGAGAGAGGTTTGTGTGTAAAAGCACATCACGGAGGCCCATGGCAAAGGATATTGTCTCTACTGGAGGTAAAGTAAGGTCTGATTAGAATGTCATAACCGGCAAATCAGAATTATTATTTAGCTTTAATTGTGCTGCATTCTAACTTGTTAATAGGATAAATCTGAGTAATGTTGTAACCTTGTGTTATGAACATTTGCAACGTGGAGGTTGCGTAATCAGGTGTAACATGTTCCTCAGTGTGTTGTTTTTTCTTGCTTTGGCAGCGATTTGTATGTACATGTTTTCCAGACTCTTGGTTGTAAAGTATGCAGCGCTTGCTTCACTCTGGAAAGAACACTATCTCTTGTTATGCTGTTGATGCTCATCTTAATAGTCAAGTGTGACGTAAAGCAATGTTTTGGGCACAAAGAGCTTGACGTTTCTTCACTTTTGACATACCTCTGTTATGGGAGTGTGCTGGAAGCCTCTTTTTTCCCTTGTGTCTTGGTTTTTATTTATTTAAAAAAAAAATATATATATAGAGGTAAAGCCATGGAGGATACAAACCTCTGGCCTTACCTGTGTTTTATTACAGTCTCATATGAGAAATGTCAGTCATCTCTTACTGCTAGAACACTAGACGTATCCATCAATTACTGGGCTGGCGCAGGTCTGCCGTAGGAAAAAAAAAAACAGTAGAATAAATTCAGTTCAGTTCCAAGTAAACTTGAAATGAGCTGTGGTGCCATGCAGCGTCCAGTTCAGGATTGCTGAAATAGTTGAAAGTGGAGATTTTGGCCAAATTAGTTGTAATCCTTGGCTGTGAAAAATACTGGCCTCATCAATAATACAGTGATCTTAAGCTTTTATTTGTGGTGTGTTTTATACATATAATGCAGCTCACGTGTTCTGCAGTGGAATGAAGTCAGTATCGCTGTGATGTGATGTGATGTGATCTCTGACGTCTACATGTTTATACTCAGGCTGCAGGGTTTTGGTCATGTTGTAGCTTGTCGGTCTTTTTGGTAGCCAAGTGAATACTATCAGTCACATGAGCATGCCCGGTCAGCCAGAGGGAAGCAGGAAGTGTCCCCTTTAAACCCCAGACTCTGCTTCCTCTTCCTCTGTACCTTCCCTTCATCTTTCTTCTCTCCGGTAATGTTTTATAATGTCTGTGTGGCATGCAAAGAGATGTACTCGACACTGGGGTCAGCATGAGGATGATTCTCTCTCTCTCTCTCTCTCTCTCTCTCTTTTTGTTTGTATTAACTTAAACAGTTGTTTTTATAGAGTCTATCGTGGTCTTTTAAGGTGAACCCGTCAAACCTTTTGACAAAATAATCACAATGTCAAACTAGTAACCATAATCCTGTAGTTCTGATGGCTTGTTGGCTCAATTCCACTTAAAGCTTCAATGCAAAATCCCCTTTGTATCTTCTGACTCCAGTGTGAACACTTGTGCTTAA
The DNA here is from genome assembly GCA_033459395.1 of Hemibagrus guttatus. NCBI lineage: Eukaryota > Metazoa > Chordata > Actinopteri > Siluriformes > Bagridae > Hemibagrus > Hemibagrus guttatus. The sequence continues at coordinate 18,348,306 of JAUCMX010000011.1, forward strand.
GCTACTGACTGTGAGATCAATACGTTTCTCAACTCTGCACATCAGCACTGATTGTTCAGGCCTCAGAGGCAGGATATGAACCGTCATGTTTAGAAATATAGCTTTATTTAAAAAAAATACATTTTTTTAAATTTCTTTTCACCTCAAAAGAAGTTTTTAGGTTGAAGTGGTCCTGTTCGACCCAGCATCTCTCCACAAATTACTTGCTTTATATTTTTGACTGCGTAAACATCCCCTTCTCAGTGTCCTCACCCGACATGACGTACAAACTGTCCTTATTAAAATATCCAGGAACTGTACTTCATTTGGACTCGGTATCAGTTCCACCCTGTGGTTTTCACATGCTATTGTTAGTAATGGCTCCCAGGTATGAATAATTTACAGTTGGGGGATGCAAAACTTTCACAGCCCACACGTTTGGCTCTTCCCCGGGTTATTTGCCTTAGTGTCGATTTCAGATCCATGTCGGAGTCCAACGTTCGTTTTCAGTATTTGAGGTTAGTGGGTCTAATGCTGTGTGTGTGTGTGAGAGAGAGAGAGAGAGAGAGAGAGAGAGAGAGAGAGAGAGATTGTGTGATTGACTGAGATTGGGTCTGTGAGGGAGTAAGTAAAACATGTACTTTAAATGTGTTTATTATTATTATTATTATTATTATTTATTTATTATTATTATTTATTTATTATTATTATTGCACACACATGCTCTATAATAATAATAATAATAATAATAATAATAATAATAATAATAATTTATAATAATAATAATAATAATAATTTATAATAATAATAATAATAATAATAATAATAATTATTATTATTATTATTATTATTGCACACACATGCTCTATACTCTCACATGATCATTTTCTCAACCACTGTATCATGTTTGAGATTTTGCTCAGATTTCTGTATTGCCTAATGGAGCGCCTCAAACTCCTATACACAGCATGTAGTAGTTTTCCTTTAGTTCCTTTTCCTTTCTTTTAGTAAAAGACATAGTCACAAAGCAGCTTTACAGAAATCCAGATATAGATTAAAATCTATAACGAGAAAAATGGAGAAAGGGGGAAAAACTGAGTGGACCCCCATGGGAAGCATCCTCTCCTGGGTTACACCAGATAATCTGATTGTAATTCATTTCTGTATATTGGAACCTCGGCATATGAAAGTCCTCCCTTACGAATTTTCGCCTTAAGAATTGAAATTTTTGCAAGAAATTTGCATCAGCATGTTAAGCGAGTTTACGAATCCTACGAATTTTTGTTCAGTCAGTGAAAGCTGTTTGGAAAGAGTCAACCCACGATACCAGCGTTGCCTTCGGCATGCGTTCAAAAGCAACGTGATTTTTCGGGTGTTTTTTTGTTGACAGATCGGTGGCGTGGGTGGTCTGTTCTATTTTTAGCCCAAGCTTGCTGGCACGACTTCCTGTGAGGAGCCTTGACATGGAACACTTGGCTTGGGTCAGTTCTTTGTAAGCAGCCATACAGTGTACATACGCTTGGTACTGGTAATATTGGTAACATTTTCGGGTGGCTGAAATGGATTATCTGCATTTACATTATTTCATATGAAATAACGTTTTAAGAACTCGCCTCCAGGACGAATTAAATTCATATGCTGAGATTCCACTACATGTGTAGACTAGAGACAAACAGAACTGTGTTTTTGACATTGCAAGAAGCTTCAGGTTCATGTAGGCTGAAGAGATTTTTCAGTTAGACTTTAGACTGGTTCTGGATCAATAAGTCAAATCTGGACATGTCCTGTAGCCAGTAAACCCTGAGACAGTGACTTTAATAAAGAAGAAACGGCTCAGGCCTCGGCAGATTATCAGTGGAGATATTAAAACAAAACATTTCTCAGCGTGTAAAGTTCATACAGGCCGCATGCATCAGTACACATGGCTGCGCTCAATGATTGCACCTGCCAGCTGTTGGCACATCTGTTTATTTTTCCATCACCTTTTGTTATGTGAATACAAAATATGCTTAATCCCTAGCCGTTTAACGTGTTTGTCATTTTTCAGTTGCAGTTATGAGCTCAAAGGACCGCGTGGCTGAGTGGTGATCACAGTTAATTGGATTAATGTTGAAATTATACTTTGTACAGTTCTCCAGCTAATATACAAAATATACAAGTATAACTGGGATTAACATTCACACAGAAGCGGAGAAACGAAACTTGGGCAATGTGTGAGAGTTCAAATAGAGAGCTTGTGAAATAATACAATAGTCATATTTATTATAGTAAATAAATGCATACATACCTACATATACCATCGTGCAGTAGATCTCAGGCTTGTGTGTGTGTGTAAGCAGATGAGCGGTGGAAAGAAAGGAATATCTCAACCATTTGGTTAGAAATGAGTTGTTTTTTTTTAAATGGCAGCGATGGAAAATTTCACAGCTTTATAGCCATGTGTGAAAAGTTAGTTTTCATCTTTGACGGCTTTGCTTTGTTCAATTTCTTTTGTCATAACAGGCACCTTTCAAAACCCACCTCATCTCATACCCATGATGGAATTTAGTCCTTTCTTTTTACCAATTATAAATCTCTGTCCGTCCGCAAAAAAAATAGAAAAATATATGAACTGTGAATGGGGCAAATTTGATTTTGCAATCTGGAGTGTCTATATAGTGTACAGTGGGGCAAAAAAGTATTTAGTCAGCCACCAATTGTGCAAGTTCTCCCACTTAAAAAGATGAGAGAGGCCTGTAATTTTCATCATAGGTACACTTCAACTATGAGAGACAGAATGAGAAAAAAAAATCCAGAAAATCACATTGTCTGATTTTTAAAGAATTTATTTGCAAATTATGGTGGAAAATAAGTATTTGGTCACCTAAAAAAAAGCAAGATTTCTGGCTCTCACAGACCTGTAACTTCTTCTTTAAGAGGCTCCTCTGTCCTCCACTCGTTACCTGTATTAATGGCACCTGTTTGAACTCGTTATCAGTATAAAAGACACCTGTCCACAACCTCAAACAGTCAGACTCCAAACTCCACTATGGCCAAGACCAAAGAGCTGTCGAAGGACACCAGAAACAAAATTGTAGACCTGCACCAGGCTGGGAAGACTGAATCTGCAATAGGTAAGCAGCTTGGTGTGAAGAAATCAACTGTGGGAGCAATTATTAGAAAATGGAAGACATACAAGACCACTGATAATCTCCCTCGATCTGGAGCTCCACGCAAGATATCACCCTGTGGGGTCAAAATGATCACAAGAACGGTGAGCAAAAATCCCAGAACCACACGGGGGGACCTAGTGAATGACCTGCAGAGAGCTGGGACCAAAGTAACAAAGGCTACCATCAGTAACACACTACGCCGCCAGGGACTCAAATCCTGCAGTGCCAGACGTGTCCCCCTGCTTAAGCCAGTACATGTCCGGGCCCGTCTGAAGTTTGCTAGAGGGCATTTGGATGATCCAGAAGAGGATTGGGAGAATGTCATATGGTCAGATGAAACCAAAATAGAACTTTTTGGTAAAAACTCAACTTGTCGTGTTTGGAGGAGAAAGAATGCCGAGTTGCATCCAAAGAACACCATACCTACTGTGAAGCATGGGGGTGGAAACATCATGATTTGGGGCTGTTTTTCTGCAAAGGGACCAGGACGACTGATCCGTGTAAAGGAAAGAATGAATGGGGCCATGTATCGTGAGATTTTGAGTAAAAACCTCCTTCCATCAGCAAGGGCATTGAAGATGAAACGTGGCTGGGTCTTTCAGCATGACAATGATCCCAAACACACCGCCTGGGCAACGAAGGAGTGGCTTCGTAAGAAGCATTTCAAGGTCCTGGAGTGGCCTAGCCAGTCTCCAGATCTCAACCCCATAGAAAATCTTTGGAGGGAGTTGAAAATCCGTGTTGCCCAGCGACAGTCCCAAAACATCACTGCTCTAGAGGAGATCTGCATGGAGGAATGGGCCAAACTACCAGCAACAGTGTGTAAAAACCTTGTGGCGACTTACAGAAAATGTTTGACCTCTGTCATTGCCAACAAAGGGTATATAACAAAGTATTGAGATGAACTTTTGATATTGACCAAATACTTATTTTCCACCATAACTTGCAAATAAATTCTTTAAAAATCAGACAATGTGATTTTCTGGATTTTTTTTTCTCATTCTGTCTCTCATAGTTGAAGTGTACCTATGAGGAAAATTTATAGGACTCTCTCATCTTTTTAAGTGGGAGAACTTGCACAATTGGTGGCTGACTAAATACTTTTTTGCCCCACTGTATAACTGTTTTAAAAGTGGTCACATGTGACACATTTTAGTGCTCCAGTGACAATATATGGCACATGGAAGCTGATAAAAAGTGGGGAAAGTACTTTTCTCTGGGAATCATATATGCTTCACATTTGGTCTAATTGACTTAATAGTCAATTAGTTTTAATTTTTTTAATTAAAAAAATCTCGACTATTATCTGTAATCTTAAATGATAGGTTTCAACACAAATGTACATTTTTTAAAAATGCAACATTCATTCATTGTCTGTACCGCTTATCCGATCTATCCTCGGGTCACGGGGAGCCTGTGCGTCTCCGGCGTCATTGGGCATCAACCCATTGCAGGGCACACACACACACTCACATTCACTCACATGATCACACACTACGGACAATTTAGAGATGCCAATCAACCTACAATGCATGTCTTTGGACCGGGGGAGGAAACCAGAGTACCCGGAGGAAACCCCCGAGGCACAGGGAGAACATGCAAACTCCACACACACGGCGGAGGCGGGAATCGAACCCCCAACCCTGGAGGTGTGAGGCAAACGTGCTAACCAACGTGCCCCCCTCAAATACAACATATTATTGTATATTTTATAGACTGGGAATTTGTTAGCATGCTATTTTTGTGTTTCACTGAAATCCCTAATACAAGGTTAGTCATTTTATGCAATGTTACAAAAGCTCATTTGTAAAGAGATGGTGAAAAATGGTTGCATGATGTCTGATATTTGCACCAACGCACATCACCGTTACACCCTCTGGTGCTGAACTGCTAGACAGTGTCATGACCTCTAACCCCTTAGTTATGCAGGTGTGTATACACACGCTGGAGCTGTCTGTTAGTAATGATTTGTGATATATATATATATATATATATATATATATATTGTATATGTATATATATATATTGTGTGTATATATGTATATGTGTATATATATATATATATATATATATATATAATGTAGTATGTATGTTACACAGTGTGTGACTGTGTGTTAGTATATGTTTGTGTATGAGTATATATATATATAGTTATATAAACACATGCTGCTGAATTAATCGAGTAATGTGTGTGATATATATATATATATATATATATATATATATATATATATATATATATATATATATATATATATATATATATATATATATATATATATATTATATTTGAATCTGTTACACAGTTTGTGGGGCTTGACTGTGTGTTCTGCTTTTCTTTTTTTTTTTTGATGAGCTAATAGAAGGCTGCAACAAAAGATTTAATAAAACACATGCTGCTGAATTAATCAGTAATGTTTTGCCTCTGATCATGTATAAGAGGATGGAGGCAGTACATGGAGGGTAAGAGCTCTTGAAAGGCTCCCACACTTGAGGAGTACGTGTGTGTGATTGTCTGTCGAGTCTTCCGGTCACTTTGTATTGTGCTGTTTGGACACTTGAAAGAGAGTGACTGTAGCCATTTTAATACCTACTATGAGATTTTTTTTGAAATATAAAACTCAAAGCTCTGATACTGTCCTCTTTCCTTCTCACAGCCTCTCACCTTTTGTTGATGCTCACTTTCCCATCGCTTGCACTTTTACACCTAAGCTCTGCGTTCTGCTCTTTCCCGGCTGTACGTGTTGATCATTTCAATTATCTCTCCCCTTGTTCTTCCTCACCTGCAGGAAGCTGTGTTTTCAGGTCTTATCACTACCAGCTGATCTTCTTCTAAAGTAGTTTCATTTTAGACCTTAAGTTGAAGTTTTTAGTTCTATTAAAGGGATGTTTTGAAAATAAAGTATTTCATTATTTTTTTATTTATTTTTTTTACAAAAAGGTTTAATATTATAAATAAAATGTATTAAATATTATATTTGGTAAGAGAGCTCATTATTTAATCAAACACCTGTAGCTGATCTTGCAGAAAAGATGCAAGATGCTTGTGCTCTTGATACCTTTGGACCCTATGGGTTTTGCCTCAGGTGTTTAAAAGTGCAGCTGCTTTGCATGCGTAATTAATAAAATGCTGAATGTAAATTGCACCTTTCAGTGTTACCCATTGATACTCTTTTGCATTGCCATGCATCGTGTTGCTGCGTATATATGCATCATTCTCGTAACTAAATACCACTGAATAGAGCATGCCTTGCACTTAACTGTAGGTTGTTAAATCTCTTGCGTAATGAAGCATCATTTCACTGTGTATCTATATATCTTCTCACCTAACATCTGCTTTGTCTTGCTTCAAATGCACTGAGTGATGGTGAAAACAACTCACACAGTCCACAGCTTTAGCTCAGTCTTAGGGTTATCTGTCTTGGCATTAAGTTTTATAAGTAACTCCCTCCTTGGAGATCCACTTTGTAGAAAACCGTGAAGGAGAGTGGAGGAGTTTCCTAAGGATGAGTATTGAAAAACTTTCTTGTGTGAAGATGAACTAAATAAATTTGTTCCGTTATTAAAGCTGTTAATAATGAGACGGTTAATGTTCTGTTGTTTGCCACTTTTCTCCTCAGTCTCATGTCACTCTGCTTCTTCCTTCTTTGCTTTTTTCATTTTTGCATCTAAGCTTGCTAATGTTTTCTGATCTATTTTGGGCAGATGTATATTACATGAGGTGCTAATGATCTGAAAGGGGGTTTCTGAGATTCCTTGTCTGTTTTAAGCTGTTTTTTAGTTGCAGCTGAAGGTTTTAACTGTAGCCCTTCTAGACTCAACATAAAGTGTTTTTCAGAGTTGCTCAACATTGACCTTTTTTAGTTGCTGAAGAAAGGGTGTGTGTGTGTGTGTGCGTGTGTGTGTGTGTGTGTGTTTGGCTGAGTGTGTGTTGTGCAACAGAAGCAGCTGGGTTGAATAGTCTGGCTGGTTTTATGTGTTTTATGGGAAATTCTGTTATCTGAACTGATTTGTTGGAAGGGAGGAACTTTTGCATGACCAGGGCGATTACTGATTTGCCATACAGGGAGTGTGGGGAGGTGTACAGAACCGTGAACTCTGAAAAAAGTGTACAATCTGTTCATAGCACACTTGATGCTGTTCTGCAATTCAGGCTCTTTTTTTCTCAGAATTTATTGCACAAGGGTGCATCTTATGTTTCTACAGATCTTTAAGTGCTGACATTTCTCTTTTCTCCACAGAGGACTCTGCTGCCTTGCTTCACCACTTCCTCATATGATGGAACAGCCTTTTCTGATTGGCTGAGCCTCACCTCTTACACTAGGCCCATGAGGTAACCCCGACGGTGGTAAGTGATGCCCGTGGCAGGGCCGTGATGGGGCAGAGGGTCTCAGGCGTGGTGAAATCTGCTGAGGAGTGCGAGGGGGCTGCGCTGGCATTGCAGGTGGCCCTTGTGCCCCTTGGCAGGCACGGACAAGGACACAGGCTAGGACACCCGCTCTCACCACGCTTGGAACTGCTGCTGGACATGCCTCCAGCAGACATTGCCACTCAGCTTGAGCATGCTTGGAACCCTGATGACCGCTCACTCAACCTGTTCATCAAAGATGAGGACCGGCTGACATTCCATCGCCATCCAGTAGCACAGAGTACGGACTGTGTGCGAGGTAAAGTAGGTTTCACTCGTGGCCTGCATGCCTGGACTGTCCGGTGGCCCGTGAGGCAACGTGGCACACACGCCATTGTTGGTGTCGCGTCCTCTCGAGCACCGCTTCATGCTGTCGGCTACACGGCGCTTGTTGGCAGCGATGCAGAATCTTGGGGATGGGATTTGGGCCGGGGCAAACTTTACCATGACAGAAAGAGTCATACGGGGCCAGCGGCTTCGTACCCATGCAGCCAAAACGAGGAGGACGAGGACACGTTCACAGTACCCGAAGAAGTGCTGGTGGTCTTGGACATGGACGAGGGCACACTGGGGTTTTGTGCCGACGGTCACTTCTTAGGCGTAGCCTTTCGGGGTCTCAAAGGGAAGAGGCTGTACCCGATCATCAGCGCAGTATGGGGACACTGCGAGGTCACAATGACGTACATCAACGGACTTGAGCGTAAGTCATGAGTGGATTCTCACACACTGCCTTTTGGAGTCACCTTTTTTAGAGTTAATTAGGCAATCACAGCAGAACAATTTATACCAGAGTGTAACAATCAGAAGATAGATCAAAACACTGTTGCACAGAGTGATGTTTTCACTCATCGTAACACAATCGAACATAAACAGGAATGATATTTGCATTTTTCTGGTTTAATTTGTTTAGAGCCTGTAACAGTGGGCACTGTCTCAAAACAGCTTTATAGAAATATAAAAAGTTTGAATAAAAAAATACAAAGCTTAAAATTACATTTAAGTTTATCCCTAATGAGCCTGAGACAACGGTGGCAAGTTCAGGGCTATGAAATCACTAAAATCCCTCTGCCCGTGCAAACCAAACCTTTTATCAGCTACATCCAAGTACATTTTAGTAGATTACTAGCTACATTTTGGATTATATATATTTACATAATTAGTAAGTATAATAAAATATAACATCCACCATAACATATGTTGTATTATGTATGTGATCATAAACACTATGTCCAAAGAGTCATAGTCTAGTGTGGACATAAGTTACCACCACAGTTCAACTGATGCAACTGACTTTGAGCTCCTGCTTTCCTTAAATTTAAAGTGTGGGTCAGCATTAAAATATCTCATATTTGACACGTCATAAAGCTCCTTCTATTCGCTCACTAGACGTACTAGTTTCCACATCAGCAGTCAACCCTCTATCCTGCTTGTTTGTCCCCTCTGATATACAACCTCAGTTGTTCACAGAATACAGAATACACAGCGTGCATCCACGACTGAATGCTGAATACGTCGTCCCAAATGTATTCAGTTGTAAAGTATCTCATTCAGAATACATCCTGAAAACTGCTGTAATGTCGTGCTACAGTCTGCCACTGTTCCTCTGATACTGGTGGCAGTTTCCTTTGTTCTGCTTCTGCAGGGTGAATATGGTAATACACAGTTAGTGCAGCATAGGCTTATTGCATCACCAAAGACTTTCTCTTAAAATATAGCTATGTCTTTCCAACTCGAACATTAAGTTCTCTACAGCCCGTCTATTCAAGTAAACATTTTATATTTGATTAAATTCAATCAGACGAATGTGAGATCAAGCGTGCTGCGTTCAAACATTCATTAAAAAAAAAAAGCACTATTGATTATCGACAGCAGTAATTTAAAACCAAACCGCCGAAGCCAACAATCATTGAAAGCTGCCGCCTCACTCAATTACCGATACGTACGCTTTCTCAAAGCTTCGCAGAATATTATTTACCTGCATTAGGCAACAGAACAAAATGTCCACACCACGTAATGACCCAAAGTCTTCATGCTGGTGATTCATCCATCTACACTTAATGCTGTTCTCCAGTAGGTAAGACAAATCCTGAACTAAGTGTGCTGATTTTAAAATAAAATGTCTAATGGATATGTAGGTGGTGGTGTTACCTTTGAAACAGTTTACAAAATGCAACATGGAACGAATACAGATATGACCAAATGTTTGATTTCTGAGGAGAATAAGGACATCTTGTCACTCAGTCCTCCAAGCATCAGTAATTTAATTTTCCTCGATTTTTGAAAGCGTTCTGGTGAAAACACACACCTGCCAGCAGCAATTTTGAAACCAGCTGTATTCTGAATACATTGCAGCTGCTTTTCATACAGTTATTCATGTGGTCTTGCAAAGCCCAATACTTGGCTTTCATTACAGAATCAAATATGTTTCATCGCTGAACATGCCAGAAAAAGGCTTCTTTTACAGGAAAGGCCTTTTGACTTGCAAATGGCAAACCACATTTTCTCCTCGCTAATTGTTTCAAGAGGAAAAAAACCCTAAGTTTTTCAAATTTATGCCATCACGTCTTAAATTTTCGGGGAAATATGTTGTATGAAAATGTGGATAGTCTAGACTTGACTAGGACATGTAAAATGTGCACAGATGGTTAAGGGAAAAAAAAAATCCATGCCTTACTTTTGGAAGCTAATTGGGATCTAATGGATGGATGTCTTTTTAGATATAGAATATGAAACCTCTAGAAACCGATCAGGCATAACATTATGAACACTGACAGGTGAAGTGAATAACACTGATGATCTCCTCATCATGGCACCTGTTAGTGGGTGGGATATATTAGGCAGCAAGTGAACATTTTGTCCTCAAAGTCGATGTGTTAGAAGCAGGAAAAATGGGCAAGCGTAAGGATTTGAGCGAGTTCGACGAAGGGCCAAATTGTGATGGCTAGACCACTGGATCAGAGCATCTCCAAAACTGCAGCTCTTGAGGGGGGTTCCCGGTCTGCAGTGGTCAGTATCTATCAAAAGTATCCTTTAAGGGACTTAAAGGATCTGCTGCTAATATCTTGGTGCCAGATACCACAGCACACCTTCAGAGATCTAGTGGAGTCCATGCCTTGACGGGTCAGGGCTGTTCTGGCAGCAAAAAGGGGACCAACACAATATTAGGCAGGTGGTCATAATGTTATGGCTGATCAGTGTATAGAATAAAAATGTGTCAGTCTGAGAAACCTCATGAAATAGTTCTTGTTATACTTTGATACACACCAAAATGATGATTTATTTACATTATTTGCTTTAGTCATCTTCCTTTTGGCAGATCTTTCTACAGTGATCACAGAGGGTAAGGAGCCAGTTCAAAAAACATGGAAAAATTCAGACTGCATAAAGAGGACTAAAACCACACACAGTGAATACCAGACTTTGTTCAAGTTCGAGAATGGCACTTCTGGATAAAGTCCAATAAAGAGGGAAATGTATTTCAGTTTGGTCTGTAGTTTTCCCAGGCTGCCACACTCTGCTGGTCTGGTGGTGTTTTATAAATGGATGTCTAACAGTAGTGGAATTTTTTGTTTGTTTGTTTTCCTCAGCTGAGCCTCTGCCACTGATGGAACTTTGCAGGAGAGCAGCTCGCCAAGCGCTGGGCCGTCATCGAATCCACCACATCCACACACTGCCCCTGCCCCAGACTCTCAAAAACTATCTGCAGTACCAGTGAGAGCCCTGAAAAACAGCATCAGTGACCTCAATGCAAAACTGATCGTCCTACAGACTCCATGATTTTTCATTTTTTCTGTTTTTCTTTTTCTTTTTTTTTTAACGCAAGACTCCATTTACACCTAAGTGAAAAGAGCAGTATATTTTTATTTACACCCAATTTTAATTCCTGACAGTCCTCACCTGCGATCTAGTATCACCATCATAGTTTATTGAGTTCGCTTCCTAGCAAACGTGGCTTGTTTTTTGAATTGCACATTGCAATAGTAAGCCTAATGTTAGCAAGCTTGCTATGTGAACTTGGCTAGCTACTGAACGTCAATTAGCTGCTGCTGGAAAGGAAAACAGCACGGCGTTTAAATAGCTAGCTTAGCTAAAGTACTTATTATATCGTGTAATTAAAGCCGATATTATTTGCTACACAGTACATCGAGCCAAAGAGGAAGAAGAAAGGCTAGTGTTGATGTCGTACCGCATGGTTTAAGCTTGTGTTTGGCAATTCGGGCTTATTTTAAGCGCAGACTTTGGTGATCTACGGAGGTCGGTCACTCGGCGAAATCGGGACATGTGGACTTGTTTTACATTTTCATTTTTACAGTTTATCTGTGTGTGTGTGTGTGTGTGTGTGTGTGTGTGTGTGTGTGTGTGTGTGTGTGTGTGTGTATATATGCGTGTGTCCGTGTGTACAAATTGGTTGTACTGGGTGCAAATACATTTTTCCACCCTCTCCAAACCTCCAAAAAGCACAGCGAATTGTAGTGTCTGATTTTGACACTGGTGCTACGGATACTCGGTTTTACAATACGTTTGGGTTAAAAGCAGACTGGAATGAGCGTCTTCCATAGATGATTATCTGTTTGTTTATTTTTACGTTACACTAAAGATATTTAATTATAACAGAGTCCTCCTTTACCATGCACCTAAACACCAGGCTTTTTATTATTATTATTATTATTATTTTTTTTTTATTCGTCTTATCTGGGTGACTCCAGAGATTGAGGATATTTGAATGAAACGAGTGATTGTGTTTTTTTTAAATGGTGCAGATTGTTGTGTATGATTGATGTGATGCATTTTATAGTGTTTTAACCTGAGACGTGCCTGTTTTCAGTGCTTGGGACAAGTAGTGTAGGCCATTTATCCAGATGGATATAGGAAACGAGGAGATGCCCCAATAGCTGTTTTTGGTCGCTGTTATGATTGTGTTAATATGTCCACCATATTGGAAGGGGCTAGATTTGATTGTAGGACAATGCAGGACTTCACAAATCAGCTGCAGCTGCACTGTTTTTTTTGTTTTGTTTTGTTTTGTTTTTTTGAGATTTTCTTTCTTACAGCTGTGATGCATATCACAGAACATCTATGCACTGTAGGTATTTTAAAATTTCCGGGAGATTAGAATTAACCTAAGATAACACTGGTCTTTAAATCTCCTACCCACTTATTAACAACTATATCAGCCATATAATGATATATCGATGTAGAGGTCCCAAAATAGCTATTTATTATTTTTATAGCATTTACATAATGTTAGATAAACTCAATCGTAGCTGCCCCGGCTAAATCAATCAAAAAGAACTTCTGGTGCTATAAATTTTTAGTGCTGATTATCTTTTGCATAAGCTACAGCTATGTTTTAAATGCATCACAGTTCATTGAACCTCACTCAACCTCAACTCAAAACCAAATGGGAAAAAAAATCTAACTGAAATAACTATTTTCTTGTTTTTTGAGTTAAGTCAAAGTGGTCCAAACAGATTTAATTCCTTTTTTTTTTCGAATGGGGGACAGACTTCTCAAAGCCAACAGCACTTTGACACTTCACCTTTTTGGAAAGTTTTTGTTCACATACTAAACTCAAGCAACTTTACACAACCTGGAAGTCACCCCTCCAATATGGACATAACCTCAGCGGCGTAGCCCACGGAGGCCTCTACCATTCTCATAGCTGATTTTAAATGTAAATAAAATTCACACAAATCTGAGCTGTGTGCTGTTCTATTTCTGTTGCAGTACTGCAGTTTAGTGGATCATGTTCTAGAGCCACAACACACCACCATTCAATGTGGTTATATTAGTGTAGGACTAGGGACTCCCTAGATTAGATGTTTACTCAGCAGTCAAGATGATCAACAAAGCTAAACAGGACTAATGCTGTTTTTATGGGAATTTTTGACCATTCCTCGAGAAGCACATTTGTGAGGTCAGGCACTGATGCTGGATGAGAAGACCTGGCTCACAGTCTCCACTCTAATTCATCCCAAAGGTGTTCTATTAGGTTGAGGTCAGGACTCTATGAAGTTCCTCCACAACAAACTCGCTCATCCATGTCTTTATGGTCCTTGCTTTGTGCACTGGTGTGTAGTCATGTTGGAACAGGAAGGGGTCATCCCCAAACTGTTCCCACAAAGTTAGGAGCATGAAATTGTCCAAAATGTCTGGGTATGCTGAAGCATTAAGAGTTCCTTTCACTGGAACTAAGGGGCCAAGCCCAACCCCTGAATAACAACCTCTGAATTCAATGATTTGGAAGGGTGTCCCAAAACTTTTGACAACATATGTGCATATCTAATTAATAACCAGAAATAATTTCTGAAGCATTTTATATATGCTAAACTGTTCAGAGAGAAACACATGCAGTAGAAACTGATATTTAAGTGAATTTTAGTTTACAATATTCACAATGATGCTTGAGTACTTGAGGACAATTTTTTAAAAATATATTATATTATAATATATAATGCTATATATATATATATAAACCCAGTAGACATAAGACCTATTCGTAATAATTCAATTTCAAGGCCAGATCATAATAAAGCAGTTTCTGGCTAGAGGTCTACACTTGTACACAAATTGTACATGCGTCAAACATTTAGCTGGCTGCAGCAATGTCTGATACAGTGAAGCTGAAACCTGTGGACAACTTTTCACAACACTCCACACTTCCAATCCAACAGAAACACATACAGGTAAGTGATTATACAGCTGTGTGAGCTACACTAACTAGCCAGATCTGATGTTTTTAAAGTTTGAAAGCACTAAACCTAAGAGGTTAGATGTTCAGTAGCGATTGCTTGCTGTATTAAATATAACAATAATCCAAATGCTGCTAGAGTTGAAGGTTTATGCTCAGGACAACATGTAGCTAACTTATGTTATGAAAGTAGGAAGTGACACAAACACCAAAGGCATTTTACTAAGTTAACTAGCCAGCTTTCTTTACGTACAGTAGATACACTGATCAGCCATAACATTATGAGCACTGACAGGTGAAGTGAATAACACTGATGATCTCATCATGGCACCTGTTAGTGGGTGGGATATATTAGGCAGCAAGTGAACATTTTGTCCTCAAAGTTGATGTGTTAGAAGCAGGAAAAATGGACAAGCGTAAGGATTTGAGTGAGTCTGACGAGCCAAAAGAGTGGTCCAAGGAAGGAACAGTGGTGAACCAGCGACAGGGTCAAGGGCGGCCAAGACATTGATGCATGTGGGGAGCGAAGGCTGGCCCGTGTGGTCCGATCCAACAGACGAGCTGCTGTTGCTCAAATTGCTGAAGAAGTTAATGCTGGTTCTGATAGGTGTCAGAATACACAGTGCATCACAGTTTGTTGCATATGGGGCTGCATAGCCATAGTTTGATGAGCACAACAATGAGTTTGAGGTGTTGACTTGGCCTCCAAATTCCCCAGATCTCAATCCAATGGAGCATCTGCGGGATGTGCGGGACAAACAAGTCCAACCAATGGAGACCCCACCTCACAACTTACAGGACTTAAAGGATCTGCTGCAAACATCTTGGTGCCAGATACCACAGTACAACTTCAGGTATCTAGTGGAGTCCATGCCTCGACGGGTCAGGGCTGTTTTGGCAGCAAAAGGGGGACCAACACAATATTAGGTAGGTAGTCATAATGTTATGGCTGATCGGTGCATGTTTTCAGCATAGCTCATATCTACAGGTGATTGTCTTCTGGACAACTGTCAGATCAGCAGTCTTCCCCATGATTGTGTAGCCTAGTGAACCAAACTGAGAGACCATTTTGAAGGCTCAGGAAACCTTTGCAGGTGTTTTGAGTTGATTAGCTGATTGGCATGTCACCATATTCTAATTTGTTGAGAGAGTGAATTGGTGGGTTTTTGTTAAATGTGAGCCAAAATCATCACAATTAAAAGAACCAAAGACGTAAACTACTTCAGTCTGTGTGCACTGAATTTATTTAATACACGAGTTTCACATTTTGAGTTGAATTACTGAAATAAATGAACTTTTCCACGACATTCTAATTTATTGAGATGCTCCTGTAGAATATTCTTTATTTAGTTGTGTCACTCATATATAAATTACGGCATATTAGTACTATTAATTATTCAAGGGACTTATACAAGCATGCTGTTTATCCAGTGACTACAGTTTCATTTGCAGGGTGTGGAGTTTAGAAAAACGTGTTTAACTCTGAATCTAGAGAGACTTTTCAGGGCCACTACCTTAAAGCAATACCACAGCGTCAGCAACGTAATCTCTAACTGCTTTATCTGTAGCATAAGAGAGAGATAAAACACTTCAGGATATGCTGTTATAGGAAAATAATCAAGTTTTTTTTTCAACCAAATTTATTTACTCTTTCTTAAGTAATTTTCTTGACTATTTTAACTTAAGTGAATTATTACTAGAGTAACAGTCTGTAGTTTGCACTGGTATAGACTAATGTTACGCTGGTCATTTCCAGCTCTTACCAAGGCCTTGCTTCCTGTTTTCTGCATCATGTTTCCTTTCTCTTTTACACGAAATAAAACTGGGCTTCTTTGGTAGGATGTTTTACAAATCTTGCTGTAGATTTTTTGTCTGTGTGTTTAAACCCCCTCTTCCCTCCTTCCCCCGGCTGTTCCCTTCTTATATAGTTACTGATCACAGTCTTCCATCAGGTGGTGCAGTGTTTCCACAAAAGCTCACCAGTCTGCAATACAGCTCAAGCACATCTAGGACAATTTTTTTTTTTCTAGAGAAGGACAATACATGTAGTAGTAGTAATAATAATAGTAATAATAATAATAATAATAATAATAATAATAATAAGACAGATGCACAAACCAACTGTTTTTTTTCCCAAAACAAATCTTTATTTATGGACAGAAAAAAATTGTGGCACTGACCACCAAGAGAGGGAGCGAATCTCAACTGGATATACATTAAAAAAACAGAATAAAAATATTCTTTCAACTTTATTGACTTCTTTATTTCTTCCTGGATGTCTCTCACACACAAATGTAACCTGTAACAGTCAATGGACTAGTTCACAAACACAGCTAAGCATCCACATGCTCTCAGTCTGCCGCATGATGTGTCATTTTCTCTTCATCTTTCTCTCTCTCACACACAGATATCCCCAGTGAAGTGTGTGTGCATGTGTGTGTGCGTGGAGAAAATCTGAAACACATCAGCAGTGTTTATGCAGATGAACCAAGATGCATGTGTATACATACACAGACAGAATCTGTTTACAAAGGGCATTTCATCCATCGTCTCGGGAAAGGAGCGTCTCTGAAAAACCACGGACAGTGAACACAGCAACAGCACAGAGAAATGACGACCGCCTTGATGACGTTCTCTCAAACACCAGATTGCATTTGAATGTCAGTACAAACACTACATAGAAATGAATGCATTACTGTACACTGAGTTTTCTATTTACTTTTTTTTCGGGGGGGTTGACTTGTTGCCTGTAGTGCAGGAAGGAAAGGTCACCACAGAGGACAACAACGTTCCAGATATGTGACAGACACAAGTGCATGTGCAGCGAGTTCAGAAAGGTGGTCTAATATGACAAAGTGACAAAGGTGACAAAGCGACTTATACAAGCATGCTGTTTATCCAGTGACTACATTTTCATTTGCAGGGTGTGGAGTTTAGAAAAACGTGTTTAACTCTGAATCTAGAGAGACTTTTCAGGGCCACTATGTGCTACCTTAAAGCAATACCACAGCGTCGGCAACGTAATCTCTAACTGCTTTATCTGTAGCATAAGAGAGAGATAAAACACTTCAGGATATGCTGTTATAGGAAAATAATCAAGGAAGCAGTGTTACTGTTACCACCATTTCTAAAAACAGCCTGTCCCAAAGTGTTGCATTTCTCTAAAACAATTTGCGATACTCTATCTGTTTTGATTTGTTAAAGAACGATATGTATAGTTTTTTTGTGTTGCATTCAATATTGTGGAATGTTCACAAATCTAGCTACTTCCTGTTAGCGGCTATAAACAGCTGTTCCTTCACTAGCCTCTCGAGTTTCCTCTCTCGTGACAAAAATGTAGCTTGTCCTGACACTGGAGACTCCTTCCATCAATGGTAAGTAAAAATCTCCTGAAGGAAAACGTCACCAAATCAAAGATTACACATATTTTAAATCGTTTAATGTCGGGCATCTGCCATAAAAGTCCCGAGAAATGATAGTGTTTTAGATCGAGTGCTTGAATATAAACCTGTGATTTGCCGTGCAGCCTGACCGATCCGAATCGATACGTCAACAGCACTGTGGTATAAGTATAATTATCACAGGCAAGAAAATGCCCCTGTGCTGAGAAAAGAATGGAAATCACTGTCATCTTCAGTAAGCTCTTTATCCTGGTCAGGGCTGGGCAGTGATGGATTACACTGATTTAGAGCTTAAATTACAAATACCCATAACTGCAAGACTACACAAAAGCATGAGTCCTTACTGACAAAATGTCATCAAATGCCCTTAGACTTCCATTCAATTCTTGCCTATGCTAATCACGCGTATGCTAGAGATACAGTAAAGATTACATTGCACAGATTTCCCTACAGGTTTGTATTTGTAGTGTTGCCCTGCCTAACTGTATTCAACACTATAGGACTCTAAAAGGTGCTACTGAGGCCCACAAGTGTCAGTGAAAACATGTATCCATGTAAAATATGGTACTTTTTAGTTCCCAGATTAGTAGGTTGGCCAAACAGGGACAAGTTTGTCCACGTCTCATTAAGAAAGAAGGTAACAATCACACTTTGATCCAAAGCAGGAACTGAATGTAATTATGACCAGGATTTAGTTCACAAGAAAAAATTCCACAGCTTTCACCCTGACAGCACTATCTTCAGCCACGGAGAGGATGGAAAGGGTTTCAGGAACGTTGCAGAGTGGTTCCACTTTTGTACTTATCACAAAAGGAGTCAAAATACAGCCAGGAGTCTCTAAGAAGAGGGGTGTGTGTATGTGTGTGTGTGTGTGTGCGCGTGTGTGCATGCTGTGGTTATATTGAGTATTTGTATGTAAACTAGATTTCCGTTATTTAAAGATCCACTAAGAACAAATTTCTCATTTCAGACGCACAATGATTAAGGAGCAAACCCGTCTCTGAGCGTATATGATCGTTAAAAACAAGCTCGAGGTGCCGTGAATCGCAAGCACCCAGAGGTTTTCGCGAATGTGTAGCAGAATCTGAGACCACTTCAGTTCTGCGAGAAGAAGGAAGAGTTCCTTCTTCCTTGCTCATCACAGTCTACACTTTCCATACGCTCATTTTTAAGGAGCACACTCACTGATACTGCTCTAAACTTTATTAAAGATGTTATTTTAAACATCATAACATATCCAATATAAAACTAGCTACATAAACAGCTGAATAAAATGTTTCATGATGCTTCAAAAAATGGCAGGTTACTCATTTTAGGAGCAGTTTTCGTGTTTTAAATCAAAGAGAACCAGAGTATCCCTGGTTCGAAGGTATGAATATGGAGCTTGTGATTTAACAAATCAGCATATTTAAAATAAAATAAAAATAACTACTGTAATTAGATTTTGCAATGCAACCATGAAGCCAATTAATTAACTTCCTCACCAGTTTAATTCTAACATAAATGACAAATCACGATCCTGATTAGAGTCTGATTTCTTGTGTCATCTGGTGATTAGCAGTAGGTGTCTGATTTAATAACTATGTGATTCAGAGCAGGAATAGCAGATAGTGGGTATAAAAGTAGAGTGGCCTAACACACTCCTGCCATGGAAACTTTCAGAGTGTATGGCAGTGTTTGCATCAGAACTCTGAGACATTTCTATCAAATGTGCCTGCAGAGATTGTGTGTCTCCTTTAAGGCTGTTCATAATTTATGTTTGCTATTCAGTCACCTCAATATGCTGATTATCATTAACTTGCTTTATAGCGCACACATGGCTCGTAGTAGTCGCAGCTTCAATCACGGAATTGCTTCTCCACTAATCTGAGTGCAGAGGGCAGGTTACGTTAATTAACGGAGTTGGTCATTTAGGGACTGCCCCTTACACACCCAGGGCAGAAATACAGCTGTAGAAACAGAAGAATAAACTAAACCATCATTGAACACTCAGTACCAATCACTTATTTATAACACCATCCCGACATGCCTTTGGTGGCTTCCTGCCAGTCTATAGTCTAGATCCTGGTGCCATGTGTGTCTCAGGATGGATCACTGACAGTTTGTGCTTAAACAGCAGTACACTTGCCACTACTCAGTGGATCTGATAAACCTCTGGATAAGTGCTGATACTTTCAAGATTGTACATCAGCATGATCTGGGTGACTGATAATCTTCATGAATGGGCGCTTTATCAGCTAAACCTACATTTAAGTATAATTTGTTGAATCACAGTTACTGATTAAAGGCCACTTGCTGCCTTGAACATTTTGTTGGATTGTTTTAAATGTCTGGTAACAGTCACGGGGAATAGACTTGATCTGATGGCTCACCTGCTGAATAGATAAATTATTCAGCATTTAAACTTTCAGTTGTGATGATCATGTAGACATAGGATGGGAAGGATGGTGCCTTCTCATATATGTATTATGTATAATTATATATATTATGTATCAGTGTGCACAGTTTGGAAGGTGGCCTGGAAACCTCTACACACTGTCAGATTTTTTGACATATTCATACATAGAATTGCAAGTTCACAACAGGAATGAATCACTTTGGGAGCATCCACATCACTTTGTTTCATCACCTAAATTCACTTGTGCCATTTAAACACAAGCCACATCGTCATCCTCATCCTCGACTCGTCTGATCTCTCTTCACTATAACATCAGTGAGGAAACAATCACTGAATAATTCAGTCACTTCTGTTCAGTTGGCTAAAATTTCCTTTCATTGATGTCTTTTTATTTAGGTCATCTAATCATTTTGAACTGTGTGTCTAAGCTTTCTTCTTTGTGTTGATGATGATGTGATGGTACAGAAGCATAAGGAACAATCTGACAGCTGGTATCATGTTACAAAGTGAATACATTAGGCTTATGTCCATTTCGCAATAGCGTGTAGCTATACAGCAACTTAAACTAACCACTTCCTTTTGGTAAACTGGGTCATTCTCTCTGCAGACAGTCAGCCAAGGCAATATTGAAATACTTATAATAATAAACCCGATTTTTCCAGAATTCCACACACATATCTGTTCTGTTCCTTGGTACCTAATGAATATTGGCTGTATAGTTTCTCTGTAGTTCTTAATAAATAACAAAACGGCCAAAATACCTACAATACTACAAAGATGAATTAAATAAATTTAATCTAGATATGATTTATTGAGGGGGGCACGGTGGCTTGGTGGTTAGCACGTTTGCCTCACACCTCCAGGGTTGGGGGTTTGATTTCCGTCTTCGCCATGTGTGTGGAGTTTGCATGTTCTCCCCGTGCCTCGGGGGTTTCCTCCGGGTACTCCGGTTTCCTCCCAAAAGACATGCATTGTAGGTTGATTGGCATCTCTAAATTGTCTGTAGTGTGTGATTGTGTGAGTGAATGAGAGTGTGTGTGTGCCCTGCGATGGGTTGGCACTCCATCCAGGGTGTATCCTGCCTTGATGCCCAATGACGCCTGAGATTAGTAGTGACCCCGTGACCCGAGAATGGATGGGATAAGCGGTAGACAATGAATGAATGATTCATTGAAACTACACACAGTTACACAGAAGTAATTTCAACCTTGGTCTGTGATTCCTACCTAGGATTTTGAAAAGAATTGGATATAAATGTTGGAATCTTGGATTTGTAGGAAAATGAGGGCAGATGAACAGATGTGTCTAAGATTACACTATGTAACCAAAAGTATGTAGACACCTGACCAGTCAGACCCATATGTGCATCCCTGTCCATATTTAGTTCCTCTTCAGCTTTGGGGATTTGTGATCATTCAGCCACAATAGCATTAATGAGGTTGGGCACTGATGTCAAGTGTGCCAAAAGGCCTTGCATACAGTCATTGTTCCAGTTCATTTCAAAGAGTTCAGTGGGGTTGACGTCAGGGCTCTGTGCAGGACATTTGAGTTCTTCCACTCTAACCTTGTCGAACCATGAAGCTTACTTTGTACACAGGAGCATTGTCATGCTCGAACAGCTTTGCGCCCCTTAGTTCCAGTAAAAGGAAATCTTAATGCTACAAAATACTTAGTGCTTCTAACTCTGTGGCAAAGGTTTGGGGAGGAACCACATATGGGTCTGTTAATCAGGAATCCACATAGTTTTAATACATTTTGTAATGAATTTTTACATACTGTAGCTCTGACGTGAAACTTGTTCTCAAACCACCTGAAATAATGTTTGTTGTTCCCTTCCCTGTTTTCTATGTTACAGCCAATCAGGAGTCTGCTCTTGTGACTGTCTTGGAAAATTCTTTTCAGTGGATCTTTTTAATTCCTGTTTCTGTATGAAGGCATCCTGCAAATGCACAGGTGTGTGTGTGTGTGTGTGTGTGTGTGTGAGTGTGTGTGTGTGATGTATATGTATGAAGGTGTTCTCAGCAGTGCAATGATGCTTTTGGCCAGTGTAGCTTGCTCAGCATTTCTGGCTGTGGTGGCATGCTGCGAGCTTCTTCTTCATCACTGTCTGATTCACTGCTAGTGATGTCGTCATCATCATCATCATCTTCCTCCTCATCCTCCACTTCTTCTTCGGTTAATTCTTCTGCTGGCTGGAGCTCCTCAAAGCTCTTCACAGCATGCACATTCATATGCACACACACACACACACACACACACACACACACACACACACACACACACACACACACACACACAAAAACAAACAAAAAACAGGCACATCATTGTCAGTATATGTAATGAGTGATCTTTAGAAGTGAACTGTTAGAAGTGGAGTTCAGTTGATTTTTCCTGATGCTCTGCTACTCTTTGGAGTTTGTTGTAGGTGATCCCTCATGGACACACAAAAGATTTGCAAGTATGAATTTGGCAATTTCCAAATTTCCAGCTATGATCATAGCTGGATGCACTAGTTAGGTGCCTATGAACTTCTGCTGTAGTCACAAAAACACATTTTCTCATTCCAAGACTTTTATTTACAATATGCTCATAGTGAACATATCCTTTCAGCACACTTAGTGCTGTTTGGATTTAGTCTTCTACCCCTAATGATTTATAATCCCACTATCTGATCATCAAAAAGTGGACAGGTTCCATATTGAGTCTATCTCCTCTCAAAGTTGCTTCCTCATGTCATCTCAGAGAGTTTTTGCTCACCATGTCTGTTTTACTCATTAGAAATCAAAATCATAATATTTTTGTAAACATGCTTTGTAATAATATCTATCCCATCTAGTTAGAGGTTGCTGGAAATTATTATTTATTTGTATATTATTATTATTATTATTATTATTATTAGTAGTAGTAGTAGTAGTAGTATTACTAGTATAAACTACTTTTCTAATCCCCCTCTTACCTCCAGTGGGTTTACAGTAATGGTTAGTGCTGACAGATCCAAGTCCTTCTCTTCCTTTAATTGAGTGTTTGCATCCAGGACTTCCTGGACGTATTTGAGGTAAACCTGGTAGATAACCGAGACTACCACCACCATCAGAACGGCAACACACACCACTATCCCTACACCGGACAAATCTAGAGAATAAAAACGATGAAAAAAGAGAGAGTATTTTCCTTTATACATAATCATTGAAAGTAAAAATAATAAGATTAAAGATTACAATAATTATATATGGAAATAACATGCTATTAAATCGATATAATGATATAGAACATTGTCATTAGCATATGCAAGACTGTGGGTGTACATGCTTAGAAAAAAAGAGTTTACAATAATTTATTGGATAGTTAAAGGTACTTATCGACCAAAAACACTCCAAAAACCCCTTTTAGTATCACATGTATACTTTCTCAATCATGCAGTTATCCAATCACCCAGTCTTCAACTGCCCACTTGCAATAAATCTGTGTCCACTGTAACCCCAAATCACTGTTTTTGGCTGACAGGAGTAGCTCAGCCACCTCAAGGTTTGGAGTGTTGCACATCCTGAGATGCTTTTCTGCTCAACACGGTTGCAAAGAGTGCTTAGTGGAGTCACTATAACCTTCCCGACAGCTGGACCCAGTCTGGCCATTATCTTCTGACCTCTATATAGCTTTTT
This sequence comes from Hemibagrus guttatus, assembly GCA_033459395.1. Classification (NCBI taxonomy): domain Eukaryota; kingdom Metazoa; phylum Chordata; class Actinopteri; order Siluriformes; family Bagridae; genus Hemibagrus; species Hemibagrus guttatus. Next base: position 18,371,994 of record JAUCMX010000011.1, read on the forward strand.
TGGCCACTGCTACATACTGGGTGCTTTTTTGTTGTCAAAGTCTAGAGACTATAGTGTGTAAAAATCCTAGCATAGCAGCAGTTTTTGAAATACCAGACATTTTACCAACAATTTTTCCCCATTCTCACACATGATGCGAACGTGGCACATAAAAGGGAAGGTAAGGGCTATAGGTATATGACATATTGGGTGTTATCCCCTCTTATTAGCCAAATAGTTTTGTACAGTATCTGCTCTTGGTCCTGTTACTCTCTGTATCCTGCCTGTGCTGACTGTGACATTGGTATTTAATGTAGAATTATTTTTATCTTTTGGTTTGAATTTGATGTACTGAATTTGATTAATTTGGTGCAGCCATTTCTTGCCCTTTATTCCTTCAGTGTGCATTACTTCTCCCTTTTCTCTTCCCCCTTTAACCGGTAGGGTTCCTCAGTCCCCACTGGCCCTAATCCCCTTTCTAAGTTGTGTATGTGTGTGTGTGTGTGTGTGTGTGTGTGTGTGTGTGTGTGTGTGTGTGTGTGTGTGTTTACCCATACCATATATGGGTATTGTGTGTGCTTGTATATCTCCAGCTTTGTTCCAATCAAACTTATTGTTATATCCCAGTTCAGGAGTCTATTAATCAATTTTTTTGTACACAGCTATTTATCAAATAAAGGGACAACTGTACTGTGCATTATGTTTTTCACCCATTGTTTCCCGCTCGAGGTGGCGTAGACAACAACTGTCTCCACAGCCCCCCTCATGTGGTAATGCCACATGAACATTTACTGATATCTTGATCTGTATCTGCTTGATGTTATGCATGGAGCTGATTGGATAATTGCACAAAATGAGCAAAGCATATTTGATTTCCAGTGGCATGATTGATGAATATTTGCCTCTACATCAATATGACTGTCCATAAAGAAAGCCTTCTGATCTATCATTTTTGGAAGCAGTGAAAAGGAGCAACACTAATGACAGCAGAGGCAGTGCTACATTTTGGGTGATCAGACTGGTGTCTGAGTATGAAAAATGAATATACAGAAGTCGTGTTTTTTTGTCGTGTGTTTCTTTAATGTTGCCTCATGACTCACTGTGCTTTTTCTGGGAGCACCACTTTAACTTTCACCTTCTAAGCATGACTGAGAGAGATTTAAACACAAAAGAACGTCTATGGCTTTTTTTTCCCCGCAGGGACATTTCCTGTTGTATACAATGTGTGCAAAAGCCCAAAAATGTCCCTTGTGAAACCGAGTCGTGTCAACATAAAGCAGACGTATCGATTCTTTCTGCTGCCCCGAGAAGTCTTTAATGCCATCTGTGACTAGAGAATATGACACAACAGGGAGAGCTTATATGGCATCAGCTATACCGTGAATTATTTTGTCGCTCGTCAGGGACAAGATCTCAGTTTGTTCTTTTGTTTCTTTCTGGAGCGATTTCTCAAGAATTAGAGCATCCTTTGCAATGTGTTAAAATAGCTGATGTAAGCTTTCACCGTTTTTTATTCTTCATGACCTGGGAACGCTTGCGGCGACTTCGCTCCGTGAGCTAAGGCAGTGTAACGAGGAAAGGAACGACTTAATATGTTTTTTTGAGATGTACATTACATATTCCACACACCCCTTCATATTCCTATAAAATACACACATAATTAACAATTTGTAAAATTTGGGCCTTGTGCACAAACATGATAACCGAGACTTTGAAAAACAAGGGCAAATAACAAAAAGCTAGCACAATCTATCATTCAGTCTTCACTTGATATGTAAGCTCACATTCAGTGTCACTCACCAGAGCTCTGGGTGTTGAAGGCTGGGGTTGGATGATGACTAAGTTGCATGGATTTGGGTTGAGCCATTATATGACTGACATGCTTGACAGGCTGTTCTCTGTGCAGTATATTAATCTGAATGGAAGAAGACAGAAAGACATTTAGATGAGAAATCTTAAGGAAGATGAGACACAGCACCATACATCTCTGCTGTATTCTTAATTTGTGCTGATTTTCTTCTTCTTCTGTTTGTCAATCCAGGAGATTTCGTATCAGGATGATGTTCGTGTGACTCAGTGTGCTGCCAGATTTCTATACAGTGCTCATCACCAGTGTGTGAAGTGCAGAAAAAGGGGAAAAAAACTACGGGGTGTTCGACTTTTAGGATTGAAAATGTGTCATACGGGAACTGCAGCGAATAAGACAGTAAACTGTCGACATTTAAAATATCCATATATCATTAAAAAAATGAACCTGTTTTTAAGATATTCTATTCTTAAACCTATTTTTAGTTTTCAAGTGCCATCTGTGCTGATGATATCTCCCCGCTTTGCCATCTGTTTTTTTTTTTTTGGTCTCCACTCATGTGCACAAGTGAAGCGTAGAAAAATCCATTAAAATCTCACAATCACACTTTTTATATGCTGTCACCTTAACTTCAATTAGTTTGGATGTGTAGCTTAAACATCCTGCTATCAAAAGCCCAATAGATCATTTAGGATGGAAAAATAATTCTGTTTAAGTAGAAAAAAATTATTTACGCCTCAAAGAAGTAAAGTATTGTAATTAAAAAAGTAATAAAAAATTAATGAAAAATAATTTAAAAATATTTAAGTAACTAAAAATTTATAACAATGTTTAAAATAATTTTTTAAACATTTCTGTTGTTGCCTTTTCTGTTTTTGGGCAAAAATAAATATTGGTACAGATACAATTACTTGGTCATCCATCATCATTTGTCATCATCCATGGGGAAAAAAAAGGCTTTCAAAGAGACAGATGGTTGACCTGAACAAGTCTGGTAATGAGTATAAAAAATACATAAAGGTCAAAATATCATTAAGCATGATCTGGTAAATGCTAACATTTTAAAAAGTTCAGAGAAATGATTCTCCCAAAGGAATGTTTCTCCAGATTTTAATAGTAAGAGTGACAATATTTTTTCTATTGTAAAAAAGAAGCACTATGAAAACTTTTCTGTCAGGTTGAAAAATACTTATCCTACGTTTCAGCTCAAAATATAAATAGATGCATACGCATGTGTATCTATTTATATAGATACACTCATTGGCCACTTTATTGGGAACATCTGCAGCACATGGCAGCAGTTTGGTGCATAATATCATGCAGGTACAGATCAAAAGCTTGAGTTCATTTTCATACAAAACAAACAAAAACCATCCTGTCAGTGGCGGTTCTGTGGGTGGAAACACCTTGTTGATGAGAGAGGTCAGATATAAAGTGGCCCGATTGGACAGGAAGGCTATGGTAACTCAAAAAACCACCCTTAACAACCGTGGTGAACAGAAAAGCATACCAGAGTGGGTGGATGGATTACAACAGGAGACGGCTTCACTCCTGCCAGTCAAGAACAGGAATCTAGGGCTACAGTAGGCTCACAAAATAAAAATAAAAACTTCCCAATCTTTGGTCTAGTTTCAGTGATGTGGCAATTTAGTGTACATTTAGCTAATTTTCCTGACAATAATTTCGAGGTGACTGTACGTACATAAAAACTGATAAACTTCTATATATTTTCTCTTTCAGGAAGTGGGAGAATTTCACCCTTCCAGTTTGACACTGTTTGTCTCTGACCTGCTGTGTAAATGGGTTGCTGGTGTATCGTCCGTTGAGTTCGGAGCAGGTCACTCTGAACGTTCTTGCCGACACATCGTTCTGCAGGTTCTGGTACCGTACCTGTCTGATGACCTGAGCATAGTGAACCATGGAGTCCACACCTGCACCACACACAAGACAAGAGTTGAGACTATATGTAGGTATGACAAAAGCTGGATATAGGATGTGGGTGATTTAGGTGATGTTCTCTTTACCATAAATAGACATGCCGGATGTCGAGTTGGTATAGTCCAAGTGTTTGCCCAATAGTGCACTGTGGGGCAGCTGGAGGGTCTCTAACCCTTCTCTTAACTCCTCGCCTAACACCAGGATGTCACAGTAGTCGAGATTATGGACGATTTCTTCTAACATGCCTGACCTGTGCACTAAACACACACACACACACACACAGAAAAACGTGAGCTTGGTTTTAAATGACTAATTGAAGCCTAATTCTCAAGGGGATTTTTTTTCTCTTTCTCAGTCATCAGTCAACAGCTGGAGACTATCTCCTAGGTGGAAAAAGTAGAAGTCTTCATGGGAATTAAATAGAGTAGGCAAACATGCTAGATTAGAAAATGATCGAGAGACAAGAGGAGACCTACAGTACAGGAAGTGGAAGCCAGGGGAGCTCTGTACTGGAAGGACGCCCATAAATGAGTGATATGGTCTATTTAGAGCCGAGAGGGGACTGTCCTCCCTGCTCTCATATCGTTTCCTTACTTATTTATGGGTTTGTTGTCATTTTTGCTGCTGTTATCCCTGAGCAGAACCACATATGAGGGAGGGGATAAATGAATAATGTAACATCATGCCTCTGCATGCTGGAGTAAAAGCTGTGGCACTCTGTGACCCTCTGACTTATAATAAAATATCTTATTAGATATGAAAATTTAGTTTTACAGTGCTACATCAATCAATATTAATGGAGTATTTCTCTAAACCCAAATATAATCAATAAACCAGGACATGTTTGGAGTTTAAACCCTTTTGGGGGCTAAACAAATAAGGGTTATAAAATTTATTTCACACTCAAAATTACATATATTTGTGTCTTTTATATAATAGAGTAGGTTTCACATGTAACTCATAATATTATAATCTTATAATCATTATAATGAGTCACTTGGATCATAAGCTTTACGCCAGTCTCTTCATCTTTTAACATAATCCCTGATTAATTTGGTCAGCTTTCATCTCATTTCTTAGCATTTAATTGAAGTTTGTCACTATCATCTCTACAGTGTGCACTGTGGATCATACAACCCCTGGTATTTAGATTAAGACTTAGTTAATTACTCATATGTCCATTTCATGGACATGAACACAACATGATTAAAGCACAATTTTCACTGTATGATAAAAGTACGCTTAGCTGGAAAAAAAATTCTAGTCGTGTTTGTAAAACTGGTGCCTTATTTATCTATTAAATAAGGATCTATTAAGAAAGACAAGGTTTGAAATGTTTGAATGTAAGTACCATTTGTATGTCCATCCATCCATCCACTGTCTGTACCGCTTATCTGATCTATCATGGGTGTCACGGGGAGCCTGTGCCTATCTCAGGCGTCATTGGGCATCAAGGCAGGATACACCCTGGATGGAGTGCGAACCCATTGCAGGGCGCACACACACACACTCATTCACTCACGCAATCACACACTACGGGCACACTACAGCACCCGGAGGAAACCTTTAGAGCCAGAGCGATACTCGGACCCAGGATGCTGGAGGTGTGAGGCCACTGTGCCGCCCCATTTGTATTTGTGTCATTTTGGTAAAATATATTTCTGCTTTTTAAAAGGTGAGGTATCAGGTTTGCCACACACCTCCAGGTTTCAATTCCCACCTTCACTCTGTGTGAATGTGTATGGAGTTTACATGTTCTCTCTGTGCCTCAGAGTTTCCTTCCCAAGTCAAAAGACATGCATTGTAGGCTATATCTAAATTGTGTGTATTGTCTGTGTGTGTGTGTGTGTGTGCATGTTTGTACCCTTTGATAGATTGGCATCCCGTCCAGAGTGTACTAGAGTGCCCTGAGTCTCCTGGAATAGGCTCCAGGTTCCCTGTGACCCAATAAGATAAGTGGTGTAGAGGATGGATAAATGAATGGACGGACAGGAAGTTTGGATGTGAAAATCACTGTCCACAGTGACATCTGACAGGATTTCCACACAACAGTATGACAGTTTTACACACAGATTAATTTTAAGTGACTGCAGCAATTACTACATTACTACAACACTTTCATAGACTAGTTAACAAACGCATTTAGTAATCGTCACAGTGGGGGTGTTGATTGGTCTGGCAGACAGTGAAGAAAAAAATCAGCTTGACAGACAGTGAAGAACGCAGGCTAAGTGTAGTCTGTTTGCGTGAAATGATTTCAAACCTGATGAAGCCAATTCTCTAGTTAACTGCACAAGACTATACTGGAAATTGACTTTATTTCGTTTAGTTTTGCCTTAATGCACCATTAACACTATGATATTACTTTGCATGTAATGGAGAGGTGTATGCATGTCCTACCCACTCCCGAAATTAATTAATCCTGCATTTATTTTTGTTGTCAAAACAGCTAAATAATATTTAAATAAAAGCCTTGAACTGTGGCAAAAAATAATTCTGTTGTGACCAGCACTTTCTGAGCTGCGGGTTACACACCATTATCCATTCCCACTTAGCTAGTTTAGACTCGTTGAACATAGTGCAAAAACCCTCCTGTAGAGCCTAACACTACAGTAAACACTGCTGTGGACATTACATCCTTGAGTCATTAAACTATAAAGAGTTTCTGCACTGCACTGAGCACTCTGAAGTACACTTTGACGCATTCTTTATAAAACAGGCTAAAAATAGTGATGTCCTGAAGCACTTCTTGCTTTAACTATAGAAAAAATGAGTAGTCCCTTTTAAAGTTTTGTGAATTACTCGTGGATTTAGTGGTCATACAAGCCCTAATCAAGTACTATTTTGTCTTTAACTATTGGGGAAAAAATGAGTAGTTCCATTTTAAAGTTTTGTGAATTACTCGTGGATTTAGTGGTCATACAAGCCCTAATCAAGTACTATTTTGTCTTTATTACTATTTTGTTGTGGTAAAAGAAAGAGCATTGCATTGTTATATGAGAGTTTTCATCAGGATAAATCTAAATGAGGATTGATCTCTTGCTCTTTCGCCCTCAGACTGTCCAAGTGATCTCTTGGCTGCTTGGCTGGCTGGCATGTATAATAATATGGCTTCCAGGTGGCTCACAGATGAAAGATGCATGCCTGGAGTGCAGTTTTGAGCCCTGTGACTAGGGCCTCACCCTTGGCTGCAGTATTGTCCAAGATCTGCTGCTGTGAGACGGAGGGTTTATCCAGCCTTGCCCCAGGAATATAACAACTGGGTTAGACTGACTTGATTTTCAAGATTTTCCTTTCCCCCAAGGCATACCCCTGTGGTGCAAAAAAAATAGTGTCTGTGTGTGTGTGTGTGTATGTGTGTGTGTGTGTGTGTGAGAGAGAGAGAGAGAGAGAGAGAGAGAGAGAGAGAGAGAGAGAGAGAGAGAGAGAGAGAGAGAGAGAGAGAGAGAGAGAGAGAGAGAGAGAGAGAGAGCAAGAGAGAGGCTATAATGGCAAGTGGCATTCTTAAAAAAACAATATAGAGTCATCTTTGGTTTATTTTTCACAGTTATTTTGAACTCTCTTATATTGATTGACACTCTGGATTCCCCGCCTCCTTTTTTCCTTTTACATTACGTTAGTCTCATATCCCCTTTAGATTTTCATGCTTGAAAGATGCACTGATGCGGTGCTCTTGCTGTTATTCAAAGTAAAGGAAGAATTTTTTGTTCATTAGACTAAAATCGATTAAGATGTTGAGGTTCTATTTGGGAGTGACAAGATTGGACAGGATTAGGAACGAGTACATCAGAGGGACAGCTCATGTTGGACGTTTGGGGGACAAAGTTAGGGAGACCAGATTAAGATGGTTTGGACATGTTCAGAGGAGGGAGAGTGAGTATATTGGTAGGAGAATGTTGGGTACATGGAGCTGCCAGGCAGGAGGCAAAGAGGAAGGCCAAAGAGGAGGTATATGGATGGAATTAATGAGGATATGAAGCTAGTGGGTGCAAGTGTTGAGGATGCAGAAGATAGGGATAGGTGGAGAGAGATGATTTGCTGTGGCGACCCCTGAAGAGACAAGCCGAAAGAAGAAGAAGAAGAAGACTAAAATCGATTAATGTACTGGAATATTTGACTTTCCTAACATCTAACATCAGAGAAGTATATAATTAACATAATGTAACTACATTTTAAAAAAAAATGAAAGTAAAAATAGTCAAGAATTGCACAATTTAATGACATAATTTAGGTATTAGGTATTGTTTGTATTGTATGTATTGTTACTGGTTATTTGTATTTTTTAATACTGCAATTAATAGAATAATATATTGCCTCTGCTCTATTAAAAAAAACCCCACATCAGGTCAAATCACATTTTTTGACATTAACAGACTTTTCTATGGGAAAGCATCAAGAAAAGCAGAGAAGTGTTGCACCCAGAACCGCGTCTTGCACCATCGCAATTCACCTGCACAAACTGCATCGTCAGCCAAACAGTTTTTAACCAGAATCAAGGTAGTTATTGCTTCATATCCACCCGATTCACCATATCTCACTCCTTGCCACTTCTTTTTGCTCCTGAAAGTAAAAATGTGTGTGCATTTTTGTGGTACATTTTTTTTCTTGATGCTTTCGTATAGCTGCTTAGCTCTGTGTTTAGACTGGATTCTGACTTATTTACTTAATATGATGCCAAAAAGCTATAACTGAATCCTGAAGCAGGTTATGTACCTTTTTTTTTAATGATACTTTAAAATTCCTGTTTCTATAAGATTCTTCTTTAAGCATTATTAAAGATTAAGGTCTTGGTGATGTTTGAGAATCGATGGTGAAGGTGAAGCGTGTAATTCCTCCAGATCTGCCATGAAGATGTTCCTGAAGACGAATAAATGAAAGTATTTGGTGAGGAGATGCGGCTTTAATGAGGATTTGGCTATATTAGCTTATTTGTAGAAATGAGAGTTATACACTATGGTATTGTTTAAGGAATTGTGTAAAAGGGTTAGTGAGATTAAACAAAGGGACTGTTTTGCATCTCTAAAAAAAAAAAAAGACGGATCAGTTGCTCTAGCTATAGAGAAAAACATGATAAAAGATGTTAGAAATATTAGCATTGAAGCTCCAGTGCAGATTTAAAACAACAACCTTCAGAGACTTTGGTCTCTGTTTGCCATGGTTTCGATCAGTACCTGTGTTGTGTGATGTTTGGTCGCTCTTCATGACGGTGCTGCTGATATGTAAATCCCTGAACAATGACAACCCAAGGACAAGGTCAGAGGCGGGGATGCTGAGATGCTCCGCCCCGGTTATTGTGATTCGTGGTTCACTTGGTTGCATTACCATGACGACTGTGTCGAGATCAGGAACAGTAATGCACACGTCCTCTCCGAAACACCTACACACACATACACATACACACACACACAGACATGTTTGTCTTACTATCCATGTGAGGATCTTCTATTAGCTTAATGATTCGTTCCGATACTTAATGTTCTATTATGCCATAATCTAACCCTAACTCAAAAAAAGGAAAAAATGTACAAATTGTTAGATATTCTAATTCTTGTGTGGAAATTTGGTCCCCTCCAAGACATTAAAACATGCCCCACACACACACAACCTCTACAATTACTTGCTTGCAGTAAATGCACGCTGCTAGACACCACGGGAAAGTTATGGGTCCAATCAAAATCAGTAAGGCATGTAAAACTGACACATGCACATACAAGGGAAACAAACTGTTGCGACAGTGATTTGTTCAGGGAGTTAATGTGGTGGAAATGGAAAAAGACACATCTGTCACACTAACACACTGCGCCAGCATTTTTCTGCACTCAGAACACAAAATAATCTCTCTCTCCATCTCAGCCTCATCCTCAGAATTAATTAGTGCTCTGCTCACAGTAATTACACTTATTAAGCATTACTCTAAACCACATTTAATTATGTTCACAAGCCTTAATTAACACCTCTGTTTATTTGTTTTTCCAGATATGCAACCCTTGTGAATAAGATATAAGAAGTGTGTAATTATGAAGCAGGAAAGGGCACCACTGTCACAATCATCTCCTATCGCTTGTACCGCACAAGAACCTTCTGGCCAGAAATTTCATTACAACACAATATGCTAAAGCATGACTGAAAAATAATATTCAAGTATTTCCTAATGTTGTAGCATCAAATGGAAGATTCTTTCACTGTCAACAAATAATTTCCATGGCAAATGCTTTCAATTTCTGTTCATCATACCTGCATCCTGTTTTATCCAGCACCAGCACAACCTCACTAAATATCCCCACTCTGTCTTTCTAGATGTAATATTATTGTCTTTCTCTACAGCATCTTTCATATGCTGCAACTTATGTGGTTTACAATCACATATAATGAGCAGTCCATCTGCTTAGCTTCAAACAGGACTAGCATCTGCTTTCTCCTGAAGCTGATCTTGTTGAGTGGAGCTAGCAGCTACTGTGCAGTAACACACACCCTTGTGTTTGGCTTGAGCGTTTATCTTGTCCTTTGATTAAATGTTTACAACTGTTAGCAGTGTAACAAAATGCCTGTATCTGTATTCAGATTTATACTCGAAATGGACGTGGCCTAAACCAGAAGGTACCCCTACCACCTGCTCAAGCAGTTATTATTGTTGTTAGCACCTGTGCACAACATTTTCAAATGAACAAATGAAGTTTACCATTATAAGCAAACTAGTGGCCTGTTTTAAGCCATAGTGACCCTGACCAGGCATTTACTAAGGATGAATAAATGCTCATGGTCAATCTGTCATTCAAGTTAATGAATGGCGGTCCTTCCTTGTCCTGTGAGCTTCATATCTGCCTGTTCATCCTGAAAATAAAAACCTCCCCCTCATATTACCTGATTCGTGCTTTTATATCATGCAAAACTTTCTGGAAAACCTTATTTAAAAAAAGAGAATTACAAACTACGAAAAATACTACAGATACTAAAAATACTATTAAAAATAGCATTAAAAATACAATTCTTATCAGTATTTATGTCTGTTGGGAATATATTATCTGTTCATTAATGTCTTCATAAAAAGATTTATTTAAAAATATAACACAATTTCACACAACTGGTAATAAGAGAGTGTATTGTGGTAACATTCAGAATTTAACTCACACAGAAAAAAAATCCTCGCTTCTGTTATCATCGATCTATGTATTTATCTGTTTTATCTATCTATCTATCTATCTATCTATCTATCTATCTATCTATCTATCTATCTATCTATCTATCTATCTATCTATTTGTCTGTCTGTCTGTCTGTCTGTCTGTCTGTGTTAATTTGTCTCATAACTGGATTTCCACCACTCTATCTATCTATCTATCTATCTATCTATCTATCTATCTATCTATCTATCTATCTATCTATCTATCTATCTATCTGTCTGTCTGTCTGTCTGTCTGTCTGTCTGTCTGTCTGTCTGTATTAATTTGTCTCATAACTGGATTTCCACCACTCTATCTAACTATCTATCTATCTATCTATCTATCTATCTATCTATCTATCTATCTATCTATCTATCTATCTATCTATCTATCTATCTATCTGTCTGTCTGTCTGTCTGTCTGTTGTCTGTCTGTCTGTCTGTCTTAATTTGTCTATCTATCTGTTTGTATGTTTGTTAATGTACTGGAAGTAAATCCTCGCTTCTGTTATCATCGATCTATCTATCTATCTATCTATCTATCTATCTATCTATCTATCTATCTATCTATCTATCTATCTATCTATCTATCTATCTGTCTATTTGTCTGTCTGTCTGTCTGTCTGTCTGTCTGTATTAATTTGTCTCATAACTGGATTTCCACCACTCTATCTATCTATCTATCTATCTATCTATCTATCTATCTATCTATCTATCTATCTATCTATCTATCTATCTATCTATCTATCTATCTATCTATCTGTCTGTCTGTCTGTCTGTCTGTCTGTCTGTCTGTTGTCTGTCTGTCTGTCTGTCTTAATTTGTCTATCTATCTGTTTGTATGTTTGTTAATGTACTGGAAGTATTCACTTCCATTGTTCTGGCTGTTCTACAAAAAGTCACACATAACATTATTATTGATGCATGTCATATTAGTTACAGTTTGCACATTTCAGTTACACACATATTTAGTGAAGCAATATTACATTTTCACAGCCACTTATAAGTACTATGATGCTTTAATGAGATCCTGAATGTCTTGACCCAATCCAGTGATGTTACCCACCGTGGGTCCATCTACAATTACTAATCGATCCAACTATATGCACATAAAGGTATCTCTAATAAGCAGGAAGTCTACTAAAAACAAAGTGAATTTCAAATGGAAACTAAATTACAAGTAAAAACCATTAAACAATTATAATAACACTTGTAAGAACACTGGTAAGAATAAGGATGGATAAAAGGCTCACCATTCATCAATAATTCATCATAGCTCTGATGTGGTGCATAATCAGCTTCTACTGACAAAAGTAATCAAATATCAGTCCTAAACTACTCGTGTTCTAATACAGCACATTCAGGGAAAGCAAGGAAAGGTCAAACATTTTCACACCAAGCACATTATACAGTAGGGTTTTTGAGTGGGATGATGTTTCTGAGTAGTCTTCAAAGTAATTTTTATTACCGACGTTAATGAATATGAATTTAAAACGAACGGATAATGTGTTCTCAACAGATAAATACAAATATGAATTAGACGTAAACTCTTCTTTTTTTTTTTTCAGGAATGAGGAATTGGTCATACATTATATGGCCACAAATATTTGGACACCTGATCGTAACATTCATACATGTATAGCATTTAGATTTCCTTTCACTAGAATTTATTGACCCAAACCTGGTCCAGCATGCCAGTGTCCCTTTGCACAAACTGAGGTCCATGTAGACATGGATGGTCAAGTTTGGTGTGGAAAAAAATAAATGGGCTGGACAGAGCCCTGACCTCAACCTCACTGAACACCTTTGGGATGAACTTGAACAGGCCAGGCCTACTCACCCCACATCAATGCTTGACCTATTGTGCTCTTGTTGCTGAATGGACAAATCCCCCAACTTGTTAAAAAAAAACAAAACAAGTGAAAAGCCAGTAATGCTTAAGTAAGCCATCATTCAATAATCTTACCATGCAGCAGTTCATGGTCATGGTGGTTTTAATATGGCTATAAGTTTGCCTCGGTTTTTGGAAATACAACCAGCAAATTTTATTAGAAAATATTCTAGACAGGTATGTGGGATTAAATACAATCTCACAATGAATTATTTGAGTACTGAGATGAATTATGAATTGAAATGGTGTAGCTGAGGCTGAGGAACTCTTTGAAGAACTAAACTGATAGAGATGCTCTATCATGCTCCATCAATGTCAAACTGAGCCCCATGAAAACATGGCTCTCATATTTGGTATGTAAAACCATCTTAACCTCACTGAACACTGTTGGGATGAACTGGAACAGACCAGACCTTTTCACCCCACATCAGTGCTTGACCTATCGTTCCCTATTGTTGCTGAATGGGCAAATCCCCCAACATGTTGTAATATTTAGAGAAAATCCTTCTCAGAAGATCAAAATCTATGAGTTTGAATCTCAATGATGACACAGCCACCCATGACCAGAGGTCTAGACAGAAAAATTGGCTTCTTATGTCTCTCTGGGTCTCTGTATGAGAGGGATGGCATACTCTTTCCCCTGCCAATCACTGTGTGTATGAGGCAGAGGGAAGATAGAGCTGAGTGTGTTACACTGCCATGTGACAGAACATGAGCAGCAGCTAGAAAAGTTGCAATAGGATGGCTTCACCTTTCTCAGAAAAAGCACATGTTAGCCTTCACTTGCTAGCTGTCATACCATAGGGAGAACTCACTGGTGGTGGAATGTGATAGTTGACCAAATTGGGGAGAGAAATGAAAAAAACAACAACAACAAAAAAAATTCAATGGGGGCACGGTGCCTTAGTGGTTAGCATATTTGCCTCACACCTCCAGGGTTGGGGGTTCAATTCCCGCCTCTGCCGTGTGTGTGGAGTTTGCATGTTCTCCCTGTGCCTCGGGGGTTTCCTCCCCCGGTCCAAAAACATGCATGATAGGTTGATTGGCATCTCTAAATTGTCCGTAGTGTGTGATTGTGTGCGTGAATAAGAGTGTGTGTGCCCTGCGATGGGTTGACACTCCGTCCAGGGTGTGTCCTGTCTTGATGCCCAATGACGCCTGAGATAGGCACAGGCTCCCCGTGACCCGAAAAGTAGATCGGATAAGTCGCAGACAATAAATTTTTAAAACAAACAAAAAAAACAAAAACAAATGTAAATACATGATATTATTATGGATATCCTGCTTCTAATGTAAATACTTCCATATAAAGACGCAATGCTATCCCCACATTTCCATATATGGCACGGCCACACAAAGTCTTTCTTGTTTCCATATATGGACTTGCGCTGGATCATACCCACATTGATATATATGTGACTCAAACACTGATCTTCAGTGGGATGACCATGCAGTTACAAGTAAATTACTGTGTTTTATATTCTATGCATTATTCACCAGTAAAACCCTGATGATGAGGGTTGCACTAATATTATTTACGGTGGATGATTTAGAAGCAGCCGGACACGAGAGGGCCATCTGCAAAAAGTAAAAATTGTGCATTGAGTGGACGTAAATGGAGGAAAATGATATGTAATCTAACGTTATTCAGCCCCATTTTATGCTTTCCCTGCTCTAACACACCTGATTAAAGTCATCATGTTATTATCAAACCCTTACTCCTCTGAATAGAGTGGAAGAACAGAAACAGCAAAAATGTGCACTGCTCTAGTTTTTTTTGTCTGCTGGATAGACAACCAATGATGAAACCTGTGTGCAATTCGCTTCATTGTAAACTTTCTGTTTTGTACACACAAAGTTTTTGAATTCTCCAAGATTTGGTAAAACAGGCCTTTTTTGTCGTAAGGTCAGAAACAACAGGGAAATTCATCTAGCACTTCCAGCTGCACAGCTGCATGACCCCAGGCAGAGCCTGTCTCCTTTATCACACAAATGTAGTGTAAAAGAACAGAATATATTTTCTTATTCATCAACCCGTCACGCTTTATCCCCCAGTTCCTGCTGCCTATGTGGAGGACGTTGTGTGTGTTTATGTGTGTGCTCGTCTGTGTGTGTCTGTGTGTGTGCATGCATGTGTGTATGTGTGCTCGTCCTCAATGCTAATTTCCCACTGTTCTTTGCTGAAGGGACTCCACCCACGGCTTCATGGCACACCCCACAGGAGACATGCTGTCCTCCCCCAAGCCTCATGAATATTCATTTTCTGTCATGCATATTCACATGGTCCCTTGGGGTATGACAGTCCAACAGTGGTAATAGTCTCGCTTACACACACATGCCCCACACACACACACACACACACACCAGTAAGTAAGCAGCTAAAACCGCTTTGGGACAGAACAAAGATTAAAGCAGAGAGGAACAAGACAGAAGGAGAAAAAAAAAAATCAGAATCAGAGATGAAAACAGACCCCAAAAAATATCACAGATGAAATATTTCATAGTCTAAATAGTAGAGCTGTTTTGAAATAATGCATTATTACCAGTTCAGTGAGTCACTAAAGGCTTATCATTCCACATTCATAATGAAAATTAGACAGAGCTTAAATTGATAGAGGAATGGTGAGAGATGCATGATGGGTTTCAGATAACGACAGTGATCTTATACATGTACGCTATCGTTCAGTTGTACAGAATTGAATGTTTTATAACAATAAGTACAGAATTAAAGACTTGCTGTTATAGGGAACTAATCAACGATGATTCTTGACTATTTCGTTCCTCTTACACCTCGGTAATTTGCCAATGATTACATTTACTTCTTAATCAAGAAACATTTTTTAATATCATAGTACAGTTTCTCAGATCTGAATTCTCAAATCTGATTAGTCATAATGAGAAAATTCATTCTATATATCAGCACGGATTGGACAGTAGTTCAATCATGAATAGGTTTATATTAACATTCTTCTTTAAATATGTTATTGTTTCTTTAATAACGGCGCATTAACAAGGACCTGTATGTTTCTTGGTAAAAGGATCTGGAAAGAATCTGTGGATAATATCCTTCAAACCATATGAATATATCAGGCGTCAGGGCATATCACGTCACCGCTACGTGGATATTTACTGCTGTCAAACATCTAGACCACTAGTTACTTCATGCCATCATTTATATTATAGCAGCTATAAACAGTAATTCCCTCACCAGCCCTTTTTTTTCCCCTGTTTCTCTTAAAGAAAGGAAAAAAAAACTCACAGCTGCTATTTCAATAAACTATTCATGTGCAGTATAATGGTGCAAATAATCTGAATAATTAGGTGTTTTAATGATATTTTAGTAGAAGTTTTAAGGTTAATAAAAGTACAAAATGAACCTTGAATAGAATATCATCACCACAGTATTATACAATTCTGTCTCTCATTCATTGTTAACCTACATCACACCTTATAATACTAATGTCATGACATGTTGAGTCATTTTGAAAGTTTGATCAGAGGATTATTAAGTATATTCTGTAACAGTTTGATATTAAGGACAGTATAAGCATTTATAGAGGTTTCTAATGAGTTTATAAACTTAAACCCACACTGAATTTGGGCATACTTATTACACTGATACTGTGAAAGTGGGAGGAAGTCTAGGACTGATGATGGGTCCTGGGTATCAAAATAAACTGAGGATATGAGGATGCTGATAGCGTATGGACCGTACTGTACTGTGGTGGAGATGTGGATGCGGCGTGCTCCGGCTGTGGGGAACTGGCGCGAGTTGATGTAGGAGACTTTCCTCAGTGCTACGTTGACCTGTTCCAGATCTTCTCCCTCTATCACCAGCACTGACTGCGCTGGGTTAAAGTGGAACTGAAGGAAACATGAGGAAAGAACAGACAGCATTAGAGAAATAGCAGAATGTCCTCCAAGTGAGAGTATAGAAAGTGTCAATTACAGAGTAAAGACTGTGTGTGCATGAAAGTGTTTATTACAGTGTGAGGCTGTGTAAAAGCCTGTATTCGAAAGCGTTTATGAAGGAGTATGAAAAAGTGTGCTGAAAAGTGTGTGGGAATGAAAGTGTGTCTGTGCGTGTGTGTGTGTGTGTGTGTATGTGTGTGTGTGTAAACATAAACACTGTGTGCAAGGATGTGCCAGAATTCAACAAAGGAATAAAACGGAAAATGGCTTAAAACTGATGAACAGACCAGAGAGCAGAGAACGAAAGAGAGAAAGATGGATGCATGGAGAGGAAAAAGACATATGCGCCTAAAGCTTTAGGATTTATTCCTGCTGCCTGCTCCTCTCTCTCTCTCTCTCTCTCTCTCTCTCTCTCTCTCTCTCTCTCTCCCTCTCCCTCTCCCTCTCTCCCTCCCACTCTCCTTTGTCTCCCTCTCCCTCTGAAATCCTTTATGTTTCTAAAATCTTTTCTTAAGCCACTGAATATTAAAGAACAAAAGAGCAGCATCCACAGAGAGAAAATGAAAAATGGTGCCTGCAGAACATTTACATTTACATTTATTCATCTGCCAGATGCTTTCATCCAAATCTTACATTTGAGACACACAGCCGAGCAGCTCAGGGGTTAAGTGCCTGGCACGGAGGCTCAGCAGCAGCTCTCTTGTAGTTCTGGGATTTGAACCGACAACCTCCCGATTATCAGAGAGAGATTTGGACCTGCATATGATTATGTGTTTATTATTCTTGAATGATCGACGTGATTGATGACAAGGAATGCCTAATTTAAGAAAGATTAATTTTTTTAATCTTAAAAGAAAGCTATTTTCTGAAGGTTGCAACAAAGTCCTTATAGTAAACTGTATCCCGCTCGGCAGCCATCTTGGCAACATTCCCAGGCTGTATTTCCAGCAATACAAGACCAGGCTCCTATCTGCTTAATCGAGGCGAGACCTATAACCCGGAACAGATGGGCAATCTGTTCTCTCAAAAACATCTAAAATCATTTAAAAAATCTGCCTTTTTAAGATTCATCAGCTATAGAGCTAACTAGCTGTCTTGCATTTTTATACCACAGAAATTTGCTAATTTTTTTTTTTATTAATGAAAAATATACGCTAGTTTGTCATTTAAGTGCAGTATACTCTATATGCTAGATGCTTTTATGCTACAACAGCTATAAACATTCATTCCCTCACTAGTCTCTCTTGAAGTTATATGCAGCTTGTCATGATACCGAGAATCAACAAAACGCTCCGTTCTGTCGACTCTCCCATAATAGAAACTTCACCTTGAGCTTCACCTCTGACTGTTACAAAGCAGTGCCACTACAAACTCTTTCAAAAAATGCTTCATAAATATCTCACCATATTAACAATTACATGTTTGTGGAGATTGTCTGCTATACCTGAGCAAGCTGTTACTACAGAAACAACAACGTATTTGAATGAGAGCATGAATATAAACCTGTGAACTGACTTACAGCTGTAATACTGA
The DNA here is from genome assembly GCA_033459395.1 of Hemibagrus guttatus. Taxonomy (NCBI): domain Eukaryota; kingdom Metazoa; phylum Chordata; class Actinopteri; order Siluriformes; family Bagridae; genus Hemibagrus; species Hemibagrus guttatus. Next base: position 18,390,211 of record JAUCMX010000011.1, read on the forward strand.
CAGAGATCAGGTTATAGAAAATGAATGAACACCTTCTGACCATTTGAGAATTCAACAGCACTGTGGACTAATCACTATATAGCTGACAGGTAAAGAGTCATGAATTTTTGAGACCCTTAATTTACCTTCTTTCCTCTCCATCTGTTACTCCATTTTTTGTACTCTTTGTTGCATATGCATTATATTTTTATATTTGTCCCTGCTGCATTTTTCTTGTGCGTGTGTGTGTGTGTGCACTACCTTTAAGCCCTTGTCCATACTCTCCAGAGACGTGATGTCCAGTCCCTCTTTGCAAGCCTGCAGGCAGGAAATCACCTTCTGACTCTCGATCTTTCCCGGCCTCACCGTCAGACCTGACAAACTCCCACGGAAATATTGCGTGAACTTGGCTTTAGATACCTCACCACCTAGAACACACACACACACACACACACACACACACACAGACACAGACACACACAGAGCATTTAACGTTAGGCCTATTAATTCTATTTAAATATGCTTTTAGCCCCAGGCACTCTGTGATTGCTTTTTTATTAGGTTAATGTTGGTCTTGTGGAAAAAATATGCAGCACAAAGTAAGTAAAAATGCTTTTCTACCTTTTTCCATTTTCAATATAAAATGGGCAAACATTTTACAACTTGCAAAAGCTTTACCTCAATGATAACAAGGCTGATTTCACACATTCTTCCAACACATATCTTAATAAAACCATATTGTAAAGCTTTCTTTGAATGGTCATTAGGGTGAATGAACACACAAGTGTGTGTATGTATCTTGACCTCTATAATGACTGCTTCTTGGTGTCTGGAATGACTGTGCATGTGTGTATGTGGATGTCCATATCTGCATGAGGAGTGTGTGTGTGTGTGTGTGTGAGTGAGTGATTGTGTGTGCTCACATACTGCAGTACAGGGAAGCAGCACCAGTGATTACGGCACCTTCACAAAAGTGAGCAGCTCTGATTTCATCACTTTCGTCACGGTGAAAGTTTCTCTCGCTCTCCAAATTAGCTTTGGAGAGAACTTTTATTGGTTTATTCCTTCTCCACTCACTCACTTCTCTACTCTCATTCCCTCTCAGTGACACACACTCATTTTCTTTTCAACAAAAAGGAATCGAGAAGCGAGAGTGTGTGTGCAACATCAAAGGCCATTTAAAGAGGCTTAGTTCTGCTTTAGTCTCTACACTCATTTCTTTATTAGTGGGCCGTAATCTTCTCCTCGGGCCACCTCTCTACAATCCATACGACAAAGGAGCACTATCACAGCAGAACAAACACATATTAGACTCATCTGTAACCACACACACACACACACACACACACACACACACACACACACACACACACACACACACACAGTTTTTCCAGGAATAATGAGGACTGTTCTGGGTTTCTGTGAATGTAAAATTCACAGAAGACAGTGTGCTACAATAGCTCTCTGTAAAGGACTGAAAAACTCTGTGAACAGGAAGTGTGACTAATGCTTTAACATTTATATTTACTTTTTTTGGCAGACAGTTTTATCTAAAGGACTTTACAGTTGAGAAATAATGCAATCCAAGCATACTGTTCAGATGAAACACTGACCAATACCAAATGTGAAATGTCACTGGCTGCCATTTTCCTGCTTTAAAGCCTGCCATGAGGAGCAGTGACTTCTTCTTCATATACAATAATTCTTCACTACAGTTCTGACTTTCTAACTTAACTGATAAACATTTCTCTTTCGCATACACAACGCCGTGATCACATTTTAATATTTACTGTGTGAAGAAATCCCACTTACCAGTTTTAATATAAAATATGATTAAAAATCCTTAATAAATGTCACCTTTGCAGGAAGACTGTTACGGGTAGCAGGGCTGAGGGTGAACCACTAGGGGGCTCTCAGTAGGGGTTGTCATGTGATGTCTGTTTTTGTTTACCTTGGACATGTGTGTTAGTTAAGCCCTGCCCTGTCCTATTGTGTGTTGAATGATGTTTCACCTGTTCCTAATGTTTCCTGATTATGTTTCCTATTTATAGTCCTGTCTGTGTCATCATTAGTTGCTAGTCCTTGTTCGTATGTAGGCCGAAGTGGTGTCGCGGTTTTTGTTTCATGTTATGTCTCGTGTTCTATGTTTAATAAAACCCCTTTTTGTTTCACGGAAGCTTCGCGTTGGGTCTGTTATATCCAGCCGGACACCGCCGGTTGTAACAAAGACAGCCAAAGTTTTCATTTAAATGAATTTCCATATAATTTGAGAGAAATGTAATTACATTTTGGCCAAAATAGAATTTTTTTTTAAAATTTCAATGCTCTTCTCCAGGTTTAATCTTCCAGCAACAGGGAGAAAAGTAATTCTTATGTAAGGGGGCAGATGCAGCCATGAATGAAGGTGAACAACAGCTTTATTTAGAAAGCTTGTAGAAAAATCCAAATTGTGAAACAAAAACAAGGTCACATAACAGGCAATGGTCAGGAAATGTACAAGCAACATAAAGTGGGATAGACAAGAGCAAAAAAATAACCAAAAAACGAGAAAACCAGAACAGGAAAAAAGTAAAAAACAACAAATGGACTATGACACAATGAATTGTTCTGTAATGACCGGTACAAAACCCAGAGTGTATATGTCACTTTGGGAGAGTGCACTGAGGGTCTTTATATACTGTGGTGGAGAAATTGAGTCAAGGTGCATGATCAGTAACCAGAAGAGTGTTAACATGCATCCCAATTCACCTACTTATTGTATCTGCAACACCTGCAATACCCCCTCCTATCTGCCAGAGGGAGCCGTCGCGTGAGTACCGAGACTTCTGGGTTATAAACCATGCTCACTCCAACCTTCAGTGCGGAGTATTGTCAGTTTATCTGCGATTCTGAGCCATTCCATTGTTTTTCCTTGCTTGCCATTGTGTGTTTGACTTTGCTCACGTTTCACAGATTATTTGAGTTTGGGATTGTGTATTTTGAATTTGTTTGCTTTTTATTTCTCACAGTTTATGTACTCTTTGCCTTTTGTTGCTACACTGATTTACTGCCTGCCAATTTGCTTCTGTTTGCCCTGTGTGTTTTTTCTAATTAACTCTGTGAATGGATTCGTCACCTGCTGCGTCAGCTGCCTCTTTACACTATGCACTAAAAGTATATACTGGGATATAACATGTCATGTAATGGAAACGAACGTTGTTGTCGTTGTCGTTGTTGATACTCACACTCTGACTGTTAGCAAACTCCTTGCTGCATTTCAACTTTTTTACTCATTCATTAACCCTTATATCATTTCTACTACAGGGGATCCTCAGCAGCATGTCCTCCCTTATGGATTTTCGCCTTAAGAATTCAAATATTGCAAGAAATTTGCATCGCCATACGAAGCATTTTCGGCATACAAATGAACTGAAACGACGCCGGCTAAGTAGCGCGTATGTCCGGAAGCCATTCAACACTTGTTTGCGTCAGTGGAAAGCCAAGCAAAGCCAAACGAAATGAGTTTACGAATTTTACTAATTTTTTTTCAGTCAGTGAAAGCTGTTAAAGAGTCAACCCACGATACCAACGCTGCCTTCGGCATGCGTTCAAAAGCTACATGAGTTTTTTTTGTTGACAGATTGGTGTTGTGGGTGGTCTGTTCTATTTTTAGCCCAAGCTTGTTGGCACGACTTCCTGTGACGACCCTTGACATGGAATGCTTGGCTTGGGTCAGTTCTTTGTAAGCAGCCATACAGTTTACATACTCTTTGTATTGGTAATATTGGTCATATTTTTGGGTGGCTGTAACGGATTCTCTGCACTTATATCACTAGTTATGGGAAGAATATTTTCCTAATACAAATTTTCACCTTAAGAATTCGACTCCAGGATGAATTCAATTCGAATGCTGAGGTTCCACTGTTGATTTATTTTTGTTCAAAATTTGCTTAAATCTCTCTAAAATATACTCTCTAAAAATCCATGTTAAACTCATCTGCCAGGCTGAATTCAGCAAAGCAAACCGTCACAAAGTAAACCTCTTCCTTCATCACACAAGATGTTGTGAGCAATATTAGCTGATAAAATCTTCCTGAACTCACATTTTAAAAATCTACCAGAAATAGTAGACCACCCCTTTACCCCACATTGTCTTGTTGAATCAACTTTTAACAATATGTATGAGATGAGACTAAAGATGAAATATTAGTTAAGGTGCTAATTTTGTGTCTAGGCCTTGTAAAAATTGTTTAATAACTTTGACTTCCACATAAAAACTTTGCGAGCAGTTATCTTAACTGTGCTAGCAGTTATCTTAGATGGCTAGTTAGGTTTCATGCCTAATAAACTGTATGCCTAATAACCTAAACCCAGAATGGGATAACGGCTTTAACCCTATCACTACTCTCCTGGAAAATGTGGGGAAAAAAACAGTACTCATTTTTCACTTACAAAATATGAACATGTCTTTATTTAAACCCTGAACGTCCACAGCTCCTCAAGCACCTCGGGTTCATTGGTCTCAACCAGATGACCTGTAGCCCTTTCTGCTAGTAAGCTAGCTGAGTATCTTTAAAGACAATAACGTCTTTCCAAAATCAGAACAGTGTTGATTAGAGGCATCAATTGTCACGTAATACTATCTTCACACATACAGCGATTATATAACTGCAAGTTTCCAGTCTATTCACTGTGAAATCACTAGTAGTCTGGTTACCATAGTAATCTTTTATCAGTGGGTGGCGCAACTAGAATTCCAAATCAAATTTACTGTCACTAAAATGAAACATTCTGACGAGAGAGTTGGCATTTGTATATAAAATTCACCAGTGAATATATGCATCATATCATAAGTGATGAAGGAGAAGCATTGTGTGCTCTTTAAACCATGGATCTCATGCACTCTACTGTCTTCACTCGCAGTGGTAGTCGCTACACCAAGTCACTCCATATTTGCATGAAGTTAAACTGTTGCATCAAGTTACATATCCCATATCCCAAACCCATATCCTTTCTCCAACGGTCGCTATCCTACATTTTGGTGGAATTCACCAGCTCTCAGTGAAAATAAACGGTTTCTGGTTTTGTTTCTGTATGTGTAAACACCCCCTAAGTGACCATTCATTCATTGTCTACCGCTTATCTGATCTATTCTCGGGTCACGGGGAGCCTGTGCCTATCTCAGGTGTCATTGGGTATCATGGCAGGATACACCCTGGACAGAGTGCCACCCCATCTCAGGGCACACACACGCTCTCATTCACACACTATGGACAATTTAGAGATGCGGGATAGGAGGCGGGAATCAAATCCCCAACCCTGGAGGTTTGAGGCAACCGTACTAACCACCAAGCCACCGTGCCCCACTCCTAAGTGACCATATTTTTTTATTAAATTTACTTGTTTTTAGGGGTTTTTTTTCATTCTAGAGACTGAATCAGAATCTACAACTATAAATGACCATATAATGTTTCATCTTTTAATTATGATGGAGATTGAACGTTTAAGAATGATGAAAAACATACTCCAAGAATGTATATTATTTTTTAGATGCCATTTTTTGGAGACGCCAATAGATGCTAGAGGGAGGGATGGGAAAATCTAAAAGTCATACATCTCCATGAATGCCTTCTCCAGAATCACCTCTAACACTTGAAAAATCCAAGCTACATTGACCATGAAGTCAAAAATTGCCTCAATCTGTTCATGCATGACTATTCAAAATGGGATCCATTAGATAATATACTACACAGTAACACAATATCTGTCAGGATAAGCTTTACACACATCAAATGCAAGGAGCATGTAACCTTGACAGATCAAGTTCTCAAAATTCCAGAAAGACACCTAATAATTTCCACGTGCCGAATGCATCAGACAGGCAGGCATGCTGACCCGAAAAACAGGTCAACAGTTTATAAAATCCTACTATGAACAATTTAATCCAAGCCTCACCATTTTCCCCGTTTTGTATTTCACATTTATATTTCAGTCATGACTCCACCCACTGACCTTGCCAGCAGGCTCCGACGGTGAGCTGTACATCAATCTGAGACGAGTGGATTGGCCAGTCATCAGTCACCAGATAGGGGTCATAGGTCACGCCGTCCACATACAGTGTCACCACAGGAAACTCGACATTAATGACATAGTAATGCCACTCCTTATCACAGATCTGCCAGAAAGAAAGAGAAGCTTATATTATAGTGTTAAACATTGTTCATTCTTAATATTATTAATGATAAATGATTACTTGATTATTTGATTTTACAAATGAATAAATAGAACAGTTTTAATTGGACTTCAGAAACAGCAGAACGATTCCAACATCTTGAGATTTTCAGCACAAATAATAAGCATTGCAATTCGAGGTGAGATGTTTACAAAACTCAGAAAAGAGCTTGAGAGGCATCTCTCATACTCACACACACACACACACACACACACACACACACACACACACACACACACACACACAAACACACAAACACACATGTACAGTCAGGTGCAGTGTGGGAGAACAGGTGGTCACAGACAGCATCTGATAACCAAAAACAGAATATGTGTTCCAAAAAAAAATAAAAAACCTAAAGACTTACAACGTGGGGCTAAAGGCTTAACCTTGGTTTTAGGCGTCTGATGTCATTCCTGAGATAGAAGTGTAATAAATAAGCACTCCGAGGCAACCCTGACTTATACAGTACCCCAGACCACCACCACCCCCGCCACCACCAATAATATCCATCCCCTTACAAATATTACCTGCTTCAGGTTTTGGAAAGAAACCATCACAAATACAACAATGAAAATAATTTATCATTACAAAAGCCAGAAAATGTCAATAAATAAAGACGTACCTGGCCTTCGCTATGGCAAAATCAATAAATATAGATATAAAAAGCAAACAGCTACAGGAGTGGGAACTCTTATTTTTGTAGTTTGTTATTCTTTCCTGACATATGCAAAGCATAGATGACAGGCCGGAAATATTTTTAAAAATATATATATATATTTGCTTTGCACTTCCAGGGTTGGAGAGCTTCAAGTCCTGCCTCTGCCTGGTGTATGTGCTCAGTTTAATTAAGTTGTCTTCATTTGTCACATATACATTACTGCACAGTGAAATTCTTTCTGAGCATATCCCATCTTTGGGGGTTGGGGTGAGAGTGCAGGGTCAGCCACGATGCAGGGTGGGTTGGGGGCCTTGCTCAAGGGCACAATGGTGGCAGCTTGGTGGTGCTGGGGCTTAAACCCTGATCTTCCAGTCAATGACCCAGAGCCTTAACTACTTGAACTAACCCCCCATGGTTTGCATGTTCTCCCCAGGCTATGGGGGTTCCTTCAGGTTCCCCAGATTCCTCCCCAGCCCAATGACATGCATTGTAGGCTGATTGGCATCTCTAAATTATCCACAGTCTGTGAATGGGTGTGTGTGTGTGTTTGTGTGTGATTGTGCCCAATGATGGCTTCGCACCCTGTAAACATGGATGGATGTTTATTTAATGCAAATTTTAGTTCTCCAATTATGTAGTAATACAGATTATAAATAAAGATTAATGCATAGCGAATCAACCATTTACACATGTTTTATTCTACTGTTATAACTTAGTGTGGTTGAATTCTCAAACTAATCAGTTAGAAAGTGTTAATACATTTTCTCTGACTAGTGCTGGCTGTAATAAATCACAGGCTTATATTAATGTGCTTGCTCTAATTTGTTGTTTCATTAGCAGAGACTTGCATAATGATGCAATGATATGCCACATAAACTGATTAAAATGTGGAATTGTTGTGTGAGGAGAACTGGAAGGAGTCTCCAGTGTCAGGTAGTTTGCATGTTCTTCCACATCATCCCATTACTACACTCCCTCCACTGGTTTCCTGTAGCTGCCTGCATCAGATTTAACACGCTGATGCTTGCCTACAAATCTAAAAACAGACCACCACTCACATACCTGTAGACTGCTTGACTCTCCTGCTTCCACCATCTCTCAGGGTACAAGGAAGGTATGCCTCAAGCCTTTTCTGTTCTGGTGTAATCAACTTCCCTAAATATCTGAACAAGTCTTCAGTCTTTAGATGATATATAAAGACCAACCTCTTCCTGAAGTACTTAAACTAGCACTCCAAATCTACAAACCCGATTCCAAAAAAGTTGGGACACTGTACAAATTGTGAATAAAAACAGAATGCAATGATGTGGAAGTTTCAAATTTCAATATTTTATTCAGAATACAACATAGATGACATATCAAATGTTTAAACTGAGAAAATGGATCATTTTAAGGGAAAAATAAGTTGATTTTAAATTTCATGGCATCAACACATCTCAAAAAAGTTGGGACAAGGCCATGTTTACCACTGTGTGGCATCCCCTCTTCTTTTTATAACAGTCTGCAAACGTCTGGGGACTGAGGAGACAAGTTGCTCAAGTTTAGGAATAGGAATGTTGTCCCATTCTTGTCTAATACAGGCTTCTAGTTGCTCAACTGTCTTAGGTCTTCTTTGTCGCATCTTCCTCTTTATGATGTGCCAAATGTTTTCTATGGGTAAAAGATCTGGACTGCAGGCTGGCCATTTCAGTACCCGGATCCTTCTTCTACGCAGCCATGATGTTGTAATTGATGCAGTATGTGGTCTGGCATTGTCATGTTGGAAAATGCAAGGTCTTCTCTGAAAGAGACGACGTCTGGATGGGAGCATATGTTGTTCTAGAACTTGGATATACCTTTCAGCATTGATGGTGCCTTTCCAGATGTGTAAGCTGCCCATGCCACACGCACTCATGCAACCCCATACCATCAGAGATGCAGGCTTCTGAACTGAGCGCTGATAACAACTTGGGTTGTCCTTGTCCTCTTTAGTCCGGATGACATGGCGTCCCAGTTTTCCAAAAAGAACTTCAAATTTTGATTTGTCTGACCACAGAACAGTTTTCCACTTTGCCACAGTCCATTTTAAATGAGCCTTGGCCCAGAGTAAATGCCTGCGCTTCTGGATCATGTTTAGATATGGCTTCTTTTTTGACCTATAGAGTTTTAGCCGGCAACGGCGAATGGCACGGTGGATTGTGTTCACCGACAATGTTTTCTGGAAGTATTCCTGAGCTCATGTTGTGATTTCCATTACAGTAGCATTCCTGTATGTGATACAGTACCGTCTAAGGGCCCGAAGATCACAGGCATCCAGTATGGTTTTCCGGCCTTGACCTTTACGCACAGAGATTGTTCCAGATTCTCTGAATCTTTGGATGATATTATGCACTGTAGATGATGATAACTTCAAACTCTTTGCAATTTTTCTCTGAGAAACTCCTTTCTGATATTGCTCCACTATTTTTCGCCGCAGCATTGGGGGAATTGGTGATCCTCTGCCCATCTTGACTTCTGAGAGACACTGCCACTCTGAGAGGCTCTTTTTATACCCAATCATGTTGCCAATTGACCTAATAAGTTGCAAATTGGTCCTCCAGCTGTTCCTTATATGTACATTTAACTTTTCCGGCCTCTTATTGCTACCTGTCCCAACTTTTTTGGAATGTGTAGCTCTCATGAAATCCAAATGAGCCAATATTTGGCATGACATTTCAAAATGTCTCACTTTCAACATTTGATATGTTATCTATATTCTAAGAGGAAGTTTCTTTCGGCTGCTCCCTGTTCGGGGTCACCACAGCGGACCAACTGGTCCGCACAACAACTTGGCAAATGTTTTACGCCGGATGCCCTTCCTGACACAACCCTTCCATTTTTCCAGGCTTGGGACTGGCACTGCCCAGTGGCTGGGGTTGAGGCATTGGCTGGGAATCGAACCCGGGCCAGTGATAGGCGAGAAACCTACCACTGAGCCACCAATGCCCCATGTTATCTATATTCTATTGTGAATAAAATATAAGTTTATGAGATTTGTAAATTATTGCAATTCTTTTTTATTCACAATTTGTACAGTGTCCCAACTTTTTTGGAATCGGGTTTGTAACAGTCTGTGTGCCTTCTTACTGTATTACCTTCTCGACAGAGTTTTGAGACTGATGGTATTCTTAGTCCGTGACCTAGTGAATCAATATCAGGATGTATTCATTGGTAGGGACTTCAAAGCACTTCTGTAAGTCGCTCTGGATAAGGGTGTCTACCAAATGCTGTAAATAGAAATGTAAAGGTAAATTCGTACCTTTTCTTATATCTGAAAGTCTATAGGACGGAGGAATTTGTGGTTTATTGGTAACATTACCAAGGCTGGTGAGGGAAGTACTTTTTATAGCAGCTATGACATAAGTGATAACAGGAACTTTTTCTTATTGATTTTCTATAATATTAATGGGGCACAATCATGCACACACTAACACACCCATTCACAGACTGCGGATAATTTAGAGGTGCCAATCAGCCTACAGTGCATGTCCATGGCTGAGAAGAAAACCGGGGAACCTGAAGGAACCCCCAGAACTTGAGGAGAACATGAAAACTCAACACACATGGGGCAGAGGCAGAACTTGAAACCCTCTAATCCTGGAGGTGCAGAGCAAAAAATATAAAAATGGATACAATTATGACATGTTATTGTTGGCAAATGACTATGGTACAAGAGGAAGGAACATGTGAAGTTTTAATACAGTTATCAAATAATCTACTGAGTAATTAACTAATACATTTTAGTAGCTAATAGTACTGATTAAAGTGTTAATGTAAGGCTATTCACTAAGGAGTTGTTTCATCATTCTCCTTTCTGATTAGTCCCTGCATAACTACCTAATGACTTTCTGTAAATTCAACCGGAGGTGAGAAGAAGCACTGTGGTGGTCCAGTCGATCATCTGGAGTAAATGCTTTCTTTTTAATGTCTTTGACAATTTTGGTGATCACTTGCACTCTTGTACTGTATATAATAAGAATAAGTAGAATGGTAGAAGGCAATCGATGAAGCACATCGATTCAATAGGGCAGGGCAGGGCAGTGGGCGTGTCAGAGAGAGCGTTTACTGTTACTGAATAAATGTAGGATTCAGCTTGAGAAAGGTTACAGCCCTGCAGGGTCATGTTTGGTTTGTCATAATACACCAGAATGAACTGAATGCAGGCTTAGATATGTTAGGTAACTTATTTACTGCTGCAGTGGTAGGTCTGATGGATGTGAGCTCAACACACAGCAATTCATAAAGGCATAAAATATGTTAAATATTATAAAATTAAATGTGATGTAGGGGGGCACGGTGGCTTAGTGGTTAGCACGTTTGCTTCACACCTCCAGGGTTGGGGGTTTGATTCCCGCCTCTGCCGTGTGTGTGTGTGGAGTTTGCATGTTCTCCCCGTGCCTCGGGGGTTTCCTCCGGGTACTCCGGTTTCCTCCCCCAATCCAAAGACATGCATGGTAGGTTGATTGGCATCTCTAAATTGTCTGTAGTGTGTGTGTGTGTGTGTGTGTGTGTGTGTGTGTGTGTGTGTGTGTTTTTTTTACCCTGTGATGGGTTGGCACTCTGTCCAGGGTGTATCCTGCCTTGATGCCCAATGACGCCTGGGATAGGCACAGGCTCCCCGTGACCCGAGAATAGTTCGGATAAGCGGTAGACAATGAATGAATAAATGTGATGTATTTCCATATATTTAAAAGAGTTTTTTCATATTTTGATTCAACAGCAGAGAATAAAAGTTGGACGAGGACTGTGCAGTATTTTACTGTAATGAACAATTTTCTCTCAAAAAGTGTTTTGGAAAAAATTGAAGTGGGGCATAAATTTTGGGCTGTTAAAATGAGGTCACTGGCCAAAACAGGACAAGAACCCCTGATGTTGGGTGTACTGACATGTAGAATATTTGTTGGCTGGGAAACAAGGCACAAAAGCACAAAAAAAGCGTATTTGTTTAATTTCTGTGCCTTCAGAGGTTTAGCATGAAAAATCCCAGAAGTAACCAAGCAACTGAACAGATTGTGCGATGGATCTTCAATGCCAGAATGATATAACCCCAAACATTAGGCTAATAAATGCAGCCAAATGCAATCTACTAATTCTCTTTTTCAGATAAGAGTTAAACAGGAAGGAATCAATACATGTCTATGGCTTCACCCGACCTCCTTAATCAGTCACTGCAAATATTTGCAAGCTGAGTCTTTAGTCATTCTGCTTGCACTTCTACATAAGACAGGTGCAAGCGTATACACAGACCTACCAGACGTTGATATGACCTGCACTGCCACTAAAGGTTAAACACAGCCACATCTAGCTCAGCCTAGTCCTCTACAATGTCCCTTTTAAATTGCTTTGAGCAGTAATTTGACTCCTTGTATTTAATTCTTTGAAGAAGAAAAAAAGACATTTAGAGGTCGTGCCACTTGTTTACAACTGTATCGGCTCTTGGAAAGAAATAATCACATTTACATCTCTAACTTCAAAATTCCAAGCTTCAAAAGAGCTTTGAACCACATTATCTACAAACACTGGTTAGGGACTGTATACAAGCACACAAACCACATGGTAACTGAGGATTTCAACTTGTATGCCTGTCTCTGTGTAGCATTGTGCATGCTCATAAAAGGCAAAATATCTGTGTAAGTCTAGAAGACGGATTTGTCATCAGGTGTACTGCAGTATTTCAGCAGCTTGAGCTGATCAATGTAAAAAACTTCCCGTAGTTTAGTGACTCTAATTTCTCACATTTCTTGCATTTATTTAACATATTTGCTGACAGTAGCATTGAGTAAAGGTAACAGTTTCACAGATTTTCATAGATATTTTCTTTCATTTACCTTCTCTGGTCTGACTAATAAATTAACAACAAAAAAAGAGAAGTATGAATGTATTCTCCACTTCACCTGTTCAGTGTCCGTGATTCTAGTTAAAATGGGAACACAAGACACCAGTATCACTAGTACAAACAACTAATGGTTACGAATTAAAAGTTAACTGTTGTCACTATTCAGTCATATCAATTGCTTATCATTGGAAGCAGGAAATTTCATAAATTCACCTAAAACCCAGCTACATGTAAGCTTCCTCAAACCAAATATCCAGAAGAATAATTCCTACTTGCTGACTTTAGTGAAAGTGCAAAATTTGATGCTGACAAATAGCGAAATCTGTCTTCCATGACATGTGTATCAACATCAAACTGCCTACTGATTTACTTTTTGCTCCACAATCTAAAAGCAGTCTCATTACTGCTGAGTCCTCAAGACATAATAGAGCTTCTCGCTTTCCAGGAAAAATTAAGATGGCAAGCAGCTTTGTACGTCAGCTCATTTTCAAACACCAGTGTTAGCAGAGAGAGGAATGATTCTTTAAATGGAAAATGAAGACTGGGCAAACAAAACCCTCAGGGGATTAATAAAGGGACAAGCAAAATCGTGGCATGAAATAAGCAGAGAGAGAGAGAGACAGACTGAGAGAGAGGGAGAGAGAGAGGGAGAGGGAGAGAGAGGAGAGAGAGAGAGAGAGAGAGAGAGAGAGAGAGAGCGAGAGAGAGAGAGAGAGAGAGAGAGAGAGCGCAGTACTTGATTCTCTCTATAGAGAGCACAAGAGGGAACAACATCAAAGTGACATTTCCACTGAGAGCTCTTCTTTTTTCGCATCCCTCCCTTTCCTCTTTCTACTGTTTTTTCCCCCCAAACAAGAAGAATTTCTGTACCACAGATCTCAAACCAACCAGAAAGAGAAAGGGTTGAAGAGACAGCAGAGAAAGATAAGTAAAATGTGAATGGTTGAAAAAGATGCTGATGCCAGGCTATGAGAAAAGGACAGAGAGAAAGAGAGATGCATGGCCTAAATGCTTTTGGTTCACTCAAGCATAAGAAACTGAGGGAAAGGGAGAGAGGTGATGGGGGAAAAAAAGAACAAGAGACTTGAGTGTAGTGGGTGGAGTTTGTGGAGCACTTCCTAGAGAGATTGATGAGATGTGGGGACAAGGTGACTCTGAGGGAAAAAAATAGAGGGAAAAAAGTGTTGAAGAACAACAGGCTGCTAGACTGGATCTGTGCTACCAAACTGACCCATTTGCATGGAACCATGGGTTGCCAGATTGGATACCCTGTGGAACAGATATCCTACATATTCAGCTGAAAGTTACAGTTTGGATTGATGTATTGTGAACGAGGCAGCTTTAAGCCATGATCTGCGTAGAAACAACCAGCAGGCAATGACATCAGATATTTTAAAAATGGAAATGAGATTGCAGGTAGTGGAGCAATTTAATTTCTAATATAATTATGTAAATCCTTTCACTGGAAAAAAAGAGGATGGGAAATTCACTCATGTTTAACAGAGTAATTGCACCACAATCATGTCTTCAGCTATATATATATATATCAAGTGCACTTTGCAGCCCATCTGTTATCTTATCATCCAATATTCACAATTTGTGTACATTTTTCCAAATCCATCAAGAGATGAGCACTAAATGTGTGGGTGGTAAACCATTCCCTGCGAAGCACTAATATGCCAATGTGTGTGGTGATGGTACAAATGTATTGCATGACCCAGAATGGTTGTGTCTAATAAAATTGACAGGAAGTATAAACTGTGTTAACATCACTAATGTTGCTGATACACTTGCAACTGCCTTGCTGAGAAAGGTCCACTAGCCAGTTAAATATATATGGTCAGAAGTGATGGAGCAATAATCAGTGGTGCCAACTGTTTTCATGAGAAAGCAACATAAGGTATATTCATAAAATCACTGTCATAAAAACAACTGTCATCAGATGATGTCATAGAGCAATCTGCAGAGCTACATTATCTGTATCTCAAAATGTATAATATGAAGAAGGATTTTCTGAATACACTTAACAGAATAGAATAGAATGGAATAGAGGTATACCAGATTAACAACATTACATTAACTAACTTCTTTCAGTGGGGGGCACAGTGGCTTGGTGGTTAGTATGTTTGCCTCACACCTCCAGGGTTGGGGCTTCGATTCCTGCCTCCGCCATGTGTGTGTGGAGTTTGCATGTTCTCCCTGTGCCTCGGGGGTTTCCTCCGGGTACTCTGGTTTCCTCCCCCGGTCCAAAGACATGCATTGTAGGTTGATTGGCATCTCTAAATTGCCCGTATTGTGTGAGTGAATGAGTGTGTGTGTGTGCCCTGCGATGGGCTGGCACTCCGTCCAGGGTGTATCCTGCCTTGATGCCCAATGACACCTGAGATAGGCACAGGCTCCCCGTGACCCGAGAATAGATCGGATAAGCGGCAGACAATGAATGAATGAATGAATGAATTTCTTTCAGTAAAAAAACGTTCGATCTTGACACCACAAACTATTCCCATTTCTATAAAATAGAGACAAACCAAATATTGAGATTTTTACAAAATACTATCAATTCTATTACAAATGCCTAAAAGGGAAGCAAGTCCTCACTGCAGAACCAAACGTCCAGTGTGTAGAGCTGGACATGATCCAACTCCTGTAACTCTAATCCCTACCCCCTAACCTGTAAGATGCTCCACAACATGGAATAACACATTTAATCAGCTTGAAACACACAAAATTGCCTCTGCTCTCTGAGTTGTTGGATTAGATCTGCCTCTACCCTCTGCATTTTTGGTTCTGTAGTAAAGGGTAGTTAAACAGAAGGAGAGGAAGTGCACAGTCAGGAAATAAGGAGGGAAATGACTACAGATAGAATAACTTGTTCTTGTTAGTTGTCAATACCTCCTAGAGGAGATCTTTAAGCAAAGAACAAAGAATTGCATGGGTGGGACAAACAGTGGTGGTCGTTGGGAATATTGATGCTCAGTGAGCAATTGCTGGAAATAATAATGATCAGTGGTTGGTCACTGGGAGCAATGGTGATTAGTGATTGTTGGAAATAACGGTGATTAGTAGTTGATCATCGGGAACAATTAGGATCAGTGATTGGTCACTGGGAACAATGGTGATCAGTGATTGGATGTTGGCAACAATCATTAACAGTGATTGGTTGTTAGGAACAATCAATAGTGATCCATTATTGGTTAATCAAGAAAATGGTGATCAGTGAGTAATTCTTGGAGATCATGGTGATCAGTGAGTAATTCTTGGAGATCATGGTGATCAGTGAGTAATTCTTGGAGATCATGGTGATCAGTGAGTAATTCTTGGAGATCATGGTGATCAGTGAGTAATTCTTGGAGATCATGGTAATCAGTGAGTAATTCTTGGAGATCATGGTGATCAGTGAGTAATTCCTGGAGATCATGGTAATCAGTGAGTAATTCTTGGAGATCATGGTGATCAGTGAGTAATTCTTGGAAATCATGGTGATCAGTGAGTAATTCCTGGAGATCATGGTAATCAGTGAGTAATTCTTGGAGATCATGGTGATCAGTGAGTAATTCCTGGAGATCATGGTGATCAGTGAGTAATTCCTGGAGATCATGGTGATCAGTGAGTAATTCTTGGAGATCATGGTGATCAGTGAGTAATTCCTGGAGATCATGGTGATCAGTGAGTAATTCTTGGAGATCATGGTGATCAGTGAGTAATTCTTGGAGATCATGGTGATCAGTGAGTAATTCTTGGAGATCATGGTGATCAGTGAGTAATTCCTGGAGATCATGGTGATCAGTGAGTAATTCTTGGAGATCATGGTGATCAGTGAGTAATTCTTGGAAATCATGGTGATCAGTGAGTAATTCCTGGAGATCATGGTGATCAGTGAGTAATTCTTGGAGATCATGGTGATCAGTGAGTAATTCTTGGAGATGTCACTGGGAATGTGTTCTTGTGCAAGAGCAACTCAGCTAGGCTTGTGGATTCTGGTGGAGTTAAGCAAACCCGCTCTCTCAATGCAAAACAAACAGCAGTGAGTTGGAGAGTCGAATCAGGAAAGTGACTACCATCTGCTCACAGGAGTTTAAGCACTGGGCACTTGATTGGACACTTAACAATACAGGCAGGAGTCAACAGTTGCACATATAATTGTACAAAATTACCTATCTGGTAGTTACTGGTGTCAGGGCATGTTGCACTTTACACAGCATGAGCACACAGTGTGTATATCTGTGTGTGTGTTTGGTGGTGGGGGTGTAATTCCACTTATGTTTTTGAGTTGTGTTTGTGCTGCTGTATTTTATGCTGGCAAATTTGGACTGCTTGCTGTGTTACATACAAATCTGTGTGTGTGTGTGTGTGTGTTTGTGTTGGCTGTACTGCAGATGGAATAGGTCATTAAGTCTAGCGGAACTGATTGTAAACCTCTCAGTCCAGTACACACACTCACACATATATACACACAAAGAGAGCAATAACAGGAGGAAAAGTACCGCAAGACAAAATGGCTACACCTTATCTTTGTAATCTCTGTCACATTTTCTGCCCCATTCCTACAAGACATCAGTTAATTTATCTTTCATTCACTTCCTCTTTTCTCTCGCAGCCACACTTTTCATCACTTAAAAAAAACTACACTCTCTCGTACTTTCACCCACTCCTCTGTCTGTAGGCAGGTAGGCACTCTGGCATCCAGAAGCTGGGTTAAAAGCTCACTCTATTTACTGAGGTTCTTAGGTCTGATAGAGGTGTTTACTACATCATGAAAGGAACAGTAGTTTGGCAGAAGCCTAGTTACTTGACAGTACTTGGGATCTTCTACTGCTGAAGAGCCACTGTTGAGTCAGAAGCCAGATTTCTGAATGGAAAAAAAATTCTAACCTCTTAAGGTGACTATTGAAATCCTGAGAATGCTATTTAAAAAATCAAAAGCACCCTGAATGCAAAGTCGTGCATAGTGGCTTGAGCCATAGATAGGTGGTAATTATATAACCCAAAGGGAATTTTAAATAGGCATAAGGTCCAAATGTTTATGGTTGTCCTCAGGGTGCACTGTTACCTAACATTAAAGGCTTTGAGAACATTTATGAGTATGCTATTATATAGTTAAAAGTTCTGTAGAGAATTTATGATCAAATGTAAAAAAAAAAAAAATAAAGATCTACTTTTGGCTTTTTTATTGCGGGCACATGCAAGTTTTAACGTTCAAGTTTTTCTCTAGATAATCCTCCTTCCTCATGATGATCTATTTTCTGAAGTGCACCTGTCCCTTTTCCAACAAAATGTCCCTGCAACATAATGCTCCCACCCCCATGCTTCACATTTGGGATGGTGTTCTTCAGATTAAAAGCCCTTTTCCATGCATAGTGCAGAATATTATAGCGAAACAGTAAAAATTTTGTTTTATGTACCCAGAAAACACTCTTCCGATATGCTGACGATCACCTGAACACATCAGGCTGGCTTTTTAACGTCTGTCTTATAAAATGTGCTTCTTCATAGCACAACAGATTTTCCAATAATGTGATATATGTACATACATTGGTGGCCAAAACTCTTTCACCAGATCCTTTGTTAGTGTTGTAGTGTTTAGTCGAACCTTTCAAAACCAAGATCGATAATCCTTGGAAATAATCCTTGGAACACATTTGTGCCTTGTTCCTGAACAATGTAGTGTCTTTGTGATCCTAAGATGTTAATATAATTCTTTATTCAGATGCTCATGGTACCTCATGGTAATGTTCACTAAACATGAGTAGAGCAATCATAGAAAGTTATAACACATGTGTCTTCAGTGGTAGAATCCAGTGCTTGTAAACTTGTAAGCATAAAAAACATTAAGCTGTACCACAAAGTTTGAAAAAAGCTGCAGCAAAATCAAGCATTTTTGGCTGCAACAATCACAAAAAAAATTCTGGATGGACTGAACTACAATCACATCCCTGGAAAGTTTCCTGATATATATCTATACACAAACTTTACACAAACTGGCTTCAGTCAAAAAGCTGAATTTCTGAAGCTGTAATGTTTACTTTATATGCATTATATTATATATTATATGCATATGTAAATATTTTATATAGTGTATGAAAAGGTAGGTCCCTTCACTTCCTTCACTGAAAAGCATGACTTGTAAAAGAACAAGAAACTTATGGTAGCTAAGAGCTCAGGGAAGGACGTCAGTCACCCTGAAGCTGAAGCCTAGGACCATAGTTTACATGTGGGTTTATAGTTCTAAACCAAAATATATGGATAGTGTGGTACCGATAACGATACCGATAGTGACTAAACAACACAGGGACAAAAGTTTTGAATTAGATTTTTGCATGAACAGGGAGCATGGACTTATCTCCTGATCTCAGTAGGGGAGTCACATAAAAGAACTTCAGGAAGTTATGAACAAGGTTTCTATAGAAAAGGTCATTTTCTTCTGATTGAGCGGTTGATGTATTGTGATCAGAGGAGTTGAGCTTGCCATCTAAAGTCAGACCAAAATTTTTAGTCTGATGGTTAGTCTGAGGGTGTGGATAGTGATTGACAGGTCCAGCACATCTTTTTTTTTTTGAGATTGAGTTTCTGATGACAAGTCTTCAATGGGGAGGAAGAGATCTCAGAAAAGGTAGTTTGATATCTTCTCTGAGCCTTTGAGGTGGATGGAGGAAGAGAAGTAGTGTGTGTCATCAGCATAGCAGTGGTAAGTGTTAGGCTTTGGGAAAATGGCAGCTTAAAAAAGATGGGAAATAATGATCCCAACTAAGCTACTTTGCCAAAAGAGAATTAAAAATCACACATGTTAAAGGCATGTATGAAAAACACAATACTTGGATTCATCCCATATCAATACTCATCCCATATGAGGTGTATCCATTTTGCATTTTATTAAACCTAAACATGAAATTGTAAGCTGATTAATTCAGGCAAATGTCGATAAGGTTCTCCAATGGGAAAAGAAATAAATCAATAAACAGACAGATAGACAGAAATCAAAGAAAAGATATAAATTTAAATGATTGGCCTCTTCCTGCATTCTGATAAACAATTTTGTAGTTATGAACCTGAATAGATGTGCTTCTTTATTTTCTAATAATTCTAACATTTAATGTCACTTGACATTCATCTCATCTTCAATCTGTCCCTGTCTCCCCATGCTTCGATTGATTTTCTGCCATGGCCAATATGAATAGGAGAGCAGTATGGATGAAAGAGATGCACGATGATCGATATGACAGACAGCCGATGTGGCTTCATTATAACCTGGACATAGCATGTGTATCCTGCACAGGCCATAGAGAGCTGTGAATGTAAATACTGTAAGAAAGGAAGAATGGATTGCATTAGAAGTAGCAGGAAAACACACACACACACACACACACACACACACACACACACACACACACACACACACACACACACACAGCTATTTTATATTGAATACCTTACTTTGTTTCACTTCTGTGCCTGACCACAACCATAAAGTCCTAACAAATTTCATAATTGGCTTCTTATTGTCATTTGTAGCTTCTAAGGTCAATTTTCCACTGACCTTTTTTTCATGCATTTTCAAACTTTTCCTCCTTGCCAATTCATTTTATAATTTGTTTTTTATTGAACACTGAAAAAACAGAATTAGCAGAACGGCTACTTAGCAGATTATTGTGTCCGTAAGAAAGCTGTACTTATTACCTAATTAGTACATTCCTTATACATTAGTACACCCAAAAGCCAGGATTATGTATTTTTCATGTTTGTACAGCAAAAACTTTACAATGTTATAAACAGTATTTTTTTTCTTGTTAAAGTTAATCTGATCTCGCTGAACTTCATGTCAAAACTCAGCTACAGTTACTCTAAAACATAAAAAATAAGTCCTTGTAAATACAAACAATAAGCTGTTATTGTAACTATTGTATGAAAATGTAGTTTCCTCGTATTCCATCAATGAGAAGGTGGAACCCAAAAGGACCAGGAGACTAGTGGGTAAGATTCCAGATAAGGACACCCTGAAGCTGAAGACCAGTAGTTACCTGTGGGTGTATGGTTCTAAACTAAAGTATATGGATATTGTGGCAGATTCCTTTGTGGCTAAAAAAGACAGTGACATCATAAAAGGTTATTGGCAAGTGGCTTTAGCCCTAAAGCAAAGCCCAAGACTGCCTTCAACATTGCCAGCAGCCACTGGCAGTACTGCGTTCTCCCCTTCAGCCTGCACAGGGCCCCAGCAACATTCCAAAGACTCAGGGATATCATCCTGAGACCCCATCTCCAGTATGCAGCTGCCTAAATCGACAACAATGTCATCCATTCCACCACTTGGTCAGAACACCTGTACCATCTTGGGGAAAACCCGGAAGGCCGGGCTGATGGCTAAACCATGCAGGTGCCATCTGGGGCTGACCAAGACACAGTACATGGGGTACCTCATTGGCCAGGGACTGCTGAAGCCACAGGAGAAGAAAGTAGGGACAGTCAGAGAGTACCCATGCCCCACTACAGGGGGTTGGGAGGGTACTACAGAGTATAGAGTACCTTTCTGCAGATGGAAGACACTTTGTGCCTAACTTCTTGCTATCTTCTTATCTGTCAGATGTTACCAAGAAAGGCCAGCCAGACTTAGTGCAATGGACCAGTGAAACAGAGCAGCTGTTTCAGGACTTCAAGAAGGCGCTGACCACTTCCCTCTTCCACTGGAGCCCCGACCTCGACCTCCCCTTTGTTGTTCATACCAACCCCTCGGAAACACTGTGACAGTGTTGCCCACACAGTTGCTCAAACACAGCCTAAATATGCTTCTTGCACAACTGCCACCCAGGTGCTGAAAGGACATCACTACCTCAGCACCCCCAGTGTTATGGAAAGCAGGAGAGTACATGGTTGCAGAGTGGGATAGCAGAAGCAATCACGGCTGGCAGCCGATCAGAGTGGCAGCAATGACTCACCCTCAGTGAGAATCAGGGAGTGTATAAAGGGTGCACGTCTTCCAGATTGCATTGACATTAGTGAAGATGACCCACAGCGCCTTTTGAACCTCACTGTGTCCTGCCTTGTCGCTGCTCAGCCCTGCCTGGAATCCACTTCCACCATGCATGCTGCCGAAGACAGCACTTCTCAACTCTACCACACCTCCTTTTACCACACTTACCTCCTTTTACTGTAAATAAAAGAGCACCTTCCACACTACCTCTTGCATGTCTGTGTGATATACAGACATACAGCATCAGTTGTTTATCACAAGGTTTTTTTTAACACTTGATATTGTGCAGGTGTGTGGACTTGTTTAGCAAACTTCAGTTAATTATATATACACCTATATGGAGTATATCTACAGTATATAAGTACCCAGCAAACAGTGTTAAATTTTGAGTACAACTGAATGCACACACACACACACACACACACGGGGTGAAGGTCAATTTAAGGCGAGAGTGCCTGAAGGTGATGTGTTCTCACTATGTGCTCAGTAAGAGTACACTGCTGAATCAATCGAGGTGGTAAAAGACTTAGAGCTGAAGCCTTTTTAAAAAAGAGAAGCAATTTATCAGCATGACAGAGGGGGAGTGAAAGAGAGAAACAGTGCAAAGAAAAACAAAGCTGCATGTCTAGATTGGCTATGCAAAATAAAGTAGCAGTTTTGTAATAATCTGTGGGCATCAGTTATCAAGGGCACTGAAGAAACACAATACACATCTTTTATATGTCTTATTGTAGGTGATAAATTAGAGAGCCAGAAAGAAAAGGAGATTGGGAGAGAAGGTCCAGGAAATCATACTGATCTTCCGTTCAGATCATTAATTAGCAACACGAGGAGCAAAGCAAGCTTTCGTTTCTGTGTTCCGCAGGATTAATGTTTACAGCAGACTGTCGAAGACAATAATACTGATGCATTTTAATAACCTTTGCAATAGTGTTAACCAAAATATAAAAGGTAGCACTTACACTCATCATCCATTCATCCATCCATCCATCCATCTTCTGTCACTTACCGTACACAAGGTCACAGGGGACCTGGAGTCTATTCCAGTGGACTCGGGGCACAAGATGAGGGACTGGGTCCCAACCTGTCTCACACACACTCGCACACCCATGCACATACTACAGACAATTTTTTAAATGCCAATCAGCCTAAAATGCATGTCTTTAGACTGGGTAACCACTAAAGTATGGGAAGAACATACAAACTGTGCATCGTACCACATGATATATTGCTTAAAATACATTTATTTCCCAGCAAATTCTTAATTCTGATTGGTCAGAAAGTGTTGATCCAATTTGTACAACAACTCTCACAGTACAACTCTCACAATTCCAGCTGCAAATCATTGCATATTAATGAATCCATTTAAGTTTTTTCTCTAGTAACACCTAACTCACAGGGACTCGTATGATGGATGTTTCGTAAGTGGATTAATCAATGTGTCATTGTTAATGTGGGGAAGATTTCTATCTATTTATTTGTCGACAGATTTCTATCTATTTATTTGTCGACAGATTTCTATCTATTTATTTGTGGACATCCATCGTGAGTGCTTTGTAACAGACAAAACAAAATTTACATTAACAGCAAAGTAACTATGTTTTCCATCAGAGAAAAATCTTCAGGATAGGAGTGCTTTCTGATTTCTCTGTAACACCAGAAGCTACATTTTTATGTTCTATTAAATTCAAGGAAGAGAAAAAAGCTAGGCTGTTAAGAGAGTGACTGTTTACTGCTGTTAGAATGTAAGTGATAACAGGAACTACCTTGTGTCACATATATTCCACAACATTAAATAGAAATAGAAAAGGGAAAAGAAAAGTCTACAATGTGCCAGCTTTTAATAACAAGACAGTTCACAGTGCACTGTTATTGGAATTTCACTGCTAGTTATTTATGGCTTTCTACTTTTTCTTGTAAACCTCAAACATGGCTTGCTTTTGTACACAGAAACTTGACTGTAATTTTCTTTTTTTTTTTTAAATGCAAAAATGTAGGGTAACATAAAGGTCATCCTCTCAAAGATAGTACTTGATTTGTGACTGATCTATCCTGACTATGGTGTTATGAAGCTTTAGGTAGCTCAGAAGTCACTGATGGATCCTCTACCATAAAATAAATTCCTTATTTCCAATATTTCCAATGTTCCAGTGTTTAACATCATGATTTTTCCTTAGTTCTACCTTGGCCACACCCCCTCACCCACACTTGAGAGGTAAACGAATACAGATGCTTTACTCAGATTGAACAGATATCTCACAGAGTGCAACACCTCAAATCCTATTTGGAGGCAGTAACAAACATGGCCGCCATGGACTGCAACTCCTGTTGTAAAAAAGTCACAATCATCAGACTTTTAATTGAGCTCACTTGTTCCCTGTTTATGTTTTTGGTTCTCCTCTGTTTAAGTCTTTGTTTCATATACCTCTTTGTAAGGTATACACTCAGTTTGTTTGGATTTACAACATTACTAAGCACTCATATTTCTGCTGTGTTTTCTTGTTTTTGGATCTTGTTTGTTTTTGGGTATAGCTCTTTTGCCCCTAACTGATCTTTGGCAGTTTTTGACCTGTGCCTTTAAATGAAAGTTTGGACTATTGTGTTTGTTGTTCCATTACTTTTGCTTGTTCTGGTATTTTTGAATGTTCCTATTTTTCTGATTGTTTTCCCTATTTTTTGCATTACTTGTTTTGTGTGCAAAATTCATTCATCCTTAGTAACTGCATAGACAGGGTCATTGGGACTTAATAAAAAAATCTTCTGTCAAGTACATTTTTATTCCCCAATGGTTTGCTTCTCTAAGTAGTCCAGTGTATTTCTGATCTTGTTTATTATTTCATAGTACCTTTTTTTCTTGTTGCACAAGTCTTGTTCCTAGAGTTTCTGGTTTTGACCTACTTAGGCTATATTTTGACCTTGATGGATTACCAGCATTAAGGATTCAGCTGTATAAGTCTATATAAGTTTGGTGCTAGAAGTTTATCTCTTTAGTTTAGCAGCAGAGGCACAATGAAGGCTAGCAAGTAAGGGCTAGTAGATTTAGTGCTATACAAATAGCATGTCTCACCGTTATCATTACCATCTTTATCACACAAATCAGAAGGCACAGGCTCAATAACACCTTTCATATACAAATTTTCATAAAACAGCAGAAGTAACCCAAATGCTAAAGACGGCGTGGTCTATATTTGGTGTGAAAGTGAAAATTGTTAAGGTTTAATTTTTTGACCTGTATTTCTGCCCATGTTTGCCTGTTCTCTGAATCCTGCTGTGGACTTCACAATTACACCGTATCAGTTCTGACTCTCCATCGATTTGCAGCCTTGTGTTCGAACTGTTTGATGTCTTCATTGCTATTCTGAGGACTAAAATGCCCCTTAGCCCTATTGTGAGCTTCTACTGGGTCTCTCTTCATCAAATAACATAACATCATTACATTTAGTGTCAGAAACTTGGGGATTATAGACTGTGTGTGTGTGTGTGTGTGTGTGTGTGTGTGTATTGGGGGTTCCTTGAAATCCTTGAGTTTACCTAGGGAATAACATGACACTACATGAATTTTAAAGAAGGCTCAGGTTAATAATTTAATAATTGTGGGGACATTTGGCACATCACCATGAGGAAAATTACTGGAAACAAAAACAAAGAGTCAAAAACCCCTAAAAGAGCTATTTTGTTCAGTGTGGTTAAGGGCCAGGTAGGATTTAAGTGTAGCATAGTGTTAATTCGCTCCATAATTATATCAATAGATGTTCCTCACATAGATCTTATGACTGTGTGTGTGTGTGTGTGTGTGTGTGTGTGTGTGTGTGTGCCACTGTAGAAGTGTCTGGTCAAGGTGTGTAGAGAACCACAGTGAAGGTCATATGGATGATCATATACAAACACACTGTAATACTGTGTGTGTGTGTGTGTGTGTGTGTGTGTGTGTGTGTGCAGGGGTTAGTAATTCTCTCAGCTGCTCGATTCTCTGCACAGTTGGAAGAAAAATCCAATCTCCTGATCATATAGTCTCTCTTTTCTCTCAATTTAGTATAATTCAATTCCATTCTATTCAATTCAAACTACTTTACTGGCACCACAAGCTCCATTTGGGTTTGAGAGTGTGTGGAAATTAAAGAATGACAATACCATTAAATATTTTACTCTTTGAAAACTAGAATAAATCATGTTCAATGATTTAAATGCATTACTGGTACAGGCAACAGCCAATGATGAGTAGGAGAAAGAGGGAAGGTGCTGTAAACTGGGCATGTTTGGTAGCAGCAGCAGCTCCGAAGGAACTAATAGTGAATTAATAATGAGAAACCAATCAGTTGATTCCAATCAGTGCTTTGAGGTATCTTCTGCTTCTCAGTTATCACCCTTGCTTACTCATAGTTATCTCGACCTAGAGCATGATTTATCGACTTATTCCTCTGCATGAAGATGTGTGTGTATATATAAAACTACTCCCTCTCTAACTGCTGATGACTAGCTGCCATCCCACTTATTGTCATTCACATCAGCATAATGGACAGTAATTGCTCGCAATGGTGCTCAAGGTAAAGACAGGTGACACAGATTAAATGTAAAGTAGAATCATATAGAATGGACATCTAAAGAGGGATTTAGATGCTTTGCTTGAAGATTTTGGCTCACACTGCTTCGGGAACAGAGGATATGTTTTTCATTTCTCATGTATTACAATGAGAAATCGGAGGCAGATCTGGCATTTCCTGAACTAAGCCGAGTAATGACACATGCATCTATATCACTCATGTCGCAACACGCTACATTTCCAAATACAGAAGTAATGCTGGATTTTTTTACGTCATTGCAAGCTTTCCAATTGTTAATAAGGCAACAGTCAAGACAACGCCGTATAATCAAGTTTCTGAAGGAAAGTTGTTTACCATATATGGTGATTTGGGGGTGGTTCATTACGCAAATGTAAAAGCGCCATGCACAAGCAGGGCATTATAGAGTGTGTAGGATTTATCTATGTCAACTCACAGCTATGCTTATGCATGTGTGATAAATGCCAGTGTTCCTGGGTATACTGGTGGTTCTTACAAACAGAATTAGATCTTGTTCTGTGCACACTTTGATAAATGAGACCCCTGTTTATGTTTACTATCCCCTTGGCTCTGTACTGTTGACTTTAGTATTGTTTTAGTGTGTCTGTGGTTAAATTACTAATTAATTAGCGCAGGTGTGTAGAGTGGTTTCAGGTTGCCCTAAGCTATGAAATGTGGGAAGAGTGTTATACTGAGGGTGCTGGCTATTGCAGTTAAAAGGTGCGCTGGTTAATTAGTTAATTAGCGAAACTCAAGTTACCCTTTTTATCCTAACCCAGCACAAGCTCTACAGTATCCCAACTTTACTCCAGATTAGACTTCTGCCTTGCTAAGAATCACCTCCACGTTTCCGAGACAAAAACAAAACCCCCACCTACCTGAAGGCACTTGTCAAACCCCTGCTCTGGACCATGTTCATTTCACAGGTTGACTTGACCCTACATCCCTCAAGATATAAGGAAGACATGCATCAAAACAACTCTGTCCTGGCACCCAGGTGGTGGATTGAACTTTTGTGCTGAGCAGTTGAACAGCTGAGTCACTGACTGTCTTCTAACGAAGACTAAAGGCCTAGTTCTTCACCGAGCACTTCAATAAGCCAAGAAAAAAAAAAAAAATTAAAATAACCTTGACTTTTTTTTTTTTTTTTGTTTTTTATTGCTGTACTATCTTCTTATAAAAATTGCCTCTAACAGATTCTTAAAAAAGCTAGAATCTAACTTAAAAACAAAATACTGTACATTTTTACTACTGGAACAATAGTTTTAAAGGCATGCATACTCTCTGTTAATGGTTAAAATCATGATACTTCATTCAAATTGGTCCCTAAGTTGAAATCTCAATGTTACTTCAGCAACAGCAAAATTTGATTCAATTCAATTTTCAATTCAATTTATTTGTATAGCACTTTTAACAATGGACATTGTCTCAAAGCAGCTTTAGAGAAGAATAGAAACCTAAAAATTATAACATTTAAAGGTAAGTTACTATTTATCTCTAACATTTATCCCTAATGAGCGAGCCTGAGGTGACAGTAGCAAGGAA
Organism: Hemibagrus guttatus; assembly: GCA_033459395.1. Classification (NCBI taxonomy): domain Eukaryota; kingdom Metazoa; phylum Chordata; class Actinopteri; order Siluriformes; family Bagridae; genus Hemibagrus; species Hemibagrus guttatus. The sequence goes on from JAUCMX010000011.1 coordinate 18,417,982, forward strand.
AAACTTCCTGAGATGATATGAGGAAGAAACCTTGAGAGGAAACAGGCTCAGAAGAACCCATCCTTATTTGGGTGACGCTGGACAGTAAACGATGTAAATGTTGATAATGTCCCTTTTTTTAACTGTTTATAGTCACTAAGAATTGTGCAACCAAGAGCTCTTGAGGAACTAATAGGTCAGTGTAGCTTCTGAGTTCATTAAACTACATGTCATCATAAGATCAATTTTGATTCCTCTGTAGCTAAAATTGCTTTGCTGCTTGGAGTAGAAACCATGTCTGGAAAAGTTATTGATAAAAAGGTCAGAGAATTTATTGATAAAAGAATTTGTCCAGCGGTAGAGCAGTGGGTTGCCATCTCACCTTTTAATCCTGAGCTTGGGTTACAGTCTGTGTGGGTCTCCTTCTCAGTTTTCCTCCCACCTCAGTAAACCATGCCAGTAGGTAGGTGAATGCATGATGTGTAAACTTTATAACTGAATTAGTACTCATTCATTTTTCATAGGGATGTGTTTCCCTAAAGTCAGTTAAGTCCATTGCAGGGGTCAAAACACAGCGAAAATATCACAGGCAAAAACAGGCCATACGACACACACGGCTTACTATGGCTGGAATTTCATGCTAGAAGTTTGCAATAAGACACAAAAGTACAGATACGACCGAGTATAAGTACACCAATTAATCAAGGGCGAGACGCAGAAGAGACAGTCAGGTAACAAACCAATGACAGTCAGACGGGACGATAACAGAAACAAAATAACATGAAAGGTTGCTCTTAGAACCAGTCTGTGAACTGAAAGGGGAAATTCATGACAGTCAGGAATCTGCAGTAATAACAGTTTTGTTTACTGCATTTCACTTTAACATTATTGCACTCCACTATACTATACCTTGCTTAATTTCAAAGATCTCCACAGCTTTTAGGTGCTTATTAAATCTATGTCACTAAGCAATATTGTTTTGGAGCAATAAATCAAATCTGGTATAAAAAAAACAAAAAAAAACAAAAAAAAAACAAAAAAAAAAACAAGCCTCCATAAACACAAACACACCCGTGTGTGTGTGTGCAAGCTGACCTGCGAGGCACAAAATAATGTAATTTCATCCAGGGTGTATTCCCACCCCATGCCCAGCATTCCCATGCCCGGCTTCATATCCACTGTGACCCTGACCTGAATAATGTAGTAAGCGCAGATGAATGAAATATTTGGTAAAGAGCTTAAGGTGTTAAGAGTGCCATATTAAGTTATATTCTGTAAGCTCAGTTACAGTTTGTCTGTGTGGCGATCTGTTTCCTCTAATTGTGGAGTGATACCCAAAAGTCAAGAAATCCTATAGAAAAAATCTTTAGGGATTGTGAGTGTTGTTGAGCTTAAAAAATGACTCACGACTGTTTTCCTTACTCAGCTCCTGCTATTGCAGAGCTTTCTAATGATATGAGCTTAGGTGCTATTTTTTAGCTGTCTTCCATAATTTGATTGCCCTTTTTATATCTGTATGATTAATGGATAGAGATATATTTCTGCCCTGTGTGCATTGTTTGCAGTTTTATTGTGCACCTATTGTATGTACAGTACAGTACTCTTATGTGCCAGATTTTTTAATTGGTACATGTACCACACACATCACACACATCTCTCTCTCTCCTCCCTCCCTCTCTCTCTCTCTCTCTCTCTCTGTCTCTATTTCTCTCTCACCTTTGCTTCTTCACTTCCCTTCCTGCTGGACTAAGTGCCCATGTAGCTGATTTAAAATATACGTGCTTGTGTTATATTATCATTGCTCTGGGCTGAAGAATATATTCCTACACCAACAGAGCGAAATTACAGGGGCTAATTTACAACAGTAATTGCCATCATTTTCCTTCTCTCATGATCAGACGCTGACAATTTGAACAGATCCTCGTCTCTTTCATCCGCACCCGTGTATGTGCAAGGTGGTTTTGTGGAAATTGGATTAGTGCAGGCTGGCGAAGGGAGGAGAGTGAGATGGGAAGCGAGAGAAAGAGAGATGAGGGGGAAAGGAGTTGGCAATACTAAAGAGGTCATTTAGCTTTAAAGATTATGGAGGCGAGTGAAAGATTGAGGGCTTAATGAAACTTTTAGCCCTGGAGCTTTCTCAATCATAACAGAGAGACAGAGAAAGAGAGAAAGAAAGGTTAAAAAGAAGAGTTTAAAGAGCAAAAAAAAATTAGAAAAGCACTAATATTGGCTGATGCAATTTTATATCAATGACAGGAGAAATAATTGATTTGTTCATGATTTATCGTGATTCATTTTTGAGTGATTCTTCAATAATGTATAATTCATTCTAGCCAAAATTATTCAGAGGCTTATGCATGAATCGATTAGTTTAATTGCAAGAATAATCAGCAGTACAAAATATTTAATGCAAAATAAATATTGCAGTTTTTTAATAGTTTAATAAGTTGAATGGTGTGAAAAATATATTCATTCATTGTCTACCACTTATCCGATCCATTCTCAGGTCACGGGGAGCCTGTGCCTATCTCAGGAACCCCCAACTCTGCAGGTGTGTGGCAAACGTGCTAACCACCAAGCCACCGTGCCCCCCCGTATAATAATGATGATAATTAAAAAAAAAAAAAAAAAAAAAAAAAAAAAAAAAAAAAAAAATAACATTAATAATAATAAATAACAATAACATTATATAATATATATATGGGAATCCATATATTCTATGGGAATCCATAGAATTTTTGGGGTAATTTTTTTTCATTGTGGAGAAAAAAACAAGGCCATAAAATAAATAATATAATAACAGACAGCAATTTTGCAGAACATAACACTTCCGGATCTTATGTGTTCCATCTAATCTGACTGTTTAAGCAAATTTTAGGACTAAATAGTTAACCTTGCGTAAAAGAGCTGGATAAGTGAACCAGCAAGCTATATGATCATATGATTGAGATTTTGATTGATTAAATCACTTAAGGATGTAGTAACAGCTCTGATTCGATCTCAATAAAACTGGTCACACAGTCACACAGTGACACTGCCGACATGTTTCTTGTTATATTGTTGCCTTTTTGTCCTTGTCCAATCAATAGAGCAGCTCTGTTACATTAAATGACCCATCATGCCGTTTTCTCGGAGAAAGACCTCAGCAGTTCACACTGATGATCTCTGACCTGTGCCATTTCCTCAATCCTATGTTCCCTTCCCATCTTTCCTCTCATCTTTGATTCCTCCTTGGACTATCTTTGAATAGTTCATATGACACATAAAACTTCTTGTCTTCCTTTTTTTTAAATCTTCCTCTCTTTTCTCTATTTGTATCTCCCTCTCACCTGGTTCCAGTTTCCAGGTGAAACTCGGCTGGTCTGAACGAGGAGCTCTGGGTGTAATCCCTTCTCAATAGGAACACCAGTCGGCAGTTGTGCACATACAGAGAGTAATGATGTCTGTTTCATCTCTGTAGGAGAGAGAGAGAGAGAGAGAGAGAGAGAGGTAGGGAGAGAGAGAGGTAGGGAGAGAGAATATTAATTATCATGCAAAGGTCAGTAACTTGAAACTCAATAGACGGAAGTGATAAAGTGAACAGGGACAGAGGAAACTGCTGATGTATTTCATCCCCGCTCATATTCTTCCATCTTCTCTCGCCTTACTCACCTGTTCTTTTCCTGAACCCTGCTCTCCTATCCATTCTTCTTTCATCCCACTACACTACTCACTATACACCTCACTTATTGTTATTCTAATTTGGGATGTTTTTTTTGTTTTTTGTTTAATAAGCTTCATTGTCTTAGATTTATAGCTTAGCTTTTTTAGTTTCAATAATTACAAAAATGTGTTAAAATTATTCGAAGACTAATTAACTTCTCTTTTTTCCTTTCCTTTCCTTTCCTTCCTTTCCTTTCCTTTCCTTTCCTTTCCCTTTCCTTCTTCCTTTCCAACCCTTTCCTTTATATCCTGTAGCTTTCTATCTCTCTTTCCTTTCCCCTTTCCCTTTCCTTTCCTTTCCTTTCCTTTCCTTTCCTTCATATACTTTATCTGTCCCTCTCTGTTCCCTTTCCTTTTCTTTATATACTTTATCTTTTCCTCTTCCTTTCCTTTCCTCTCCTCTTCCTTTCCATTCCTTTCCTTTCCTTTCCTTTCCTTTCCTTTCCTTTCCTTTCCTTTCCTTTCCTTTCCTTTCCTTTCCAACCCTTTCCAACCCTTTCCAACCCTTTCCTTTCCAACCCTTTCCTTTCCAACCCTTTCCTTTCCAACCCTTTCCTTTCCTTCTCCAACCATTTCCTTTATATCCTGTAGCTTTCATATCTCTTTCCTTTCCTTCCTTTCCTTTCCTTTTCCTTTCCTTTCTTTCCTTTCCTTTCCTTTCTTTCCTTTCCTTTCCTTTCCAACCCTTTCCAACCCTTTCCTTTATATCCTGTAGCTTTCATATATCTTTCCTTTCCTTTCCTTTCCTTTCCTTTCCTTTCCTTTCCTTTCCTTTCCTTTCCTTTCCTTTTCCTTTTCCTTTCCAACCCTTTCCAACCCTTTCCTTTATATCCTGTAGCTTTCATATATCTTTCCTTTCCTTTCCTTTCCTTTCCTTTCCTTTCCTTTCCTTTCCTTTCCTTTCCTTTCCTTTCCTTTTCCTTTCCTTTTCCCTTTCCTCTTTCCTTTCCTTTCCTTTCCTTTCCCTTTCCTTTCCTTTCCTTTCCCTTTCCTTTCCAAACCCCTTTCCATTTCCTTTCCAACCCTTTCCTTTCCAACCCTTTCCATTTCCAACCCTTCATATACTTTATATCTGTCCTCTCTGTTCCCTTTCCTCTTCCTTTCCTTTCCTTTCCTTTCCTTTCCTTTCCTTTCCTTTCCTTTCCTTTCCTTTTCCTTTCCTTTCCTTTCCTTTCCTTTTCCTTTCTCTTTCCTTTTCCTTTCCCTTTCCTTTCCTTTCCTTTCCATCCCTTTCCTTTATATCCTGTAGCTTTCATATCCTTCCTTTCCTTTCCTTTCCTTTCCTTTCCTTTTCCTTTCCTTTCCTTTCCTTTCCACCCATTTTCACTTGTATATCCTGTAGCTTTTCATATATCATTTCCTTTCCTTTCCTTTCCTTTCCTTTCCTTTCCTTTCCTTTCCTTTCCTTCCTTTCCTTTCGCTTTCCTTTCCTTTCCTTTCCAACCATTTCCTTTATATCCTGTAGCTTTCATATATCATTCCTTTCCTTTCCTTTCCTTTCCTTTCCTTTCCTTTCCTTTCCTTTCCTTTCTCTTTCCTTTCCTTTCCTTTCCTTTCCTTTCCTTTCCTTTCCTTTCCTTTCCTTTCCTTTCCTTTCCCTTTCCATCCCTTTTCGTCCTTTATATCCTGTAGCTTTCATATCTCTTTTCCTTTCCTTTTCCTTTCCTTTCCTTTCCTTTCCTTTCCTTTCCTTTCCTTTCCTTTCCTTTCCTTTCCAACCATTTCCTTTATATCCTGTAGCTTTCATATATCATTCCTTTCCTTTCCTTTCCTTCCTTTCCTTTTCCTTTCCTTTCCTTTCCTTTCCTTTCCTTTTCCTTTCCTTTCCTTTCCAACCCTGTTCCTTTCCCAACCCTTTCCTTTCCAACTCCTTTTCCTTTCCAACCATTTCCTTTATATCCTGTAGCTTTCATATCTCTTTTCCTTTTCCTTTCCTTTCCTTTCCTTTCCTTTTCCTTTCCTTTCCTTTCCTTTCCTTTCCTTTCCAACCCCTTTTCCTTTCCAACCCTTTCCTTTATATCCTGTAGCTTTCATATATCATATTCCTTTCCTTTCCTTCTTCCTTTCCTTTTCCTTTCCTTTCCTTTCCTCTTTCCTTTCCTTTTCCTTTCCAACGCTTTCCTTTCCTTTCCAACCCTTTTCCAACCCTTTCCTGTTCCTTTCCAACCCCTTCTCCAACCCTTTCCTTTATATCCTGTAGCTTTCATATATCTTTCCTTTTCCTTTCCCTTTCCTTTCCTTTCTCTTTCCTTTCCTTTTCCTTTTTCCTTTCCTTTCCTTTCCTTTCCTTTCCTTCATATACTTTATCTGTCCTCTCTGTTCCCTTTTCCTCTTCCTTTCCTTTCCTTTCCTTTCCTTTCCTTTCCTTTTCCCTTTCCTTTCCTTTTCCTTTTCCTTTCCTTTCCTATCCTCTTCCTTTCCCTTTCCTCTTCCTCTTTCCTTTCCTTTCCTTTCCTTTCGCTTTTCCCTTTCCTTTCCTTTCCTTTCCTTTCCTTTCCTTTCCTTATCCTTTCCTTTCCTTTTCCAACCCTTTCCTTTCCTTTCCTTTCCAACCCTTTCCTTTCCTTTCCTTCATATACTTTATCTGTCCCTCTCTGTTCCCTTTCCTTTCCTTTCCTTTCCTTTCCTTTCCTTTCCTTTCCTTTCCTTTCCTTCCCTATCCTCTTCCTTTCCTTTTCCTTTCCTTTCCTTTCCTTTCCAACCCTTTCCTTTCCTTTCCTTTCCTTTCCTTTTCCTTTCCTTTCCATCCCTTTCCTTTAATATCCTGTAGCTTTCATATCTCTTTCCTTTCCTTTCCTTTCCTTTCCTTTCCCTTTCCTTTCCTTTCCTTTCCTTTCCTTTCCTTTCCTTTCCTTTCCTTTCCTTTCCTTTCCTTTCCAACCCTTTCCTTTATATCCTGTAGCTTTTCATATATCTTTCCTTTCCTTTCCTTTCCTTTCCTTTCCATCCCCTTTCCTTTATACCCTGTAGCTTTCATATCTCTTTCCTTTCCTTTCCTTTCCTTTCCTTTCCAACCATTTCCTTTATATCCTGTAGCTTTCATATCTCTTTCACTTTCCTTTCCTTTCCTTTCCTTTCCTTTCCTTTCCTTTTCCCTTTCCTTTCCTTTCCTTTCCTTTCCTTTCCTTTCCATTTCCAACCCTTTTCCTTTATATCCTGTAGCTTTCATATATCTTTCCTTTTCCTTTCCCT